>JAHTLZ010000348.1:18112683-18150111 GCA_023846285.1 Phrynocephalus versicolor
ATAGATAGATAGATAGATAGATAGATAGATAGATAGATAGATAGATACTTCTGTTCAGAAAGCTGGGGATAAAAATCTTGTGATCCTGTACAGAATGAGGATGGGATGAAATTGGTGGTAGGAATCTGGGAAATGAGATGCATTGTGCAGGGACACCTACAGACATCCATGTTCCTGATGCCATAATGTCTTCATCCTAGTGTCTGGTGGAATCATATTGTGTATTTGTAGAAATGGGATTGTATTTCTCAGGTCCCTATTAAAACTGCACTATATTACAGCTAGTGCTCCTCCTGAATATCTCCCATGAATAAAGCATGCACGATGAGCTAACACATGTAAAAGCACTAATCTTTTTATCACAGTGAAAGCACACCAATCCCGTTTCTGATTAAATAGCTGATCTATGCAAACACATGTGGGCAAGAGTGGCTAGTTTGTCTTATATGAGCAATTAAAGCCAGAAGATAGTGGAAACAGCTCATCTTTTGATACTTTGGCACATCCTCAGCTTTATAAAGGTTCCCTTTACAGCTAATAAAATTTCTTGGATGAAGATATTATTTCCATTGACCTCTGTCAAAGGAAAGAAGTGACACTGAAACTGTCTTCAAATGAATTAAAAATGGAAGGCTACTTAGCCAAAGGTTCCTGATAAAAGAGACATCAAAGGGTATTTTTTTCGCTTCTTAGAAGTATACTGGTAAAAAGCAGGTAATTGAATAACTGGTCGTGTGATATGTAAATCTCAGAAACAGAAGAGAAAATGCCATAGGGACACAAGAGGTGTGTACATTTTCAGTGTTTTCAGATAAAGGTTCAACTTGGTTGGCCACCCATTTGCAAGTTCCTTTGCAGAAACATCCCGTTCTGCTTGCTTTGGGGCTTCCAGTCCATTTGCATCTCAGAGTATGTACCTCAGAATATGGTTGGCAGTGTCACTGGATCATATATGGTACCGTGCAAATTCCACTGTGAAGTGAGCCCTGTCCAGTGAACATACAAGTATATATGAGCTGTCCTTAATTGCATGAAGTACTGTATGATGTACTTCAGTACAACATAAGACTGTTTTTTCTTACTATTCTTTGGAACACAGAACACAGGAATGACACTGAACTTATTAATCAATATTAGTTTAGTTTAATGATATTCTTCATGATATTGAGGCAGTGAAAATCTTATTAACCAATACAACCAACTTTTCCGGATACTGGCCAGTTGAGCATTAGGAAAACTGGTACCAGTAGTTTAATTAAGAAATTTTAAATAATTCAGTTTTAATATCTGTAGCTTCATTGCATTTTAATTTTATTTTTTAACTAATTGAAAGCTCTTTAAGTCTCAGTTCTAGGGGAAAAGTAGCATATTGAATGAATGAATGAAACCTAACTAGATATTTACTTATTATTAGAGATGGGCATGAAATGATTCTTTTAAATTTCATTTTTCATTTTTTGTTTCGTTTCCTAATGAAACGTAAAATGAAGTACTTTAAAAAAACAAAATAAAATGAACTTGGAATTTTTGCTTCATTTCATTCTGTTCCATTTTTTGTTTTTTTGTTTTTTTGTTTTTTGACAAGGCCGCCCCCTTCCTAGTGCTGATCAGCTGGAGGGGGCTGCTGGAAGGGCCCCGTGCACCAGCTGATTGGTGCTTGGGGGCAGCTGGCAAGGCCCCGCGTGCTAGCTGATCAGCGCTTGGGGGCACCCAGTCACAACCTGGGTTTTCCCCCTGTGTTGACTGGGTCATTTTTATAGGGGTCCAGCTGATGACAGCTTGGCAGGATCCCTCTGACAATGGTCCAGACACCAGTTTGGGGCTCTCACACTGGCATCTTGTGCTGGCACCCAATTCATGTCCATCTCTACTTATTACACTACAGGCCCACTTGAAAGATTAATTAGGAAAAATCAAGGCTATTTTTGTGGTTAAAAATGTGCATGATGCATATCCTTCCATCATGTTGATTATATATGTGACTTGGATAGTGTACATGTATGTCTGGTTTGAATGACCTTAACAGCATGTCCTGTGTGAAATTATTGTTACATGCAAGCCTGTGTTTTGTGTTTTTGCATCAACCTCCTACTTCTAACTCGTCTCTGGCCAACCAGGAGCCTTGTGCTTCGAAGAGACAACAGAGATGATGGTTGTAAGCAAGGGGGAGGTGCTCACACCATGCAGCTCTTTGTTTGAATCAGCTTGTTTAGTCTAGCCCCATTGGACCATGCTGCTCTGTGCCTTCCATGAAGAAAACCTGGCATCCATCTTGCCAGATGAACTTTTAAGAACTCTCTCCTAGCAAATTACATCCCTTGCCATGTTTGGACTTTTATACCTGCTTTGAAAAAGAGGACTTGTTTTCTCGAAAGCTCAGCAACTATTTTTATTTTTTCTACTAGCAACCTATGAAGGTATCACCCATAGTCTAGTTTTGACTTTGTTTGTTTTAATGGTTGCACGGCTCCAAACTCCTTTTTACTGCAAACCCCTAACAGTGACAGATATTCACAATTCACAATTTAAAGATGTGATTTATTTTCCTAAATCATTCCATTTTGGTCTTACCCATGACTATGTAACTATTGACTAGTTATGAGGTGGCTGGCACATTGCCATCCATATCAGACACACCTGTAAGGTTCAAATTTTATCAGATACAGATACAAATCCTTCTGATGACTGGAGTTAACATCACTTAAAGACTGGTATTTGAATATAGATTCTTTACTCTGTAGTCCTAAACACACTCGTGAATTAATTGAGATTTACTCTTGGATAAGCATGCTGTCAACATATTTTTTGCATCTAGATCACAGAAGAATTCTTGGATTAGTGGAACACTTTCGTTTCAGAGGTCCCGGCCTAATTTTCATGCAACTTTCCTCTCAACATAAGCACGGATCTTTCTTCTGTTAAAGTTTAACAGCCATATAAAACTGCTGTAATAGTTCATACAAATAAAATTCAGTTTATGTTACAATATTCATTATTGTGATTTTTACAGTATCCTCACATGATTAACTAGAAGCAATAAGAGCCAGACAGTTGAAACTATAATACTGGACAGAAGATGAAAGATCAAAATATGAAAGCAAGAATGGGTGTCAGACCAGAGGTGTGTGTGTGGGAATGTGAGTGTGCGAATGAAGGTTACAGAAAAAAGAAAAGAACAAAGACAAACAGATTAGCTTTCTAAATTAAACTCTTGGCAGTTTTAGAAGAGGTAGCCGTGTTAATCCGTATCCTGCTCTTATATCTGAGGAAGTAGTGTGTGTGGTGTCATTACACACTTGTCCATTAAAGCTGACAATAAATTATAGCAGTTAGTCTTTAAGCTGCCACAATGTTTTTGTTGCCATTCTCTTTTGCCTGACAAACTGCCAGACTGGCCATTTATGATGGTTTCTCTTTGCCCTCTCATGCCCAAATAAGAGGCGAGACACGAGTGGTGGGGTTAAACAGGCTACACTTTATTAATGTAACAGTAACTTTAAGCCAACAGAAGGGGAGCTAACCTAGTGTGGAGTAGTGGTTGGGCCATTGAACTTGCCTGAGACCTCCCCAATTGCCATATGATGTTATCCAGGTGAGTCAGCGACCGCCAATTAGTGTCGTTACCCAGACAGCACACAGGGGCTGGCAATATGTCATAAGGCTCTCCGGGCTACCAGGCTCCATTAATTGGCATTCCTTGGCCCAGGGGTAATTCCAAGTGCATCCTTCTCCCCAACACTGTAATCACCCGGTCCACAGCATCATGAAGTTGGATGGGCCAAAATGACATTAACAAACCTTGAGTCACCAATTTTGGCCACCACGCTAACCGCTACTGTGACCGAGGATCATGGCACAAAACCTGTCAAACCACCTAGTTAAACCTATAAGACCCAACAAGTCCCCCAACCAGTATGGGAAAGGCAAAAATAAAATAAAAAATCACCTAACAGCAAATTCTGGTGATAATGGTAAAAAATTCCTATCCGGCCACAACAGGTGACCAGTCAAGCTCACACTGGTTATAGGGTGGGTGGGTGTAATCCACGGGAGACAAGAGGCTGATCTCGGATGTGAGAAGGCTTAAGTAGCCTTCCCCCACCCCTCTGTCCTGTGAGATTTACTCCATTTCACATCTCCTTTCAGCCATGGGGCAAAGCTGCCCTGCCCTCCGGAGCAAGCCCAGCTGTGGAACGGAACCTTTGTCCAAAACAGGTGTTTGCCATTACTCAGCCCTGCCTCCTCTGAGGGGCACCCACTCAGAGGCAGCATTAGAAGGATACAGGGCTAGGAAGCCAATCTGCTGCATCTGGCCGGGTGCCTGCCAGAGGAAATAAGGCAACAGAAGCCATGGTGGACATCGAATAGCGATGCAGCTGAAACAGCCAAACCATGCCAAAGATAAAAAGATAAAACAGGTAGACATGAGTAGATGCACACACACAACTACACAACCAAATAGCACTGGGACTGTTTGTGGAAGTTAACAATGCATGGTCTAGCCAAAACACAGTGTTCCAAAATATCATTGTCAGGGAGCCAGTATCAACACATCACCAATAATAATAAAACACATGAAAAACAATGATTTCTGATTATTAAATTATTATTATTAAAAGCCTGATCCTTTTCCAAGGAGAAAGGTGGGGTAAAAATACTCTAAAATAAAATAAATAATAATAAAATAAAAGCTAACACCATCAGTGCCAGCCAAGTGGTTGGCTGGGGGAAGGTATCTCACAATTGATATAGCATACCCCCAAAGTTCCCATCCCACTATATCTAGGATTGAGATTTCATTTGTGCATCTCAAGGTATGTGTTTCAAAAATAGAGATGGGCACGACTCAGAAAAAATTTTTCGTTTTTGTTTTCGTTTTCGGCTAGGGTCGGTTTCGTTTCGTTTCCGTTTTCGTGAGCTAATTTCAAAATTTTTCGTTTTCATTTCGTTACGTAACGAAAATGAAAAAACGAAAACGAAAACAAAATTTTTTTCGTTTCTCCCCATTTAGCTCCATTATGTGTTTTTCCAGTAACGAAAAACGAAAATTGGCTCAAAATTAGTCATTTCGTTTCCGTTTTCGGTCCATTTTTGAACCGTTTTTCGTTTTCATTTCGTTACGTAACGAAAACAAAAAAACAAAAAAATGAAAATGAAAACGAAAATACCGCTAAGTCGTGCCCATCGCTATTCACAAATTCACACTTTTGATGTTCACATATTGACTGGGACTTGAGAGATGCTGGGTGTAATCTGCACTACCTCAAAGGGTTTATTCACTCAATTGCGTCAGGCATTGTCTCTTAGTGTAGCCTGCTCCACAAGGTTGTTGTAAAGATAAAATCTTTAATTGAATCCAAAATTACCTGAAATTAATTGGAGGCAAGACAGGATATGAATGTGTCACTGGAACACCTTGAGATTCTGCAGTTTCATTGGGGTAAGTAGCACTTCTACCAATGCAGTTCACAATTTTTCTACACTGGCCTTGTGTTCACAGTTTATCTATCTATCTATCTATCTATCTATCTATCTATCTATCTATCTATTTGTACAGCTTATATGCCACCCAATACCCAAATGTCTTTGAGCGGATTACAATTTAAAAAGAATTAAAACAGTTAAAACATTAAAATGTCAATAAATAATTAAAACAATAATAAAAACATTACACTAAAATTGTACTTTGCAGTAATCAATATGGGATGTTACCAATGCATGTGTAACTGAGCCATTGAGTCCACCTGAGCTTCCAGAGTTAGACTGGGGTCTAGGAGCACCCCAAGCTACCAAACCTGTCTCTTAGGGGGAGCACAACCCCATCCAGTATGGGAATATGGCCCTCTAATCTGTCTAATGAAGGACCCACCAACAGCATTTCTGTCTTGTCTGGATTGAGTTTCAATTTATTAACCCTCATCCAGTCCATTATCTGGCCCAGACACGAGTTCAGCATAGAAACTGTCTCACCTGGATTGGTGGAGAATGAGAAATAGAGCTGAGTATCAACAGCATCTTGCTGATTTCTCAGCCCAAACCTCCTGATGACCTCTCCCAGTGGTTCCATGCAGATGTTAAATATCACGGGGGACAGTGTCGAGCCCAGAGCAACTGCCCCCCCCCCCCGCATCACCTTCTGGACATGGTCAGCCAGGAAGGATTGGAACCACAGCTTCTAAATAGCCAATATAGTCAATAGTTGACATGGTCAAATTATCATCTGTTGGCCAATTTTCTGGGGGGAACTTTCTCTGTACTTAGCTAGACTGGGTTTTTTGGATGGCAGATCTGTACTCTGCCATGCATGGAGACTTTGACAGATCCAGCCAGAACTTCTTCTCTGCTTTTAGTAAAAATAATAAACCATTGACATTGTTACTTGTTTATTAGATTGAACTGGATAAAAAAGCAGCAGGAAGAACAGCAACAATAACAAAAAAAAATTAAAATTAATGTTGTTTTTCTAAACTGTGAGGAATCCGGATTATGTTTCTTCCATGGCTGCCATTGTGGCCCAGAAGAGTTTTGCCCTCTCACCTGGGTGAGGTGATGGCAAGAGCCTGAGAATGGTGGCGTAAAATGGCCAGGGTTAGGACTCATCTATGAAAGGTGGCTTGCCATGTTCTCCAGCCTCTTCTTCATTGATTAACCCACCAGCCCACCTTTGCTTTAAGAACAAGGTTTACTGGTTGCTTCGGGTCGAGATGGGAATTTTTGCTCTCTTCTCAGAACTGGCTTAAATGGGAACATGTGGGAACCTTTATTTGAAGGGTGTGTTTTGAAGTGGCTGCAGTGATGCACACATGCTCCTGGTGCCATTTTGCATGCCTGCAAGGGAAATGACCTTCGGTTTCTCCGGACCTTTTGCTCTGAGGCAGGGCTAAAGGGCACCTGACTCCAAACCATTGTTTCTGCAAGTGTTCCAGTGTCTCACTTGTGAACATAGATGAGAGAAATAAAACAAGACTTCTGGGTGGAACGAGTCAGTCTGTGTGCATGTCTTTTCTCAGCTGGCTGAGAAAGGCATTTTTCTCTGTCTGTCTGTTCTTTGTTCTTCAGCCAAGGTCAATCTGACCTAAAACTCCTCCAGCAAATTCCCAACAGGAACAAGTATGTATTTCATTCATTCAGTTCTAAAATGTGTATAGTTAATGGTGGGAGCAGCTTTTGCTATAGTTCAGTCACACTGATGGGTAGTGGCAGAAAGCATTAGTTAGTAGGAAGGTAACTACCTGCAGCATCCAATAGCGGTGTGAGCTGCCCCACCTCCTTGCATTGAAGGCCAAGGGTGTGTGTGTGTGGGGGGGAAGGGCAGAAGACTTAGGTTGTTGCCATAATGTGGGTATCCAATTATTTTGTAAAGTCACAAGGAAGGTCTCGGCCTAGATCAATTTTGGCTCCAGGCACAGATCATGCTCCCACCCTACTCTGTTAATCAGTTTAACAAGCTTTGGCCCATATTTCAAGCTACTACTTGTGTCTCACCTTGTTACTCCAATCAGAGTGAGCAAAGCTCCTATGGAACTTTCACTGTTCAGGTTTAGTGCTGAGCATTTTGTCACCTGAGGTGGACAAAATGCCACTGCATACAAAAACATGGTATCTGGGGTCAGCAGAGACACCCAGGGAGTTATGCCATGCCACAGCAAAGACAAATAACTGGAGGACTTCAAAGGAACACCTAGGGGACTGTCTCTTGGATCTGCCTTCTGAGGCCATTGCCTCCCTTTGCCTAGTAGTTCCCTTAAGTTACAGTCAGAAAAGGTACTGGAATGAGAATATTCTGTTCACATATAGCAAAATAGCCCAAAACAGCAGGTCTGAGAGGCAGATCTAATGCAAAATATTTAAGTGCAGCAGGATAGTCAGTGGCACCCTGAATTATTAAAATTTCAGGGCCATTGACAACACAAATTACCATTAATACACTTTTAAGTTTAATGCTGATGTCTACTAATGTTTGCTTACCTCTCCACTAATTTGCAAAATCTAGTAGTTTTCCAAGAAGTCTTTTCAGACATTGCAGTGAATTAGGAAATTACAATTGAATAGAGAGAATACAGAGTAGCAATATTGCTGCTTTTTATTATTAAAGCATGACTCAGAAAGTAATTAACAGGCTCTGCTATCACAAACACTTATATGAAGGAAATTTTTCTTCAGATGAGTTCTCCACATAGAACTATATTATTCCTTTTCTGGCACTATTCTCACTAAGAAGTTTATTTGATCATGGCAAAACAGATATTGCGATATTAAAGGATTACATTCAGAATACATTCAGCGTATCTCCCGATACTCAGATCTGGTGCGACCCACCCGTTCTTCCCAGGCCCTCTCGCTCCGGATTGCCACGCTGAGGGAAACCCGTAAGACAACCACTTGTAAACGGGCTTTCTCGGTGGTTGGCCCGTCTGTTTGGGATGCCTTGCCGGTCGAGTTGCGGCAAGCTCCATCGCTGGCATCCTTCAAGAGAGCCTTAAAAACATGGCTATTTAAGGACGCCTTTGGTAACTTCCAGAGATAACCTTTTTTTTTTCTTTCTTCCATTCGCTGCCCTTCCTACACTGGCTTGCCGTCCTGGACACCGCTGTTGATTGTTTTATTGTTTTATCTGTTTATTTGCTATGGTATTGTGTAAACCGCCCTGAGTCCCCTTTGGGGAAATAGGTGCGGTATATAAGTTTAAAAATAAATAAATAAATAAATAGTTATTGACTTGCACTGTTGACAGTGCTGCAAACTGCCCAAATAATCCTTTTCGTTCCAATCATTCCATAAGTAAGCTAATGAAGATATAGTCTACTGTCTTAGAGCTGTCCACCAGAACTTAGTTGTGTCCTTTTACTGGTTTCTGCTGTTGTTAGCAGAATCTATGACAGCCTCTGTCAAGTACCCCTTAAAAATATGTTCTGGAGGGCTGGGAAATTCACAGGAGATTTCTTGCTGACTGTCCATGATCTCACCATGGGCATGTGCTATTTTGAACAATGCACACAGTAAGGCAGTCATCTCACAGTCTGGTTGAGTAGTGCAATAGCGAGAGACCAAATCGTTGGTGCGTATTAAGGGATTCAAAGTCCTATTTAAGAAAATGTGGAAAACAACTGAAAAATGAATGTGGAAGGGCAAGTATTTTAACAAAGTACCTCCCTGGATTGTGAGGAAAATAACAAATACTATATAATGAGTCAATAGGGAAAGGAGGAAAAAAAATGGAAGCTAGCTGTAATGGACTTGTAATTTCTGTTGAGAAGTCTGCCTAATAATAGAATAAAAGAGATCTCATTGGACAAGGAGAACACCAGTTGAATCCTTTGTTGGGGGGCAGGGGAAAGGCTATAAAAATGGAATTAACTAGAAAGGGAATATGTATATGTATTTGGAAGCACACCTGAGAAGATGAAATTTGAATTGTTCAATGAGGTTCTACATAGTAGTGAGGGGAAGTTTGAATTCCACAGGAGAAATAAATAAAATGAAGCCTGAATAAATAATTGCTTATTGTACTTTGAAAGGGTTAAGGCAATATATAGTATCTTTATCAGCTGAAGAAAGGTCAAAAGTTTGTTGTGTAATTCTCAAGGAAAGTAATTAAATTACTCATATGGCACTTATACTTCCTATAGGTCAGGCATGTCCAAACTTCGGCCCTCCTGATGTTTTGGACAACAACTCCCAGAATTCTAAGCTTAGAATGCCAATGACAAAGGACTGTGGGGGGTTGCTGTCCAAAACATCTGGACGGCTGAAGTTTGGGCGTGCCTGCTATAGGTAAACACAATGTCTGAAGTTATTTTTCATGTTGAACAAATAAACACTTATTTTTATTAATACTGACTAGTGTGCAAAGAACTTTGTATAACCCCAGAGGTGGTGGCAAACAGAGTCTATTTACTGGTGGCAGAGGAAAATTTTATTTCATTTGTCCACACAATTTTTAACTTTGGGAAGCCTAATCAAGCTAGTTAAAGTGAAACACCACACTTGTTAGAACCCAGTTCACTAGAACAAGTGAACACTTGTAAGAGAGTGCCCTCTACACTAGCTACGATATATTTGTGATGGCACTTGCTTTGCGTATCTCCCAATGATCGGAGCTGGCCCGAACTACCCATTCCTCTATGGCGCTCTCGCTTTGGGTGGCTACCCCCAGGGAGGCCCGTAGGGTAGTAACCCATAAACGGGCCTTCTCGGTGGCTGGTCCATCGCTTTGGAATAAGCTACCCAGCAAGATTCGCCAGGCTCCCTCACTGGCATCCTTCAAGAAAGCCGTTAAAACCTGGCTGTTCAGGGATGCCTTTGGCAATGGCTAGGGCAGTACCTAGTTGGTTCCCCCCCTTCCCCCCTTTTTTGCCGTCAAGTTTTATGCCTCTTGCCAAGTACCCTTTTATATTGTTCTTTATGCTTGTTTCTAATCTTTGTGTGAACCGCCCGGAGTTCTCTTCAGGAAATGGGAGCAGTATATAAATGCAAAAATAAATAAATAAATAAATAAATAAATAAATAAATAAATAAATAAATAAATATTTGTGACCAAGTCACAAAATATTTCCATCAGTCACAAAACCTTTTCCATCAGTCACAAAACCTTGCCGCTCAGAGTCAGCAATCAGAACAGCACTAATTTCTTCCTCAGTACAAGGAATGCTTTCTTGAGAGGACCATCAAGGTTTGCGTCCACCAAGTAGAATCTCTTAAGGTGTCCTGGGTATAACTCAAGCTGAGTTAAGAGGAAATAATCAGGAGAGCCACAGTGGATAAAACTACTTTAGTATATAAGATGCTGTGACATTTACAAGCAGGACAACTCCACTGGTGTTGGGGTTTGGTGGCTAGTCTGAGAAAAGGATAGTGCTCAGAAGAATCATGAAAAATGAGCCAAACAAAGCCTGAAATGCATCTTGGAGCTCTGTAAAACAAACCTCTGTACACGCTAAATCTCAGAATAAAACAACACTGGATTACTTTTTTGAGGGGCATTTATATACAGCCAGTTGGAACAGAATCTGGCTGGATTCAGATCTGCTAAAAGAAACGAACAACTTAATTCCGGTGATGAAAGAGAGACATCCATTGCATTTGTAGTTTTGTAGCCTTTGTATAGAAGGTAGATGTCAAGTGCCAACACAACTATGATGATAAGAAATAGGTAATACTCGAGACAAAAAGAGTGCCACTGTGGATGTTCTCATGTGCTATTTGTTTTCATGTTCTCCACCAAGATTTTAGACTGGGTTCTCTGGAAAGGATCTTTGTGCATTGCTTTCTCAAGAGAAGTCGCTTTCATGTGGAATACCCATGTGTTGCATACTTCATGAAGGAAACTATGTGTGACATAATTATAATAGATAAATACAAATCAATTCTTCTGTTACAATAAAAGAAGATAGTCTAGCATACCTCCTTCAGGACCTTCTTCCTCATACCTCTCATGAAATCCTTACTTGAGTAGTATCCACCACTACAGGTGACACATTGGACAAGTTGCCATTGTGATGCCAAAATTGAAACTGCAGGTGTACAAGAGCCATCATGGATGATCTTGTCAATAGGGGACCCCACAGAGAGTTTAACTCTACAAAACGGAGGTGGGAAAGAACAATTGAAAAACAGAGAAGTACTGTGATCCATTTAATGCAAAGGATTTTTTAAAACTCCAGAGATGGTGTCAGCTTCACTGCAAATAAAACAAGGCAGCAGATGCAAAAGCAGCCAGTGATCATTTCTGACAACAAAAATTGATACTAGATTGAAAGGAATCACTGTGATTGATGTTTGGATGTGTAGCCTGTAGCCTATATAGTCAGAGTCCAGCTCACCCTGTTTGGGGTAGGGAGTTTCCAGTGGCACCACGAGGAGGGTCAGAGTTTGCCACTGCATCAGTGGCAAAGTCCGCCCCTCCTCATGGTGGAATGTCAGTTTTGAAATGCCCATACTGCCATAACCCTCTTTCTGTGGACCACAAAGATCACATATACCTCCTTCTCCTCCCACTTTCTTAAAGACAATATTTAATATTTAACCTATTTGTATAATACCACCTACATTTTAAATAACTGTTATGTACTGTATATGCAGAAAAAGAGACTTGCACAAACATTAGTCTAGCCATTGCTCTGGCATTAGGCTGGAACTCTCTCTCTTTGGACCTTAGTCCATTCTCGACTGGGCAGTGTGGCAGTCCTGGTGCATCTTCTTTCTCCAACTCCTTGAGAACACTCATGCTTCCTCTTTATCTTTTTTTCCTGTTGCTGCACTTATAAAACATTTACACTGCAACATTTCTTTCCTCCTGTACACTAACCCATTAGATCACTCCTTCCTCTCTTCCTGTTCCTCTTCCTATAAGGGTATATGATTGCTTGTATATTTCCTATGGACAAAATCTTTCAGCATTGTTGTAAAAGCTAAAAAGCTTTCAGCACTGAAGAAATCTATGGACACAAATACCTAAAATGTGAATACTGAACTTAAGTTCAGGGCAAATACAGGTTTGTTCGATTGTTATACGAACTTGTATACTGCTCCATAGTGCAACACATACTCTGAATGGTTTGCATCAAAGCATGCATAAGAAAAAGAAATGTAAACAATGTATACAAATACAATTCAACAAACAAATTCATTGATCAACCAATAAAAGATAGCTAACCTGTCTTTATATAAGTAAGCAATAATATTAGACACATACTCAAAATAGTTCTAAATGCTCACTCCTATGCCAATCAAGCATGGGTCATTAGAAGTGGCCTTCCTGGTGTAGATGTGAAGTGGTCCTGTTTAATGGGTGCAGAAAGAGTTGAGGAGGCATGACTTTCACAGGGTCCTGGCCATTTCCTATCTAACAAGCTTATTCAGACCAAGGTGAAGTGAAACCAATGTAGAATATAAACTGGAGTTCTTCTACTAGCCTTTCTCAGACAGAAGAACTGCATGGATGAGAAACAAAATCTAATGTCAGTCTAACAAGAAAAGGAAGTCCAGTTGCCATGACTCAGCTTCTGGATACTGGATTCAAGGTTCTCTTCTGTTCACTTCTGTCCTACCCAATATATTATGTTTCTGCTCATGCTCTGAGTATCTATTTGTATATCATCAACAACATGTTTTGTGGACCATGAAATAAGAGGCCTTCACATTTTGAGGTTCTTTTCTTTTACTTTTTTCTCCTTTGTGGCCAGAGATGATTGGCTAAACTATATACAACAGTGCTGAGAATGATTATGAAGATGCCCCTTGACCCCATAAAAGGTTGAGGTCAGGCTTCTAAATAACAAGGAGCAAGCTGACAACACTATGCATTATTGATGGGGCAAGACAGCAGCAGCAAAACAAGGATGAACAGTAGCAAGGTAGCAATTAGCAATATGTTGCAATTACAGAGAGAGGGGAAATGCAATGATGACCTCCCAGCCTGTGCATTAAAACAATGAAAAGATGTATATTTTTAAATTTCATTCAAAATTATTACCATTTCTTACTATCATTTATTTATACAGGGCCATTAATGTATGTGACTCTGTAGAAGAAAACTAAAACAGAGTAAGAAATCTCTAACCCAAGGTGCATAAAACTGAAAGCAGTTGGCCATCAAATGCAAAGTAGAGAACAATAATCATAAAAGGTATAATTTAAGGTGTAAAATTCAATTAAAATGAAAGAATTAAATATGATAATAAAAACTAAAGAGAATCAACACTTCAGAAAAAAAATGCTTTTATTTAAAGGAAATTTCAATGTATTGAATGAGCAGACAGTGTGCAATTATTCAGGAAGATAGTTCCATTCAACTGGAGTAGCAAGAGAGCAAAGACAGAGATGAGTTAAAGATTAAGAGACCCTCAGATAAAGAAGCCTGTTTGAATCCCCAAGTCCCTTTCCATAAAGACATGATAAATTGCTGCAGAACTGAACTCTTTACTTAAAGTAATTGTAACTTAAAGGGCCAATGGGCCTGGCTTAATTTAATACCAACAGGGCACCAGAGAGTTAACTTCATTCTCAGTCTTTGGTGTGAACAAACATCTCAGGGGGTTTTCCACAGTTCCTTTCCTTGATCAGGTCTAGTACTCTCCACAAGTGGGCTAGACAAGGGGTGCCACAACATGGGTGCTGGACGCACACAGTCAGTTGCCCCTGTAGTTGGGCAATGTAGACCCCCACTCTGGCCTAGACCGTAGGGTCCACTGCCCATTTCTTCCCACTTGTACTGTAGGTCTAGTAGTTTTTCGTCACAGCTTGACAAAACTCCAGACAGATTCAACGGGTCCCTTTGGGAGTACATAATGGAAAATAGGGTGGGACAACTCTGACTCCTCCCCCTACTTGACCAAGTAGCAGCCTATCACTGGTTTTCTGCTCAGTGAACCTTTTGGGGTTGTGCCTCATCTTCCCATGCATGGCCAGCATGTTGGAAAAGAGACAGATGTTTTTGTCATTATTTCATTCAGAAAATAGGGAAATTAGATGACCTCCTCCTCCTCCTCCTCCTCCTTCTTTTGCAATAAGTTACAGATATGTGAGGAATACGGCAGAGCTATAAATAAAACCCAACTAAAATACAGTTAATACAGTTAAAATTCAATTAAAAGATATAAAAAACAAACATGAACAGAATCTGTTAGATGCCAAACACCTCATCCTGACCATTTTTTTGAGGGGGTGGGGAGGAAGAGAGGCAAAATCAAAGCCATAATAAAATATGTTTCCCCCACTCAGATGGGTGTTGGAAGGGGGAAGAGAGAAGAAGAACAAAACAAAACAACAACAAAAACCCACTTGCTGGGGAAGGCCTTTGCAAATAAATAGGTCTTCAAGGCCTCCCAAAAGGAAAATAGGGAGAGAGTCTGCCTTATCTCAGCAGGCAGGTGATTCCACATTTCAGGGGCCACCCCCGAAAAGGCACGGCATAAATGAAGGTGAAAGGGTTACAAACTGGCTCAAAGCAAATCAATGGGGATTAGAAAGACAAATAATTCTGGCCAAACTGAAGCAGATAATATTGGATGGTAATTCAGATAATTAGTGTGTTACTTTCCTCTATATAAATTAGTACTCTGTATTCAGACATGCTTCTCATTACACCTATCATGCTTGTCTTTCAGAAAGACCTAACATTACATGTCTTGGAAACTATCGAATTGCTGATTACAGGATGTCTATGGAATTATCACTCTTTACTGATCATTAAATGGTGCTAACAATGCCACTGATATTTTCAAAATGCATCTCCTCTAACCTTCGTCCCAATAATATATCTCCTAACTCCACAGTTGTCTTTCAGGGGGCTAAGAAAGTGGACTGCCAACCTCCAGTTGGCTAATGTGGACACCTCCTATTAGAGGGAAACCAAAAGAAGACAAGCAATCTGAGATACAGCTGAGGTAGAAAATATTTCCAGATCAAAGAGAAGGAAAGAGCTACATTCTGCTCAATCCAATATATTTGGCCCTTAGGGTACAAGAGACACATCCTATGTAACTTACCTCATAGAACAGCTGCAATATGGTATATGTAACACATTTAAACTCCATCATGTTTAAGCTCTTTTTCATGTGGCCATAGTGAACGCTAAAAATGTTTGACTGTGGATAGTTTAATTAATATTTTGCTAACAATACAGAGCCACCAACACAGGTATCTACTTAGAGACATCAAGAATGTGTTTCCAAAGAGTCATTTAATTGAACAGGGAGTTCAAAGTGTTTAAAGAAGGGCAATGGAACACAATTCAGAAGTGCTCTGTGCAATAAATCAATGATTAATAGGAAGAATAGAACCAATAACAGGTTGTCTGGAATAATACTACACAATAAGAAAAAATGAACTACTTTTCTGACCCACTTTTGTTATATTGTACAAAATGTTCTCTTTCTTTCATCCATCAGCGGGGGTTATCAATATAAACCTTTTTCTAGACACTTACTCGGTGGACTTTATCACATATTATATCTTGACTGGTATCCCCAAGTAGAAACACGGAATTCATACATTGTGAATATTGCAGTGCTGAGAAAAGAAACCCCATAAATGCAGCAATGAAATAATCTTCAAAGCCAGCCATTTATCTTTGTTATGCTGACATATTCTCATATTAAGAGTTTGGATATTGTTTGTTTTTTTTTTATTATTATTATTTGGTTTTGTCTTTTTCAAGAGCTACCTGGATTGTATAAGCAAGGGGCTTTGTTGCACAGACTCTCAACTAGTTCCAAAAGTGCTTGGCTGTTGGAACTCCAAAACCCATGCCTAAAAATATGCAACAGTGGCTCAGGTTCAAGAGGTGCAAAGAATTCACCCTTCCTCTCTTAGTCTGGATGCCCTTTGTTATCCAGAGTATGCATATTATGGAATTCATCCCAAAGGATTTGCCCATTTGAAAGGTGTGCATAAAAGAAACAAGCACATTTCAAATGTGATCAAATATATATCATAAGCACTCTTCAGTCAGTGTGAATACTGTTCCCGACCAGCTGTATCCCAGATTTCAAATTTTACTGTTGTGTCATCAAGACATACAGTCTGTGTTAGAAAAGCAGCTCCAATTGTACTTTCTTGAAACTCGTGAAATTGTCCTTTTATGAAATGAAGCACAAGGCTTGACTTTCCAACTGCCGATTCTCCTAGAAGAACTAAGGGCGCTTTTACACGACCCCTAAGATCCACTGGTCCGTTAAATTCGGACCAGAGATCTTAGGGGCTTGTCGCTCTTCCTGTGTCCCCACCCTGGCTGCTGGCTGCGTGAGGGGAGGGAGAAAAAAAAGGAAGAAAAGATCGTGGTTCACCTTTGTTCTGCCTCCGTTCTTGTGCGGCAACATTCCTGTCTCTGTAAAGTAGCTCTTAAAGGGGCGGGAGCCAAAACAACAACAAACAGAAGCGAGGAGAGCCCCGCACTCACTATCCTTACACTGCATCAAACAATTTTCACCAGGGAAGAGCAGGTACAAGAAAAGTGTGCTGGGTCGCACTTAGGTGGGCGGGGTCGCACTTAATTTCCTCTAAACTCTGGAGCTGGTGGGGAAACATTTTTAAGCTCTGGAGCTTGCAGCCATTTGCTGCAGAGTTTAGGGGTCGTGTATAAACAGCCTAACTTGAACTGACATATTTTATTTCCAGCATTGGGTCCATTGGGTCTAGTTGCTGCTCGGTTGGCCAGATCCAAGACAAAAAGAAGTCGCTTGGTTCAGATTCTTAAAAAGAAGATTCCAGGATGTAAACCTCAACATGCAAACAATGTCTCTAATTTGGAAAATGCAAGTTTTTTAAAAGCAAGAACTACACACTCTGAAAGGGATAGCAGTATTTTCCCCCCGGTGGGTGGAGAGTATTAGGCAGACGATATAGGACCAGGAGGGTGAAAAAGAATGAAGATTGATAACAGAGACTAAAATACCTTTGCTGGTCAGTAGTTGGCTGAACAGTTTTTATTTTATTTTTAGTTTGAATATTTTTACCCACCTTTCTCCTTGGAAAAGGACCTAATGTGGCTTACAATAATGAGGGACAATATACAGCCCAGAACATTTAAGACATATTCAAGTTAAGAACAGGGAATTAGAAGAGACATTTTAGGAGATTAAACGGTAACATTAAATCTACCAAGAACATTATTTCCCTCAATATTTCTTTCTGCAGTTTTTATATACTACAGGATCTCTATTTTTCATCTCTCTTCTACAATCCAAGGTTTGGTCTTCTTTCTCTCAACCATATTTAATTTATCTTGGCACACCTCATTGACAGCTGCTTTAATTTGGCTCCAGGTGTTTTCATCTTCATTTACATCTGCTGTCTCCTTGATGATTTTGAATTTTGTACTCAGGATTGATTGAACTTCAGTTCTTACTACTGGTCCTGAAGCTTGTAAATCACACTTTGATTATTTGTCACCTTTGACTGACATTTATTCAACCTAAGGTTCATTGTTGCTAACAAAAGATTGTGATCTGAATAAACATCTGTACCAGGGTATGTTTTCACACATTTAATTTAATTTCTAAAACATTTATCTATCAAGACATAATCAATCTGATTCCTGATATTCCTGTCAGCATTTGAAGTCCACATAATAAGGCGGTGTGGTGGCATCTGGAAATATGTATTTGCTCTTATAAGTTCTTCTTGACATAACAAAATTAGTTGGCCACCTCACTCATTGCCAGTTCCTAATTATCCACTACTTCAGCCCATTGGCCTTGTCCTAACTTTGCATTGAAATCACCCATAACTATATGACTTCCATTGATTTGGTAAATGATAATTGAATATAAAATTCTTCTATATCAACATCTGACGCATCACATGTTGGTGCATACACCTGAATAAGATTTAACAAGGTAGGTTGTGCATTAAGATTGAGAAAAATGACTCTGTCTGAGACACTGGCACAAACTTTCTGACAGTCTTACTGATGTTTGGATGGACTATGAAATTGAAATTACATGCAGATTTTAAAATTTCAGATCAACACAGAAAGTGGTCTGAAGCATCCATGGTACAGCTTTTCTCACTCTTTTAAAATGGAATATTGGTTCTTTAAAGAGCCAGTATGCCAGCAGCTCCTATGGGAACAAGAGATTGGGCCATGTTTTCACTTTGAGGCAGACCCTGTTTAAGCACATATGGCCTATCTCACTTCCTCATAGGTTCACCATGTTTTGGGTTTTCTGCTGCTGAGACTTGGGTTTTGGTATCCCTTCTACAGATCATCTGGAGATATGGAGCTTGCTGTCATCAGTACGCTGATGACACACAGCTATATGTCTCCTTTACCACCAATGCAACTGATGTGTTCCAGACCCTTGATCGCTGCCTGGCTGTGGTCTTGGAGTGGACAAGGACTAACAGGCTCAAAATCAACCCCGAGAAGACCAAGGTTCTGTTCTTTGTGAGGACCAGATAGGTACAGTGGCCCTCTTTCCAGTCTGGGTATGTCCACCCTCCAGCTAGTAGAAAGAGAGAAGATTCTGGGCATTGTCCTGGACCCAGGACTGTTCCTTGAGTCCCAGGTGATAGCTGTGTCCAGGTAAGCCTGTTTCTCCAGTTTAGGCTTATTGCCCAGATTCACCCAGATTCATAGTTGATGGTGACTTCCTGAGGAAAGTTGTGCAAGCACTCGTCAACTTGACAATTGATTACTGCAACGCTCTCTACATGGGGCTTCCCTTGAACCTTGTCTGGCAATCACAGCGGATTCAGAATGTGGTGGCCATATTGGTGGTTGGTGTGGGTCATTTTGACCATATTACCCCAATTCTGGCTCACTTGCTCTGGTTGCCCGTTGCCTCCCATATAAGGTTCAAGGTACTGGTTTTGGTTTACAAAACCCTCCATGGCTTGGGGCCTGAATATCCGGCAGAGCAGATCTCCCAAAGGTCAGCATCTACCCAGCCAACCAGAGCATCCTTGGCACTTTCACTTCTCATGGCCACCCACCCCCCGCCCCCAGGAGGCCCATAGGGCTTCAACCTATAATCGGACCTTCTTGGTGGCTGGCCCCACTGCACGGAAAAAACTTCCTTGTGTAATCCAGCAAATTGAGCCCCTTATAGCCTTTAAAAAATCTTCAAAGACCTGGTTTTCTAAGGAAGCTTATGTTGTGTTTTCCCCCCATTTGTTTTGTTTTCTCCCCACCCTCAGTAGTTTTGCCTCTTGCCTGTTTCTTGTATGTTATTGCAGGTATCTGTGCTTATTTTATTCATTTTTATTTGTTCTTTATTGGCTTGTTGTTTGCTTTTTTGCATTTATATGAACTGCCCAGAGTCCCTACTGGGAAATTGCATGGTATAAAAACGTAAAAAATAAATAAACAAATAAATAAATAAAATAGCTATATTTTAAAAACCCACCTGTGGCAGTCTAGAAGAAAAATAGAAACATAGCTTTAGAGAGAAAATATTCTAAAATATAAAAGCCAAGGTAGACAACACAACTGTAATGGTTGTTTTATTTTGATTTTGCTTCTTTTTTTAAAAAAAAAAAGTGGGGTAACAAATAGTTGAATGAAATTCTAATGCACATACATTTTATAGAGCAATTTCTCTTAACATTATTTATCTTGCCTAGAAAGTGGTTATGGTCACATAATTGCTTTGAATACAGGATAAAGGTTGCTATTCTAATGAAAATCAAGGTTCAGCCTTAATTATGAACAAATTGCCATCATTCAGTAATGAGTTGCATTTCTTAACTATGTGGGTGAATTGTAGTTGCTATGGAAACAATAATTCCGAAATTTCTAAGGGAAAGCTGACTTATAATATTAACCTTTAGATGGCACAACCTGTTCTTTTAACAGTATTCCCTTCCATCATCTTTTTCCTCAGAATGCAATTTCTATAAAAGCTGGGGGGGTGTGGAGGATTTTCTTTATTTTGTGTTTATTTGTTTCTTTTTTTAAACATGGGATCATAACTGAAACATGGCAGATATCTGGAACACATTAGCTGTTTGGCCCCAAACTTTGAATCTATCTTTTTCAGTGATTTCAGTGGCGGGGTAGATCTTTTATTTCTGTTTATTTATTTTGGAGTGGAAATGTTCTTTCACTTTTGAATCCAAAGCAAAGTAGGGAGGTGGTAGTTTGCTGATTTCTGAACCAATCTGAAGGTGTGGAGAATCCTGAAGCAGTGCTCAACTTGAATATCGGGCTTTCCAAATGGTGAATATTGTTTTAGAGCTTTGGAAGTTTAAAAAAAGCCAATATTTTTAAAACTGTCCCTGAGAAAATAACTAGGAACAGAAGAACTATGAAACCCAAAGCATAAAAGATATTGACAACTCAGGTGTCAAAGAAAAGCAAATACATTGAAATACTTTGATATAGTTGGATATAATTCAAAGTGAACACACCATAAATCAGCTCTAAATGTATATTTCTGATTTGTAAGACAAATAACTTGAACCATATCAAAGCTGATAGTATTTTCACTTCTTTACTACTGGGGCATGTATGCTTTATTTTTCTGAGTATCATATACTGTTCAAATATATATTGGGCAAAATCGTATTGTATAAATCTATGTAGGCATAAGCTAATGATGTCATCAATTAGCACAGCTAAATTTTAATTTGAATTAATTTTAAATTTCCTATTCCTTCCTGTAAAGAGGTGGATGAAACTATTGATCATATATTGAGTTGTTGCAAGAAAATTGCTCAGACTGATTACAAACAGTGTCATAATGCAGTTGCTCAAATGGTCCACTGGAATTTGTGTCACAAGTATCATCTGCCCATAGCAAAGAACTGGTGGGATCATAAGCCTGAAAAAGTGATTGAATATGAGCATGCAAAATTACTTTGGGACTTCCGAATACAGACAGACAGGGTTTTGAAACATAATACCCCAGATATTATGATTGTGGAGAAAAAAAAGTGGATCATTGATATTGCTATACCAAATGATAGTAGAGGCACCAAGAAATAACTTGAAAAGATTACCTGAAATCAGGATCTGACAATTGAACTTCAGAGTCTCTGGCATAAACCAGTACAGGTGGTTCCAGTGGTAATTGGCATGCTGGGTACGGTGCCTAAAGAGCTAAGCAAGTATTTAGAAGAAATTGGAGTTAACAAAGTTACCATCAGTCAGCTGCAGAAGGCCTCCTTACTTGAATCTGCTCACATAATTTGGAGTAGCTATCCTGGACTTGATCCTAACCAATACATATGATGGCAGAAAGGAGTAAGAGCAAGAGAAACTTTTGCGATAGTAACCATGTTCCATATGGATTCTTGAATTCAAAAGAAAAAAGTGGAGTGTAGCCACATGCATATGGTGGACTGTAGAAAAGCCAATTTTAATAAACTTAGAACATTGATAGGTAAAGTTCCATGGCAGGAAATCCTAAGAGGAAAATGAGTCCAAGATGTGTGGGTGTAGAAACAATTCCAAGAAGGAGGAAAAGGAAGATAGCAAAAAAAAAAAAAAAAAAACCCTCAATGTGCATACAAAAAGCTCAGAGAGGACCTGAAAACAAACAAAGAAAAAAGATATGTATAGGAAGTGGAAGGAAGGGCAGGCTACAAAGGCAAAATACAGAAAAGCAGTAAAGCATTTCTGGGGTGACATTAGGAAGGCAAAATCTGAGAGTGAACTGAAATTACAAGAGATGCTAAAAACAAAAACAAAAGCATTATTCAGGCATGTGAGTAGCAAAAGACAGAGAAAAGAAACAGTGGCTTAGCTGCTCAATGGTGACGAGGAAATTATAAGAGATGTCCCAAAAGAAGGGAAAAGAAAAAAGAAAAAGCAAGAGGTAGAATTTCTCAATTCCTCCCTCAGGTTCATCTTCTGTCAACAAACAGCCTCTGCTCCTCCAGGCGAATGTGAAGCGCAAAGAAAGGAGATGGATATTGAAGGAACTGTGAGAAGAGATCTCAGAATTACTGTCTACTATTTTTTCAACATCATAGTGGATGGGTGTGAAGAGTTATAATGGAGAAATAAATATTATAAATAATAACTGGAGTGGTTCCGAGACCAATCGGAACCACCCCAATACGCCCCACACTGTCACAAGCACGACACTTTTTTCCTGGTCCAAAAATTCCAAACCGTTCCCGAGATATCAGGAAAAATACAAAAACCACCACTTTTTCCGGCTAAGAGGCCTTGCGAGGAAGGGCTCAGCAAGCGGAAAGCTTCAATTCACACCTAATTTGTCTGTTTACATTGTATCTAGTCTGCCGCGGCAGTTCATTTCCGTGGAAACTCCATAAAACAGCAGGGGTGCGAAGATAAGCCCGTCTGCATGCTTTAACCAATCAGTACCCCCGCCATCAATCAATGTCTCAATAATTATGGCCAGACGGGGGCGCACAGCGGGGAACGCTGTTCCATTGAATTGGCTGAGTAGACCGCCCCCACCAAAAAGACCCATAGCCCTTCCTGGGAAAATTCAAAAACTATAGCCACTTTGAGTTCCAGAGAGGCGGCCAACCTTTCAGCAGCACCAGCGGTACAAATCCACCCTTCCTACCCAACTCTCAGTTCCAGAGACTCAGGGAAGGCAGCCAAGGGTAGCAACTCCTCTCACTACCCCTTACCCGAGCTGCAGTTCCATGGAATTCATGCCTCCTCCTGGCCATTCATTTCTATGATGATAGCCCGGTCCCCTTTTCTACTTTTTCTCCACTCCCATATCTCTCTATGGCAGTGGACTAACCCCCGCTCCCAAATCAACCAGACAGGGTTTCTCTTCTTGCAGAGACCCCTGGTAATCCGGTTTTCTCGGTTCCAGAGGTTCCTGCCAAGGAATAAGAAATGTCCCTTGCTGGTGTTTCAGTTAACCCTTTCCTGTCCCTCTTCCCTTATTCCCCAACCCTGAAATCTCAGCCAGAGACGCAGTTCAGGAGGAATTCTTCCTGCACTGATGGATTATTTCCTTCATGCTCTGGCTTGCAAGGGAATGATTCTGAACAATCATTCTCAAGGATCAGGGATAATCTGGTGAACACCCTCAGGAACTTGTTTCTCCTGCCTCTGCCTAAAACAGACCCAAGACTCCTGATTCGAGGTGCCCCTCATTATCTCTCTCTCTCTCTCTTCCTCTCTCTCTCTCTCTCTCTTTTTCTTCCTTTCTCCTTCTCTTTTTCTCTCTCTCCCCTTTTCATCCCACTCCTTCCCTGGGTGTGCTTAAACGTGTTCCTGCTCTATCCTATGGCCTCTGTACCTATAATCTGGGGCAAAGGGGGTTATGGCACAAGGAGACAGACATCATGGCAGTCCCACGCAGCAAGTCACATCTTCTAGAAGGGATCCATCTTCTACAAAGTTTCTGGCACGTCCACCACAGATGTTCACCAGATTATGCCACAGCCTGGGGGCTCTCCATTATCACATCTCTGCATCCACAAAGGACTGTCCAGCCACCTCCGGATGATCTCATCAGCTTTCCGGCTCCCCATTGACTTCTGTATTGACCTTCCCCAACCTTCTATTGACTTTCCAATTTCCCCAGTTTACCCAGTCCCAAGAACAATACCCTGTTTCTGCTTCTCCATTGTCATATCCTGATGGCCTAATTAAAGGACACTTGTGACTCATCAACACCTGGGCGGGCATCTGATTCCAGCTTACCAGAGACCGCCCAGGAACGCCTATGAGCAGCCCCTGGACCACACCGATTGGGTCACCTGAAGAACCGTCCCCTTGTCCACCCCTGGGCGGCGCCACTTGGGGGAGGGAAGAGGGGGGACTAATAAAAATGTGGTTCTCTTTGTGTTCAGGGTCGGACATCTTTGCTCTGTCTCTGGCTTGTGTCCGCCTGCTGCCCTTTATTAGGCCTAATAAACACAGTATTCTCTTCAGGATTTCTCTCTCGTTGGACTCTTCATTGGGTACTTGGGGTCCAGCGGAACTCAGCAGGACTAGCCTGGCTGAAATATAATTTTAACTCTATTTTAAATTCAACAGGTGAAGTACTGGATGACTGGAAGAGACTGAACACTTTCCCAGTGGGAAGGGGAAAAGGAGAAAAAGGAAAAACTGGGCAACTAGAGACAAGTCAGCCTGGCATCAACCCCAGGGATAATTCTGGAGTAGATTTTAAAACAGTCACTTTGCAAGTATCTTGATAACAATGCACAGATGGTTACAGAATCATACTAAAAATGTGCTTATTAATGCCTCCTTCTCAACCTGGGAGAAGTTAACAAGTGGGGTAACACAAGGTTCAGTCCAGGGCTTGGTGCTCTTCAACATTTTTTATTCATAACTTGGATGCAGGAGTGCAGGCCAGGGAATACTTATCCAATTTGCATATGACAGAAATTGAATGGAATAGCTAGTATCTTGGAAGACAAGAAAAAAATTCTAAAAGATCTTGATAGGCTTGAGCACTGGGATGAAAACAATAGAATGAAATATAATAGAGATAAATTCAAATTTCTATACCTGAAAGGGGACAAATGGATAATTACAAAATGGGAAATACTTGCCTTAGTAATACTGTGAGTGAGACGGCTTATGGGGTTGCTATGGATCAAAAGCTGTGTGGCTAGAGTCAATTGGATGATGTGGCAACAAAAAAGTCAAATACTATTTTAGGACACATTAATTGAAGTGTAGACTCCAAATCCCCCAAGGTACTAGTCCAACCTCTCTTTTGTACTGGTTAGGCCTCATCTAGCTTACTATGTCCAGTTCTGGACACTACACTTTAAGAAGGATGCCAAGAAACTGGAGCAACTTCGAAGGAGTGCTACAAGTATGATAAGGGTACTAGAAACCAAGCCCTATGAGGAAATACTGATATAACTGAGCATGTTTAGCCGTGACAAATGGATAATTGGTGAAGATAGGATAGCACAATGGCAGTTATAAAGAAGAGGGTCAGGATATGTTCACTATCATCCCAGAATGCAGGACATGTGAAAATGGAACCAGGAAACAAAATTTGGATGACTATCAGAGGTGGGGAGGACCTCTTAACTGTTAGAGCAGCACAACGATGGAACCAATTACCTCAGCAGATGGTAAGGGCTCCAGTGCTGGAGACATTTAAGAGCAAAATGTACAAATATCTATTGGAACTGCTTTGATTTGGATTCTTGCATGGACTGGGGGATTGGACTGAAAAGCCTTATAGGATTCTTCCAGCTCAATTATTCTATGAGTCTATGATTCTCTTAGAATATGATTTTTAACATGAATTGTGAAGTATTTCTGAGCTGGCCACTGCAGCATCACATTGCCCACCCAGCATAAAATAATGAGATGAGACACAAGTTTGGGGTTTAAATTGGGCCACAATATATTAATCATGAATTTAATTCTATTACCTGTTAGCCTACAAGAGGACCTGCAATGTAGTGCAAGCGTCCATATCGTTACTGATGATAAATGCCCCTCCATGGCTTTAAAGAGATTTCTAAATGGGGGAGGCAAGGTTGCCACCCACAAGATGGGTACCCTTTACCCACCCAATTTCTCATAAGCCGAAAGCAGCCCTCTTTTCCTTCCTGCCATTAAATTTACTCTAAGTCTGTTCTATGCTAGTCTACTGTTTGTTACTTTATGTTAATATGAGGGCTGCCTAGCATCCTATAGGTACCATATGAGCTGGGGCATACATAATTCAGCTACCTCTTGCACTACCCACCAACTGTGACCAGTTAAACTGTTAGCAAACTATACCCCCTCATGTGTTGAAGATAATGGGATGAGTGAAAACACAGACAAAAACTCCCATCCGGCCCTGAAACCACCAGCTAATCTCACTATCTTCAAGTTAGCCTGGGGTATGTGTGGGCAAAGCTAGTTAAAGCAAGAGGCTGGGGAGGAGCGGAGGCAGCCTTAAATCAGCTTGCTCACCCCCGCCCCCAACCTCACGAAGGGTGAAAAAGTTTGGCACCTCTTTGTGCTGGGAGGTAATGAAGCCCCACCCACGCGGAAGAAGCCTAACAGAGCCTCCGTTCTGAAATGTGAAACTAAAAGGATAAAAATATTCTGATACTCGCCTTCATCTAGATGTCACGGATTGTGTGAGCTTTCCTCAGAATTTATGAAAGATGAATTCATGAGGCATCCCTGGTGCCCCCAGCCCATGTTTTTTTTTTTTTTTTTTTTTTTTGGAATCACTGCTCCTGGACCTTCCACAGATCCAGAGTGAATACAAGAAAGATAAGCTAATTGTATTTTGGAGCATTGTTGTGTCAATCACACCACAGGTCCTCAGAGTAAATAAATGTTTACACTGAAGCTTTTAATACTGAGCTGGTTGTCAACCTCCGTTATTCCCAGCAGCAAGTGTGTGGAAACCTGTACTGAAGATGTGACAGAGAGAGTATTTTTTAAAAATGATCTGGGGAAACTGTTCTGCTGCTTCTCTGATTGATGGAGCTTTACTTCTTCTCTTGGTGCTCTGTGTATAAAACTCCACTTCAGGCTCCTAGTTTCCTCAAAGGTGTCCTGAGGCTGTCCTACATCTTAAACCAAACAAACAGCAATTCTTCTGAAGAAACAGGTTTGACTCATGGCCTGGATATGTGAAGCGTATTCCCTAGTCATCTCTGCAAAATAACTCCAGGCACATAAAAAATTTGCTCCTAAAAAAAATTTCTAAACTATGCTTCAGCAAATAACAAACAGCTTCTGCCAGAGAAGCACTCAAGGGCCCGCAATGTTATCCAACTCAACAATTTGGTTTCCTTTTCAGAAAATGTAATCCAACTAACATTCTCAGAAACCTGGGGTTGTAAAGGTAAATTTTCTGCTCACTGACCTTTCCAGTAAAATTAAAGCTTAATCTTTCTCCATTTTTTTTCCAAGTGCTAAAACATGTGCCCAGAATTTATGACGGAAAGGTCCATGGCTTTTTCATGATCCCACTGTAAGCATAAGCAGCAGTGTGGGCTCTGAGCCAGAGGAGGAAGAATAAGAAATAAGAGAAATAAAATGTAGGACAGCCACCATGTTGCCGAATCCAGAATTGGGCTTTGACATTATGACTGAGATTGATGTTTAGTTGGGCACTCAGAAACCTCTTATTTCCATAGATAAATGCTCATAGAACAGCATAACCTGCAAAAAATATGCCTTGTATAACAGTTGCCTTGTGCTTCCTAATGCATGCCTATTACTCAAGCAACTACCAAGCAAAACATAATAGAGAAAATAGAACTGCTAAGATCCAGGGCCAAAGTCTAGTCATGCCTGTCTGTCGAAGGCTTCCAGTATAGATGAAAACAAGATTATTGAAATATAAAACTTGCCAATATCAAAACTGGTGACAAATGAAGAAAAATGGTGATTGGTCATGATTTTTGATTTGTTGGGGCTGACAAATTGATGAGTCAGCAATCAATAAATTGATTAATCTCCCCCTTAAAATGTTATAAAAAGCACTCCTGGCATATAGATGCCACAAATTTGCAGGGATCCTTCAACTGCCCCAACTCCTTCAAGCCCTCAAGTCTGGTGAAGATTGGTGGCTGATACATTGAAGCTATGTAGCCCCAAAGAGGACCTCCTCAAGAAGGTGACCCCACACTTGCAGAGGGGCTTCTCCCAACTCTCCTCTACTATCCCATCAGGTTTGGTGAAGACTGGGTTTTAAACATCTTAATTATATCTTAATTATATACCCACAAAATGAGAGCCCCTAGGAAAGTGTCCTTCAGAAATTGGGTTGGGGAAACACAATCTCCATGAAACTTGGAGGGACCGTAGAAGTGACTCAGGAGATGCTGCCCTCCAATTTTGGTGTGCCGAGATGTCCAGGGAGTTATTTTATAGGCCCAGAATCAACAAATCAAAAATTGGTAGAAATTCATCAATCCGTATTTGCCAAATGACTCCATTTATGACAAATATAAGTTGTTAAATTTTGATAAATCAGCTAAATTCATTGGAAAATATGATTTCTTTGTTAGCTCATCCCCAGTCAAAATAGAATAAAATTTATTTGGTAAAATAATGCCACAATTTGAAAGAAGAAGTTTTAAAATATTCTAGCTTTAACTGTTTTTTTAATAATGAAAGAAACCAACATATTCAGCTAAAACACTATTTTAGAAGGTTGTTGGTCACCAACAGCCTGTTTAAGTAAAATCTTTTATTTTTAGGTAAAAATCTTTGCCTGCCAGCAGGAACCGGAATTCCTAGGCTACCATGTTTTTCTGTCTATAAGATGCTCACATGTATAAGATGACTCCCCCCCTCACACACACTTTTCCAACCCCAAATTCCAGTTTTGCAACCACATGGTTTTCTCTTCGGCTTAATTCATTGTATAAGACAGCCTTCACTTTTAGTCTAACCTTTTAAACAACATCATAGTCTTATACACGGGAAAATACTGTAATTCCTGAAAGGACATCATAAGTCATCTACACTGACATCTCTGGCTTTCCACAAAATTAAAAAATCATCTGCATCGTGTATCACTGGGGACAACCATATTCTGTGCCTGAAGACCCAATCAAAAAAGAAGCTGAAACATTTAAAAACAGAGCATGACACTGCATATCCCTTAAGTAAATCCCAGCCTGCTAATCAGATCCTACCTTTATACCGCAAGGGTACCTTGCATAGGAAGCCTGTGGATACTGTTTATGGACTGAATTGACTATAGATATATGGCCTGTGTAATGGACTACTGACCTAGGGAATGGCCTGCCTATGAAATGGAATCAAGGAAATATTTGTTTGGCTTCATACACTGCACAACAGACTGTTTCTGTCCCTTATTCCAGCCCCTCCTGGGTGCCCACATGGACACATGTGGGTCCCTACAAACAGAATATTGATGTCTGAAATTATAGGGTTTGCATCCACATGACCCACTAGCATTGAACATGGCAGCAGGGTTGAACCCCATGTCTCACCAATGTGTGGGAGGAATTAAACTGAAAGGAATCTTAAGTCTGTTATTGATTTTGAGGCAGTCACGCAGGTGAAAATCAATGAAAAAGTGGCCAAAGGCAAGGTGTTGGGCCCCTTTGATGGGCCACCCACACCAAATTTCCAGGTGCCACCTTTGGGTGTAGCCCCCCCCCAAACCCCAGAGGAATGTCATTTAATTCACCATCTGTTGTTCTCTGATGGGGAATCGGTGAACAATACAATGCCGCACAAACTCTGCACTGTGTGCTACATGTCATTTGATTTTGCCATCAAAATGGTGCAGTGAGCTGGCACTGGTTCAGAGGTGGGAAAGAGTGATATTAAATTGGCTTTCTGACTTCTACCCATGTTCCCAGGGAACTTTGAATTACTAGGTTTTTCATTTGTTGGCAAATTTTACTTGGATAGAGTGCTCCATTTTGGATATTCTATCTCTTGGGACACTTTTGAAAGTTTCAGTTCCTTGTTAGAATGGGTAGTTAAATTCAGGATGGGCAGCTCTCAAATAGTGCACTATTTAGATCACTTCCTTTTTTTCTGGGAGGGCTGATACAGGCCACTGCTTAAGCCTTATGATCACATTTCAAGAGATTGCACCAGAGCTATGGGTCCCCCTGGCTGCAGACAAAACTGAGGGTCCTACCACAATGCTAACATTCCTAGGCATAGAGCCAATGTATTCATTCACTTACCCGAAGACAAGATCATTGAATTAAGGCATTTGATTGTTCACAAGGCCACCCTGTGCAAATTGCAGGTTGTGACTGGTCATCTTAATTTTGATTGCAAAGTCATAGCCCCAGGCAGGGCCTTTCTCAGACATTAGTGTTCTGCCACTGTGGGTCTAACCAGACCCCACCACAGGAGGAGGATGTCTGAAGAAATGTGTGAGGACCTAGATATATGGTCACATTTTTGGACCCAGTATAATGGTGTTTCCTTTTGGAGAAAGGAGCTCTTCCTGGGAGCTGAATTTCAAGTCCAGATGGATGCCGCCGGAGCCTCCAGCATGTTCTTCCATGGTACTTGTTGTGTAGGCCCTTGGCCTGCCTCCTGGCACACCAATGGCATGACAAAGGACCTGACCTTCTTGAAGTTAACCGCTGGACCATCTTCTGCTGTGACAATCTAGTGGTTGTACAGATTATCAACTCCCTGTCATCTCAATCACCAAGGGTCATGAGTCTAGTCCGGGCACTGACTGACGTGCTTGGAGCTAACATAGTTTTTCAAACATGCCATGTCCCTGGGGTACATAATGAGATAGATGACGCACTCTCACGTCAACAGATGGAGCGTTTCAGGTTGCTGGCCCTCACGCATCACCCACCTCAGAGAAGCTCTCAGAAGAGTTATGGATGATATGGTGTGCTGAGGCAAACAGGGCCATGAGCTTAGCACTAGCCCCCACAACTAAGCATACCTATTCCTCTTCATGTGATGAATTTGCAAAATTTTGCCTTCAGGAAATATTTGACAGGTTATGGCCAGCTACAGCTGACAATTTGCACTTCAAAGGACTGGCACCAAGAACCATCCAGGGAAATATCTCTGCACTGACTTATTATGCCCGAGCTCAGGGTTTCAAGCACCCGAGGAATTAGTTTAGGATCCCAAAAATGGTTGAGGGCTGGGCAAAAGAGAAGGGCCAGCCCCAAGACACCAGGACTCCCTTTACACCCGATATACTTAGGAAGCTCTCTGAAGTTTGGCCCCAAGTCTGCTCGGACCATTATGAGATTACCCTCTTCTGGGTAGCAACATTAACTGCCTTTTTGTGTGGCCCTTAGAATCAGTGAGCTGCTAGCCTCTGCTAAAACTGACATGTCTGGAGCTGCCCTCCAAATGGCTGACCTAGTTTTCTGTCCCAGGGAGGTTATTCTAAGATTGTGCAGGGGGAAAACTGACCAATGGGCCAGGGGGCAGGACATTCACCTTGGCCAATGTGGCATTGTCCCAATCTGCCCTGTCAGGGACCTCCGTGTTTCCCTGGGGCTGCAGGCGAAACCCAAGGTCAATTATTCCAGCATAGGATGGTACACCACTCATGTATTACCAGTTTTGGAAGGTGACATCCTTAGCCCTCAACAGGATGGGCATCCATGGGTGGCACTTTAGGGTCCACATCTATGGCCATGCCTTGGCTTATGACCCCACAGGCATCCAGAGGATTGGGTGCTGGAAATCCCATAAGTTCAAGATTTATGTTCGGCCCTTGCCAGATCATTAGGTCTTGTCCGGTTCTCTTTATTTTGTCTCCATAGAGGCTCTCCCTATGGTCAGAGCTAACATTGTTATCTGATTTCATTTATTGGGCAGCTGTATATGCTGTAAACTCCTGTTGAGGCTGAGATCTTGGCCTAGGAGTGTGCGCCAACATTGTATGAAGGGGCAAGCAAGGTATGCTTTGGAGCAGCTTTCACAGCTGTGCATACCAATTTGTGGTGGACGGACCCCCAGATGTCTTGGTGATCCACCCAGGTGGCAATGATTTGCCTCAAACACTGGGTAAGACATTGATCCTCCAAATCATGGAGGATTTAACCAAGTTCTCTGCTGATTTCCCTAGGACACACTTAGTTTGGTCTGTGTTGGTTCCACACTTAGCCTGGAGATCACCCCATGACCCTAGATGGGTGGACAAGGCAAGTAGGGGTGTCAACAGGGAGATTTCTGGGCTTATGAGGGAGGGGTGGGGGTTCATGATATGCCACCCCAATATTACCATAAGAAGTCCTGACATATACCTCAGGGACGGCATCCACCTGTCCAACAGGGGATTAGATATTTTCCCAGGAAACCTGCAAGGGGGCCTGGAGGCCAAGCTGCTTGGCCATTTAGAGTGAAGATACACTTTGCCTCTTCCCGTGGTGGGTAGGTGTCAGTCAGGTGCCATTAAACTCTCAGGTAATAAACACCTTGGTTAGGATTAGGATTAATATCAGGGTGAAACGAGGACTGTTTGGGGGCTAGTAGATTCACTCAAGTTCAAAGGATGCTGAACAGGTGGGCAGCATCCTTTGGAGGAGTAAAGCTAACTTAATACAGATTGGATGGAGGGTTCAGGTCCCCTTGTCAATTATTTGAGTTAAATATTGTTATTATTCAATAAAGTTGTGGTCCTATTTTCCCAACATGGAGTTGTCTCACCTCATTATTTCCAGGCTGAGTGGGCAATGTGCTTGCCTCAGTTCAAGAAGGCAGGCAAAGAAGCCTTGCTTCCATACTGTTCTGTTACGGAGGGGCCCTTCTCCTTAAATTGCACTGGTCTGAGCAGCATGTTTTTGATTCTACACAATTCCCCCTCCCCCAACAAAATAAACAAGAATTATACAAGGATTTTGAACTATACAGGGGTCTGGCACTCCTAACCTCAATGTTATTGAAAGGAAAAATGTGTTCACCGTTTGCAGTAAGAGCAACAAGATAACTCTTTAATGATGATATTTGACCAGTATTTTTATACTGCTTGTATTTTAAACACCTAATTTGCTGCAATATTGTTCTATATAGGCTTAATTCTCAAGGTCTGCTATGCATGTATCTTGCTGTTATTTCAAAAGACTCAGGAAGGACTTGTTTACATGTGGAAGTTGGAACAGGCTGGATTGTGCTAATTCAGCTTAATCAAAGATCAGGCCGAATTCCAGTACCCTGTTAAAGTGACAATAGCATCCAAGTAGAATAAGTACCTCAGGTAGCCCTACTTGCCCCAACTCGCTTAGAATGTCAGGTTGTCATGTTATAAAAAGGCTAAAGTACAATCAGTTCAGCATATTGGCAAATTCATCACTTTTTTCTGTGCCCCTATGAAGGAGCAGAAGAAATGATTTTTTTGCTGTGACTCTGCTACAATAGACCAGATTGCTGCATGACGTATAAGATTTTTTTAAAATAAATAGAAAACTTCCTCCCAGAGTAGGCAGAGAGATGAGGCAAAAAGGAATCCCCCCTTTTTTTCAGATGTCTTAAATATCTGGTGAGAATCATCTGCAGCCAAATACATGACTGAGTACCAGCTAGCAGGCTAGCAATTTTTCCAATTAACTGCCTTGATTCAAGCATATCTGACAAAACACAAAGCAAAGCAAAAAGAAAACAATAAAAAGCCGAGAATATTATAGAACTTTAAAGTCTATCTGCTAGATTTTAATGTGAGCTTCCATGAATCAAGCCCACTTCCTCAAACTAGTCAAGACAATCTATCCTTATCAGAGCAAGGAGTAGTGCAAACAGTTTTTACAGCAATACTCTTGCCTAGGTCTGTAGTCCTTGATGTGCTACTTTTCATTTCAGCCCTGAATGGAACAATGCTTGTGCCACACAGACACAACTGCTTCTTTCAGCTGAAACGTGGGATTTGCCAAGGCTTCGAAAACATTGTTTGAAGCCTGTGGATGCATTGGCATTGGCATTCAAGGGGAGAACAACATTAAGGAAACTTTCTTGCTGGTTGAAATCCAAGTTTTTGTGTTATCGGAGCTGTCATTATTAAACAACTGTTTAAGGTGTAGGGGTTGTGGATAGAGCAGGATATAATGAAATGTTCCTCCTCATTGTTAGCTACCTGAAATTACCTACATTATTACTGGTGGAGTTCCCCCTCCCCCTCCCAGGTGACAACAACCACAACAACTTTGGATATTCTTTTTTGCATTTATTTGTAATATAGCACAACAAAACAGTAAAACCTCCTTTATGCTGAAATTGAGCACCCAGCGGTCGCCCTATTTGAAGTCCTTGATCATGCAAAGCCGCTTTGCTGCCAAGGCTCCACCACACCTATTCTCTCTTATTTCCTTTTTATATATATTTTTTTCAAAGATGAAAAGAGGACATGAAGTCTTTTTCCCTTGCAGATGGCCCATTAAGTTCTTACTTGAAGCAGTCAGCTGGAAGACGCTGGAATAGGGGCACAGTCGGCTGCCTCTTCCAGACACTAAGCATACATAGAGGCAGGGGGACATCATAATCCTGGCAATTAAATCAGGCATTCACTTTTCTCAATGTGAAACTCTAAGTTTACTTTCTTTGCAAATCTATTCTTTTTTTTTTCCAGCTCAGTTTTAATGTTCACCGAGCAGAACAGAGATTAAAGGAAAAGGCCACAATCCAACACAGAATTAGGGACAATGTAAAACCATAAATGTACTTTCATCCTGTATTTTTCAGTTCCTTCTTTAGCAATTTTTGATGTCTAGTAAACAAGGAGGATACTCAATGCAAAGCTGTTACCTGAGACAGACTCAGAAGACTACAACCTAACAGCACACCCAAAAACCCTGGCACCCTATAGGGATAAGAATGGGAGAAACCCAAATATTATTAAGGCAGGTAAAGACCACAGCAAGCTTTGTCTCATGAAGGATATCTGTTACAATTCAAATTCCTGGTTTGTTCCTTGGTGATTTCTATTAGTAAAAAGATATACATCAATAAACAAGATGATTGAAGTCAGGACTGTTGAAACCAAGTGGACAAGAAAAAGGACATAGAGTCAGAAATAGAGTTGGGCATAAACCATGGTTTGGTGGTTTCGCCCAGTTCAGCATGGTGCCTCCCCAGGTGTTCTGTGTGTGCCATGTGCTTTACTCCACCACCTCCTCCATGCATTTTCTCCTATACCAGTGGCAGTGTATCTCCCTCCTCTGCCACCTCTGTGTGATCACCCACTCCCTATCAGCAGCACACACTTTCCTCCTCCACCTCCTTCAGCAATCACACACTCAGACAAGGAGATGAGGCAGGACACGAAGTGATGGGCAGTTGTATGGCAGAGGCATTGGAGTGAAGTGAGATGCTGACAGTGACTGGGCAATTATGAGGTGGGAGGAGGGAAGCCTAGGGAACAACCCTGAAAGTGAGAGTAAAAGCGAAGTATCTCATCACTAGCTTACAACTGCCTGCCAAAGCTTTAATACAGCTCCTAGCATACTTCCCTTATTGGCTATGTTTGCTAGTGCTGAAAAGAGCTGTAGTCTAATGTTATTAGAGATGGGCGTAAAACGGAAATATTGTATTTCATTTCATTTCATTTATTTAGTAGTTTTGTTTTGTTTCATTTCTAACAATTTTAAAGTAATTTATTTATTTAAATTAAATAAATAGTTATTTATTTAAATAATTTAATAACTTTTTATTTCATTTGTAATACATTTTTGTTATTTATTTAAATTATTTAAAGTATTTTTGTTACAAAACAAAACAAAATAAAAAAAAAAAACCTTTATACTCCCCTGGGTCTTAGAGGCACCAAAAAGGCAGAGGAGCTTTTTAACCTCTTCCCTGTAAGCCATGAAATTTGGAGAGGGTTAGGGATCAGGGGGCTGAGTTATTAAGGTCCAAAGGGGATGCCACTAGGAAAAAAATTCTTTCTAATTAAATTGGGATTCAGAACCAAAGCTGCTAATTGCTCTCCCACAGGGTGGTGGGGGCTATTGCAGCTTTCCAATTCAATGAGCCCCAAACCTCTCCAAATTTCAAGGGCTTACAGGGAAGCACTTGAGGAAGCCCCCCTGCCATTTCCTCTAGAATGAATCATTTCATGTCATTTCATTATGAAACACATTGTACTGTTTTGTTATGCAACAAAGTATTTTTTTACATAACGAAATGACAAAACAGCATTTTGTTTTTCATTTTTTTACCCATCTCTTAAAGGTAAAGGTAAATGTTCCCCCAGTACATGCATGCTAGTCATGTCTGACTCTAGGGGTGGTGCTCATCTCCATTTTCAAGCCAAAGAACCAGTGTTGTGCAAGTCCATGGCCATGTGGCAGGGATGGCTGCACAGAACACTGTTTACCTTCCCACTTTTATGGCAGTACCTATTTATCTACTTGTATTTACACGCTTTCAAACTACTAGGTTGGCAGTAGCTGGGGTTAACAGTGAGAGCTCACTCCACTGTGTGGCACCAGGGAAATGAACCGCTGAACTACCAATTTTGTAGCTGACTGTTTCTGCGCTCTAGTCCGCTGAGCCACCACGCCACAAAATTAGCCTACAGCAGTGGTGGTGAACCATCAGCACTCCAGATATTTTGGACAACTCCCAGAACTCCGAGCCTATATTACCCATGTCAAAAGACTGTGGTAGTTGTGTTCCAAAACATATGTGTCATGGCCTTGACCTCTGTGCTGGTAGACAGAGTTCCCCAAGGAAATAGGCCCAACTAGTATAGGTGTACCACGACCAGGCTCAGCATCTACCCTACAAAATAGTTGTCTATGAATTGGTGACTGTTCCTTAGAGGAGCAGGGAATCCCTGAAGAGATAACCCTTAATTTTTGCAACACAACACTCTGCCACTTTGAAGGAGCCAACAGTGACATCAAAGGGCAGAAATTTGTGACGGGCTTGTTACCATAGTCTGAAGAAAGGACCTCAGCCTTGGTTCTCTGGGCCATCAAGACAGCCACGTGGTCCTCTAGACATTGTGAAATACTGAAAAACCTTCTGACAACTGGATTTAGACATGCAGCTGTGTGTGCATAAGGAACCAATTTGCATAATACATGGTGTATCGGGGGTGGGGTGGGGGAGTGGGGTTGCAGTGCACCTCTGTGATGTACTGCAAGATTCTGAAAACTGAACTTTCACATGCATCTATTTTGCTTTGGGACTGTGGAAATGCAAATTTTGACAGTTTGTATATAAATGCTTGTAAAAATCAAACTGGATGAATTCCTCTAAAGGGAATGAAGGGAATTATTCACATAATATTCTTATAATTGTAGTTGTGAGTTGTTGTTTCGATGTTGTTGATACTGCTAACATTATATGAAATTCTAGATGGATAGTACTTTAATATTAATAATAATAATTTATTTTATTTTACAGATATACACAGTATGCAGATGCAACAAAATTCGCAAAAGCACCCAGACACCTGAAACACACTCTTTACAGCAGTCTCTAAAGCACACCTTACCTGCCAAAATACCTAACAAAATACCCTCCTAAAACACACCACTGTCCACACACAGACCAAGTAAAACAATTCATCTTGCCCCCCCACTCGGAATTACGAGGCGAGGCAGTGTGTTGGGGTAAACTGGGCCACACTTTATTAA
>JAHTLZ010000348.1:18150121-18166412 GCA_023846285.1 Phrynocephalus versicolor
CTTGCCAATGGTATGCTCCCTGCTGCCCTCCATGCTTTTAGCCGCCACGGCCGCGGGCCTAGCCTTGCTATGGCCCCGGCCCCCCACCAGCAGCTAACACTTCAACCAGGCCCCTCCTCACGTCCTGCAGGAATCCTTCCATGCCCACATCCAACAGGTGCACCCCGTCCGGCCTGTAGAGCTCCGTCCTGCTCACATCAAGCTCCGGGTGGCCCAGCACCACCCCAAATTCCTTGCAGACTGCCCGACAAACCTCCTGGTTCACTCCCTTTCTGGAGCGATCAATCTTTTGTGGGTCACAGTCTGCCCTCGACACCTGCCGTGGTATCAGGGTGGACCACAAAATTTTTGCCGCCGGGAACCTGGCCTTCCAATCTGCCAGGTCCCGCAATATCTCGAGGACCAATGACTTGCCTGTCCGGGTAGTCAGGTCGTTTCCCCCCAAGTGGGTTAGGGAGAAATCCGGTGGCCTGCCCCGGGCCGCCGCTATGGCCGTACCCAGGCCCTCCTGCCACCTCATCCCCCTTTTACCCCGCCATTCAATCATGGCACAACTACCCAGCCCCAAATTTAGTCCCCAGCCAGATCTGATGGCGTACTTCTCTGCCCAGTATAGATAACTGTGCCCCACAAAATCCCTCTCGCCCGGCGGGCGCTGCCCTCAGGTCCTGGGAAGACAAAATAACACATGAACTGCCAGCCACAGCCTCCTGGCCCTGGAACGATAACAAAACAGGTTAGATCATCGGCAACGGCCGCACATACCTCTCGTACCAGTAAGAGGCCCACCTCCCCAGCCGCCTAGACCTCCAGCTCCCCAGCGAGTAAGCTGGGGGGGTCTGTGCGTGCCCCCCGCTAGCTTTTCTCCCTAAAGGGCGTAGACCAGTGATGCCCACATGGTGAGGCGCAGGCGCCCTACGGCGTAGCTGTCACTGCCACCCCAGGGTAGCCCGGGGCTGCACCGGTCCCGGCCCTGGTTCCATTCCCCCCCAGCCATAAGGCCGCTCGCCAACTAGCCCGGCCACAGGCCAGGTGACCCCATGGGGGGGGAATCCTGTCAGAGTTGGCTGATGCTGGCCTGGCCCGCCCCGCCCCCTGGAAGGTGTAGTCGGATCGTTCTCCGTCCCCCCTGGGGGCCGCTAACCCGGATGCCTGGCCGCTGGCAGCTGGGCAGGCGGCGCCCGGGCCGCTCCCTGCGCGGGGCAGTTCGCCCGGCCCGGAATCCACTCCCCGTCCAGAGCCAAACGACAGTGGGCGCCATTCCGGATGTGCACGCCAACTCACCAAGTGCTGTGCTCTCCGGTGAAGGCCTCGGGGTCCGGACTCGGCTGCAGCCCCGCAGTACCCCGCAGCCGGTCCTGTGGCTGCTTCCATCTGCCCGGGCACACTCGAAGATACAGCCGAGGCCGGAACAAGGGCCAGAAGCAATGGGTCTCTAGCGCCAGGTGGTAACGTGACCACGTTGGAAGACACCGCGGCTGGAGGGGGAGCTGAGCGGAGCGTGCGATGACGCGGCTACTCCAGTAGTCCGCTGGCGTACCTGCAGAAACGATACTGGCAGATCCTGCTAAAACGGACACAAGGGAAGAAATGCATGTCATCAACAGCCAGCATTAGTTCATGCTCCGCCCTCCTCTGAACCTCGGCCTTACTCGTAGAAAGCCCGCCTCTATAAGGCACGGCCGTCCCCTGCCTTTCTGCGTGCTCACGCTCCAACGGGATAACTTCCTCCAAGCTTGCCAAAAGCCCGGGAGACTCATCATCCGATGAAGAGGACGGATGAGGGAGGGGGTGCTGCCCAGGCCTTTTCTTGGCAGGGGCCTTACCGGTACCCTTCCCCCTGGGACCCCCCTCCTGGGATGGCATAGCCGAACATCAGGAGGAAACAGGTGAAAAGGAACCAGCAGCGTGGGCGTGGCACAAACCAAAACGGATACAAAGAGAATGATAAGGGTGGCCCAGTGATGTAACCGCCAACCCAATTGTGGCGTGTAACTGCCAACTCAATTCATGGCACCTGTCTTCACGACAAAGGACCTTGAGCGGATTCCGCCGCCCAGGCCGCCCCTCTTACCAAAGAGGTAAAGCAAATACGGGTTTTGGATGAACCTATGGGTATAGGCCATCCGGATTGTACAAAGGCGTCTGACACGGTCCCTCACCAAAGTCTGCTGAGGGAATCACACAGTCAGGGGACAAGAGGATGGGTCCTCAGATGGACCGAATGTTGTTGTCAATGGAAATTTTTCATGGAAAGAAGCAAAGAGCGGTGTGCCCCAGGGCTCTGCCCTGGGACCGGTGCTGTGCAGTCTGCCCGCCCGGAACCTGGAGGCAGGGATAAACCGGGAGGGGGGGCAGGTTTGCAGATGCCACAAAACTTTTCTGCGCGGTGAAAACCAGAGAAGATTGTGAAGAGCTCCAGAAGGCTCTCTCCCAACTCGTTGAACGGGCTGAGGAATGGCAAATGCGTTTAAATATGACCAAAGACAAGACAGGGCATATTGGGGCAACAAGTCGAACTGCATCATTGACAAATGGGCACTGACTTATCCGTGACGGATCAGGCAAGAGATCGTGGTGAACAGCTCAATGACGGAGTCCCCCAATGTGTGGCAGCCGTGTAAGGCCAGTTCCTTGCCGGGGATCCTCGAAAAATAACAAAGGGGGGGGGAGGCGAAATAAAACAGCCAACATTATAATGCCAGTATACAAAACAATAGCAAGGCCCCACCTGGGTACTGTGTACCATTCGGGTCACCACATCCCCGAAACAGACATAGTGGAACTGGAAAAGTTGCAGAAGAGAGTGACTAAAATGATTACTGGGTGGGACACCTCCCTCCATTTGAATTCCCAGATGCAAAATGCAGGTATCAATGGGAAATTTTTTACGACAGAGCTGCAGAGGGGTCTCTCGAACTTGGGAATTGGGTGATAAACGGCAAATGAGTGTTAAAGGAACTACGTGTAAAGTGACGCACATTGGGGCAACAATTCCAAACTTCACCCACCAATTCATGGGCTCAGGTATCCGTAATGGATACCGAAAGAGATCTTGGTGTGTCATAGGATGGCTCCCTCAAGGTGGAAACCCAACGTGGGGCAGCCGTGAAGAAGACCCATTCCCTGCTAGGGATCGTCAAAAAGGAGAGATGAAAGCAAAAACAGCCCACAGTACAATGTCGTGATACCAGACATAGCAAGGGCACCATCTAGAGCAGTGGGTACCCATCTGGGCACCGCATCTCAAGAAAGAAATAGGGGAACTGTAAAAGGTGAAGGAGCGAGTGAAGGAGGGTCTGAGTAAAGTGGGTAGAGGGAAGCTCCCCTCTCTCCCCCAAAATACCAGAACTAGGGGACTTACACTCGAATTGAGGGCCATGAGAGTAAGAACTAACAAAAGACAACATTCTTGGTCGTCACCCAGCGTGTTGTTAGTCTATGGAACTCCCCGCAACAGGGTGTGGTGATTGCATCTGGCCTGGATGTCTTCAACAAGGGGATTGTTCAGATTCCTGGGTGAAAAGTCCCTCACAGGTTACGAACCATGACGGAGGTGTGTAAACTCCAGGCCCCAAAACCAGGGTACCTCAAGGCCCAGGTGCAGGGAAGTGGTGTCAGGAGACAGAGCTCTAATCCCATGCCCTCCCCAGGACATCTGGTAGGGCCGCTGTGGGATAAAGTAAGCTGGACCAGGTGGGCCATCGGCCTGATCCGGCGCGGCTCTCCTTATGTCTCCATGCTCTTAGAGAACCACCATAAACAGAAGGGATGGGTAGGGATGACACACGCCCCACCGGACAGAATGAGAAGCTGAAGCCCGCAAAATGGCCAACCAGCGTCTCAGACGGCAGCTGCCGAACTCAAGACATTGCCGCCAATCACTGTCCGTTGGGCAATAAACCCACCCCATAGTCCACTCAGCAGTAAAAAAGGACAGGGCAGTGAAGGGGCACACAGAGCGTCCAGCCAGGTGGATGGATGCGGATAACAGCCCGAAGGGCAAGCCCATGAGGCATGGCAAAAATGGCTACCGCGTTCTAAACAAGATGGCAGAAGGAAGAGCCAAGCCCCCAAACTCTGGCCAAGCCCAATCTAGGCTCTAACTTAAGGGTCGTCCCTGTCCATAACGCAGGTAGCCCAAAACTCAGAGCCAGACTGCCTGTCAAGGGCCCACCCGCCCTTGGAATCCCAAGGTGCCGCTGCTCCCGGCAATCAAACTATTGTCGGGAGCCGAAAGGAAAGCAGCAGCTGGAACCTGACCGGCGCACCGGCGGATCCGAAAGGCCGCAAAGCAGCCCGTGCGAGAGCGCTGGATAAAAGGAGCTGAGACAGCTCCGTAGCCGCTCTCGCACCCCCCTCCCCGAAACGAAGCTCAGCTGCCTGTCAGGACTACCGACAAACAGCTAAGGACAAGGGGGGATGCGAAGCGCTCTTGCCCGCTGCTCCCGGGGCGCCCCGCAATCACGTGGCTCGAAGAGCCTGGCCAGCCAGCCCACCCGCCTCCCTGGCCCCTCCTGCAGAGATCTCACCCGCTCCTGAGGCTCCAAGAGGCGCGATCCGACCAGCAGACTTCTCCCGACAATCAGCCGGAGCCGGGTAAATGCAGCCGGGCTCCCCGACCATCAGCTGCTTTGCGCGGTAGCGCAGCAGCAGAGGCCGGGAGCCGGCCGAGACGGAGCCGCTCCCCCGACCGACAGCAGACTGCTCCCGACCATCAGATGGAGCCGGGGAAACGCAGCTGGGCTCCCCGACCATCAGCTGCTTTGCGCGGCAGTGCAGCAGCAGAGGCCGGGAGCCGGCCGAGATGTAGCCGCAGAAGTGCGGCCCAGCTCCCCTGACTGTCAGCTGTGCCGCGCGGTAGCGCGGCAGCAGCGGTCTTTGGAGAGCCAGTCGGGCCCCGACGCAGGGGCCTCGCTGCCGATGCGGCCGCCAATGCGGCCTCCGACATGGTGCCCGCCACGTGGCACCCGCAGCGCAGAGCAGCGTTCGGCGGAGATACACCCCCGAACGCTGCTAAGGCTGGACTGATGGCTGGGGGGAGGAACCACCCTTTATAGGGCGCTCCTCCCCCCGCCCTTGCAGGACATACGGGTCCTGCCTCACCTCCTTGTCTTCCTCGGGTGGGGCAAATCGGCTCCGCGGGTGGACAAGCCCCCCGCGGAGCTAGCATTCTCACAGGTGGTGGTTCTTAAGTTCATTGTTAAGTGCTACTATAGCTCTGGGATAAAAACTGTTCAAAAACTGTGTGGTCTGAATTTTGATTACTCTATATATCTTCTGCCAGAATGCAACAGTTCAAAGAAATTATAAGCAGGATAGAAAGAGTTTCTGAGATGCATAAACCTGTCATTTCCAAATTTGTGACCCCAGCTAATAGGAAACTATAATCTAAGCACGAGTGTGAAGCCTGGCATATATAAAAAATAACAAGCAATTCCTCAATTAGCTTAGAACTGAAAGCAGAACTGGACAATTTGTGACTCACGAACCTTGACATAGCTTGTGAATAAGGGCAATGAGTTCACAGATGCTCTGCTAGAAGGCTTTGAAAGGGGGGGGGGGGGGTTTGCAACAACCCCCGGGGGGGGGGGGATAAATGGGTACAGCTGCCATGTATTGCCCCAGGATCAGAGGTAACACTGAGTGTCAGTTTCTGGGAAAGAACCATGACAATGCTTAAAGTCCTATGACAGTATATAAGCCCAGACAATGCTTAAAGTCCTATGACAGTATATAAGCAGCATGCTTTGCTTAAAAAAAAAAAAACCACAATCCTCATTTATTCTCCCAGGTGCTTTAGCTCTTAATGTCTTCTAGTACCGTCTTTCAAATTTCGTTACTCATTTTCACCTATTCAACTATAGATAATTTTAGTCACATGCTAATCTCACTTGATGGAGGTGACAGTGAAGAAAAGGGAAAATTGGTGTCTAGATAGATATCAGTATTTGTGATAATAAAATGCTTCATCTGTTGAAACTTTTGATATGACTGCTTACAGAACACAGATTCTCCCCCCACCCACCAGCCATTGCAGCTGTGCCTTGACACCTGCACATAAATAGGGAGGGACTGCTGTGCTCACCCAACTTGATTATATTTCTTGAAGCAGAGACAAAAAAACATCACCATATGACACACCATGTTTATTTATACCTTGGCCTGACCAGAATTGCTCATGCATTGTTGATAATGATGATGATGAGTGAAGTTAATGCAATAGTATTAGTTTGTAGTCACAGCACCAGCTATTTCTTTTATCACACATTTGGAATGAGTAGTTTTTTTTAATTTAATTGTTTATTTACTGTCATAGACCAAAATGGAATGAATAGTTTATTACTACAATCATATTCGCAAATGTTGTGTCAGAAAAGATGATGGGAGTAGCCAAAAGAGAAATATTGTTATAAACATTGAAATCAACAACAATTCAAGACATCCATAACTGTTGCCATTTTGTTAAATGGCAGCTTGTTAAATGGTAGATTATAGGGTTTCTCTTGTACATCCAGAGAGCTATATCAGAGGTTTGAACTAATGGATAGGCATGGTTTTCCATCTGCCCCCAGAAGTCTTGGCACTCAGGCCTTCTGTTATGTCTATTTCAGGTTTTTTGGCTAGTTTTGTCTTTGACCTCTGGAGTTTGAAGCAGCTTTCCAGCAGCTGAAATAAATGCATCCTTCTCACTTTGATGTTACATTTTCATCCTGATTTATCTGTACTTACAATTTTATATGCGCAATGATATTCCTGACACTGATCATTTTCAGAAGTCACTTTCAAGTGCCCTTGGTTGTTGAGTTCCTAGGGAAGTAATTTGTAACAGATGATTTGATTTGATTAGTTACACTTTTCCATTTTGAAATTCATTGCTATTTAGTGAAGGTGTATTATCTTAAACTATATGAAAGCACTCAATTTAAAACCCAGGTGGATGAGTAGCCAGAAAAAATGCATTATTGATAGCATGAGATAAAAGTGTTTTTCATACTTCTGAAAGCCAGATTCCACAAGCTTTCTTTCTATGTAGTTCCTTCACACTGGCTTTACTGAAACAATTGTTCCATATTAATGAAAGGTTAGCTATATATCAAGGTGCTTTATGGTCAAGATACCTGATTTTACAAGGGAATCCAGGAACGAATCTTGAACAGAAACTATTTAATCTCTGTTAACTCGCTGAACTTCAGAACCAAAGTTACTACATAATGCCGAGTTGCCTGATGCAGGGAATGTCTGTCTGTGGTGAGCAGAACAGTACTAGGTGTAGCAAGAGAACAGCATTTAGTGTCTTCCTCTGAAAATATTTAACAATCTTCAATGGACTTGTAACAAAATGAATGCTGTGGAATGTGCTTTAAGGAAGCTCTCAGAGGCCCTAACCCAAGTTACAAGCAACCTGCAACTTAGCAGAGATAATTGGGATCCTCAGGATACTAGGGGTGATCATAACCCTTCCTTTGGTTCCCAGAATCTATCTCTCTTCCCTGTGGCCCATGACACCAAGAAGGACATCAAGCCAGCAAGGATATTTCAACCGTCTCAGGTCCTGTTACAAATAGCTCCAAATGGCATTAACAAGAGAAGATGGGACTTGCATAGAGCCATTATTTCCTCCTTAGGCTCTCTTTTAAACATACAAGTCCACAAAATTGATTTAAAGGACATATCATGGCTTCCTTCTCTTAGGGGACAAAAGAGAATTCACCACTCCTTTGAGAACTCAGCCATTCCGCTGATATTATTCAAAATGAAACCCTTTTTAGCCAATTTTCAGATAACACCTATTCGAGTCTTTGCAGATACACCCCCCTTCCTCTGCCTTTTTAAGAAACGACCATCACAGGAAAACAGTAGTGGTTCACAAGAACATGAGGAACATGAGCAGGGATACATCCCCGAGGCCATGAAATTGAACTCTGACCCCTCTCCTGCTCCCTTACAACGAATGACCACCAGAGAGCTACCAATTTGCCATGTAGGCACGGCCCCCACGCAGACTCTTCCTGTTCCAAGAAAAGCCCTTGGGGAAGATTCTCTTGACTTGGAGATATCCAAATTAGATGCTGAGTCATTACATTATGTCCTTCCTGAAGATCCCACTCATCTGACGCATAGCCAATCTACAGATCTCATTACTTGGGTTCCTGATAGTACTCTCGGCAAACGTACAGCTGAACACCAATCTCTATCAGAGCATAATCTATTGTCCATCATGCAACCCCCCAGCGCCACTAAGGAGATGATTTCAAGTAACATCTCTACTTCAGTCGATGCCTTGGATCAAGCAAAACCCCCTCCTGACATCCGATCTTGACCCCCAAATTAATCCCACTGACGCTAGAGGTCTTTTTACTTCAGAGGATCCCCCAACTTCCCCCATGACTTTAAAAGTGCCCATTTACTCAAGTCTTCCCCTGTCTTCAACAGCCCCAGAGATGCCAAACTCCAATAATTGCAGCCCTGACTCTGTATGTCTTAAACCCTCCCTGCCACCCTGTCATACCGGTAAGAACTCTGAGCTGCCTAACCTCCAAGTGATTCCTTCGAATTCTCCAACTGCTCCCCTTCTTTCTGGATCACCTATCGACGATAATGCACATACCGAACCATCCATCGAGAGCAATGCAACCAGGACCAATAATTGACCATCACTTTCTTTGTGAACATCATGTGATTCCCGTTCTATCCTTAAACTTATTTCCTGGAACATTCAAGGAAAACACTTTTTTTAATTTTTTTTTTTATTGAGGAAGTAACAGCATATATTTCCAGTCTTTACAAGTTTCCAAAACGTTACATCATCCATTGGTCCCTTCCTCATTAACCCTCCCTCCCCTCCCCCAGCAAGCAGAAATTCATTACCCTTTCATGTTGAACATTATTAAGGCCTGATGGAATAGTCTAGCCCATTTCTCGTTCTCAGGCTTCCCTTTTATCCAATTTATATATTTCTCCCACTCCTTTAAAATTCTATGTTTCCCTTCTATGTTTCCTTCTTGCATAATCTGTATCCAATTATTTTGAAAAAAAAATGATATATATAATCTTTCCATTTATCATATTTCCATCTTTCTTGGTCCTTCCATCCACCCATTAATACCATTATAGCTGCTGCTATTCCGTAGTACACGATCTTTTTTACACTTCTTCGTTGTTTTTCTCTATCTACTAACCCTAAGAAAATATGATCTATTTTTAGCTCAATCCTTTTCTTTGTAATTTCTGATAACTAATTTTCTACTTTCTTCCAATATGTTCGTATTTTCTCGCATTTCCATATCATGTGTGCAAAAGTACCTTTTTCTTTTTTGCAATGCCAACAATATTGTGATATGTTATGATTTATTCTATTTAATTTCTGTGGGGTATAATACCATTTATGCAGTACCTTCAGTTGCATATCTTTAATTTTTTCCAATTTTACCTCTCTTATCCCCCGTAATATAGTCTGAATCTTTTCTGTATTTAACTCTATATCTCCTTCCCAGTTATATTTAATTAAATTTTCATTCTGATTTCCCAATCTGACCAAATATCTATAAATCTCTCCTGCTCCGACCTTTTTTTCTTCATATTTCTTATACACCACTTCCCATTGTCTGTCTTCTTTTCCCTTAAGAGACTGGAACCATTTTTCATATCTGCTGGTCATACTTTCTGCCACCATCCATTTTTGATTCCCTAATATCCCGTTTAATTTGTTTATCCCCTCTCCTGTTGACATTAATTCATGCATATCTTTGATTTTGTAATATCCTTTCTCTTTTAGATTCTTTATATCTTTTTGTGACAAAATCTTCCCCTCTTTTAAACTGCTCTAAGGGGGCCCCAATTTGATACTCCACCTATTTTTGTCCTCTTTATTAAAATCTCCATTGTTACTTGCCTTGGTCCTTTAACTTCTTTCAGTATTCTTTTATCTCTATCAAATATCCCTAAGTAACCTGCTGAATTATTTATTACATCTTCTACTCTTTTCCATTTGGGTGTGGGATATTCCTCCACCTTCATTGCCCATTTTAATTGGAAGGCTGTATAATACTTTTCCAAAGAGGGCATACTCCATCCTCCTTCTTCTTTTACTGCATATAGGATTTTATGCTTCATTCTTTGATTTTTCTTACCAAAAACCCATTCCCTTAATGATGTGTCCCATTTCTTTAATATTTTTTCTGAAAGTAATATTGGGAGTACCTGAAATAAATATAACAGTTTTGAAACTATAAAATTTTTCAAAGCCCTAATCTTTGACAGTATTCCCATTTTTTTTTTATCTTTCCAGCCCTTTATTATTTTCTGGATCTTTCTCCAAGTTTTGTTATAATTTTCCTCCCCTAATTTCTCCCAATTTTTTGTTAATACCACTCCTAAATAAATCATTTTTTTTAACTCCATTCCCCATTTTCATTTGTAATCTTAATTGATCTTGCTCCTTTCTAGGAACATTTAGAGACATGATTTCTGATTTTTGTAAGTTTACTACTAATCCTGATATTTTTTCAAATTTCTTTAATATATTCATCAGGGGGCCTGCCGCTTCTAAAGGGTTAGTCAATATTAAGATTAAATCATCTGCAAACATGTTTAACTTTATTTCCTCTTTTCCTATTTTATACCCTTTTATTTGAGCACATTCTCTCAAATTTTGGGCCACTGGTTCCATCGCTAATGCAAATAATGGGGGAGATAGGGGGCATCCCTGCTTTGTACCTCTTTCCACTTTAAAAATTTCCGCTAATGATCCATTTAATCTTACCCTTGCAAAATTTTCTTTATAAATTTCCTTTACTGCATTTACATAGGGACCTATAATATCCATCTGTTTTAATAACTTTAATAAATACTCTCTTCCTACAGCATCAAAAGCTTGTTTAATATCCGATTTAACTATTGTTACTTTACTTTGTTTCCTCTTGGCATCTGCCATTATATTCATTACTATTCTTATTGGATCACCTATATATCTTCCCTTGACAAACCCATATTGATCCTCCTGTGTTAGATCTGGAATTGCATCCTCTAATCTCTTAGCTAATATTTTTGTGAAGATTTTGTAATCTTGGTTAGCCAATGTGATTGGTCTATATGAACCTACTTGTTCTTCTGCTTTACCTTGCTTTTTGAGGGGGATAATTTCTGTCTCCTTCCATGTTTCTGGGATTCCTTCCCCTTGCATTATATCATTAAATAATTTCTCCATTCTTTCTCCTAACCCCTCTTGAAACTGTCGATAAATCAGAGTCGTAAAACCATCTAAGCCTGGAGCCTTCCCCATTTTTAATATTCCAATTACCTCCTTAATTTCCTCTACTATGGTCTTATCATTTAGCCTCTTCTTCTGTGTTTCAGAAATTTTACTTCTGACATGAAAATCTTCATCACATTGTCTTTTCTTTTGGAACCCTTCCTTAAAATATTCAGTCATAATTCTTTTTTTATCCTCTTCTTTATATTTACATTCCCCTTTTTTATTTTTTAATCTTCTAATGAAGTTTTTACTTTTCTGTATTTTTAAATAAGATATAAATCTTTTCCCTGCCTGAATTGTCGTCCTTTGAAATTCATTTTTAACCAGGGATTGTTTCTTCCATAGGAGTAAATTATTTCATCTAATTTTCCTCTTTGTCTCCTTAATTCCTTTTCTATCATTTTTGAATAATTATTTTGTAATTTTTTTCTGTAATTCTAATAATTCTTCCATAGCTTTATCTTTTTTCTCTCTCAATTCCTTCTTATATCTCCTCTCTTCCTCTAAACACAAGTCCCTTATAACTAGAGATGGGCACGACTCAGAAAAATTGTTCGTTTTCGTTTTCGGCTAGGGGTCCGTTTCGGCTCATTTCCGTTTTGTGAGCTAATTTCAAAATTTTTCGTTTTCATTTCGTTACGTAACGAAAACGAAAAAACGAAAATGAAAACAAAAAATTTTTCGTTTCTTCCCATTTAGCTCCATTATGTGTTTTTCCAGTAACGAAAAACAAAAATTGGCTCGAAATTAGTCGTTTCGTTTCCGTTTCCGATCCAGTTCTGAGCCGTTTTTCGTTTTTTGTTTTTCGTTTTGTTACGTAACGGAAATGAAAAACGAAAATGAAAACGAAAATACCGCTAAGTCGTGCCCATCTCTACTTATAACCGATTTTGCGGCATCCCATAAAAGAGATGACTTAATTCCTTCTACATCATTTTCCCTAAATACTCTTTTTATCTTATTTTCCATTTCCCTTCTCTTAACTTCTGAAGAAATTATTCTTATTTATTTATTTATTTATTTTTAGCTCTTGTATACCGCCCTATTCACCACAATGGGGACTCAGGGTGGTTAACAACATAAAAGTAATACAGGTAAAATCAATATAGGCAATAAACAACAGACTTCCTAAAAACAATTGAGTCCAAGATTAAGTAGGCGGGAGAGAAAAAAAAAACAGCCGAACAAACAAAACAAACAGGGTCCCTAACCCTCGCCGTAGGCCTCCCGAAAAAGGATGGTCTTAAGGCTTTTCTTAAAGGCCGCCAGTGAGGGAGCCTGCCGTAGTTCACCTGGGAGTTTGTTCCACATTGCCGGTGCCACCACCGAGAAAGCCCGACCGCGAGTACTCGCTTTTCGGGCTTCCCTCGGGGGGACCGTCCGCAGGGAAAGGGCCACCGAAGCACGGGTGGGCCGGGCCGGATCTAATTGTCGGGGAAGACGCTCCGCCAAATAAGCAGGGGTCAAGCCATGGAGGGTTTTGTAAACCAAAACCAACACCTTGAACCTTATTCGGGAGGCAACGGGTAACCAGTGTAGGCGAGCCAGGATGGGGGTGATGCGGTCATAACGACGCGCACCAACCACCAGCCTGGCCGCCGTGTTCTGGACCCGCTGCAATCGCCGAACAAGGTTCAAGGGGAGCCCCATGTAGAGAGCGTTGCAATAGTCCAACCTCGACATGACCAGCGCCTGTACCACTGTCCTCAAGGAGCCCTCATCGAGGTACGGGCGAATCTGGGCGATAAGCCTTAGATGGTAAAAGGCCGACCTGACCACGGCTGACACCTGAGAATCCAGGGTCAGATCCGGGTCCAGGACGACGCCCAGATTCCGCACTCTTTGCGCCAGCTGGAGGGCGGACCCACCCAGACTGGGAAGAGGGCCACAGTACCCCTCCGATGAGCCCCCGAAGAACATAACCTCGGTCTTGCCTGGGTTGAGCTTGAGTCTGTGGGTCCTGGTCCAGTCCAGAACCGCAGCCAGGCAACGATCAAGGGTACGGACGGCCTCCACTGCACAGGTGGAAAAGGAGAGATAGAGCTGCGTGTCATCAGCGTACTGATGGCAGCAGACTCCATAACTCCAGATGATCTCAGCCAGCAGCTTCATATAGATGTTGAAGAGCATTGGGGAGAGCGACGACCCCGGAGGCACCCCACAAGAGAGTGTCCAGGGCGTCGACAGCTCACCACCCAAGCTCACTCGCTGGACACGGCCCCCAAGGAAGGACCGGAACCAGGCCAAGGCCTGGCCCCCAATCCCAACCTCCGAGAGCCGCTCCAGCAAGATACCATGGTCGACGGTATCAAAAGCCGCTGACAGGTCGAGAAGGACCAGCAAGGTAGAACAACCCCTGTCGGCCCTCCTCAACAGATCATCATGCAGCGCGACCAGGGCCGTCTCCGTCCCATGACGCGGCCTGAACCCGGACTGGAAGGGATCCAGGACATGGTTCTCCTCCAGGAACGACTGGAGACGCAGGGCGGCGACTCGCTCAATCACCTTGCCCAAAAAGGGAACATTGGCTATGGGACGGTAGTTGGAAAAAACGTCCACAGCCAAGCCGGGTCTTTTAATAATGGGCTTCACCACCGTCTCCTTCAGAAGACTGGGAAAGATCCCGTCTCTGAAGGAGGCCGAAGCAATCAGTGAAGCCCATTTCGGCATGCTCCCCCCTGCGCTCTTAATTAACCAGGAAGGGCAAGGGTCGAACGGAGAAGCCGCAGGCCTGCAGTGTCCCAGGGCCCTGGAGGCATCCACAGCTGTAACAGGCCCAAACTCAACAAACCGAGGCGACCGAGGCGGCCCGACGCTGGCCACGACAGAGGCCGAGCTAGGGCAACCGGCGTCCAGCTCGGAACGGATGGCCTCTATCTTAGATTTAAAGTGGGCTGCAAATGACTCGCTAGTGAAATCACTAGGAGGAGGCCCCGGCGGACCGGGATTGGTGAGGTCTCGAACCACACAGAAAAGTTCCGCTTGACGATTCGAGGCCTCACCAATTCTCAGGGCGACGAAAGATCTCCTAGCCGCCCTTATCGCACGAGAATAGCGACCGGTCGACGCCTTAACCGCAGCCCAATTCTGTGCCGTCCGAGCCTTCCGCCATCTGCTCTCTAACCCTCTCCGCTCTTGCTTCATTGCCCGCAGCTCCTCAGTAAACCAAGGAGACGAGCGGGCTCGGCATCGGATCAGGCGCTTGGGGGCGATCCGATCGACAACCCCCGCCACCTCCTCAAACCACCGTTGGGCAAGGGAGTCGGCCGGATCGTCATCCAAAAAGTCTGGAACATCCCCGAGGGCCTCCGAGAACCGCACAGGGTTAAGGAGCCTCCGGGGACGGGCCCAGATGGAAGGGCCCAGCTCCCCGCGGGGCGGGGTGGCTACCGCAAGAGAGAAAGTCAGCAGATAATGATCTGACCATGACATGGGCCGGGTCAGCAACCTCCCGACCCCCAGATCCGAACCCCGCGATGTGGAGGCAAAAACCAGGTCCAAGGTGTGTCCACCCTTATGGGTAGGTCCGATGACTAATTGGGACAGGTTCATGGAGGCCATGGACTCCATGAATTCCAGAGCTGCTCCCGACAGTCCAGCCTCGGCATGCACGTTGACGTCCCCTACCACCAATAGGCGAGGGGACCTCAACAGTGCCGCCGAGATGAACTCGGAGAGCTCCGGAAGGGAGAGTGCAGGGTCGCGGGGAGCACGGTACACAAGCACTACCCCAAACCTGTCCCTCTGGCCCACCATAAGGTGGAGACATTCCAAACCTGGACTCACCAACGTCGCAGATCTGCTGACATGAAAAGATTCCCTAAAGACCATAGCCACCCCGCCACCCCGCCCCTCTGACCTGCCCAGCTGCTGCACACGGTAGCCCTGGGGGCAGAGAAGGGTGAGGGAAGCCCCACCCCCCTCACCCACCCAGGTCTCCGTGAAAAAAGCCAGGTCGGCACGCTCATCCACGATCAAATCGTGGATGAGAGGGATTTTATTATGTACCGACCTGGCGTTAATCAGCAGACAGGACAGGCCAGAGAGGGAGCAGACGGGTTGGATCCCTGCCATTTGGCGGTGAGCCGACGGGTCAGAACGGGGGACAGACAATAATTGTCTGTCCCGAGTTCTCCTTATCCGATCGACCCGCCGGCCCAGAGCGTACCTCCCACGGCCCGACACCACCCTGATGGGGCACCCGGCAGGCTCCATAGGGTCTCAAGTGGTCGGGGACCCAGTCCAAGTAATACAAATCACAAATAAAATAAACAAGCAAAATATACAATAACCAGCAGAAAAAAAAATACAACTAACAATTAATTAGCAAAATACAATACAAACAAAATAAGAATACAATAAAATAAGATAAAAAGAAAAAAGAAAAATTAACATGTGGGACTCTCATAAGGCCACTGATGGAAAAAGGGGGGAGGGAGGATCGTTGCCGCCATCAGTGGCCGCCAGTGAAGGCTAAATCCGCAGCCTACAAAGGCTGTCGGGCCTTCCAAACAGCCAAAAGCGGCGGCACCAGTTCGAATCTCACTCCATGGGGGCTACGATGGCATAATGGAGTCAGTCTATCCTTCCGATGACCCAGGGCATGACCAAATCGATGGAAACGATAAAGCAGATTGAGTCCAACTGAGTCCCAGAGGGAGAAGGCATGTGGGGGCAGGGAACTGAGGCGGAAAGATGGAATAACCGCCATCCCCCCAGAAATGGCACCGACAGATGGACAGGTGTCCAGAAGAACAAAACCCCGGAGGGGTTTATCGCACCGGCAGCCGGCTTGCCGCCCGAAAACCAGGGATCCACGGAGGGGGGGGAGACTAGACCCCTACGAGGGGGGCAAAGAGCTTGGCAGGAGATGGATAAGCCACAGTTGCCCCCCCCAAGGCTAACGCTGACGGCCGAGCCGCCACCCTCGAGGGCAAGTCCCAACAGGGACGGTGTTGCTCCGGCGGCCGGCCTGCCTCCCGAAAAGGCCAGGGCCCGCGCCCCACCGACGCCGACGGCCAAGCCGCCGCCCAT
>JAHTLZ010000348.1:18168190-18183157 GCA_023846285.1 Phrynocephalus versicolor
ACAACAACAACAACAACAACAACAACAACAACAACAACAACAACAACAACAGTCTCTTTGCTTACTTTTACTTCAACACAAATCCAGACACCAGTGCTGTGTGTATGCCTGATGTTAAGCAATTTCCATGCAGTACACACTTCAGCAAATACAAATGCATGGCAGCTAGGGTCAATTAGGTCCCTGGGCCCATGTGATACTGCACTGCCAGCCAAAAGAGTTTATAAAACTGGCTTATACAAATTCATGTTCTACCTCATGTCCCATGTATGAAGGAAAGATATATCCCCATTTCTACCATGCTGCTGGCTCCTGTTGCTCACCCAAAGCCACACAGATTGGGCACAAGGTGAGGGGACATATCTATAAGGACAGTATCCATGTCTGTATACACTACTTTTAGTGCAAGGGGATGTATTTCCAGGAAAATGTGTAAAAGATCAGAAACTTGATTCCAGTCATCTCATTTCATCCAAATTTGTATGTGCGGCATGACAGGTGCTAGAAGCCCCATTCCCTTGCCAACACATACAACCTGGGTCCTGGCTGACCAGTCTAGATTGAAGCAGGGGCTTCCTTTCCCCACCTCCTCCGGTAGCCTCCCACTCATTGAAGGAGGCAGGGCAGGGATTTGGACAAAGTGGGGCACCTTGAGTTGTCCCCATCTAATTCCATTCTGTGCATGTGCCTGACAGTTATGGATTGTGGGCATGTTCTCCAATGACTCATTCTGAATCCGTTCAAAACTGTTGAAAGGCACAGTCTTACTGCTGAGTCTGACCCTCCAAGTCTAGCTTTTAATTTGTGCCAGCAAACCTATCACATGGACTCTGTCATGGGATTATTGCCAGGATGAAATGGAATAGGTACCAGCCTGATCTTGTGGAAATGGAGCAGTGTATGTGTTTGTGATAAATATGCAATAAATAAATGGAAGAGTGCTGTACATCCTATAGTATACTTTAAGCCTAAAGCTCAGGCTCCATCAGAGGGGAAGGAGCTTCCCTTTCACCAGATATTATATCAATTCTCCTCCCCCATGTGAATATCTACATAGAAATCAAAATAAGTACAAATGAACATATGAGCTCCCTCATTTAATTAGAATGATGTCTATCAGCTACTTCAAAGAATCTGTCACTATGGCAACAAGGTGATAACTATAATACCATAGGTAAAAAGCTTTACTTTAAATCAATAAGAAATAGATGAGCCAAGATGACTATTTTTTTCATATGACATAATGAAGAATGCATCTTTTAAAAACCACTGCATTCATAAATGATGCTTCTCGGTAATCTACAGTATGAATCTATTGTTTTCCTTCTAGTTTTCATTTCTTCATGTTTTCTCCTTCTCAAATCCATTCTCTTTTCCCTTGCTTGTTTATGCATAACAGTAGAAAAGTAATAAGTTGCAAATAATTTACCTAGCTGCTTTGACTTAGTTCAATAAAAAGAGTGAGAAAAGTTAGAAGACAAGAGTTAATTATAAGATGTGGGCACGAAACAGAAAACCGACTGTTTGGTTCATTCTGTTTTGGGCCCACACTTAATTTGGTTCGGTTCGGGTTTGTATTAATTTTTTTAAAAAAACGTACGAACCCAAACCAAGCCGAACTGGTTCTAGTCTGACTTACTGGTGGTTGTGGTGGTTGCAGGGGCTTTTTGAGAGTCAGTGCCTCATTTTGTTTTTTGTTTTGTGTGTGTGTGTGTTTTAGAGTGCCGACTGTGCAGCCCCTGGGGCTGGGTTGGTGCTCTTTTTAATTTTATTTTATTTTTAATTTTTTTATTTTACTTTAAAAAGTCCCCAGCTGGGGGCCTTTTGAGGTGCTGGCTTGGGGCCAGTGCCTCTACGGGTGGCAGCTTCCCCGGAGTTCCAGGACCAGGAGGACTTTCAGTGGCAGCGGTGACAAAGTAGGAGGGAAAATGAAAAACAAAGTGAATGAAGCAGAAATTTCCGTTTTGTTTCATTTTTCTTTGATGGGTTGGTTCATTATTTGTTTTGTTAGCTAACAAAATTAATAACGAATAATGAAATGAATTAAAAGTTCATTTCGTGCCCATCTCTAATTATAAGTATAATCCAGAGATTACTGAGTTTGGGCTATATGCTTTCAGATTGTGAGAGTTCTAGGGTAGTGTTGGCAAATATATGGCATGGGTGCCAAAGGTGGCACTTGCAGCCCTTTCTGTGGGCACCTGATATCGCCCCTTCACAACCATCTGTATTCAGATTAAATTGCTGTATTGGCACATTGTGAAAAATTAGTGGGTTTTGAATCACAGTTTGGGCACTCTGTCTCTAAAAGTTTTGCCATCACTGTTCTAGGGCAAGGCTTTGGAGGCTCTTCGGTTGCATGCCATCATCCTTTCCCATTCCCATTTATTTGCCTTCTTCCTTGCTTTGAATCCATAGAGCTCCATAGAAGAAAGCATAAGACAGTGGTTCCCGACATTTTTCTTGGCCAGGATTTCTGGGAGTTGTAGTCCAAGAGCATCTGGGACCCAAGGTTGGGAACCACCGATGTAAGTCAAACGATTGTCCTTTTAAACTGCATTCCTGTCCATTCAGACAGAAAGGAGAAAAAAATATCCAATTCAAGATATTTTCTGGCTGAAGCAAAGGACAAGGTGATCTTATGTTTTATTCTATCCAGCCGGAGTGACTGTTGAATCTTACTTTCACATTGATAATGAGACATGGTCATCCACCATAAGGTGGAACCCACTTAGAAACTGATGCAATTTTAGCCCTCTATTAACTCATCCTTGGCCCCTTGGCATTGGAGAAAGGTTTTAGAAAGACCCAGCCAAAGCAATGAATGCCCATTCTCTCTCTCTGTCTTGGAAACATGATGCAGACACTGGTTACTAGTAGATGTTCCATCACAAGGGTGGAGAAGATGGGATCTGGCTCCACTGCTATCTCTGCCCACTCTTCCCCCTCACAATCTGGCAAGGTTGACAAAACTGAGACCAAGCTCCTCCTCCTATAAGCTTGAGTCCTATATCAAAGCAGCCTGGATTCCATCCCACCCATGAGGTTCAATTCATCAGCCTTAGCCTCCTTCTTCCCTGCTATTGCTGCACTCTTGCTTTCCATTCCTTTGGGCAGCCCTGATACCAGAGTTTCCATGGAGTGTGGGCCCAAGGCAAAACGCCCACTGAGGAGATCCAGAGCATCTGTCCCAGTGTCCCATAATCAGGACTCAATCCTAAATCCTGGTTTGTACCTTGTCATGACTCACGGCTTCCTATCATACCTTCAATACCCAACACCTGTCTCCCTTCCAATTCTTGTCATATTTTACATTGCTAAGATACATGCAGCTCTAGTTTTAAATATGTGATCTGTATTTTGGAAACTAAAAAGCATGGATGGTTATTATATTATGTCACAAATAGAAATTGGAGAGAGCTCAGGTATTATTCTCTGTTGTTGTGTGAAACCTCCATTGAGTTCCACAGCCAGTGGCAGCTGTGTGACAAATTCTTAGGCTTCATACATGATCTATGCTGGTGGTAAAGCAGTTTTACTAATGACAAGGTAGGGAGCAAACCTTCTAAAATGGGAAGGTCTAAGTAATAATAGTTTTAAAACAATATTGGTTTCCTGGGATTAGGATTAACTTGTTTTGTTACATTTATGTAAACTTTGCATGATAAATAATAAATTTTATTCTAGGAGCTTTGGAGGATTTTCTTATCACTGTCTAAAAACCACCAGTACATTGTACAATGTACATCATTTTAATATATATATTATTATTAGTGTGCATTATGGTTCAGTGCACTTAATTAAGTAGAATGATTGTATGTGATGGGTAAAAGAACAAGAGGTGAATAGGGCATCTTAAGTTTATCATTCTGATGACAGGAGCTGTTTTCTCATTCAGTGGAAGACAATAACAATTCGACCCCAATGTAAATCACTTCTCAGCAGTCCTTGTGTCATGTGGAATCTACAAATGCTTCTCAGGGGAGATTCAACATCAGCTTTAAAGCTGTTTCTTGACAAAACATTTATTGGAGTGTTGGCTGAAAAAGAGGAGAAAAATATGCTATATTAAAAAAAAAAGCCAACAGTGGAGAATACTGACAGAAAATGCTCTGATTCACAGAAGCACAACTTATTTAGCTGGGCTGGGCATAATTCTCTCTGGTCAACCTTCTTTAGGAAGAAAGAGAAGAATCACACAGATGACATCAATTATCTTGAATGGACTGAAATGAACCCTCCTCAACCAGGTGTCAGAAGCTAATGCATGATGATTGCAGAAGTCTTACTCCAGTCCCTTCAATTCTGAAAGGACAAGTTGAAACATGATTGGGAGAGATAAATTTTCATGGTGAGCTTCAAACTGATTTCAGATGTGACATTGACTAGACCACACCAAACAGGAGCAAAAGTGTTCCCAACCTATTACACTTGACCATCTTAAAATATTTTATTTATTTATTTATTTATTTATTTTAAGGCTTATATACCGCCCGTCTTCCCAAAGGAACTTCGGGCGGTTCACAACACACAAAATTATAACAGTAACTACTGCATACTAACAATAATAAAATCAGTTTAAAACAGTAAGAGAAGTATATGTAGACAGATGGCAGACAAAAATAAAATAAAATTAAAATTAAGAGTCACCAAATGCCTCCCTGAACAGCAAGGTCTTTAATGCTTTCCTGAAGGCTGGCAGGGACTGTGCAAGGCGCAATTCACTGGGAAGGTGGTTCCAAAGTGTAGGGCCAGCCACAGAGAAGGCTCAGCCACGAATACATGTTTTCCAAGCCTCCCTGGGTGTGGCCACCCTCACCGAGTGCACCCGCAACACTCTGGTTGGTCAGGCCGAAGTTGACCGCTGGGAGATCTGCTCTGCCCGTTAATCAGGTCCCAGGCCATGGAGGGTTTCATAAATTAAAACCAGGACCTTGAATCTGATTCGGGATGCAACGGGTAACCAATGCAGGTGAGCCAGAACAGGGGTGATGTGGTCATATCGGCACACACCCACCACCAGTCTGGCTGCCGCATTTTGCACCCGTTGCAGTCGCCAAATGAGAGTCAAGGGCAACCCCATGTAGAGAGTGTTGCAGTAATCTATCCTCGAGATCACCAGTGCTTGCACAACCATTCTCAGGGAGTCCCCATCAAGGTATGGATGAATCTGGGCAATTTGACAAAGATGAAAAAAAGCAGTCCTGGGCACGGCGGCCACCTGGGCCTCCATGGTAAGAGCTTGGTCCAGGACCACGCCCAGATTCTGGACACTGTCCACCAGCTGGAGGGAAACACCCTCCAGACTGGGGAGAGGGCCTCTGTATCTGGAAGGGGAAGTCCCGAAGAACATGACCTCGGTCTTCTTGGGGTTGAGTTTGAGTCTGTTGGTCTTGGTCCATGCCATGATTGCATCCAGGCACTGATTGAGGGTCTGGACAGACTCAACTGCAGAGGTGGAAAAGGAGAGATAGAGCTGTGTGTCATCAGTGTACTGATGGCAGCAGACTCCAAATCTCCTTATGACCTCAGCCAGCAGCCTCACATAGATGTTGAACAGCATGGGGGGGGGGAGATGAGCCCTGCGGTACCCCACAAGGGAGTATCTACGGGGCAGACAACTCCCCCCCCCCCCATGCTGCACACGCTGGGGATGGTCCTCCAAGAAGGATTGGAACCAACTGAGGACAGTGCCTCCAATACCTATCTCGGAGAGCCAGTCCAGCAGAATACCATGGTGGACAGTATCAAAGGCTGCTGACAGATCCAGAAGGACCAACGAGGTAGAGTTACCCCTGTCAACCCCCTGGAGGAGGTCATCTTGCAGTGTGACCAAGACTGTCTCAGTCCCCCGGCCCAGTCTGAACCCAGACTGGAATGGATCAAGAACCCATTCTCCCTCCAAGAACGTCTGGAGCCGGACAGCGGCCACCCTCTCGATAACCTTGCCCATGTAGGGAACATTGGCAATCGGACGGTAGTTTGCCAATTCGTCCGACGCCAGGCCAGGTCTTTTCAGAATGGGCTTCACCACTGTCTCCTTCAGGCAAGAGGGAAAAATCCCTTCCCTGAAGGGGGTAGTGGAAAAATCCCTTCCCTGAAGGAGGTAGTGGAGATGATAGAAGCCCATTCAGGCATACTCCCTCAAACAGTTTTTATGAGCCAAGATGGGCAAGGATCCAAGGGGGAGGACACAGGCCGGCAGTGAGCCAGAGCCCTGGAGGCCTCAAGTGAGGAGACAGGCCCAAACTCAAACAGTCGAGGAGACCGAGGGGGTGCAGCATCTGGAGATACCAAGGATAGACTAGGGCAACCGGAGTCAAGACCAGCACGGATGGCCTCTATTTTAGTTCTAAAAAAGGCTGCAAAAATCTCACTACTGAACTCAGTAGGAGGAGGCCTTACCAGACCAGGATTACTGAGGTCGCGAACCACACAGAATAATTTTGCCTGATGGTTCGAGGCCTCACTAATTCTCAGGGAGTAAAAAGATGTTTTAGCCTCCCTGATCGCCCGAATATAGTGCCTCGTCTGGATTATAACTGCAACCTAATTAAATGCCGTCCGGTCCTTCCTCCAGCTGCTCTCCAGCCCTCTCCGCTCTTGCTTCATCACTCTCAACTCTGCCGTATACCACGGCGAAGGGCTTGCTCTGCAATGGAGGAGGCGCCTAGGGGTGATCTGGTCGACAGCCTGGGAGACATCATCAAACCATTGGTCCACCACAGCTTCGGCCGGATCGTCAGCCAGACCACCATGAAGCTCCCCGAAGGCCTCCCGAAACCGATCAGGATTGAGAAGTCTCCGGGGGCCATGCTCCTTGTGTCCCAGACTGATTATCAATGTTTCTGGCGAAACACAAGGGGGGGAGATGTTGCAATCAAGAGTTCTGCTTTCATTGTAATGTCTCTTCCCAGTTATTTATTTTTTGATGAGTGAAGGCCATCAGAATGCTTACCCAATCTTACTACAGCCAAAATTCAGTGAGAGCTTAAGAAACACTGCTGGCATAAAGTATTTTGTCTTATTCTTAGGCTATTTCTCCTGCTGTGTTACAGCATAGAAGAAGCAATAGACCTAGGTTTCTCCTCAGGTGACAAAAGGAGGGCAAATGCATTTCTGCTGAAGAATATCAATGCCTGTTCATCTCACTTCTGAAGCCCCCTCACCCCAGAAAAGTTTATAGCAGCAAATCATTGAACTTGAAGAATATCTTGTTCTACTGATATTTAATTATTTTTAAATTCAAAACCATTTAGCCAACTCCTTAAAACAAACCACAGTGGAGCCTTGTATAGCAAGTGGATTGTTTAACAGAAAATCCGCTTAAAGGAAAAAAAATCTGGAGATAGAGTCAAATTGCTTAACAGAATCACCTACAGGGTGAATGCATACAACAGAAAAACAGTCACAATTAGGGATTAATCCATTTTCATAAGAACATAAGAAGAGCCATGCTGGATCAGGCCAAAGTCCCATCTATTCCAGCTTCCTGTATCTCACAGTGGCCCCACCAAATGCCTCTCGGAGCACATGAGACTAGATATCTGTCACCTGATACCACTCCCCTGCATCTGACCCTTGAAGAATCCTGGTTTTAACCCTGGAGATTACACATCTCCATCATGGTTTGTAACCTGTGATGGCCTTTTCCTCCAGGAATCTGTCCAATCCCCTTTTGAAGGCATCCAGGCCAGATGCCATCACCACCTCCTGTGGCAGGGAGTTCCACAGACTAACAACTTGCTGGGTGAAAAAATATTTTCTTTTGTCTGTTCTCACTCTCCCAGACCTCAATTTGAGTGGATGTCCCCTAGTTCCAGTATTTTGTGAGAGGGAGAAGAACCTCCCTCTAGCCACTTTTATTCATGCCCTGCATTATTTCAATGCATTCCTATGGGAAATTTGTACAAAGGAAAATTTTCTTAACATATTTTCATTTGGAATGAATTAATTCCTTTATACAAGGTACCACAGTATGTCCCTTTATTAGTTCTTTACTAAAATACCTCTGATTTTGTGGAAATGTACTAACTTCTTTGCCTTTCATAGTTCATCCCTGGGGGGAGGGAATCTTGATTATGAAATCTATTTTGACTCTCCGAAGTCACTATTTGGAAGATAATATTGAGAAAGGATATTGAATTTTCCTTCTGTAGATAGCAAAGCTAACTGGAAGTCTGCCAAGATGAAAGAGAAGAAAATCAAATGTTAATCATCTAAAAGTAATGAGATGGCTGACCTTACTTGTCTGGGGTGTGTGTGTGTGTGTGTGTGTGTGTGTGTGTGTGTGTGTGTGTGTGTGTGTGTGTGTGTGTGTGTGCGCGCGCGCGCGCGCGCGCACGTGCGTGTGCGTGCACACACACACATTTGCAGGTGTAATAGTAATAACTTGGTACTAAATACACACCCCTTTTTCTTCATTTTGGCATTGAGGTGTATCATGGATTTACCAGTTTTCTCCTATGATATTTCTTCTGATGAAAGGTCAGAAACTTTACTGCTTAATTGTTCATTTTCATTTTAGCATACAAACTGAAGCACATTTCCTGTTCTAGAATATGAACCATTAATACAGTAATTAATGTAGCTAAACTATGTGTTGTATTTTTCATATGACAAGTGTCTGCAGCTAGGCTATCAATATCAGGGTCTCCAGACAATACCATATCCTAAAGAGCAGGCAGAGATCCCCAACATGAAGAAAGAAAATGGCAAATGACTCACTTCAATTAAAGACATTATTAGAAAAGTGAGAGTGATGTGTCAAGAACAGCTCCACTGAATGACAGGATAAGAGACAAGATAGGGGAAATCTCTCTAAGGCCTTCAGATATATCTAATGCAGCCATGGAAGCTGGCTGTCCTGACTGAAATTCACCTCACTCTCTGGCTTGCCATATTGGGGAGGGAGGTGAGGGGAAACAATGCATGTGAGCATTGTTTTGCATTGGGCCTTGTGGCACAGTTAAATGCCTGTGCTGCAACTAAAACTGTGTTCACAACCTGGGGTTCAATCCCAGGTAGCAGGATCATGGTTGATTCAGGCTTCCATCCTTCCAAGGTTGGTAAAATCAGTATCCACCTTGCTGGTGGGGGGCAATGTGTAGCCTGCATACTGTAATTAAACTGTAGACCGCCCAGAGACTACTTGAAGTGGTATGGGGTGGTGTATAAGCAGAACACTTAGCTTTAAGAAGTAGTAGTTTTGACTGGTGTTACAGTCTGGGTAAAGGTCTGCTTCCTGAAGGACTCTGCAAATATTTAAATGATGCACAAGGGTTTTCTTCTTCATCATCATATGACTATCATTTCCTTTGAAATGATAGTCATAGTTTGAGGAACAAGCTGACACAAGCAATTACAAATTTCATTGTTGAAAACTCTCATCCAAATTTACAGCTACAATCTGGGACTCACTAAAATCTGTACTATTGAGGAGTGAGGGAATGTATTAAAGGAGCAAGTCAACTTGTAAAATAGTGTTGTCCATAGAGAAACTGAACAACATGGAAAACATGGTGGGTAAAATATCTATATTTTTTTAAAAAGAATCCAGTGAACATAAAATGAGTGAATGTAGCAAAATATTTTAAAAGGACATTTCTACTAATCATAAATACATTGAATATGAATAGTAGCATTCTAAACAGCTGACAAAGTACAGCATCTTAGAAGGAAAATGGTAAATATGATAATATTTTTTTGTTTCCTTTGCTATATAGTTTTGTTATAGTATTGTGGTTATTTGGCACTATGTATATTGTCTTATTATTTTTTAGTGTTGTCAGCTTTTAGACCAGATGGGTGGGATATAAATATGGTAATAAATATGACAGAATAAAAGAAAACAAATATCTGAAAGACTGACAAGTACTAAGACATTTATTTGTTTGTGGCCATTTTTCCCTTTAATGAGCTTCCTTGGATGAATGTGGACTGTCTGACAGATTACTTGAGCTGAACTTTTCAGAGATCTGCCAACCATTCTCTTTGTAACTGGAGTAATTTTGTAGACACAGTTCAGATCTTTCTTCCTGAAAATATATCAAAAGAGTTGCCCACCTTAGTCTGCACTATATAGGGCCGTTACAGGAGGATAAGGAAGGAAACACTACCAGATTCTTTCCTTATATGAATCATCAGCTGACTTAGTCCATGTCAAAAGTCTCTGCCCAAGAAGGTTGTGTACTGGTTCTGCAATGCTATGTTTTGCTACAGGCGCAATATAGATTTCTTTTGTAATGAGAGATTTCCTCTAATTTTAACCTAGTTCTAGACATCAAGGTTGGACAATGCTGAACATGCTCATATCAGTGTGGAAAATGCACAGTAATAGACATGGGCACGACTAGGCGAAATCCTCGTTTCCGTTCTCATTCGTCGTTTCCATTACGTAACGAGGAACGAGAATGGCAATTACTCCACTCCAGCTCGAACCCGACCTGATAAAGATAAATTGGGTCTGATTTGTCATTGTCGTTCATGGCATCACGGTGCCGGGCAGTGATCGCGCGATGCCAAGCGGCGCAGAAAAAAAGTTTTAAAAATAAAAAAAACCCTGAATTCCCGGCCATAAAAGCAGGCGAAAATATGCCTGCCTCAATGAGGGCACCTACCGAGGGGTGGTTTCTGGGGGTGGTGGTCCCCGGCCTCCCCCCCTCCTGTCCTGGGCTGCTCTGGTGGGGGGCATCCTCGTTGTCTCGCCAAAGTCGCCAATGCCATGCCATGCGGTGCGGGTGGGGATCCAAAATGGCGACCGCAATATTTATTTTGAAATTGTGGTCAAAAAACCCACCAAAGCACCACAAAAACATTTGAAAATTAGGTATTTTAAATGCCTGATTTTTTATAGTAGCAGCAGTGGGTTTTTCTTGCAACAAAATGTCTCCATTGATTTTATTTTATTTTTATTTTTATTTTTATTTTTATTTTTATTTTTATTTTTTTACACCTGTGCACGCGCAATGATGGGCTGGCCATGGGATGGGATCATGCAAATTTTTGGAGCCATTCCACCAATCGCATGGCCAGGTTTTGCTGAGACTTCTGGATGTGCCAGAGAGGGCATAAAAAGCTCACCAACCCTAAGCCTAAGCCTAAGCCTAAGCCTAACCCATACGCCAGTACACTGTCTTCTTAGTGGGTCAGAGGCACCCAGAGGTGCAGCCCACTAACCCACCCTAACCTTAACCGTTATCCTAAGCCTAGCCCTTACCCTAACCCCAACCCTAAGCCAGATTCGTACACAAGTACACTTCCGTTCTTAGTGGGTCAGAGTGGTGCATCAAAAGGTGCCTCCAACTCCAGACCCACTTCCTCCCTTGTAACCTGTACGCTAGTACGCCAGTATGCTTTCCTTCTTAGTGAGTCAGAGTCAGCGCCGAGAGAGGTGCCTCTGACACACTAACCCCCAACCCTGGCTAAATATGGCTAAGCTATGGCTATAGTATAATGTTCTTAGTGAGACAGCGAAGTGCCGATGAGATTTCCTGTCACACTAACAACCCAACATAATTGGCAGTGGCTACTGGCTACGTGTTACGCTTCCCTTCCCTTCTGGGTCAACTCAGAGGGAGGCACCCAGAGAGGTGCCTCCCAGAGCCCACCCTCCCCCTAAACCTGTACAAACGACAGACGACAAACGGAAATGACAAATTTTTGAAAAAAATTCACAACAAACGGAAACTACCCGAGACGGGCCCTTCCCGACAAACGACAACTCGAAACATAATTTTTTTCTGGTCGTGCCCATCTCTACACCATAAAATATATTTCCAAATGAGCATATGTAGGGTTTTGTTGGAAGAGCGGAATCATCAGAGCAATTATTCCTATTCAGATCAGATGAAGGGATACTCTTAATTGTTACTTTAACCCAAAGAAGATCAAAAGTATGCCCACAGTGTCCTTGATCATTGATCTATAAACCTACAAATCAAGTCATAAAGCTCTCTAAGGCTGTGGTCACACCTGGGTTTCGATCCTGATCTTCTGAAGGTCCAGCTTTTCCTCTTCATCCCATCATGTGATTTAATATGTGGGACAAGAGTTCTCATGTCAAAAGCTTTTGTTTAATTATTTAAAGTGCAGTTCAGCCCCCTTGGCCAGCAAGTGGCACTATCATCTGAAAAAAAGGACCACTTTGCTGGGGGAAATTAATGCTTGTAGGACCAGATAGAGCATCTTTTTTCTCTGAAGGTGAAAATAAATTAAAAAAAAAAAAAACACAGCCCATCGGCCCCAGGAATAGCCAAAAAAAGAAAGAAAAAAGAAACCCGGATCATCAGCATGGTCCCACGGCATCTGCCTCCTTAAAAGCTGGATTTTCAAAGCGAGGCAAAAAATTCTCTACCTCATAGGTGAGTCACAGAAACCTTGCTTAAGGGATCATTCTTTTTTTTTCAAAAAGCCTGGTGGCCGTGGGGATGGCATTTTTGGACTCAGTTTATTTATTAATTTAAACTGCTTTTAAAGGAAAGTGGGACCGAGCCCTAAGAATGAGTATCATAGAGGGTTGGGATGTCACCCCTTTCACAGACTGAGTTTTCCAAGGCACAACTGGATTTATTTTGACATCCCACTGCTGTGCCACTAAATTGTGATGACACCTCCCTTTTACACACTGAATTGTGTTGGAAATGATAATGCTGCCACCTTTTATTCACTTTTAAAATCGTCGCCTCATGAATTGGGACAGACTCAGATATAAAATATCAAAACAATAATGAAGTTTATTAAGAAAAAAATAAATATAACAATGTCTGAGGATGGTATGCGTTCCCTTTAACATAGAATAGATTTCATAAACTCTTCCAGCCCCCATGTCTTTAATAACTAGTAAACAGTATAGCCCTCACTGCCTGACAGAACTCTCACAGAGCAGTGCTCTCTCCCAGCACTCACTCTCAAAACCTTCAACTTAACTTAACTCAACTGAACTACCCCAACTGACTAGGCTCCACCCTTTTTATATCATACCATTCCCCGCCCTCCTGCTGGGATTGGCTGATGATTTGTATATTCATTACTCCTGTTTCCAGGGTTTTGTCACAAGGGTCCAGATAGCATCATGAGAGAGCAAGGCTCCCAGAAGACTCCAGAAACATAAGAGCAGTAGCCCCACAAATGCGACATTCAAGGGGGGAAAAAGAGCATGTTTTGAGTCAATGGCTTTGACCCACTTTTAGATACCTAATAGACCCTGAAGATGGAATACAGGAATTTTTATAGTAGTGCAGTAGGAGAAGAAATATTAAAAAGCCTCTGCTGAAAGGAGAATGGGGTGGGTATCATTTGCTCCTGTCATTGTTAGTGCCCAATCTGGCATTCAAGTCACCTGCAATAATCAGGGAGGCTAGAGGATAATTAATAGTTAGTGAATTGACATAATTCTCCAGGTCATTCCATACCAGAGATGAAGAACTGGACTCAGGAAATGGAGGAACGTATACGTTTAGCATGAGTATCTGTTCGTAAAGACATTTAAGCAGGAAAGCTTGAGCATAAGGGGGCTTGTCCGGTAGTTGGTGAGCAATGATATTGGAGGTCCGATTCAACAGACATGAAAGGCCTGCTTTAGGGCATCCCTTTGGGTGAAATTTAAAGGCTGGAAGAGCGTAAACAGTAAAACCAGGGAAACAGAAGTCTTTTGTAGACCATGTTTCTTGGAGAAGTATAATGTCGAACGATCTGAGGTAGTGTAGAAAATCTGGATCAAATGTTTTCCTTGAATTCATATGAACTTCGGGGATGAAAAGAAAAAGATATGAAAAGGGTTAATAAGGGAGGAGGGGGAAGGAGGAGGGAGGGAGAACAGAAAGTACATGACACTGGGGGAGGTGTGCCACTGGTATGATTCAAGGTAAAAGGGAGGTGGAGGAGATAATATGTGGTAAATCAAGCTGGGGGAGAAGGAAAAAGTAAGTTATAGGTGTCGTGATAATTTTGTAAGGAGAACACATAGATAATGAAATGTTTAGGGAAAGAAAGGAGGCTGAGCATTTACTACAAGTGTTATATATTGTCTACAGGAGCAAAAGGAGAGTGGCAACGGGAAGTCCAAGCTTTGCATTGTGCTCAGAATGGGTAGCAAGCCCACGGGAGGGGTGGGGCTGCAAAGCAGGGGTGTAAAGAATAAGAAGCAAGCAAATAAAAGGAAATTAAGGTGGGATGGTAAGGCCAAAATAGGTGATGAGAAAGATCAATGGGAGGGGACTTGAGATTCCTCTCATTAAATATTAATGGAATGTCTTCTCAGGCAAAACGAATGAAATTAGCACAGTTGTTAAATAAAGAAAAGGTGATGATTCTATTCCTACAGGAAACTCATATGGACAAAACAGAAAAAAGAGTGTTATTTCCCCACCCAGCATGGCCTACCAAATGGCAATTTCAATCAAAAGGAACAAAGAAATCAAGCGGGGTTGGAATATTATTTAGAAATGACCTGGATGTCCAAGTGAAAGAAATAGTGATTGATACTCAAGGAAGATTTATAATGGTCAAATGTTTCATTTGGGGTCAAAAATATACCTTAGCCTCAATCTATGCTCCCAATAAAGGTCAAGTTAGATTCTTGAAAAAATCTTTAAGTAAAATTGAACAAAACTCTGAGGGGTTGGTGATAGTGGCTGGAGATTTTAATTTGAATATACAGGACAATAAGGAAACCCAACAGTACTGTAGTACTCATTTATGGAGTAATGTGGCTAATGTAGAAGGCAAACAGGGGGATCCAACATTTTATTCAAACAGGCACAAAAAATTAGCGTAATAGACTTTATGCTGGTGAGGGAGGAACTTAAAGAAACGATTTCAAAATTTCAAGTGGGGGTATATTTATATCAGATCATGCTCATTTGTTAATGCAATTAGATTCAAACCTTCCAAAAAAGGACTGGAAATGGAGATATGATTCAAGAATAATTTCTTCAGAAGTTAAGAGAAGGGAAATGGAAAATAAGA
>JAHTLZ010000348.1:18190124-18201613 GCA_023846285.1 Phrynocephalus versicolor
TGTATGTATGTATGTATGTATGTATGTATGTATGTATGTATGTATGTGTTAAAATTTAATCTTGTCAAAAGCTGAAAAGTGCTTATTAATGACCTGAGTCAAGGATGAGACGGCTGCTGATTCTAACACTGTAATTCAGTACAGCTAAGATGAGCTGATGTAATTGATTACTAATTCAGTGCAGCTGTGATAAACTTATGCAATCTAATGTAATGCCTAGTGAAGTAATGTGTTCTGTGATTGGTAGAAAGTTGTATATAAGGCACAGGACAGGAGTGATCTCTTGTCTGCTATAAGTCAGATCACTTTACTATGTCTATTGAATGTCATGTTACATTGTCTTGCTGACATTATGCTACTATGATGAATGCCATGTGTATACTGCATACTGCAAGTATTTTTAATGCCTTGCCATAAGGTTTTCACTCATACATTCTCCCGGTGTCATATTTAAGTGTTTTGTTCCTATATTTCCTTACTCTGCTTATTCACAAGAGACTCCACATTCTTATAAGTGTGGGAGAATCTAGACAAAACCTGGAGTTAATGAGTTACAAACACATGTAGTAGCATCAGTTCACAAGACACTTGGTAACTGCAGCATCTGTACTTGAGTTCACAACACCTGGCTTCTAATTATAATTCTTCAGAAATAATCCATTGCTCATACTTTGAACTAATGGTGCCACTTTTTCCTTATTATAGTCTGTTAAGCACAACAATTATCTTCCTCATTTCCAAGTATTTAATTAGATTTATAAATGTAACCTTTTTTTTTCCCTGAGCAAAGAAGAATTAACAGTCCCATCCAAAAACCTATTAATTCAGATCAGCAGGAGTTATATCAACATTAGACCTATTTTCTTAAGGGGAGTTGCATCAAATTAGTTCAAGTACTATAGCTTAAGAGAAGGAATCAGTGCAGCATGACCAGAACTGTCAACTGGTTGCCTGGGCAATGGTGCTGTGTAACACATGTGGCTGCCATTCAGATTGGAGACAGATAATTCCTTTCCACTCGGATGATACAATTCATCTGTTTGCTATACCTTCTCTGGCATTATATTTCTTTTCATGGGAGAATGATGGGATAAAAATGAAATGAAATGATATTAAGAAATATCAAGTAATGTAAAGTAAGTTCATTGTAGCACTCCTAGTCCTCCTTCCACTGCACCACCATTGAGTGTGATCTCTGGAACAAAGTCAAAGTGTGGATGGATACCTTTTGTAGATTCACCCAACCCCATATAGATGTCTATATTTTATCGTGCAAAAGGTAGAGATGTAAAATATTTGGGTGGGGTACAATGGAGCAGCAATCTAATCGGGACCATACACTTAAATAAAATATGAAAGGAACTTGTATGACTTGTGATTCGATGGACGATAAAGTAGCCCCCCCCATGGGCTAGGATCCAAAACAATAACACCTTGCATTGTGTGAATTCTTGGATTTCTTGTTACTCACTGTAAGAATTCCTTCTCCTGGGTCTTGAGCCAGGTCATCCGGGTGAATTCAGAACTCCCCAGTCCTGTCTTTTCTCTTCCATCTCTCTTGTCCTCGTCCCCTTCCCAGTATGAAGGATTCTTTGTGAATTGGAGTTCATGTAACTTCTGCGCCTCTACCTTAGGGATTCTAAAGGTTATGGGTTTCCTTGTCTAGGGATCCTTCCCCATTATGTCTTCCCATTCTTCTAAAGGCTTAATTTCCCCTAATCCCCTTGACTTGACCAAGCTAATGTCCACTACATGCTCTTCCACTGCATCTGTCCAAACCTCCACCTAATCTTCACCACTCTTCTCTCCCACCACTCCTGAATTTTTCTTATTTAAATTCTCCTTGTCTCTTCCTTTGTTGTCCTCTACTGAATGTTCTTTATCTCTCTCATTTTTCCTCTCCTCTCCTCCACTATATATCTTTTTCCTGCTTCTCTGTCCTCTTTTGTTTCCTCCCAAATGATGAGAGATTTTCCCCAGACAACATGAGAGCTTCAATTTGGGAACTCCTATGTCTCTGATAAGAGGTGCAGAGGCCCATCAACAACATTGCTCTCCTCAAGGTCATCTACCTTACATGGTGGCATAAACTGACCTTCTCTTTAAGGCACAACTGAAAATGTCAGGTTCCCTCAGATATACCTATCCACATATATCGTTCTTAAAAATAAAGCATTATCACCCCAAACCATTTTGCTGCTAAAAATAATCTTCAAAGGCTTGCATGAAATTGATGTGATAAATAGATCAGACTGCAAGAGATCATTTAGGTAGACAGAAATCATCATTTCTCTTATTTCATTTTAATCAAAGCAGATGAAAAAGGAGAAATAAAAAAAATAGATCCAGTCATCGGTCACAGTGCTCGTTAACAGCAGGAACGTGAAATCTCAAATCATCATGAAAAAAAAACAAGGAAGAAGTAACTGATAAATCATCATCACTCTTCTGTATAGGGTGTATTGATGGCCTGCCTTTAATTAGTTATTTTCTTCATGGCTGTATTTTGCAAATATGGTTTCAAACAGAGGTCTCCCCTGTGTCTAATTAGCCTTCTTTTATGCCATGACTGCTATTGAAGAACTTTTTAATCACTTCAGTTTTGTGAAGTGAGAATGCTGCAGGGACTCCCACCCTGGCAACAAGACATGGACATCATTGGAACAGATCAGCATTACCATTTCAAGTCATTTAGAGAAAGCTCATTCACTGTCGCTGCATAGGATGTTTGTGTTTGTTTTTCCACTAGTCGACAGCTTAAACAATGGCGAAACATCATTTGCACAAACATTAATTAAACTGTAAATGGAGTAACGAAACCATCCATTCAAATCCACAGAGATGCCAATGAGCCACCGCTATCTTCCGAATAACTCAAAAGCTTAAAATAGAGCAAAACAACATCAGAAACACAAAAGGCAAAAGGGACAGACAAGACAATTCAGATCTTTTACAGGAAACGCAGGAACAGCAGGTACTGTATTTTAGCAAGACACTACAAGTGGGAATATTTTTGAGAGTCTTTTCTTGGGTGGGGAAAACACGTAAGTAAATGATGGATAAAAATGATATAGCATAATTAACAAATGATCACATGCTTAATGTGTAAACATGCCTGATAATTAAGGCAAAATGAATGCATTTTTAAAATTCAGATGTCAGAGAACCAGACTATAAACCTCCTCATAAGATAGTCGCCTACAGTGTGTTTGCCCTATAGACAAAGACGGGAAATACTTTTCTGGGAGTAGGTTCTCCTATGCATTAATTGTTCTTCAGGTAAATGGATAAAGACAGTATGAAAATAACTGCAGAACTGAAAGTGAATGCCTTGTCCCATTTCCTCACAATATGTCATTTTATTCCATGGAGTAAATAGTCCAAGAGGCCACCATTAGGTGAGGGTAGAAATGTACACATCACATTCAACCCATTCACAACATAGACACACACATACAGATGTACAATATCTGCACAAATCCATCTGAGCACATGTGGGCAAAGAAAGAGAAAGAGAGATAGAAAGAGATGACTTTCCATACACCTGCCCAATACATGCTGTACAAGTCTAACACTTTGCGTCTCATGTGTACATCCTGAATGGAGTTTCCCCCCTCATTATTTGGCCATTTCCTGGTCTGCAGCACAAGGCTGATTAATTTTAGGGAAGGTTTGAACCTTCTCCACAGAAAATACGTTGTCATCCCAGATTGAAATAAAGAGCTGAGACAAAATTGTTGGGTTTTAAATTGGGCAACAAATTTATTCAACAAAAATCTTGATCATCTTTTTAAGCCCTTCCTAAAACCAAGGGGGGCTGCCTGTAGTGGAAGTGGGTTACCAGCTAGAATACCAACATCTCACCAAACATCAGTTAAATGATTAAATTCCCTACTTCTTTAAGGTGCTATTCCCAGATTAGCACCTTACCAAGCTTAATTCCAGAACAGCCCCCCCCCCAGTAGCCCTCTTTCCATCATTTTCAGTGTTGCATCAGCACATACCTTATTATTTCTAGCCTTCTACCTCCTAATTCTGTTTTAAATTACCAGAGGGCTACTGATCGCCTCAAGGGCACATTTCTGTCGGGCATGCTTAATTTTAACATCACTTGCACAACCCACCAAACTGTGAACAGGAAGCAATGAATAACATACCTAATATTATACTGCCACGCTCCTGAGAATGAATGGGATGGGCAAAAAACAAAACAAAACAAAAACAAAACATCATTCTAGGCCAATGAGAATGACTATCAAAAATTCCCATTCGGCCCTTCTGTGACCAGCTACTCTCATTCTTCCTTACCTATAGGTTGGGAGGGAGGGGGAGTGCTGCAAGAGAAAGGAAAAAGAGAGCTGGGATGGTGCCCCTTAAATAGACTCCCCTCCCATGCACTAATGGTCTGGTCCTGGCACAGAAATTTCCACACCTCTTTTGATGGGGCAACAAAGAAGCCCCACCCCATACAGGTCTGGGCGAAGCCACCAGTTCATTAATTAGGTAGGTAATGTTATAAATGCTTGTATGTGCTCAATGGCTCAATCCATTCCCTGTTTTACTTCATATACAGCAATTAGTTGCTCGCCTGCTTGTATGACCAATTGCAGTCAAGATGTCCACAGAGAAGAGCCTGCCATAGAAGGAAAATGCTTACTCTCATACAATTGTGTAAAGGAAACAAGATTATGGCCTTGGTATCTATTTCAGTGAACATACACCCCAGGGACTTTGGCCAATGAGTATCTGATTAACAGCAACATAATTCCAAGCAGGAGGGAAGCTGAAATGGACTGTACATATGATATCACTTCATGACACATGGCCTGAATGACATTTGTTAAGATGCTCAGTATGACATACACACCCACACTTTTACTATTTCTACTGCCACCACCAGTTTCCTGGATACCTTTATTTATTTCAGTAAGAGAGTTTGACACCGAAGTATGTATTTTCAAAAGAAAACTTGTAACATTTATTGGTTTACAATTGGATCTTCAATATTATGTCTATTGTGATGGCCGATTAACTTATATGCTTTATTAAAATGTACTTCACAATACTTCTTATTTATTCACACATATACTTTTGTTCATGTTAATATATAAATCTTTATTCCAGACCCTAACCAGCCTCAAGATTTCACTCGTGACTGACGGTTAGGGTTAAATAACTATCTTAGTTCTTAACTGCTTTATGACTCTCTGGCTTCTTTCTTTTTACCACAAAGTTCTATGCATTTATAGTATTTAGCCACACCCACCAGTCACTGATTGGCTATTCTAAACATAATCAATATTCATAAATAAAATTACATATTCATAAGCAACCCTGTTCGTTACACTCAGTCACTTCCATTTCTCTGAATTTTGGTTCCTGAGTGAATATAATACAATATGTTGAAACTCTTTTGTGGGTCACAGAATACAGTCACCATGAACTGTGCACATATACCTGATCATAACTCATGCATCAGTTGTACCACCAAAATCTTGCATGCAGAATGATTGTTATAGATTTATCACTACAGAGAGGTCCTATCAATTTGAACACGTTAGTTTTTTAGTGGTAACTGTTCATATATTTGACTGAGATTTATTGAGCCCTCAAGTTTCAGGATGAGATATTGTAATGTGATACACTATATGTGAATAAGAACTAGCCCTAGGCTTTCCAGGGCAAATGCATCTATAGGACAGAACAGCCATGGGGGACTTTAGTGAAAAACATTTTAATAATGCTGAAGTTGTGACAGTGAAGTCAATTTTTCACTGCATGAAGACAGTTTGTCAGGGATGTCAGCTTCATGAGAAAGGATGGGAAAGGGAAAGATGACTTCATTGTGTCAAAATGGGGTGGGGGGGGTTACCCAAGTTCCTAGAATGGAGAAATTCATTGTTAAACTAATGCAACTTGTGAAATGCAATTTTCTTTAAATCTATGCTATTCAAAATTATTAGGACATTCATGTGTATTGTTGATTCCTGAGATCATTGTAAGGCTTCCGTCAATGGGCAAATGGATGCCTTGGCAGGCATACTGCAGCATTTCCCACCTTTTTTTTTTTTTTTTTGATGAGGATACAAATGGATGAAGATTTTTTACCCATTATTCAAAATGAGGGAGAATTTTTTTAAAGAAATATAACAAGCTCCTCAGTCACAGATGATTTGTCAGTCTATGTGACTATTCTGTAGTTTATGCAGCCAACTGAACAATAAGTACAATAAGTTCACTGTCGATGGCAAACTCATAAATAAAAGGTATGTTTTGTTTACTCAGAAGGTTGTTATACAGATGTAACCTAGAGGCTAGAAATTATTCATTTGTTGAGTATGTGTACATTACCAATAACAAGGGATTTATGAATAAAAAGGAGTGAAATTTAACAATGAACAGCAATTCCACCCGGTATATAACCCTAACAGAAGAAAAATAACTGATTCACCAGAGAACAATGAATATATGTTATGCAAGAATCCATGTAAAGGTGGATTAGCCTTGACAGAAGCATCCTAAATGAAAATTAGTCAATTATTTTATTTATCCAAATCATTTCTATGCTACATTTATAGAACTCAAAATAACTTAGAGAATGAAAGCAAAATAATAATTTATAACCTACACTTAAAGCAGAAACAGTAAAACTCATTCATTATTCAGTTCTAACGTAATCCTTCCTCCTTCCTCCTTTTGTTTCAATAGTTCTTTTTTCTAATCATGCTTCTAACAATGGCCAAACATTCTTCTTCCTGTTGGCTGCCTTTCTTGGACTATCTTGGAAGCAATGTATTGTAGCATTTCATTGATTTTAAGCCAGTCTTGGGATTCTGACCAATAAGAAGCTTCTTTTTTACCCCAGATGCACTTCCTGGCTTCCAATGTGCATCCTGTTCTACATTACAGATGTTTAGAAGTGAACCTGGAAATTCCTGCATACAAAGCATCTGCTTTGCCACTCATTTGTAGTCCGGGAATTTAAACATTGGCACATCTGGAATTCTGGCACTTGGTTTCTAAGCAAGAACATGGGATGACACTCACTGAACATGAGGGTATCAAGATTTGTTCCCAATACAATTTGTATGTGTATGTTAAAATTTGTATGTGTATGTTAATATTGTGAGCTCTGTAACTTGACAGAGTATGTCTGTGAAGAGTTTCAAGGTAGAGGTCAATATGTAATTCAGCTGGGTCAGAGTAATGAGGGGATGATGTGGTGTTACATGATTGGGTTGTTGTTGTGTTGTTACAGTTGTGACCGACTCTTCATGACCCCATGTCATACTCCAGGTGCCTAAAGCACCCATCCAAGCACTAGGCAGACCCGACCCTACTTAACTTCCGCAGTCAGGTGAGATTGGATGTGCTCAGGGCACCTAGGCAAATTAGATATGATTGGGTAGAAGTCTGTATATTATGAAGTAGTTAGAAGTGAGACTTCACCTGATGTAGATCAGTTCACTCTGATACTATGTCAGGTCACCCTGCTCAACCTGTTGTAAGTCAGGTTATGACTCTCTGTATTCTTTGTGTGTTATGCTCTTATGCTGTCATGCTGTGTGTTTATGTTTGCCAATGAGTGTCTAATTTTTTTAATACAATAAGTTCAAATTTATACTTTCCTCTGTCGAGCCATTGTGTTTCTCTAACAATTTCCTGTACTCTGCTTGCTCTTACATACTCAGTAGTAAAGAGTCAAGAGTGCATATCACAACAGTGGGGAGCTTCACTGGAGTCATCCACTGAAGATGATTTGTGAAAGACACCAGACTGATTCTTCATACAGAGCTTAGTTAAACAGTGGTATCTGGAACTGCAGCAGATCATGGCAGCCATTAGTTTGCACAGATTTACCCTGAGCCTTGGGGGGGGGGAATCATGAAAAGTGTGACTTGGTTGTTATGCTATGACTTAGGCTCTGAGAAATAAAAATGAGAAGGTATTGTTGTATTTAGCTGCCTAGATGCCCTAAGCACAACTGATCTTGCCTGATTTCGGAAGCTAAGCAGGGTCAGCCCTGTTTAGTACTTGGATGGGAGACCACCAGGGAATACCAGAGGCTGTAGGCTCCTGGAGTAGGAACTGGCAAACCACTCCAGTATTCCTGCCAAGAAAACTCCATGGACATGGAGTCATGAAAAGTCGGTCATGACTGTAACGACACAACATACACACATTGTTGCATTTAAGTCTTGCTTAGAGGGGTCCATGTGAGGTGCTTTATTACTGATTGAACTGAATACTTGATACGTTTGGATTCTGTTTCAGTCACTAGGTAAACATATCAAGATTCAGACCTTTGTGGAATTATTTGATTTCTTCTGTGAAGAAGTAATGTTTCTTAATTCGATAATTAGGTTCTTGCAAATGAGGCAATAGTATTGTCTTTTTCTGACACTCTTCCATGTTTTTCTGAAATATCATTCAATTTACCCAGCTATACTGGGATTCTTGTCCAAAAGCTGTGGCTTGCTCTTCCCCCCACCATGATGGGGCCATGAAAGGGATAAAGGACTGGTTATACTGGGAGGACCTAATCTGTATGAACCATGATAGAGCTTGCTGTGTTCACGATGATGGCTGGAGCCTTAGGTGATCTACTCAGAAGTGAACACAATTTATTTGTTTCCTATAGCTGAGCCTTTTGTGACAAGGAAGAACATGACATGACGATTATATTTGGGAAATCTATAGGCCATGACTTTATTGATTACAATAAGCAGTTCTCTGGCTAAGTCATTGGGTCAGATCCAGTGAATCAAGGAGCCAGTCTACCCCTTGATCCTCATGTGTTCCTCGCAGTCCCTTGGGAATGCCTACTTCTTGCCTGCTGTAGAATCCCCTGGGGTGTCAATCCCATCAGTATCCCATGTTCATTTTGCAGTTGTAGGACCCTGAGGGTTGTAGACCCCATTGGTGCCCCATGCCATAATTCATTGATGGGGCCTTCAGCTGTCCCCTCCTGGTTCAGACTATGGCCCTCTCTGTTTGACATGCCCTCATCAGCTGTTACATATAAGAACATAAGAACTTAAGAAGAGCCATCCTGAATCAGGCCAAAGGCCCATTTATTCCAGTTTCCTGTATCTCTAGCCTATATCTACAATTTAGTCTTTCGCTGACCAGCTGGTGCTAAGATGAGTTCTAAATCTGATCAAACAGGTGACAAAACCAGCAACTTATGTTTTAGTGTCCAGGATTGACTTTAGGGAATGGGAGGGATCTGAGGTTCCATGGGCTGGTTGCTTGGTCCAATATGTAGACTCAATGTACATGTCCAGAATCTCTGATCACACCCTTCCCCTGAAATATGTACATTACAAGTGTGTGCAAAACATTGTTTAAATATGCTTTAATTAATAAAAGGGATTGCACCCAAGCTATGTGTCAAGTTTAAAACATCTACTTCAATGGTAAAAAAGTAAAGAAATGAAAGGATCTAATTTTGTTAAGCCACCACCAAAACTACCACTATCCAAACTGGCCACATGGGGGGGGGGGAGGATGTCAATATGCATTTGACACAAATGCATATCCCTATTTGAATTTCATACACAGACATTCAAATATGACTGGTCCATGGCATGAGAACATAGGAACCTAAAAAGACCCATGATGGATCAGGACAAGGGCCCATCTAGTCCAGTTTCCTGTATCTCACAGTGGCCCTGACAAATGCCTCTGGGAGCATTTTCCTAGGGGCACCCCCTTTGGAGCTTAATAACTCAGCCCCCCGACCCCAAAATCTTTCCAAATATTGGGGGCTTACAGGGAAGAGCTCAAGGAAGCTCCCCAGCAGTTTTGGTGCCTCTAGGACCTGGGGATCATAGAGATTCATTTCATTTTATTTCATTTCATTTTGTAAAAAAACTACTTTAACATTTTGTTACAAATACAATGAAATGAAACTACTAAAAAATGAAATGAAATGATATATTTCCATTTCATGCTCATCTCACTGCAAACTAATGGACTCCTGTTATGGTCAGGGTGTAATGGGGAATGCATGTGTGACCTTGGGCAAGCATCACAGTCCCAGGATGATCCCAGAAGAAAGCAGCTAGACACCATTACAGGCCATCTGAGGTGGAGGTGGTCAAAACTGAGACACCAGATTAAAAGCCATAGATTGTTTCCAGGAATTAATGGTCACATCACTGCAAGATAGCAGATAATTCCAATGATGGGGCCAAGCAAACTTCTGAGGGTCTACTAAGGGGAAGCAACATTAGTTGAAGGAGACCCTCACAGAAAATCCTTCTTGGTCATTAGGCTGTGATATTCATGCTAGCTCTTCTCAATACTATACAGAAGAAAGCAGTGGTAACAACTTTCCTTATTTTCTACCTGGCTAACCCAATAATGAGGCGAACCAAAAGGAATGGGAAACTTTGTGAGGAAAAGGGTACAAGATTTGGAGCAATATCTGAACTGAGCAGGTTGGTTGTCCTTCAGACTTAGCTCCCTTGTTCCCCATTTCTTTTTGAGTTTGAGATATTATTTTTAAAGGATAGTTATCAAAGATAGGGGATGAGCAAAGGGATGGAGAGGCATATCATTTTGTTTCTATGTTGAAGAAGTCTTACAGCTTGTTTTATTCTTCTGGGGATATAAATAAAATTGCTTTCTGGCTGATTTTGTTCAGAGAAATCAATTGAGTATTTCTAGCAGTTATAGCAGTATATGAAATTGTTCTTCCATTGTTTGATAAATATAATCCAACACATCTGTACATGCCTGGGTAGTTAAACATGATCATCCTGACATGACTATCACAATATTAATGCATTCCACTCTGTCACAATCATTGGTCATCTTGGCTAAGGGGTTCTGGGAGTTTTAGTCCAAAAAAGGAAAGAAAAAGGGCCAACCCCACGCCCAACTTCAGAAATAATCCCCATTGATGTTAGTAGGAGAAAGCTCTGAATGCACGTTTATGGATCACAGATGTATGGTTAATTCCTCTAAGTTCCTATTAGCCTTACTGTTTTCTCTCAGTGCTCTGTGGAGCAGTTTATTGCATAAAGTGTTCTTGCAATGAAGGAGCACAGGCCAATCGCCCAGCTACAGGACGAGACAGTAAAATTTATCTCCCCATCTGTTTTCTTTATGCAATAGCATTGCCTATGAACTTTATCTTAAAGTTGGCTGTGAAAGGGAAAGGACAGAACAATATACCAATTTATAAGTACATAATGGCAGTGGCTAGGTAGTTAATTTTCATCAAATCCTGTTACGGGCTGCAAAGTCTCTGAGAAGACTCATGGATAATCAATGTTTTCCTTAACTTCATGTAACAGCACTGCTATGCTTTGGCAGCAGTCATTTGAGAGAATTGCAAGTTATGGAGTCATGTTAATAAAAGCCTATGCAATATTTTGTTCTATCTATCTATCTATCTATCTATCTATCTATCTATCTATCTATCTATCTATCTATCTATCTATCTATCTATCTATCTATCTATCTATCTATCTATCTAT
>JAHTLZ010000348.1:18201623-18235693 GCA_023846285.1 Phrynocephalus versicolor
TATCTATCTATCTATCTATCTATCTATCTATCTATCTATCTATCTATTTTTTGTAATTTGACTGTGTGTGTGTGTTGTGTTGTTATAGTCATGACCCACCCTTCGTGACCCCATGTCCATGGAGTTTTCTTGGCAGGAATACTGGAGTGGTTTGCCAGTTCCTACTCCAGGCGCCTACAGCCTCTGATATTCCCTGGTGGTCTCCCATCCAAGTACTGACCAGGGCCGACCCTGCTGAGCTTCCGAAATCAGGTGAGATCGGATGTGCTTACCTGATGTCAAAATCTGCAGTAAATGTCCCAACAGAAATCTGTTTCTGTATATAAAGGATCTAACCTGTGTGGGTGGGTAGAAGCTGTCTCTGGATCTATTGGTAGATGTTCAAGTGATTTTCAGTAGCTCTGGGGTAGGGGGACAGACTTCCCATTTTTCTTTATTTTACAAGAGCAGCTACAGAATTATTTTCCATCACCCTTAGTGGTGTTCTGAAATAAAGGAAGTTTAAAGTAACTCTGAGGAGATTTTTCTGCAGAAGGACTTTGGGCTGTCAGGTGGCCATGCATCCTGCTTTGCAGAGGAACTTAATATGTTTCAAGCTATTTCAACTGAAAGGCTGCCCAGTCCAAATCTGATGTGAAGGCAAGGAACCAGAAAGCAGAGCAGCGAGGGTCCTTGAACTTCACCCATTAAACCTGATCATCTGAGCAGCAGCCTAAGCAGGTGCACAGGTCATCATGTCTACCTTCCCACCTGACATAATATTTAACATACATAACATTTGTTATGTATTCACTTCCAGTTTATAGCCAACCCTAATGGGTTTTAAGTATGTAACATGTCCAATGAGTGGTTTACAATTGCCATCATCTTGTGAAGTTTGCCTTTCCTGAATGAATAGAGATGGGCACAAAATGAAATATTTTCATTTCAGTTTTCGGTTCGTTTAAGAATGAAACAAAAAATGAACTGGTTTTAAAAGAAAAATGAAACAAAATGAAATGGACATTTTTGGTTTGTTTCCTTTTGTTTTTTGTTCCCCCTAATCAGGTGTGTTCATAAAAGGGGTCCTACCTGAGGCTTCCCAGGGCTGCCACTGCTGTTGATGCTGCTGATGATAAGCCCCCATGGAGAGGCCTTCTGAAGCTGTGGGGAGGCCTTCAAGCACTGCCGCCACCGCTGCTGCCAACAATCCGGCATAGGGTGGCCTCGCCAAGGAGACCAGCTAGGAAGGGCAAGCAATGCCACCACTGCTGGAGCTCTACCAGAGCCCAGAAGCTTCCGGAGTCTCAGAGGAACAAAAATTGTTATTGTTTCATTACATACATTTTTTTTCAAAATTATAACAAAATGGAAATAAAATGTGGGTGGGGATGAAATGGAATGGAACAAAACATCATGTTTCGGTTTCATGCCCATCTCTACTCATGAATAAAAGCAGTTAAAATAACAACAATTAACCCAACAAACCCAAAAAACTGAAGGGAGTGAGTGCTCTTTTGCTACTTTGAAGAATAACCATCTGGAGAAGACAGTATATTCTATATACACAGCTGTCTGCCAAAGTCTTCATACCTAGCATTTCAACCTATCTACTGTGTTTGAATGACAGCTTGTGTTTCATGTGAACCCAAAATATCTAGAACTTATTTACTTATGTATTCTAAAATGTCCTATTTCTAGTCTGTGCTTCGTAGCCTATGTATTCAGAAATATGTCCACACCCAATTTCAGTTGTCTGCATAGTACTCTACTCTTTTAGAGGTTTATATTGAATCCACTGCTTTTAAGGGCAGCCATAATCTTAGTCACCCCTGTGCATCTGTTTCATTTATTAGCTTGCTACCTGCATCCTGTTAGGACATGTTTAGTTTGCTGAATAACTAAGAGTGCTATCCCACGACCACTAAATGTCACTTAAAACTGCTCAAAGATGCAGTTAATAAAATTGTGTCCCCACAACCAGTGGACTTTAAAAGGGGAAAAATTCAACCACACAATGCAAGCATGACCCAGAAAGTTTGACAAGTACCTGGTCTTGAGGTGGTACAAAGCTTGTCTCAGTTCCGATGCAGATATTTAACTGATACTTGAGTCTGTGGGGACTCGAAAAATCTGCATCAAAACCTTTTTATTCCACTGTGTTGCAATTCCTGTTCGTGGGGGCACAAAAGATGTGGTTCTTTAAACTGTGCCCGTGGGGACACAGGAAATGCGTTTTCAACCACGTGACTGTTCTAGGGGAAAGTCCGCATTTTACTTTGATCTGGATTTTCTTGCTGTGGGATAGCATATTCAGAAGTAAAATATTAAGTCATTGTTTTGGTGGGGCACAGATATTTCAGGCCTGGGTTTCTCCAGCAATGGCATAATCTTCTGTAGGTCAGAGAATAAAGAATCCATTGATTTATTTTTATAACATAACATATCAGAAGCAATATAATTCATTCTGTAGTTCTGGTTACCCTTAAAAACAAGCATAACTCAGTTTGGAGTGATGTGCAACTAGCATATCCCATTTCTCTTGTTTCCTTTTTCCAGTGGCTAGCAGAATCCAAATATCATTCTGGGGTTTTTCCCCTTCAGCTTAAACTTCCTTATGAACATTTTTACTGATTTTTCTTTTTATAATCAATACACCTATAAAAGAACATGTTCTGGCAACATGTATTGACAGCTCTCTCACAGTGCACAATAGATTTGCTACATATCTGTTGCAGTCTCTTAATTGTACTTGCAATGTTTTTGAACTTGGGTGTTTATAAGGGCTGTAGTATAATCAAAAACCTTTCTTTAGGGGGAAACATGGCAAAGCTTAGGTTGAAAAGAAAATGAGAAATGTTTTGGCATATTTATTTTTATTCGATGACAGAAATTTGATGTGCAAAGAGAATTATGTTGTGCCATAATGATCAAAGATCACATACAAAGGTTTGTCTTCAAAGATTCTTGCTTGATATGGATATTTAAATCTAATTTCCAGGTAACAAAAAAGGATCCAGAAATGCAACCATATGGAATTATGGTAGGGATCAGGATGGGCACAAAAGGATTTTTTAATTCATTTTGTTATTGTTATTTGTTTCATTACAGAATGAAATGAATAACAAATAGACCCATCAAAAAATGAATCAAAACTAGAGATGGGCACGACCAGGAGTTGTCATTTTTCGAGACGGGTCCGTTTCGGCTCATTTCCGTTTTTCGCAAAAATTTTCAAAAATTTGTCGTTTCGTCGTGTCGTTTGTTTGTCGTTACCACCGCAATTTAACGTGACTTGACTTCCAGTTCCCAGAGCATGGGGTTAGGGGGTAAGGGGTAGGCTTAGGGTAACGGTTAAGGTTAGGGTGGGTTAGTGGGCTGTACCTCTGGGTGCCTCTGGCCCACTAAGAACACAGTGTACTGGCGTATGGGTTAGGGTTAGGGTTAGGATTAGGATTAGGATTAGGGTTGGTGGGCTTTTAATGCCCTCTCTGGCACATCCAGAAGTCTCAGCAAAACCTGGCCATGCAATTGGTGGAATGGCTCCAAAAATTTGCATGGTCCCATCCCATGGCCAGCCCATCATTGCGCGTGCACAGGTGTAAAAAAATAAAATAAAATAAAATAAAATAAAATCAATGGAGACGTTTTATTGCAAGAAAAACCCACTGCTGCTACTGTAAAAATTCAAGCATTTAAAATAGCTAATTTTCGCATGTTTCTGTGGTGCTTTGGTGGGTTTTTGGACCATGATTTCAAAAAAAAATATTGTGGTCGCCATTTTGGATCCCCCCGCACTGCATGGCAAATGGAGACGCCGAGGATGCCCCCTCCCAGCCTGGTACCAGCAGCCCAGGACAGGAGGGGAGAAGGCTGGAGTGGGGACCCCCCCCCAGAAACCACCCCTCTGGTAGGTGCCCTCAGGCAGGCATATTTTCGCCTGCTTTTTTGGCTGGGAATCAGTTTTTTTTTATTTTTAAAACTTTTTTTATGTGCCGCTTGGCATCGCGCGATCGCTGCGATGCCAGGAACGACAACGACAAATCAGACCCAATTTTTCTTTTGTCGGTTCGAGTTCGAGTTCTGGGGGAGTAATTGTCGTTACCATTTCCGTTGCGTAACGGAAACGAGTAACAGAAATGGAAACGAGAATTTCGTCAAGTCATGCCTATGTCTAATCAAAACAAAATGGAAATTTCTGTTTCGTTTGCTTCATTTTTCATTTTCCCATAGAAATGCATTGAAGCAATGCATTCCTATGTGGAAAAGCTGACAGATTGTCCCCAACATACCCAGGCACCGGGAAGCCACAGGCTTTTTCCCCACTGAAGCCATAGACCATCAGCTGTAGCAGGGGACTTTGGCAGGAAAAATAGTTTTAAAAGCCCACCATTTCCCACACCCAATCAGACACCATTGAGTGGGGGGATGATAAAATAAAAGATACAAAATCAAAAACATGCCAACACAGCTCACAGGCCAGCTGTTTGGCACGAGTTTAATTTTTTTAAAAATGTGCCGACCTGACCTGGCCCATGGGCCAGCTAGTTGGTGTGAGCTAAAAACAAACAAACAAATAAATAAATGCACCAACCTAGCCCACGGGTCAGCTGGTCGGCATGAGATAGAAATGATAAATAATAATAATTAAAAAGGCCAGCTGGTTGGCACAAGATAAAATAAATTAAAAATTAAAAAAGCACTGACCTGGCCTGCTGGCCAGCTGGTCGGCATGAGATAAAAGTTATAAAAAATAAAAAACATGCTGACCCAGTCCGCAGGCCAGCTGGTCAGCATGAGAGAAAAGAAATAAAAAGTAAATACAATTAAAAACCACGCCAACATGGCCCGTGGGCAGGCTGGTCTGTGCAAGATAAAAAAAGATAAAAAAATAAAAAACATGCTGACCCAGCCTGGCTCGCAGGCGAGCTGATTGGCGCAAGTTAAAAAATAATAATATTTTTAAAAATGTGCTGACTTAGCCCATAGACCAGCTGATCGGTGTGAGATTTAAAAAATTAAAAATTAAAAATAAAACAATGAAAAATGAAACAAACGAATAATGAAACTTTTTTTAAAAAAAAAACTCATTTCATTCTAAATGAAATGAAACAATAAAAACAAATGGAAAATGAAAGGAAACACCATTTTGGCATTTCGTGCCCATCTCTAGTAGGGATATTACAGAATTTCACACTAAAAATCTGGTCTCAAACACACGAGGTCTGGAATATAATGAGTTGTAACCACTGCTTTGGCGTGGAGGCAATTTTTGCAAAGTTCCCCATATTATGCTATTCTCTTTGTTATTCCCAAAAAATTCTCTCTCACACTTTTTTTAAACAACTAAAAACATAGTCCATTTCCTCCTTCTGTTAATAGAACTATTTTTATCCAAAAATAAAATAAAATAAAATAAAGCCTACCAGATCAACACTGGATGCATTACATATTATGCTTATTTAAAGTATATATTAAAGAGCAGCAGGAGGAAGTTTAAGATAATTGTCTTAATTTTCTGCTACTGAATTAGCAGTTCAATGTGCTTTGATGGGATTTTTCTCCCATTCAGTCACTCAATTCTAGAAGTTGTTGCTGGAGAATAGTAGTGTCTATAAAGGGTTTATGGTATCCTTAAGGGTTTGGTAACATAAACATATGGTTCCTCTTGGTTTTCCATATCTGTTCAAACCACTGGGAAAGGATGGAGTGCTATGACAACTATATAACTAATATTACATATGATATATGGATGATAAATAATGTGTGTGTGTGTGTGTGTGTGTGTGTGCTGTCAAGTAAAATTCATGAATCATGATTAATCTAACCAGAATTTCTTATATACAAATTTCTTAAACATACTTTACTTTTCCCTCCTCTATTAGTGTTCTGTGAAAGTTCAACTTGCCAAAGGCTACACAGTCTGGTTTTTCTTCTGTGATACATGCTGGGAATTGAACTTCTAATCCTTGGCTGAGCTGTTGTATCAGCACTAGAGATGGGCACAAATCAGAAAATTCATGATTCATGATTCATCAAGGCTGACAAATCATGAAACACAAATCTACACTTTTTCTTAGGCATTGATGAATCAATTTGTTGATTTATTCTTTGCCTTCAAAACCCTATAAAACCTCCTTGCACACACCTAGAGATATCAGAATTTCAGGGAACCTCACTTATGACTCCTCTACAAGTCGTGCAAGTTTGGTAGTTCTCCTCAAGTAAGTGTCCTGCCCCTCCTCCCCTAGGAATCAAGAGACATCTAACTTGCAGGGAGGCTTCTCCCAATTCTCCTCTACAAGTCCTTCAGGTTTGGTGAGGATTGGGTTTTAGATATCTGATTTATACACTCACAGAGTGCCCCCCTCAAAAAAAGTGCCCTTTGGCAACTAGTTTGGAGAAACCTTTTCTTTACCAAACCTGGAGAGATTGTAGAGGAAGATCAGAGGACACTTCTCTGCAGATTTGATGTCTCTGTGTTACTAGGGAAACTTTCCGGGGGGGGGGGACTATTTTGGTGTGCATGTGCCAAAAATCCAACCATTATCAAACCTGGAGGGATTGTAGAGTGAGAGAAAGCTCCCCTGCAGTGTTGGGGTCTCTAGGTCCCTTGGGAGCCATTTTATAGCCTGATGAAACAATGAATCATATTTGTTGAGGTTATCAATTTGTACAAATATGTACAAATTTTTGAATTATTTTTGCAGTTCATCTTAAAATGTGTGCCTGTGAAAGTTATGTAGTATTTATGGTAACTATGTAGTTACCTTTTCATAAAATGCAGGTGGGGTAACAATAATCCAAAACTAAGAACTGAACTCGATAAAGAACTCAATAATAGTAAACTGAGATTTGATCCAGACAAGATGAAGTTGTTATAAATAGTTTATCTGCCTAGCTAGGCAGTGATCAGCTTGCTTTAGGTATGGAATCCTCTTGAAAAGAGTAAGCTCACAGTCTGGGCTGAACTTGCTAAGCTTCTAAGTTCATCCCTGTAGTATAAATGGGATTTCCCTGAGTAGTGCCATAGGTCCCATGCCATACTGGTACCCCTCGTACAAGTACATTGGAAGGATGTAAGTGAATTGAAGCCATACTTGTGGAGATCCATACTCTGTCATAGTAGCACTGTTTCGGGCTTTTGGCAAACATGCAGGACACTGATCATGGTTACAACTTCCACACTAAACCACAATGTTGTGTGAACACCACATTGTTACAAACCAAAGATAAATCTGAGAGCAACCAGACGGGTTGCCAATGAATCTAAACCAACTTGTATAGCTTTGCAAAACCAGATTCTGTTTTATTTAGGTAAACAAATATGACGAGAACAATTGTGCAAAATAGGGCTATAAAATTATTTAAAATTCATCCATGCTTCTTCTGCGTTTCCCTTAAAATTGACTTTCTGGCCTAGACGATTTTTGGCATTTCTGCAACAGATGAGATCACATTCACACTGCTCTCAGATTTCATCCAGACCCTAAACTACAGCAGGGCCCTCCCTATCTGCAGTATCAGTATTTGCTGATTTATTTATCTGCTACCTGGAAATACTAAATTAATATCCCAGAAATACTATTTATACATATTTTCAGAGTGTATTTACCAGAAATGGCCACTAGAAGGAGACCATGAGATATATCATGTTCAATGCTTCCACATTTCTCTGCATTCCTGAGGGAGGCTCAGAACTGCTTCTCTGGATATACTATTGTCCTATAGTATGCAATTTTTTTGAGGTCTGAAATTACTTCATGCCTTTCTTATATGGTGGTTCAAACTGCAATTCTTATCGAAGCATCCTAGAGGTTATCTTTTATCTCAGAAAACATATTTGGCTAGAATAACACATTTTTGTGGTTTCATGGTAGAAGAATTGCAGTCATTAAAATGCTTTTCAGAATGAAGACTTCATCTTTTATATTGCTATGGAGATAAAACAGCCCAAACTATCTCTGGTGTGTATGTGAAGCTGACTCAGGTCCAGGTCCTACCTTGCTGCACCTATTCTTCTGTATAAATTAAAGAATGATATGCATTTAGTACATTTCCTTGACCTAAAATATGCCACAGGTATTCTTGCCAATGTGCAGGTCGATGAGATAATCAGGCCAAGAAAATTAGAGTTATATGACTTGACACTTGATGATGTGTAAAGTGAGAGAAATAAAAGTTAGGTGCTTTACTGCCATTTGAAGGGCTTAATGATAATTCAGTCCTTTCAAGACCTCATGATATATGAATGTTATTGCTTCTGTATCTATGACTCAAAACACCAGGAAATTATACTGTCTTGTAATATTGTGCCTTTAAAAAATATCTACCCATTTACTACAACTGGACCAAAAAATGTTTAAATGTGTATTGGGGACAACTCCACCAGGCAGAATGGTTTTTTAAAATCATAAATCAAATATTTAAACTTACTTTCCAATGTTTTTCAAATGTGTTACAAGGCAAGCCTACGGTATACTTTCTACAATCATTTTGACAAATACTGTATGATTCGGCGCCAAGAACTCATTCAAAAGTTACAACATTTTGTTTGCACTGCCTGCTCCTGTTAGAAACGGAATGTTGATTTGACTTGATTACATAGGATCAGAGATGCATTTCCATTTACTTCTAATAAAATCTGTCATAATGGATACTACAACTATTATAGAGCATAGGAATAAAATTTGAAGGCCCATGCTTGTTTCAACTTGGCCAGAAACTCTTGAAACATGTAGTTGAAATAGGCTCATTTTGCACGCCCCCATCACAAATTTTTGTGGTTAGTTACTTTGCATCCCTACCAAGTTTTCATGAATGTTCTGGAAGGCCAACAATAACTTAGATTTGTCATAAACATGCATAGTAGATGCCTTTAAAAAGGAGCTTGAAACTTGCATTTTCAGAGGACTGAATGTGATGGTATGCTGTTGAAGCTATCTGTAGCTAACAATGCATATTATTTGTTGATTGATCAGTTGACCTCAGCATTTAACTAAAAATTATTTTGCAAAGTAACTTTGTAAATGCTTTGAATCATATGACATTGGCTTGTGGAAGTCATTTGCCTCTAAAAGAGATTTGTAATTTAGCTACTTCAGAGAAATCAGAGTCACCACTTAATTTTAAAATAATTATCACATATTGTATACTCAGTCCATGGTATGCTAGGTTATCTTTAGAAAACAATTGTTCCACTATCAAACTACTATTATGGACTAAGTACAGTGGTACCTTGCAAGATGAATTTACTTCATTCCATGGGTCAATTTGTTTTATGAAAAGTTCATCCTATAAAATGTGGTTTCCCATAGGAATGAATGGGAAATCAATTAATCCATTCTGGAGGTCCAAAAAAGCTGTTTTTCTTCCAGACCTCTTTATAAAGTGTACTTTAAATGCATGCAGAGCCGGGGGGGGGGGGACCTACAGTGGAATGAAAAGGAAAAGCTCCAAGACAAACCCCAGGTTGTTCCTGCCAAAAAATGCAATGAAAACCAATGCAAAACCACAAAAGAAAGCAAGGAAACCTCAGCTCCCTACCTAAAAGTCCAAAAACTGCTGCAAAACAATGTCTAGAATGGCTCCAAAACTTGATAAAAAAATCTCCTCCCACCCCTTCACAAATTATAGGGATGCAATGCATCCTGGGTAATTTGTTTCAAAATGTGGAATGGATTTTCATCTTGCAAGGCATTCCCCTAGGAAATTTTCATCTTCTGAAGCATGTCTATTCCTGGAAATTTCATTCATCTTACGAAATTTTCTTCTTGAGGGGAATTTGTCTTGCAAGGTACCACTGTATTTGGGCTTAGAGTTGTGCCATAAAATACTTTATAACCTAACCTGTGCTGACACACACAGAGATATAATACAATAACTTTAAGCCCATTAATCTACACTAATGTATAAATAAAACTTGATCTCCCTTGAGGAAATTCAACTTATTTTGTGTGTCAACACTAATTAGTACCATGGTGGATATCATGCAGCCTATGAACCATTTGTGCCCCAGTCCACCACAGACTGCATCAGAAGAGGCCTCTCATTCAAATAACCAATTTTTCTGGGACCTTAAAATGCTGTGGTTTTCACTTTGGCAACTGGGATCACAAATACACCCACTCAAAGAAGAAGGAAATGTCAATCAAGCCACTTTTTATTTATATTTCTTCCTCCCCAGCCTTCTGCAGACTATTGTCAAGGCTACTTGCCATAAGTTCACTCTCATATTACCAGAGATGGGCCATCCCAGAACTAGTACTAGGAAAGAAACTAAATTATGTTAGCAGAAATAGATGCTGAAACATGGAATTGTTTGCAGGCTCTCTCTGTAGTTAGTTTGGCTGAAAATGAACCATAGAGAAAGTATGTAATACAGAAAGGAATTACTTGTAAGTACCAGATTTTGCATGTGGAAACAGCATCATTCTTTTGTAAATGATATACAGATTAATTTATCTTGGAGTTGTTTGTAAAGAAAGGGCTGTCAAGTCATTTCCATTGTTCTGTCACTTACCTCTTTTGGAAAGAATTGCACTGTAAGAACCAGCGACACATGAAAAGTTGTAATTCAGTGCTGTAGAAATTTGACTGAATTATATGACTGGGAGGCACACACAAGAAGCTTGAATGACATGCCTTTCAAATATTCATAAAGTGATCCAGTGTTTTTACCAAGAAGACAGCAACAATTCTGGTATACTGCCATACAACATATTCTGAGACAATGATTGAGTCTTGCCTTTGCAGCTGTGCCAATAAAAAGGTACAGGTATCAACACCAGCTAGTGTGAGTGGAGCAGTAGCATCTGCCTTCAAGGTGGATATGTCTTAATGAAGTAGAGGCCTCTGGGGGAACAATCTCTGCGGATGGTTCTTCAGTGCAACAGAAAATTGTGCACTGAAGCAGCTTCTGTCGGTGCCAGTCTTTTGCTGGATCACAACAAGTTGCCTAAAACAGTTACAACTTCATCACAATTGAAGATATTAAGTGGCTATGTGACAAACCCGGCAGACAGGAGTGATGAATATACAAATCATCAGCCAATCCCAGCAGGAGGGTGGGGGATGGTATGATATAAAAAGGGTGGAGCCTAGTCAGGTGAGTTCAGTTCAGGGAAGTTCAGTTAAGTTGAGAGTGAGTGCTGGGAGAGAGCACTGCTCTGTGAGAATTCTGTCAGGCAGTGAGGGCTATACTGTTTACTAGTTAATAAAGACAGGGAGGCTTGTAGAGCTGATTAAATTTATTACAGTATATGTTAAAGGCAACACATACCATCCTCAGATATTTTTATATTTATTATTTTCTCAATAAACCTTGTTATTAGTTTTATATTATTCATCTGAGTCTGTCCCAATTCATGAGGTGACGAGTTTAAAAGGTGGCAGCATTATTAAGTGAATAAAAGGTGGCAGCAGTACCATTTCCATCACAGAATTCAGTGTGTAAAAGGGAGGTGTCATCACAATTTAGTGGCACAGCAGTGGGATGTCGAAATAAACCCAGTTGTGCCTCTGAAAACTCAGTCTCTGGAAGGGGTGACGTCATAGGCTATCAAAAGGAAACTTTAAGAGCCAGAATGGTAGCATTCTTGTGTTTCACAGTGGTGGGATGTCATAGGAATGGCTTTAAACAATACTGCTAAATTTAAAGATTCTTGTTTATTCAGGGTCTTGACCTGAGGAAGATGTGGGAGACAAACTACAATGCATCAATGTCTCTGTAATTTGCAGAACACTGGAATTCTTTCCCTTTGAGAGACAAAGCACACACAAGGAGCAAGCACAAGTGGGCAACCTGGTGGTTTATAAAGATGAAGACACTTCCTCTGATTCCTCAAAGTCCAAGCAACTTTGCACCACCTTTCCATCAACTTTTGCACAATTGGCACATTTTCTTTTCAATGATTATTTGTGCAAACACACACACACACACACACACACTCCTCATTGAGAAGCTCCACAAAATACTTTACCCTTTGGTGAAGCACAGATAACACTGTGGTGGCTTAGGACCTTTTATGCTTAGGAGGACTTCATTTGATGGTGTATTTCCCAAGCATTTGCAAAAGAATACTGCAAAATAGAAGGAGTTGGTTAATGGCTTTATTAATGCAGTTTCTCCCGGAGTGGATGTAATAGGACTGGGCTTCTTGGGACATTAAGGGTCAAATGGGACATAGCTAGACATCTTGCTTCAGACAGCTGTTTGACGCAAACTTCTCTTACTCCACAGTATCTGAACTGCAGGAAAGATACATATTAGGAAGGATGACAACACAAGAATGAAGGGGCTCCTCTCTGATCCACCTGAGGCACTTTCTGTCACAAAGAAGTATGTGATATCTACTTCTCCCTCATTTCTTCACACCACACAGAGTACTGGTCTGTGTGGTCTTGGCCCACATAGGAAGGAATTAAGAAGATATCTCACCCCAAAATTGTGTAGAGGGGGAAATGATCCACAAGCTGTCTATATCTAGTAATGAACTTCAAGATACTCATATAATTGATACCACTGCACTGTGATCTATAAAATAAATAAACTTTAACAGTTCACTACAAAAGCCCAACAAGATCCTATTATGATATTATAAAAGCCCCAAGTTTATGTCCTTACATATAAAATTCCGGGATAATTCCTTCACATGTATGCTACCAAGCCTGGAATGTTGGCTGACTATATTAGAATGGCACAGCTGTGTAAAATTGTTGTTTTTTGACCTGATGAAACAACATTCTGTAAGGCACTTCTGACACTGGAGCAGACCAAGCCATAGTCTGGTGAAACGTCAGGAAGAAAATATTGCATATTCCTTTGCACTTCTGCCAATACCTCATAGCTTGAATGAGGACAGTGAGAGACAGCTTGGCTTTGGATTGCATCAAGGGCCAGACAGTTGGAAAAAAACACCTAAATGCATGTTATGACCTTGATGCATGTTCTGATACCCAGTTTGCAGTAGAGAAGACACTTGACAGTGTCAGGAGGGAGTTGATGCCCAGCTAGCCCTCTGAAATATAAGGCAAGTGGCAGGGGAGGAGAGCCATTTTTCTCCACTTGACCTGATTCCCTTGTTGTCAAGAGAAAAGATTATGCATACCATATGCAGGTCACTGGAGGGAAAATACAATGCAAATGTAATGAGTCTATGAGACATAAGACTTTGTCATAGGTATGGGCACAAAGCAAACTTTTAATTCATTTTGTTATTAGTTATTCATTTTGTTAGCTAACAAACAAATAATGAACCAGCCCATGAAAGAAAAACAAAACAAAACAAAACAGAAATTTCCACTTTGTTTGCTTTGTTTTTGTCCTCCCCCCACCTTGTCCTCACTGGAGGCCACCGCAGTCCTCCTGGTCCTGGTGGGGAAGGTAGGCCTGAGGAGGTGCTGGCCCCAAGCTAACGCCTCAAAAAGCCCCCGCTGGGGACTTTTAAAACAACAAAAATAAAATAAAATAAAATAAAATAAAATAAAATAAGGAGTGCTGACCCGGCCCCAGGTGCTCTAAAATTAAGGGAAAAATTGAAAAATGAAACCAGTGCTGACCTGGCCCCAGGGGCCACGTGGTCAGCACATAAAAAAGGAGTGCTGACCCAGCCCCAGGGGTGGCAGGGTCAGTGATCTAAAATTAAGAAAAAATAAAATAAACCCAGCACTGACCCAGCCCCTTGGGCCATGCAGTCGGTGCTTTAAAAAATAAATAAATAAATAAATAAAATAGTGCCGACCCAGTCCCAGGAGCCCTGCGGTTGATGCTGTAAACAAAAAAAATAAATTAAACAAAATAAAGCAAGTGCTGACCCAGCTTGAGGGGCTACATAGTCAGCGCTGTTTAAAAAAAAAGAGAGAGCACCAACCTGGCCCCAGGGGTGGCCGGGTCAGCACTCTAAAATTAAGAAAAAAATTAAAATTAGAACCAGTGCCAAACTGGCCCCAGGGGCCATGCAGTCAGCGCTTGAGGAGAAACAAACAAACAAACAAACAAACTCCTGAGGCACTGACCCCAAGCCAGCACCTCGATAAGCCCCTGCATCCGGAGCCAGGATCGACCCTGGCGCCGCCGCCACCACCACCACTGCTGCCCAGTAAGTCTACCTGAAAAAAAAATCATATGAACCTGAACTGAACCAAACCAAGGGTTGGCCCAAAACAGTTGAACCCGGACCATCTCCTTTGTCATAAATGTTTGTGACATATATCAGGGAGGAATTTGTGTTTGTTCTCCCCCAACTAGCAATCAATAGTCCATGTAGTTTTGTCCAGTGCCCTGTTTCCTTCAATAGTTATCCATACATGGCAAGCCCCCAGTGAGTGGCAAACCTTGATAGATTACCCTGGTTCAGTCATTCCTCTTCAGCCAGATCTACTTCATAGATTTGTTATGAAGAGAAAGTGAAGCTAAGAGAGTTAAGCATGTCATTTTGAGCTCACTGGGGAAAAGGTGGGTAATAAATATAGATTGCAGGCTTTGTGGCATGGAATTTACTTCCCAAACAATTGTATTTAGGTAAATGCCAAATCCAAAAGCACACAAATAGCACTCAGTCTTATACAGGTCTTCATAGACAGCAGTCTCGCAGAATCAGCAGTTACAGTAACAGCAAAATTAGCATACCTAAATGGTTAAAAAGTGCATTATGTTCCTACCCTCACTCATGTTGCACCATCTCACATCTTTGCTTCACCATTTCGCTAAGACCAAAACAGCCTTCCAAAGTATTGTGACGTAGAGGGGCTGCAGCCACTGCCTACCTGTTCTTGGTTCTGTCCCCTTTAAGCATTCATGTATACTAAATCACAGTACAGAATATGTGATCATCTCTTGGGAAGCTCTAGCACAGATTACCTCTAAATGAGAGAAATAGATGCTTTGGATCTGTGTGTAGTATATGTGTGATGAACCAGGGTTGAAACCCTTCCACCATTTTAATTAATTAAATATTTATACAATAGGAATGGAGCTGGACATAGTGTTTGAATTTTTATATATATATAAAAAAAATTTGTTTATTGATTACACAGAAGTGAATAAATATTCACTGAAAATGTTGCATTTAAACAAGCTTTAGTAAAAGTCTTAAAAGGTACTTATTATTTTTACTGTTACTTTATTCCTTAACACCTGACCAGTTTTGACAATACTTATAACCTAACTAGATCCTAACTCCGTGATGGCGAACCTTTTAGAGACTGGGTGCCCAAACTGCCATTCAAAGCCCACTAATTTTCTCAAAGTGCCAGTACAGCAATTTGACCTGAATACAGGTGGCTGTGAAGGAGCGCTGTTGGATGCCCACCGAAAGGGCTCTGAGTGCCAACTTTGGCACCCGTGGCATAGGTTCGTCAACACTGTCCTAACTGCTCCCTATCTAGTCCCTATCCAAGAGTCATTCCCATAGACACGTGCTTTCTAGCCCCACCCATAAGCTGTCTTATTGGCTACAGAGTTCAAATCATTAAATATTCATGAGGTGCTTTTTCCCTTCCATTACCGCAGGGATACTTAAATGTCTGTTTTACAAGGCCAAGAAACTCAATCCTTAAAAGCAAACCAACAAATAAAACCCTTCTGTTTTATGAATGAGGGATCTTGCTGCAGGATCTGTGATTCAAAACCTCAGAAAAGTGTCCAACATTGTTGCTTAATTATCAGCTCTTGATGGGAACATTGCAGAGGGTCTTCTCTGACACTGCTTCCAGTCACTCCTCATGGGACGCCAGGCTGGCTCCATCTTTGCTGTCCTTCCACAAGCAGGCAAAGACCTTTCTCTTCAGATGGGCTTTCACTTAGTGACTGGTTGTCTGAGAGGTTGTTTTTTTTATAAAGATTGTTATGCTCTGTTGTTTTTAAATTTGTTTTTAGTATTGATTTTATTGACCATTTTTAATGTTATATTTGTTTAACCCTTTAAACGTATTTATATACTCACTGTTTTCATCATTTAAATATTGTCTTATAATTGTTGTAAGCTATCTTGGGTCCTTTTAAGCAGAAATGTGGATTAAAATATTTAAAACAAGTCAGCAAGCAAGCAAGCAAACAAATGATGCCAAGTTTTGCATAAGGTCAGCTTGAATGTTGATGAGATCAATGTGCTCAGCCAAGATGTTCTTCTACATCCCCTGTCTTCCCAAAACAAACCCCCCTCTTTAATATAGTACTGTATTTAAAATAAAATAAAATAAAACATAAAACATAAACATCTTTTAAAGAATTACATAACTTTAAGTAGATGTGTTTGAAGTCAGTTGCTCTGCCTAAGGTGACAAATGAACCATCTCTAGACTGATGAACCAAACCAAGGCAAATCTAAAAATGTCTTGGAGATACTCTTGTTACCTTGTTCCTTTGTTTGCAACACCTCACATTTGCCAAAATTACCTTGGCTTCAAATGATCCACCACAGATATGTCATAAAAGAACAGAGTGTTTTGTTGTACCACATGGCAATAAAATGAACGATTGCTAAAGGGAAATGGGGCAAGACATATTGAGACTAACTAGCTTGCCATACAATACCGCTCTGTGAAAAATATAATTTCCCAATTACAGCACTCCTGGTGATTTCTCTTATACTGGAACTACTGGTGTGTAGCGTGAATAAGTCACTATCATTATTGGAATTCATTTTATGTATCACAGAATGAGCCACAATGGAGATCAAATGAAGTGTGTGGGGTAACACTTGCATTTATGTATGCCTGCATATTTGATAATTAGCTTGTAAATTACCAGGTGTCCTTCATGGAATAATAAAGTGGATAACTTAGATTAGCAATGGGAGGTGGGGAGGCAGCATAATTAAACAGACCTACCACATTTGTACCAGGTAAATATAAGGTCAAAAATGGATCAAAATCTACGCATTCCAGTACTTTGAGATCTGGGCTATATGTAAAAAAATATGTGCATGGTACTTATATTTGTTTAACAATGTGTACATTTTCAGAAGTCTTCATGAATATCCAATGTGTTGGGGTCGGGTAGAGAAATAAATGTGTCTAAAGATTACTCTTTTTTTAAAAAAAAAACTTTTAATGAACTAAATAATTGGCATGCACGCAAAAGAATGTTTAGCTAGTTGAGCAGTACTTCAATACACATAGTATATAAATACCTGCACACACATCCTTCAAATCATATTATGAATGTTCACAAATATCTGTGCATACCTCGAGTCATATTGTTTCAAAGATTTTGAAAATAGATTTTATTTAAATTGATGTGGCTGGAAAGATACTCTACACCAATATTTATCAAAATTCTCCCTTAGAGAAAATATTGTTCTTATGCTACTTCATCTTCTACAGAAGGCTGGAAGCCATCATGCCTTTACTGGAGAGAATCCTAGTGTATGCTTTGCCACTACAAGAGCTTGTCAGGTAGAAGGTAGTGCATAAACAAGACAAATAAATTAAAATAATATAATAGCAATAATTCAGTTTTCACTGGGAAATTTGCCACAAGTTAAGAAGTCAGCAGGAGTTATTTCCTACTTCAAGCACAATCACAGGAATGGTTTGGTATTGAAGAAAAAAGAGAAAAAATATTTGCAAAATACAAACTGAAAACCAGGGCTGAGATTATACTTGCACTCCTCTTAGTTTCTCTATGCCAACTGATCTTCAACTTTCGCTGCAGCTTTAGTTGCCAATGCAGGTTGCTAATTACTGTATATGAACATCTCCTGAATATTTATTTATTTATTTATTTATTTATTTATGGGTCACCTTTTATGACCAAGACAGCTCAAAAATGCTTACAACCAGAGGCAATTAAAATCATACATTAAAACAAGGTGGCTGGAACCTAAATTAGATCATCATCATCATCATCATCTTCTTCTTCTTCTTCTTCTTCTTCTTCTTCTTCTTCTTCTTCTTCTTCTTCTTCTTCTTCTTCTTCTTCTTCTTCTTCTTCTTCTTCTTCTTCTTCTTCATCATCATCATCATCATCTTTGAATCATGGAGTTGGAAGACACCTCAAGGGCCATCCAGTCCCCACCCTTGCCATGCAGGAACGGACATCAAAGTTTCCCCAACATATGGCCATCCAGCCTCTGCTTAAAACCTCCAAATAAGGAGACTCTGACACCCTCCGTGACAGCATATTTCACTGCTGAACAGCTCTAACTGTCAGGAAGTTCTTCCTAATGTTCAAATGAAATCTTTTTTCCTGTAATTTGAAACCATTGCCCTGAAGCCATGGAAAACTAGAGAGCTCCCTCTTCAATATGACATCCTTTCAGAGATTTAAACATGGGTATCATATCCCTTCTTAGTTTTCTCTTTGTAAGACTAAACATTCCCAGATCCCTAAGCTACTACTCATAAGACATATGTTCCAGACCTTTAACCCACTCAAGGTTGTCTACATTCTTTTTAAAGTGAGGAGCACAGAACTGTACACAGTACTCCAGGTGAGGTCTGACCAGAGCAGAATAGAGTGGTACTATCACCTCCCTTGCTCTAGATTCTACACTTCTGTTGATGCAACCAAGAATTGGATTGGCTTTCTTGGCCACTGTGTCACACTGCTGACTCATGTTCAACTTGTGGTCCACCCAGACTCCCAGATCCCTTTCACATGTTCTATTCTCCAGCCAGGGGTCTCGCATCCCATATCTATACAATTCATTTTTTCTGCCTAGATGCAGGACCCTACACTTCCCTCGGTTAAAACCCATTCCGTTAGCTTTCGCCCAGCACTCTAGTCTGTCAAGGTCATTTGGAATTTTTATCCTATCCTCTGGATAATTAGCCACCCCTCCCAATTTGGTATCATCTGCAAATTTAAGCAGTCTACTCTCCATTCCTTCATCCAAGTCATTAATAAATATGTTGAATAGCACTGGACCCAGAACAGGACCCTGGGGCACCCCACTGGTCACCCCTCTCCATGCTGCTGCTGCTGCTACTACTACTGCATTGTCATCATCGTCATAGTCCTCCTCCTCCTCCTCCTCCTCCTCCTCCTCCTCCTCCTCCTCCTCCTCTTCTTCTTCTTCTTCTTCTTCTTCGTCTTCTTCTTCTTCCTCCTCCTCCTCCTCCTCTTCTTGCAAGTTCTTCCTGCTCTCCCTTTAGAATATACAAAATAGCAAGCTGTCAAGCTTGTATTAGTTTCCTACAAGATTTGATATATCTTCCAGTGAACAACAACACAACTTGAAGAGTCGGAGACGAACAACCAAAGAAAGGGGCAGCAAAGAGCTAAATCTATGGCAGCTCAGAAAAACACCTTAAACAGCTGCCTTAACAGTACCAACAAAATAGCTGTTAACAGTGCTCCTCAACAGGGTATATGCCACTTTACCATGGAGACCCAAGCAGATGCTCAGCGCCCCCAGAACTTTCAAAATAAACTTCCAACAAACCAGTCTATGATCCAAATATCTGGGCTCCCCATTCCTTCTATGTCCATGCCTATCCCTGTGCTCATTAGAGACAGGAGCATCCACTCCAGGAATAAAAGAAGAAAATTTAGAGGGCCAGTATCGGAGAGGAGACCTCTAATAAATCATATACAGTTAGACCATTGGAACTCCGAACAGTACCCAAATTGGAGAAATCATAGGATCCAGTCTTGTATTAGTTTCCTACAAAGTACAGTGCTACCTCTGATAATGAATTTAATTGGTTCCCAAAGGCAATTCGTTATCAGAAAAAAATTGTTATCCAAAATGGGGTTTCCCATCCCCCTCTTTACAAAGTGCACTTTCAAAGTGCACTCCTCCCCCTCCTCGCCCGCCCATCTCCCCAACCTCCACCTTTCCTCCTTCACGACCACCGCTGCTGCTGGGCACCTGGGCAGTGGGCAAAGCCACACACAAACAGTGCTGCCTCCTTCATCCCCCTGCCCCCCACCTCTCCCCCTTCACTGCCACCACCGCCGCTGGGCACCCAGGAGGTAAGCGAAGCCAGGCAAACCTTCATACCACCAGCACTGCTTCTGCCCACCACTGGCCCCCACCCCTCCTCCTTTGCTGTTGCTGCTGCCACTGGACACCTGAGTGGTGAGTGAAGCCAGGTGAAGCAGCATGCCACTCTGCTGCCTTCCCCATCTCATAGGCCCCCCTCCTCCGCCACTGCCACTGCTGTCACTGTGCACCCAGGTGATAAGTGAAGCCACGTGCCACTAGCACCTCCTCCCCATCTCACCTGCCCCCATCTTTGCTGTTCTGCTGTCACTGGGCACCATGGCAGTGGCCAAAGCCATGCGCCACCACCTCCTCCTCCTCCTCCCCCATATTCCCCACCCCCCACCTTTGTCACCTCCGCTGCTGCTGTTGGGCACCCCAGCAGTGGCCAAAGCCACACTCTACCTCCTCCTCCATGTCCTCCAGCCCCCACATTTGCTTCTTCCACTGCTGCTACTGCTGGGACCCTGGTAGCAGCCAAAGCCGCGCGCCACCTGGCCGGGGCTGTGGACTGTGGGTGGTGGTGAAAATAACAAATCATTACCTGAAAAATTCATTATCAGGGGCATTCGTTATCTGAGGTATTTCTGTAGCTGCATTATTTGTGGAAGCATATCTATACAAAAATTAAGCGAAATAAAACAAAACATAAGAACTAGCTGTTCTGTTCCCTTATTATATCATAGATAAATCCACTGTGTCAGACATATTAGAAATGATGCCAGATGAAATTGTGTGTTCACACAGGAGAGGAACGGGAAGGTGACAGTAATATTATGGATGCGTGAAATTGATTGCAATTATGTTGGTTGTGGTGGCAGGTACCCTGGTTTAAATGGATAGTTTGACACTTGAATGGAGCAGGAAGTTCTTTATATGCACTTGATTGTTTTAGTGGTCTAATAAAGTTATCATTTGCCCTTGGTTTTGCATGATTTGCAGAGATCTATGCAACAGATTCTCAAACATTTTCCCAAACCCTTGTTCTTCCCATGGAATCCACCTTCTCCCTTTGCAATGTCTGCAGAGAAGAATATGCTGGGACACAAGTGTTTGTGTTGAAACTGCTCTGGAGATTTGAATTGTGCCGGAATTCTGGCTGGCAGAATTCTTGGTAAATTGTGCCAGTAGTATGGGGCTGGGAAATCCAATATCTAATGTCTAGGCATTTCCTGCTCCACAGCAATTCTTTGGTTCAATGTAAGAGGCCTGCTAAGACCTCTTAATTTGTGGTAATTTACTGCTGAAAGACCAAACTGCTAACTAGGTGAAAAATGTCCTGGTTAACCTCATAAGATATACAATGGCCTGGGGTGTATGAAACGTTTCCCAACACTCATTATAAGAATAGAAGAACATAGGAAGAGCCATGCTGGATCAGGCCAAAGGCCCATCTAGTCCAGCTTCCTGTATCTCACAATGGCCCCACCAAATGCATCTGGGAGTGCACGAGACTAGATATCTGTCTCCTGATACCACTCCCCTGCATCTGGCCCTTGAAGTACTTTGATTTTAAGCTTGAAGATTACATATCTCCATCATGGTTTGTAACCTGTGATGGACTACTCCTCCAGGAATCTGTCCAATGCCCTTTTGAAGTCATCCAGGCCAGATGACATCACTACATCCTGTGGCAGGGATTTCCACAGGCTAACAACATGCTGGGTGAAAAAATATTTTCTTTTGTCTGTTCTCATTCTCCCAACCCTCAATTTGAGTGTATATCCCCTAGTTCTGGTATTCTGTGACAGGGAGAAGAGCGTCCCTCTATCCACTTTACTCATGCTCTGCATAATTTTGTACATCTCAACAATATCCCCCCTCAGGCGCCTTTTTTCCAGACTAAAGAGCACCAAATGTTTTAGACTTTTCTCAGAAGGGAGATCCCCCAGCCCAGTAATCATTTTAGTCATTCTCTTTTGCACCTTTTCCAGTTCCACAATGTCTTTTTTGAGATGCGGTGACCAGAATTGTACACAATACTCCAGGTGCAGCCTTACTATCATTTTGTACAACGGCATTATAATGTTGGCTGTTTTATTTTCAATCCCCTTTTTGATAATCCCTAGCATGGAATTGGCCTTCTTCGCCACTTCGACACATTGGGTAGACACCTTCATTGAGCTGTCCACCAGCACACCAAGATCTCTTTCCTGATCTGTCACAGATAACTCAGAGCCCATCAGTTGATAGTTAAAGTTTGGATTTTTTTACCCCAATATGCATTACTTTACATTTTCCTACATTGAAACACATTTGCCATTTCGCAGCCCATTCCCCCAGTTTGGAGAGATCCTTCTGCAGCTCTTCACAATCTTCTCTGGTTTTTATCACACAGAAAAGTTTCATGTCATCCGCAAACTTGGCCCTGTCTCCAGGTCATTTATGAACAGATTGAAAAGCACTGGTCCCAGGATAGATCCCTGGGGCACACTGCTTTTCACCTCTCTCCATTGTGAAAATTGCCCATTGACACCTACTCTTTATTTCCTGGATCTCAACCAGTTCTCAATCCATAAGAGGACCTCTCCTCTTATCCCCTGACTCTGCAATTTTCTAAGCAGCCTTTGGTGAGGGACTGTGTCAAAAGCCTTCTGAAAATCAAGATACACAATATGGACCAGTTCACCCAAATCCACATGCTTGTTGACTTTTTCAAAGAATTCTAAAAGTTTTGTCAGGCAAGACTTACCCTTATAGAAGCCATGCTAATTTTCCTTCAGCAAGGTTTGTTCTTCTATGTGTTTTAAGATTTTCTCTTGGATGTGGCTTTCCACCATCTTTCCTGGGACAGACGTAAGGCTAACCAGCCTGTAGTTTCCTAGGTTCCCCCCCTTCCTTTTTTAAAAAATTGGTGTGACATCTGCTGTCCTCCAGTCCTCCGGCACTCTGGCCATTTTAAGAGACAAATTGCATATTACTGTTAAGAGACCTGCAATTTCATTTCTCAGTTCCTTAATAACCCTTGGGTTGATGCCATCTAGGCCTGGTGACTTATTGATCTTTAATTTATCAATTAAATTTAAAACATCCTCTCTTTTAACCTGTATTTGATTTAATAATTTGTCAAGAGGGGCTGTTCGGGTCTTCTGTCATGAACTCATTTCATTTCTCTGCAATTTCCAAGCCCTCCTTTACCTCCCTCTTTCCTCCCCCGCTATCCAAAGGGCCAACCGGTTCTCTGGCAGGTTTTCTGCTACTAGCATATTTAAAGAAGCTTTTATTATTTCCCTTTATATTGCTAGCCATACATTCCTCAAAGTCTTTCTTTGCCTCTCTTATCATCTTCTTACATTTTTTTGCCAGAGTTTGTGTTCCTTTTTTATTTTCTATAGTCTCTCTAACTCCACTTGTTAACCATGCCAGCACCCTCTTGGACGATGAGCTCTTCTTTCTTTGTGGTATGCACTTGTGCTGGGCCCCTACTACCATTGTTTTAAATAGGCTCCATGTACTCTGTAGAGTTTGGATTCTTTTAACCTTCCCTTTCAATTTCTTTCTAACTAGTTTCCTCATCTGAGGGAAGTCCTTCCTTCAGAAATCAGGCGTTTTGTGTCTGATTTGCTTGACACTCTTGCCCCGACATGCATGGCAAAGGACATTGCAGCATGGTCACTGTTCCCCAGAGGCTCAGTGACATTCACATATCTGACCACGTCCTGAGTATCACACAATATTAGATCCAGAGTTGCCTGTTCTCAGTTGGGCTTCATGAGGCACAGTCATTCAACATGTTGAGAAACCCAGTTTCTCTTTCTTACCATGAGCTCACATTAGCCCAGTCAATGTTGGGATAGTTGAAGTCCCTCATGATTACTATCCTGTCCCTCTTATACAATTCCAGTATTTGTCTCCTCATTTCATGCCCCCCTCAAGTTTTTGATCTGGTGGATGATAGCACCCCCCTCCACTATCACATCACTAATGATGTAATCATATAGAGTTTCCTTAAGCTAATACATAAGAGTTTTGTCAAGTTTTTTGTGGGGGTGCATTATGTGTTTCTTTTTCTATTCTTATTTTTTCATGGCTGTTGTTCAGCAGAAATATAAGAAGTTGGATCAGAAGCAGCAGGATCTTATAATGCTACTGTGCTGGGACCAATCAATCTGGCTTATAACTGAGTAAGACAGGAACCATATTGTCTCTTCTATTCATTTTATTCATTCCCATTTTACCTGCAATTTGGCATGTGAAAATTGCTTGCTCGGCTACTACCTCATTGGCAGCTGGCAAGAAAACGATAGACATTATATCAAAGCCATTGCACAGCATTATAGCACCCGCCAACCTTTGAAATGCCAACAAGAAACAGAAAACAAATGAGACCCCCCTCTTCTGCTATTTAACTGTGTTTGTGCTTTTGCAGCCTCTAGTTACAGTAAACCCCAAGACGTGTTGCAATTGACAGTTTACAGCTGCAGTGCCCAATAAAAAGAATAAAAGGAACTGCACTACCATTCATGATAGGATTTCCTTCTGTGCCTTTCTGTTCAAGCTGAACTGAAATTTCCTCAAAACACAATTTTCCAAGTAAACCTTCGATTCCTGGGGAGTTGAGGGGGGGGGGATTTTGGAAGCTACATTTTTCACTTCTATCTTTTCCCAAAATGTCATGACATCTAAGACATGGTGGAGGATCCAAGATAATGGTGAGGCTGCTAACCTAGAAATAAATCCATCCATGCATGCGCAGGCAGGCACATAAAGACACACACAGAAGTTAAATCAGTTTTCTTAACTCTAGGGTCTCCAGAGGGTTGTTGCTCCAGTTCTCCAAAGCTTTATAACTGTCGTTATTAAGGATTTCAGGAGTTTAAGTTGAAAATATCTGGATGACAGAAGGTGAAGAATTATTATGTTATGGGATTTATTCCTCTTCTTAGAGGAATTTGTTGGCATATCCATTTCTCCCCACATAATAAGCTATTTCTGCATTCATCTAGTCACTATGTAATCCATGACATTTTAGTCCTTTTAGTGACAATGACCAAGAAAAATATTGGGGATCTGAGTGCTAACAAAATCTCAAGAGAGCAAACATAATACATTTCAATTTCTTGCTGCCATGTTTTTGAGAAGGAGTCTGAAATAAAAGTACTTCATGTCTTAGAGGTCATTACTTTCTCTAGATTCTTCCTTAGCAGCTGGCAAATCAAATACAGTGGACCCTCATATAACAAAAGGTTTGTATAACATAACATCTGTACAACATAAAAAATCCACATATAGGGAGAATTTGCTTAACAGAATCCCCTATGGGACAAATTCGTATGACACAAAAATTGTCGTGATTAGGGATTACTCTGTTTTCAATGCATTCCTATGGGAAATCTGTATAAAGGAAAGTGTGCTTAACATAATTTCTAAACACCAGTTGGACTCGGATTAGTTGGTAAAAAAGGAAACTATAAATGTAGGACAACTATTACAGGATTTCAAATATCTGCAAATCAGGAAGGTTGTGTGTATACCTAGGAAGCACTGGGAAATTCTGTAATTCTTACACACCTTCTGTACCGATGTGTGATTTTCTCCTGGTTTAATATATACCACCAAAGTCACAAATAACCAGTGTTGTTCATGTGCTGATACAGCTGAGGGCTGACTTCACAGACACACAGACACACAGACACAGACACAGACACACAGACACAGACACATGTAAAAATGCTTCTGGTGCAGCACACAACTTTATTTTTCTGACAGAACATAAACCATGACCTTGGCACTGACCTGTGATATGAGAGTATAATGTCTTCTGACTGGTATCTTTTAGAAACAATCAACAAACCAAGAAGTTCATTTAAAAATGCAAAGAAAGAAATATGTTCTGTTCATCAATAAAAATAAATAGAATAATGATCAAAGAACAATGATCAAATTGCCACATCCTTTATTGTACAGCTTTATAACCTCTCATTTTACATTTAGATACATAATTAGAAGCTGCTTTTGACACAAATTACAACAACAGCATGCTGCTTTGCACAGCTTCTTCAGCAAATCAGGCCAACATCTGCTCTAACTATACAGGTCTTTATCTTCCTCTCAAATATCTCAGTTCACCCTCTGTCACACACAAGAAGCATCATGCATCCAGCCAGGAACCATACCAACTGATCACCTCATAGTACCATCCATAATCATTCTTCAGGTACCTCTCAAATACTTCAGTTGTCTCTCCCAGCATGCATCCAACCAAGAACTTTCTAACTTCTACAGTAAGCAGATAAAATATTGATACACAAAATATACACAATATATGTATATGTAGTGTCAAATGGTCACCAATAGAAATGGGCATGAACCGAAAAATGGTTATTTGTTTTGGTTCGGTTCATTTTAAAGTTCGTTTCATTTCATTTTGTTTTTAACAATTTTGTTTGAAATATTTGTTTCATTGTTTCATTTTGATTCATTATTCATTTTGTGTGTAGTGTGTGTGTGGTGCTTATGCAATGATTGCCTGGGGGAAAGAGTGGGCTTAATCTTCCCCCCAGCCAGTGCAGGATGGGGTGGGGGAAAGAGATTCCCCCCCAGCCAGTGCCTCTCAGCTGCTCCGTGCTGGCTTCCCTGCGCCCCGTTTCCCCAAAAAGCCAGCGAGGAGCAGCTCAGAGGTGGGGTAGGGAAGAAGATAAGTTTCCCATCAGGAGGGGGGGAAAGAAAAAATTAAGGAGCCCCCTCTTCCTCACATGGAGAGGGAGAAGAGGGGGATATTTAAACTTATCTTACCCACGCCTGATGACAGCGCCGAGCAGCCACTCGGCACGGTCATTGGGAGGGAGGAATATAAGTTTAAAAAGTGCACTCTTTCCCCCCCCCCCACCCATGGGGTGGGGGAGAAGAGCAGGCTTTTGGCACCCAACAGCTGTTTGGCACTGGCTTCAGGCCAGCGCAGATCAGCTGCTAGACACTTGAAATCTTTCCCATAGGAATGCACTGCTAATGCATTCCTATGGGGAAATGAACAACGAAGCAGAATTAAGCAGAAATTTTCACTCCGTTTCGTTTCATTTTTCTGTGACGGGTCAGTTCGTTATTCGTTTCATTCCCTAACAAAACAAAAAACAAAAAACAAAATGAATAATACATTTATTTCATGCCCATCTCTAGTCACCAATTCTCTTGCTCTTTTATATTGAAACAAGATATAGATTCAAAGGTGTCCATATAGTTTTGATTAAAATGTTCATTATTTTATATTCAGTGTGTAATATGTATACATGTGATATGCATGATATTCATACCTGGAAATGATAACTGTAAAATATTTTTGTCTAAATGTACAACATTTTTGAACCTTAGTCTCAAACTCATCGGATAACTTTAAGTCAGCCACAATATTATGTTGGAATTAATTGGTATTAAAAAGATATTTGCAGAGTGCTGGAATAAATCATCAGAGTATCAACAGTCATATAGAATACTCAGCACAGGAAAATTGGACAAAAGGGGTCAGCAAGTATTCAAAAAAAGGAGAGATAGTAATCCAAATATATCTACTGTAAAGTAGCAAGCACACTCATACACCCAGTTGCTATACACAGCTTAAATAAAGAGAACAGCTTAAATAAGTAGAACAAAGCAGCTTGTTTTATAACAAAGCTTTACTAAAAATATAAGGGCAAGAAGAAACAACAATAAATACTCAAACATACAAAAATACTTAGCTTAGCTTGAGCAAAGAAAAGAAAGGCAACAACAGCAGTTGTATCAGGAATGAGGGTATGAGGCAGATCTAACTGAAGGTAAGGTGGAACCTTCCATTATAGTCAGAGAAAAGGCAACTGGTGTAGGTGATAGCATGATAGCCTGAGACACAGTACTGGAAGGAAGCTGGCTATTAAAGGGGAAGAGGTTTCAAGTATGGTTGCATGGCAGTTGTGATAAAGAAAAAACTCCAACACATTATACCTTGCATTATAGGATAATACAGGGCACCAAAATAATAATTTACTGGGTGCAAAGTGTCAAGCAGGCATGGTTTAACTACTCAGAGGATTTGTCCACACTGTTGCACTGACCCTGCTCATTTTGAAGTTACTCTGGATTGTTGTTGTTTTCTGTAGATTTGAGTAGATCATCAATATTAGCATTCACAAATGAAGATGATTTTATTTATTTATTTATTTATTTATTTAGTGTCAGGGTTGACTCAGCCTACTATCCTTCTGAGGTTGGTAAAATGAGTACCCAGCTTGCTGGGGATGGGTGGGGAGGAAAGCAATGTGTAGCCTGTATATTTAAACTGTAAACCACCCAGAGAGTGCTTTAAGCACCATGGGGTGGTATATAAGCAGAACACTTTAGTGTTTAGTTATTTAGTTTTGTTATTTATTTACTTTCTGTCCCATTCATCTGGCAACAGGGCCACTCTGGGTGGCTAATAACAGTCAGGAATAAACAAACACATAAACATCATAAAAAGAACTCAACACTTAATCAACAAATTACCAGACAATTGCCGTTGTAAAGAAAATCACATAAAATAAACATTACATGTTAAAATGCGATAGCAGGCTGGTTGTTTTGGCTGAGCATCTGAACTGTTATATTGTTAGTGGCTCTGGAAAAGCTTGCCTGCAGAGCCAAGTTTTTAAAGACCGCCTGAAGGATTGTGAGGGAACTAAGCATATATCTTACTAGATATTTATTTATTTGATGTATTTAAAATATTTTACCTCATCTTTCTCCTTGAAAAGAATCCAAAATGGCTTACACCATTAAAAACGTTAAGTATGCATGTTCCAAAAAGGTCCCAACACCGATCACAGTAACAAGAAATTATAAACCAAAGCAACCAAAAATCACATTCAAAGCAGTGAAGCACAACAATCCATTTTAAAAACAAACAAACAGGAAACCAGTCACAAGGGAAAGCTTGCCTGAAGAGAAGGGTTGTTGCATGCTTGTGGAAGGACAGTAAAGATGAGGCTTGCTAAGCCTCCTATGGCGAGGCGTCCAAGGGCCAGGGATCTGCATCAGAGAAGATCTCCTGTGTTCCCTGCAAACACAGCTGGGATATACTGGGTTATACTACATCATCCATTTAAGAACATAAGAACATAAGAAGAGCCATGCTGGATCAGGCCAAAGGCCCATCTAGTCCAGCTTCCTATATCTCACAGCGGCCCCACCAGATGCGTTTGGGAGCGCATGAGACTAGATATCTGTCTCCTGATACCACTCCCCTGCATCTGGCCCTTGAAGTACCCCGGTTTAAAGCCTGGAGACTACACATCTCTATCATGGTTTGTAACCTGTGATGGACTTTTCCTCCATGAATCTGTCCAATCCCCTTTTGAAGGCATCCAGGCCAGATGTCATCACCACATCCTGTGGCAGGGAGTTACATAGACTTACAATGCGCTGGGTGAAAAAAATATTTTCTTTTGTCAGTTCTTACTCTCCCAGCCCTCAATTTGAGTGTATGTCCCCTAGTTCTGGTATTTTAGGAGAGAGAGAAGAGCTTCCCTCTATCCACTTTACTCATACCCTGTATTATTTTGTATGTCTCAATCATATACCCCCTCAAGCGCCTTTTTTCCAGACTAAAGAGGCCCATTTCTTCTATGATGCAAAGTGATAACATTGCAAAAATCAAAAAAAATCAAAATCAAAATAGAGGAACAGCTGGCATCCTCTTTGCCATTTCCTTGTTTACTCTGCTCCTCCATTCCATGGATTTTTTTTTTACTGTTCAGTTTTCATTTTTGTGCTATAATGGAAAAATGATAGCTTTAGAAACAAAACAGAATGTGGGAACATAGACTTCTTCCTATCTGTTTCATTCTCAGCTGCATTTCCTCCTTGTTTTTATCTGCTCTCTGTTGTCAAACCCTTACGTTTTTGTTAATTTCACTTCCTATTAATTTTACCTTTCACTTTGCCCCCCCCAGCCCGGAATAATGAGGCGGACACTGGCATTGGGTTAAATAGGGCCACAACTTTATTAACCAACCTTAACTGTAAATAAACCAAGAAGGGGCCTACGTAGTGAATAGGTTGGGATAGTTAACTCCAAGAGAGTTCAAGGTCACCCAATCCCAGTTGAGATCCTTGCTGAAGGTGCGCCGCCCACCTGTTCAGTGTGCCTCCAACCTCCACAGATGTATAGCTCAGGGCCGCCCTCTTTCTCCTGTCTATTAAGATTTTATTGCTGTGACTTGCTCATATCCTATTTATGAATAGAGGGCTACCAAGCACCCTAAGGGATGCCACCAGGATCTCAACCATCTAACGGACCTATTCACTACCCGCGTTGCGACCAGTAATAATGACAGCCTAATGCCCAACCAAGGTGATGACGGGGTGGGCAAAAACACACCGCCCCCTATGGCCAATCAAGGGGGCGGCCAAAAATTCCCACCCGACCCCGAAGCGACCAGCTAATCTCGTCATCAACTTGAGGGTGGGAGGGAGGGGTTGCTTACAGCGCCAAAAGAGGGCTGGCACCTTGGAGGTGGGGCTAATAAGCCCTGTGCTCGCCCTCCTCCCGGCACTGCCAAATGAGGCCTCATCTGGCGCGGAGGTAAAGCACACACCCCTGAGGACTTCACCCCGGAGGAGGTAACCTTTGTTCTATGGAGCAAAAGTGATAACTTTAAAAAACACCAGAACATAGAACATAGGAACAACTGATATTTCAGAAGTAGCAGTAAGTTAACAGCCAATCAACAGTAGTTAACAACCCATCAACAGAAAATAATGTTCATAAAGAGATATTTAAAAACCCAGAAAGTAAGGGATTTTGTCCTGCTTTATTCTGTTTGCACACATTTCAACCCAATGTTGTAGGGAAACCAGGATCAGTATTGTGGGTGCAAGGAATGTTGAAAAAATGCTAAGTTTATCTCAAGACCAATTTTCCCACCCAAACTGGAATAAAGAGGCAACACAAATTTGTATGGATTAAATTAGGGCCACAATTTATTAATTATTTTTTTTAATCTTTAAAGCACTGAACCATGTTTTATGGCAAGGGGGTCTGAATGTAGTTCATGCAGGTAAAGGGGCCTGGATGCTCCTTACTTCCAGCCCAATCACAGATTATTGCATAATTATATTCAGCACCTTATCAGTATCCTCCCAAAGTTTCTAACTCTAAATAATCCAAAAGCAGCCCTCAAGTCAACGCATAACTGTCATTTCAACTTCTATCTTCTATTTCTAAATTTCCTATTCCATCTCTCTAATATTATATGATAGCTGCCAAATAGTTTAATGTGTCTTGCCAAAGGACTGTGACTTTGTATCCAAAGAGAGAATGGGCGAAAACACACTATCAATCTGGGCTAATCTGATTGACAGCCAAAAATTCCCATCCGGTCCATTACGCAACCAGCTATTGTAATTATCTCATTAAAAATTAGGGTGGGAAGGTGGGGAAATCACACAAAAGAGAGAGAGAAAGACTGAACTCTGGGAAGGCAGGCTTATATAGCCTGCCTTGCCACTGCAAATTGGTCCTGTAGCTGAAGACGCTTTCTGCACTAGGATCCATGTGGGTAGGATCCTGTGTGGAGCCCACCATAACTATGGCTAGCTAAAATATGTAAAATATTACCTATATAAACCCACATGAGAAAAAGAAAAAGAAAAGTGTTCTGCTTATATACCACCCCATATCACTTCAAGTACTCTCTGTGCAGTTGCCAATTTAATTATGCAGGCTACACATAGCCCCCCCCCCCAGCAGGCTGGGTACTCATTTTACTGACCTCAGAAGGATGGAAGGCTAAGTCAGCCATGAGCTTGCTATCTGAGATTGAACCCCAGGTTGTGAGCACAGTCTTACCTGCAGTACAGGCATTTAACCAATGTGTTACGAAGCCATGTCCATGAATAGGAATTGCATATTTTAGCTGCAGTACAGGCATTTAACCACTGCACCACAAGGCTTTTTAAAGCATAGGCAAGTTCACTCATTTACATAAAAGGCAGACATGGTGCACAGACTAGGAAGAATTGCAGAAAATGTGTATTGATTCCAATGTGGGAATTAAAAAGAAAGTCTTGCAACCCAACAGGAAACGGAGACAGATGGGGGGGGGATGAAATGACAGTTGAGGCAGAGATTTTTCACAACCTTTATGAAAATAAGAAAGTGCAATGGTAGATAATATATGTTATACAAGAGACCTGACCCTTTTAACATGGAAGATATTGGTCATGGTGAAGAAGGTCAGACTGTTGTTTCTCAGGCTGGAAAATTAAAATAATGTCCTTTTGAGGGATGAGATAACATTTTCATTTGTTTTGCTATTTTCTGATACCTTTCCATCTTTGGTTCACTATATTCTTATAGTTTTAGCAGGAGTTCGCTTGTAAAAGTCATCAGAAAACAGAGTGCAGCAATGATCTTATGCTAGGGAGAACAAATCAACATTCTATATGGCATTTCTAAAAATGGAGACAGTCCAAACAAACAAAGTATAACTTTTAAACTGGGTGAAAAATGGTGAACTGGTGAAAATAGAAGTCAGGTTCTGGCATTTCTCCTTGCTTGGTTTCCCATAGCGAATGGTAGTGAGTAGGGATGGGCACAAAATGAAAAACAAAATGCTGTTTCATCATGTCATTACATAACAACATGAAACAAAAGAAAATGAAACGGGAAAGCAGCATTTCATTACAGACGAAATGAAATGGTGTTTTTTTGTTGTTGTTGAAATGAACCATTTTGTTCTATCTGTAAGTTCTATGTGGAGCTCTGGGAAGGAAAACAGTTTTTTTTTAAAAAAAAAAGCCTGGGTCTTTTAAAAAACTTTTTCTCCTCCCCCAAGCCCTGCACACCACCTGATCGGAGAAAAGGTTTTTTTTACCTACCTCAGCACCGATTTGCTGGCAAACAGGCCTTTAGGGAGGGAATTTTTTTAAATAAAAGCTCTGGTTTTTGTAAAAAATTTCTCTCCCTCAAGCCCCGCATGACAGCTGATAGGCACTAGGTTGGGGGGGGGAAGGTTTTCCCCCCACCCCATTGCAGGTCAGCTGGTAGGTGGGGCTTGGGGGAGGGAAAACTTTTTTTTAAAAAAAAGCCCAGCACTGATCAGCTGGCCTGTGGGGCTTGGGGGAGGGAAAAGGTTTTTTAAAAAAAAAAAAACTGGCCTTTTAAAAAAACTTTTTCCCCCTTCCCAAACACCGCCTGCCAGCTGATTGTACTGGACGGAATTACCCTCCAATTGAAAAAAGAGGTGTGCTGTTTAGGGGTGCTCTTGGACTCATCTTTGAGCCTAGATGCTCAGGTCACAGCAGTGGCCAGGAGTGTATTTACCCAATTAAAGCTAGTGTGCCAGGTAAAGCAAAGAAAGCAAAGTGATCTGTTTATATACCACCCCATAATACTTCAAGTAGTCTCTGGGCACTTTACAGTTTAATTACAGTATTCAGGCTACACGTTATGCCTATTTCTTGAGAAACCTGCTCTGGCCAATGTGGCACTTGCCCTAGTAATGTCCTGGCTGGACTACAATAATGTCAGGCTGCCAGTAAAAAATCTCAGGAAACATCAGTGAGTCCAAACATAGCAGCCAGATTGCGGACTGGGACAGATTACAGGGATCATATTACACCACTATTGCAGCAGCCCCAATGGCTGCCAATCAGTTACTGGGCCCAATTCAAAATGTTGGTTTTAATCTACAAAGCAGAGAGAGAGAGAGAGAGAGAGAGAGAGAGAGAACATGTTCCAATACATGTATGTCAATAGGTATATGAATGTGTATACATAATACACTGATTTCATTTGTCATGTGTATGTATGTCCATGTACACATACATCGATATAGTGCATCTATGTTTCCTTGCGGCCTAGATTTTCCACTTCAAAATGGATGCATATGTAGGGTCTTCAACATTGCTAAAGCAGCCTAAAACATGACATAACAAGGGAGTAGAGATGTTTGTTATTTGTTTTGTTATGGAATGAAATAAATAACAAACAGACCCATCAAAGAAAAACAAAAAAAATGAAATGGAAATTTCTGTTTCGTTTGCTTGTTTTTCATTTTACCATAAGGGAAAACCACAGGATTTTTTCACCACCAAAGCCACTGCTGATTAAAAAAAAATAAAATAAAAAATATGCTGACCCAGCCAGCTGGTTGGTACAAAACAAACAAACAAACAAACAAACAAACAAACAAACAAACAAACAAA
>JAHTLZ010000348.1:18235703-18268264 GCA_023846285.1 Phrynocephalus versicolor
ACAAACAAACAAACAAACAAACAAACAAACAAACAAACAAACAAACATGCAGACCCAGCCACCGAGCCAGCTGGTCAACTTGTGTATAAAAAATGTAAAAATTAAAAATAAATTAAAGAAATGAAAAATGAAATTGATTTTTTTTAAAAAAATAGTTTGTTTTAAACGAACCAAAAACAATTTTAAAAAATGAAAAATGAAACAAAATTCCATTTTGGCATTTTGTGCCCATCTCTACAAGGGAGACATTCTGTCTGAACTGTGATAAAGGTCTCCATTTATTTAAAAAAAAAATCAAAGAAAAGCATGCTGCTTATACACCGCTCAATAATGCTTAAAGATTATCAGGATGATTTACAAATAATTATGCAGGCTACATATTTTCCCCCCCCCAGCAAGTTGGGTACTCATTTTACCAACCTCAGAAGGATGGAAGGCTCAGTGAACCTTGAGCCTGCTACCTGGAACTGAATTCCAGGTCATAAACACATTTATGGCTGCTGTATAGCAGTTTCACCATTGTGCCATGAGGCTCTGAAGACCTTTTTTCTCTGACTGAAGATGATCAAGTATATGATTTATTTACAAAAAAGAAGAAAGAGTTGAGCATAGGTGAAGCCAAACAAAGTAATACTGTAGTCTTAACAAGAAGGATATTTGCTTCCTGCACATTAGCTCTCCAGAGACAGACATTGGCTCCTCAAAAGATACTTTTTTGCAACAGTTCACAAGCAGTTCATTCTTTTTATTTATGTGTTCCACAAATATTGTCTCACTCTCACACACATGTCAGAAAGAAGGAATTCCCTTGAGGAAAAAGCCTTGCAGAGTATAGCCTGGTTCCTTAGATGATTTACAGAGGTGCCACATGTATAATAATAGTGTAACAAACATCTTCTGACATGTTAAGACTAGCAGACTTACTTCAGCATGCATTTTCAAGAATCACAATCCACATCTCAAGATGCTTTCAAATGCCCCACAGTTGTGGGTTAAATGCCACAAACAAATGCAATGTATCATTGGGCTCTTTGTTATTTTTGCTGCAACAGACTAATATGGCCGCCCCTTTAGAAATACCCATCTGAAGACACCCATATTTATCTGACAAATGGGAAAAAGGCAAGTTTCATTAAAATAAAAATTAATCTAACCAACTACTGTGCAGGGATATGTAACAGTTCTTTAAAAAAAAACATGCTCCAGTTAATGAATGTGGGAGATTGTGCTTCTGTACCCACACTTCTAAAAGCTCAAAAATAGCCCAATATTGGTGCATAATATCATGTTCACGTTGCCAGCAGGAAAAAGGATGACAAGCTTTATATAGCAAAGAGCAGCTTGAATATCAAAGACACCAATGGCAGCAGTCAAGATGGCTTACAGGACAGTAACAAAAATCTCAGAGGCTGACTCCCCTTTTCATCAGTTCATCACTTCTTGCCCAAGCACAAAGCAATTACCAGGGCTGTTTTTAAACAAATGTGAATGGTATAGCAAACAGACATGAGTATCCTGTAGATCACTGCTGCCACTTGTGTTGCCAATATTCTGGGTGCCCTTTTTGTTGTAAAGCTTGGTGGTTGGTATCCCTTTTCCTGCTGGCAACATGGGCACAATATTATTAAACATGAAGTGAGATAGAAAATGCACAGCAACATTTTTAGATGAGTGGAGAATATTTTGGAACAGGGGGACTACAGCCACATTCAAGCTGTTACTGCTTCTGTCTTCTCCCAGGGATCATAGTACAAATCATTTGCTCATCTTCTGGAATCCTCTAGCACTGGGTAATTCTATGTGAAGGAAATGTATGAATAAAATTGTGGGTAGCATATGTATAGTTAAACTCTGTTTTTAAAAGCCAGGAAATTCATATCTTCCCCTGTTCATCAATGTGGAATATCACATTTCCATACCGTGATTCAGAAAGCCACGAAAAATACCAACATTGGTACGTGACATCAGTGTCTGCCTTCTTCAGGTATTCTCCTTGCAAGCCAAGAGTTCAGCCTGCCCTTCTTTGATTCCTCTGGCAACCAACCACTCTGATGAGGAAGCAGGATAGGGATTACCCCAAAACAGGTGTGGAGAGGCTAGTTGTCAAAGGGGTCAAGGAAGTGCAAGCCAAGCTCCTGGCCAGACTAGAGTGCCATTGGAGGTGTACCCCAGCATAGTGTGATGCATGTTGAGTGGGGGGGGGAGTCTTTGAGGCACTTGTGAATTAGACACACCTCTATTGCATTTTGTTGAAAAAAATAAGAAATCAGCACCCCCTTTGGAGCTTAATAACTCATCCCCCTACCCCTAAGCCTTTCCAAATTTCAGGGGCTTATGGGTAAGAGCTTGAGGAAGCTCCCCTGTCAGTTCCTCTAGGATGAATTATTTCATTCCTAGAGGAAAACATTGCATTTTGTTTCATTTTGTGAGAAAACACGTCCTACCATTTTGTTACTTATTTGTTATTCAATGAAATGACAAAAGGGCATTTCATGTTTTGTTTTGTGCCCATCTCATAACACAATTGAGACTCATCATCATGCCTATAAAATTCACAGCCGAAATACCATCCTGAATTTGTTTGCATCAGAAGTATCAAATTGCAATGAGCAGAATTGTGTTAACTGATGTACTGGTGTCTAATATCTTTCTGATATCTTTCATGAAAACTAATACTGTGGCATTTGCATTGCATGAATGCTTTTCAAGATGCTATGCTATTAGGTAACAAGATGCTCTGCAGTAAGAAACTTGATAGAAGTTTCTAATAAGGTAAGAAACTTGATAGAAAAGGTATATGACATGCCAATGAAAGTGATCATCAAGTTTACCAGCAATGTGTTGTCTGGCATCCATACAAGTATGAAATAAGAATCAAAGTCAAATGCTGTTTTTGAGGATAAAGTGATATGTTTCACGCCAGAATAGCAAATGAGACTGAATGAGAGAAATCATTTATTGACTGTGAAAGAAAATTGTATGAAGGAAAATGAAAGCAAGAACCCAGGTATGCGCTCTATCCTGTATACGCAAAACAAATTCGTTTTTCAAATGTAGTCTTCAGTGGATTTTTATTTTATTTTATTTTATTTATTTTTGGCAATAGAAGATATCCAACTGCTTTTCTTCTTTTTCTTTTTCTTCTCTGCCAATTCTCTTGCAAATTGTAGTCTGGATGTTATCTGACATTTGCAAAATCACAATGTATAACATACCAGCCATTTTTAGATGCTATTGAATCTAAGTTTTTCAACACATATAGATGGAACATCTTCATGCCTGCTTTCTTCATGAAATCAGAAATGTAAAAAGGTAAAGGTTTCCCCCACAAATGTGTGCTAGTCATGTCTGGCTCTAGGGGCGGTGCTCATCTCCGTATTCAAGCCAAAGAGCCAGTGTTGTGCAAGTCCATGGCCACATGGCCGGCATGGCTGCAAGGAAACACTCTTTTTACCTTCCCGCTTTTTACAGCAGTACCTATTTATCAACTTGCATTTACATGATTTCGAACTGCTAGGTTGGCAGGAGCTGGGGTTATCAGCAGGAGCTCACTCTGCTGCGTGACACCTGGGATTTGACCCACCAAGCTGCTAACTTTGCAGTCAACAGTTTCAGAGCCTTAGTCCGCTGAGCCACCACGCCCCTATGTAATCATAGCTTAGGCTTTAACCGTGTGTGTGTGTGTTTGTGTGTGTGTGTGTGTGTGTGTGTGTGTGTTCCTGCTTGCATGAGCTAGATTCCAGATAAGCTGTAACCCAATGTTTCTAGTATTCTTGCTTCCAAGGAGGGTCTTCCCAAGGCAAGGCACCTTTCCTCTTCAGATTTATTGGTGATTACCTGATAAAAGTAATGACCGAGGAAACGAGCCCCCCCCCATGTATGTGTGTGGGGGAGCATGATTCGATACTTCCCAGATTGGATAGTTACAATTGCCACTGTCCATTCTGCTGTGAGCTCAATAGTTCACAGATCCAAACATTTTTAAATATCTTGGAGAAGGATTAATAAAATCCCAACTTTCATTGTAGTCAAAATACAAAACTGTATGTTCAATGGTAGTCCCAACTGGAGTTTACACTTTGAATCAGTTGCTAAATGGTAAATCATTTTTAATGAAATCTCAAAGATCTACTCCAGTTCATTGGAAGTATAGTGCCTAGGATGAATTTTAAGATGAAGCTAGAGCATCTTTCTGCAAAATTTATATACAAATTGTAACACAATATAAATTTAAAAAATTAATAGGAACATTAAATAATTAAGCCAGACATCTTTCACAGATCTTTTATCTGTGTTTTAATTGCAATCGCAGTGGAGCGGTTATGAATTTAATAATCCTTCACTTTCATTTTCCTAAGGAAGAATGCTTCTGTCTGAAACACTCTGAGAAATACGTCACTAGTCTGTTAACAGATCTTTCTCTCATTGCTTTTGTTTGCTCAGTATTCTGCTGTATAACCCAGTCTTTCATTTCATTCTCATGATTTCCCCCTGTTAACTTACAAAGATTTTTTATAATGGTTGTTCAATGGTGTGGTCAAAAGGTCAAACTTACAAGATGCCTTCTTATTTCCACTTGGCATAATAGAATGTCACAGACAAGCAGAAACACTAGAATTTAAAGAAACCCTAATGAGAAGGTATGGCAATATCCCATCCCAATATGCAGAACAGCATTAATAGACTTCTAAACGTCCATGTGGGATAAAGGAATACTGTTTGGGCCAAGCCATAATCTGCTCTTTTGGAAACCCTGCAACCTCGTCCTTGTCCTTGTCCTTATCCATGGTGGTAGTCTTGCTTTTCCCATATTCCATCAAGACCCCAGTTCTGTAAATGGTGACATGCAAATGACAAGACCAAGTGATAGACTGGACGGTTAAGATAGCACAGAAGGGTACCTGCAGCACTCAGCAGTCTATGCCACTGGATTTGATTCCTTCCCCCTTTCCATCAGCCAGGGGTAAGTTTTGGGTCCCTTCAAAGGTGGCAATAAAAATGTAAATAAATGATTTACTAGGGCAGTCCCCAAGAAGGAAGTGAGGTAGCAAATTTAAGAAGGCAACAGTTGCAGTCCTCTTGAATACCTTCTTGAAAAGCCAATGCAGGGAGTATAATTTTTCTCTTTTCTGTCCATTCTCTCTGCCCTAAACTTTCCTGTCCCCTGTATCTGAAAATGGTGGCATTAGAGCCAGAAAGTTTAATATATGATTTTGCAGCAGGGAAATCAAAGAAAGCCCCTTTCTGAGGTAAAGAGCAATGAGCGTACTTCCTGTTATCTTTCTGAGGGCATGTTTAGACTGGTTGTTTTGGTGTGGTCTGGATCAGGCTATAAAATACTGGTTGAGATCAGGGAGTGTGTGTGGAAGGGGAGAAGCAATGTGCCATTGGGTGTGCTCCTCCTATCTGAACAGCGTACCGTCTCTTATAGCCCTATCAATTGTCAGTTAAGCACTTCCCCTGGTTTTCTGTCGAGGGTCAGAGAAATGGAAATTAGGCGGTTACTTCACGTCCTTCCTCGAGCCGAGGTGAACTTGCCTCCGTGTTGAAATCGGTTTTCAACACGGATTGAGAAGTGGATTGAAAAGATTCCCGAGCTCCAGGACAGGAATCTCTCACCCCGCTTGGAGTGCAGTGCAGGGGGCGTGGTCGGGGTGAACTCGGATTGACCCCACAAGGACGTGAGGTTCCATTCCTTCGAACTCGGATTGACCCCACAAGGATGTGAGGTTACGTTCCTTCGAAATGGTCTCCAGCGAGACTGTTTGACTTTGGGCACTTTGTGAGGAGGCAAGACTCACTGCTAAAGACAATAATGTTAGGGAAAAGTGAACACAGGAGGAAAAGAGGGCAGCCAAGGATGGGAGGTGGTGCTGGACAGCTGAGAACAGGACAGCTGAGGAGACAACTCACGTGTAAGGTCGCCATGGGGCAGAGGTGCCCGGATGAAACACAATGAGAAATATAGGGAAATGATTGAATGTCGAATTTTGGGCAAATGCCTTGCGTTTTTCTAAGGATTATTTTGAGGATTTCTGGCTGCCTCTTCTGCTCCCGCGCGCTTGTGGCGAGGCCCAAACCGTACCTTCAGGTAGGATGCCAGCCCAGCTTCTTCCTTCTCCAGCTGTTTCCTTTTCCTGACAACGGATGCACAAATTCCTGGATTTTGCTCCATTTTGCTGTAAAGCTCCTGCAGGGATTTTTGTGTGTAACTGAGGAATTGTCTTTCAAATTCCTCGGGGGAGATCCTTGAGCAGAAAGAGATGCAAAGTGGGGACTTGTCAAATTCACCCAGGATCTCCATCATAGACCAGCTCCTGGGCAGGAGAAAGAGGCAAACAGTAAGGCCTTTGCCGAAGAGTTATTTGTTCATTTACAATATTTCCACTCTGTTTTTCTTTCCAAAAGGACCCAAGGGGAGCTGGATTACTGCAATACATTCTACCTGGGACTCCCTACAAAAAGTGGCTGGACACTCCAGCGGGTCCAAAAGGCAGAAGCCAGATTGCTGACTGGGGCCGATCACAGGGAGCACACAACCCCTGTTACAGCAACTCCACTAGCTGCCAAATCTGTTTCTGTGCACAATTCCAAGTGTTAGTTCTAACCTGTGCCTTGGGTCTCAGCTACCTCAAAGGTTACATCTCCCTTTATGCACCTGTTTGAGTGTTAAGATAATCAGGGGAGGACTTCTTTCCTCTCCCACCACCTTCGCAGGTTTGTTTGATAGGGACACAGGAGAGGGCCTTCTCTGTTGCTGCTTCCAGACTTTGGAACTCCCTCCCACTGGAGGCCAGCCTGTCCCCAAAAGGGTGGTGGAGTCTCCTTCCTTGGAGGTTTTTAAGCAGAGGCTGGATGGCCACCTGCTGGAAATATTGTGATGGGGTTCCTGCATGGCAGGGGGTTGGACTAGATGGCCCTTGAGGTCTCTTCCAACTCTATGATTCTATGATTCTCCGATTCTATTTCTGCAGTCCTTCCGCAAGCAGGCAAATGTTTTTCCCTTCAGGCAAGCTTTCCTTTAAAGACTGGTTGCCTAAGTGATTGTTTACTTTCTTTCTTTGTTTGTTACACTTCTATCTCACCCGTCTGGCCAGTTGGCCACTCTACAGTTTTATTCATTTGATCTTATTTTGTAAGAACTTTAAGAAGAGCCATGCTGGATCAGGCCAAGGGCCCATCTAGTTCAGCTTCCTGTGTCTCACAGTGGTCCCACCAAATGCCTCAGGGAGTGTGCAACACTAGATATATGTCTCCTGATACCACTCCCCTGCATCTGGCCCTTGAAGTACCCAGGGGTTTTAAGCCTGGAGATTACACATCTCCACCATGGTTTGTAACCTGTGATGGACGTTTCCTCCAGGAATCTGTCCAATCCCCTTTTGAAGGCATCCAGGCCAGATGCCATCACCCCATCCTGTGGCAGGGAGTTGCACAGACTAACAACACACTGGGTAAAAAAAAAAAATTCTTTAACTTGTCCTCACTCTCCCAGCCCTCAATTTCAGAACATAAGAAAAGGCTTTGCTGGATCATGCCAAGAAACATCTAGTCCAGTTTCCTGTATCTCACAGTGGCCCTGCCAAATGCCTCTGGGAGCGCACAAGATTAAATATCTGTCTCCTGATACCACCCCCATGCATCTGGCCTTTGAAGTACCCTCTTTTTACTCCTGGAGATTACACATCCCCATCATGGCTTGTAACATGTGATGTCCTTTTTCCCCACGGGTCTTTTTTAAGGAGGAGGTGGGATAAGAAACATTTTAAGCAAACAAACAAATAAACCAAGCATGTCACAAAGGATCTGAGTTTTGGGATCTTAAATTACAGATTCTAATTTGGGGGCAAAAACCTCCCCTGCCCTGCCCCATACTACTGGACACGGGAATGGCAGCTTGGGAAAAGATGTGTCCGACTCACAGAACCTTTGGTATGGGTAAGGGGAAGAGGCCTTGGACCCACCTTGTCCCACACTCGCTTACTCAGAGGTAACTCTCGGTGTGCTCAGTGGAACCCTACTCCCAGGGAAGTGTGCTAGGGAGTCATCTGTGGCTAACCAAAGCCCCAGGTGGTACCTCAGATGGAAGAAAAGAGTGCTGATGCCCAAAAGCGTTCTAGGTCTGGAGCAGCCAAGCGAGCCAGCGAGCCAGGAGGGAAGGTGTGGATTGGACTCGGAGATGGCTAGGGGGAAATGCCTGTGGAAGTCCAGCCATCCCGCATGAGCCACCTAATGCTGCCAGCCTCCAAGGGCCAGGGAGCCAATCGTCTCCCTCGCAGCGGTGACTTCAAGCTGTGATATCATGAATCCAAAGAACCTTGTCATAAGAACATAAAAAGAGCCATGCTGGATCAGGCCAAAGGCCCATCTAGTCCAGCTTCCTGTATCTCACATTGCCCCCACCAAATGCGTCTGGGAGTGCACAAGACTAGAGATATGTCTCCTGATCCCACTCCCCTGCATCTGGCCCTTTTAGTACCCTGGTTTTAAGCCTGGAGATGACACATCTCCATCATGGTTTGTAACCTGTGGTGGACTTCTCCAGGAATCTGTCCAATCCCCTTTTGAAAGCATCCAGGCTAGATGCCATCACCATATCTTTTGGCAGGGAGTTCCACAGACTAACACACTGGAAAAATAATATTTTATTCTGTCTGTTCTCACTCTCCCAACCCAACGTTTAAGTGGATGTCCCCTAGTTCTGGTATTTTGTGACAGGGAGAAGAGTGTCCCTCTAGCCACTTGACTCATGCCCTGCATTATTTTGTACGTCTCAATCATATCCCCCTTCAGGCCCCTTTTTTCCAGACTAAAGAGCCCCAAATGTTTTAGCCTTTCCTCATAAGGGAGGTCCCCCATCCCAGTAATCATTTTAGTCGCTCTCTTCTGCAGCTTTTCCAGTTCCACTATTTTATTTATTTATTTATTTATTTATTTATTTATTTTTACAACTTATATGCCACCCACTACCCAAAGGTCTTGGGTGGCTTACAATCAAAGAATTAAAACAATTAAAACATCAAATATCAATAAATAATTAAAACAATAATAAAAAACTTATACTAAAATCACTAAAAATCACTATGTCTTTTTTGAGATGCAGTGACCAGAATTGTACACAATATTCCAGGTGCGGCCTTACTATCGTTTTGTATAATGGCATTATAATGTTGGCTGTTTTATTTTCAATCCCCTTTTTGATAATCCCTAGCATGGAACTGGCCTTCTTCACCGCTGCCACACATTGGGTAGACACCTTCATGGAGCTGTTCACCAACACACCAAGATCTCTTTCCTGATTCATCACGGATAGCTCAGAGCATATGAGTTGATAGATAAATTTTGATTTTTTGCCCGAATATGCATTACTTTAGATTTTGCTACATTGAAATGCATTTGCCATTTGGCAGCCTATTCCCCCAATTTGGAGAGATCCTTCTGGAGCTCTTCACAATCTTCTCTGGTTTTTACCACATGGAAATGTTTCATGTCATCTGCAAACTTGGCCACCTCACTGTTTATCCCTGTCTCCAGGTCATTTATGAACAGATTGAAAAGCACCAGTCTCTGGACAGATCCCTGGGGCACACAGCTTTTCACCTCTCTCCATTGTGAAAATTGCCCATTGACATCTACTCGTTGTTTTCTGGATCTCAACCAGTTCTCAATCCATAAAAGGACCTGCCCTCTTATCCCCTGACTGTGCAATGGTTAGACTGGTGGTACCTTAATACCAGGTGAATGGGGGGGAATCTCTAGTATGTATACTTTATTTAAACAGTGACACCTATGCTGGCTTGGACACATTGTGAGAATGGACGGTGGCGGGATCACAAAAGATCTTCTGTATGGAGAACTAGCACAGGGAAAGCATCCCAGAGGGTATACCCAGCTGCAGTATAAGGATATCTGTAAGAGGGACATGAAGGCCTTGGGAATGGACCTCAACAGATGGGAAACCCTGACCTCTGATCGCACTGTCTGGAGGCAAAATATACAGCATGGTCTACAGAAATTCAAAGCAGCATTTGTCCAGCAGGAAGGGGAAAAGAGGCAAGCTCGGAAACAACGAAACCTGAGACTGGACATGAAACAGAATATATCTGCCCCCAGTGCGGTAGAGACTGCCATTCCCGGATTGGTCTATAGGTGGTGTTGTAGGATCTCTACTCCAGGCCATAGTTACCATAGTCTTTCAAGAGTGAAGGATGCGAAGGAGGGGGGCATTTTGTCTCTATCATGTTCTAGGTGTCATGACCCCAAAGCCTTGAGGCTGTCTCCAACAATTCCTTTGCAATCATATCATGGATCCAGAAAAGGCAGAGCCAGACGTATGTCCTCAAATCCCTATGAGCACTGAAATTTTGCCAGAGGAATTGCCCTACAAGATGAGTAGGAAGCAGGGATGTCAGCAGCTCTTTATATTTCTCTTGTAGCCTTTTTTCTGCTGGGTCGTGGAGCAACCTGAGATTGTCATGTTATAGAAGAGTGATGCAATTCCAGGCTTCAGGTTGAAGGACATGGTGCCGAACCTCTTGGGGCAATAGAATATAGCACCTAGATTACCTCTCGCACACCCAGATGGAAAAACAGTAGGAGACCACTACCTCTGCAACACGGGAGGCAGCAGCCCCACCAAACTCGCTCCACAAGAATGCTGAGGGCTTTGAATTTTCCCACAGAACTATGAAGAGACCCATAATAATTAAGCCCTTCCCCAGTGATCTGAATAAAAGAGGTGGTTCTTAGACGAATGAATACAGTTGGCATTCATTCTTCTAAGAGCTGTTTTGAAACCTTTCTGTTTCTTTTCTAGCTCATCCAATCTCAGCCTTCTTGAACATAGACTTAAGTGTTGCTGCTCATATCTCCATTGGCATGTGTCTATGGACCAGGAAGGACCTCCGGAAGAAGAGACCAGCAAACCAGTTCTGAGTATGGGAAACTATAATATGGAAACTAAGGAGAATTGACAATTGAGCTCCAGGGCCCCTAATTCTATAGTCTCCCTCCCCCCAAAAAAAAAAAAAAAACAATCCTAACTTTAGTACACATTTAAAAATGAAACAAAACCAACTTGTAGTGATTTGTTATGGAACATCCCCCATTGAAGGAGATGGCAATGGTTTCCCAGACCTTGTTAATGGTGGTGAAAGGGTTCTCATTAAGCATCAGAACCCTCTACATCCATGTGGGCTAGAATCCTGGTTTTCTTTTTAAACGAAAGCCAAGATTCTTGGGATGTGTCCATCTGCCCCCATTCCAGTTTGGGTGCTTGGAAAATCCTTGAGTGTGAGGGACCAGAAAGGATGCCAGAAAGGACCAGAATGGAGCAAACACTTCCATTCTCAGGCATTTTCTGATTGAAATCTGTCCCTCCACTGATCTTGAAGCAGAAGCAGGGGAAAGTCACCCAGTTGGCTGCTCATCCCTGCCAAGCACCAGCAGGGCTCCCTTGGCGACCCCACGGTATTATGACACGTCCTGCCTCAGAAGGACCTCTGGTGGGAGGGGGCCTGAAAGCCTTCATTTCGCAGGAGCGAAAATGTGAGTAGGACATCTCAGCGCCTTCTGGTTTGGTCGTGATTACGATACATCTTGATTTGGCCTGGATATTTCACTCCCATTGTATAGAAGGCCCTGGCCATAAAAATGGAGGAATTAATGTATTATTATGTTTCCTTTTTTTTTCATTATTCAAAATGGTTTTATTGACAATCCATAAGAATGAGAAGAGAAACAAAAGAACAATTTCCACAATTTATATTCATTCCAGTTTTTAATTGTGTGGTTAATTCTGAAACCAATCGGGGGTGCCAAATTTCAGTGAAATTGTCTATTTTTAATTCTCCTCTAAACATTCTGGCCCATGTGGTCAGTTTTGTCCATTAATGCTACGTCTGAATATTTTTGGAAGGATATGTTTCCAAGTACAGGCTTGTTCTATTTTTGTGACTCCTGTAAGAATCTCCCCCAGTTCTATGCTGGTTACATTCTTATTCCCATCTGTAAATCAGGAGAACAATAATAAAGTTTCATTCATTTTTTTCTAACGTGTTAGTATTTCTAGGCATTTTAGTACCGGCCTATTGTATTCAATAGTTACATATTGGTTGAAATGGTTTTGTTGAATGCTATTAATTTGATTGGTTTGTTTTACTGAATTGCTTGTTATAGTGTATTGATGTTACATTACTATAAACTGCCCAGAGTGGCCTGGCTGTCAGATGGGTGGTTCGTCCCAACTAGTGTTTCATAACAGATGACAAACAATGAATGAAAAATCTTGTTTCCCTAGTACGAGTGTTCTAAATTTCAGTTTTCTTCTTTGATAGCCTTAATACAAGTACAAGTTAAGCAGATGTGTTTTCCCCGCCCCTCCATTTGAACTCATTCAGGAGTCTTGTTCATCTGTATTCATTGAACAGTTTGAACCATTTGAAAAGCCCCATAATATTTTATTAAATATTTTCTAATATCTGTTGACCACCACCAACATGCACATTATGCCATTTGTAAATCTTGAATTTTCCCCTTCTCTTCAAATAATTTTTCCTCTTGACTTTTTTCTTTTCCCTCCCTCAATTTTATCTTTTTCTTTTCTGATTCTAATGCAATATTTTGAAACAGAAAATATGCTGCTTTAATGGGGTGATGAAATGCTGGGCCTTGCTGCTTTCAATGTACAATCTGTGGTTCAGCTGTTGCTTCAGTTTACCAATTTTTAGTGTTTGTTTACCAATTTTCAGTCTTTGTTTGATCCTCTTAGAATTTGCATACTTGCTGTTTTTAATTATTTTTATTTTTATTTTAGAGTATTTTTACCCTGCTTTCTCCTTAGAAAAGGATCCAAGGTGGCTGTAAATATAGTTTTTTAATGAGGCAAGATACCTTGGATTGTTTTTAAAGAGAAAGGCAGAGTAAACCTACTTTCTATAAAACAAAAAGTCAATGCAAACTCCTTAAACTCGCCCCCCACCCCAGGTCTGTGGTGTGGGTGACAACATATCTCTTCCAGGGTCTGAACACCATCTGAACACCCACAAAGGATCCTCAACGCCTTCTTTTTCCTCCTCTTCTGCTCTAGGCTTTCCAAAGTGAGAGAGTTTTTCACGAGAAAGGAGAGAGTAGTTGGAGAGGAGAAGAGGGGCTGCTGCCCATTCTGGCGGAGGCTCCCCTGCTTTCGGAGGAAGATTCACCCTGCGGATGTCTCGGTGCTGCCAACCACTCAAGGCATCCCCACTCCTGTAGTCACCCTAGCAGTTGGGGAGAGTATGCATCAATGTAAGAATCCCCCCCTCCAAGAGGTCACAGGGAACGAGGGGCCGTGGCTAGTTAGGGGTCCTCCATGAAGCTTAACATGTCCTCTCCATCTGTCTCTCCCCAGCCTCTTCAGGACCTTCCTCCCTGATACAGCGAGCCCTCAGACCCACAAGGAACACCTTCTATGCCAGCTGCATGACGAACATGAAGAGGAGTTCCTTGTTGGTGGCCAACATGAGGAGGAGTTCCATGTCACCATCCATGGACTCCTCCCTTGGATCAGTCATGGCATCCAGTGAGCCGGGCCGGGCCATTGACTGGTTCCTGAGAGTGAGACGGAGGAGGATACTGATGGTTCAAATGCCAGTTAAGATCCGCTTTATGCGTGATATTGTGATCTGCTGCCAGGATGCGCTTGACAGGGGAGAAGACCACCTTGGTGTGCCATACCCCAAGACAGCCATTCTTGCTGTGGTTCTGGTGAGTGATGGGATGTGGCCTCTTATCCAAACTGACCATCTGGGCCCTTATCCTGACCGACCCCCATGACTGGGCTTTCCACCTGAAGGACTGAGCCAGCGGGGGACTGACCCCCAACCTCTCCTTTCCTTCTTGGTCTCTTTCAGGAGGTCATGAAAGAGCTGGACCAAACCCAGAACCCAGCACATCTTCTGTCTTCGGTGATCAGGGCTATTTACTCTCTGAGGTAAGTTACCTGGGGTGGAGCTGGGTGGCTGGTTGGGAGAAGTGGTGTGTCTCCCCAGCCATCAGGGTTGGTGGATGGGTGAGTTTTGTTGTTGTTGTTGTTGCAAAAGAAGGGCAAGGAGTGAAGGATTCTGGGCATCGGTGGTGACCGTGTGGCCCATTATCACATCCTGTCCCTTTGATCTCCACAGCCAGATTAATCCAATCACACCAAGGGACATGGAGACCCGTTTGATAAAGCTGGCCCTCCAAGCCACCATCAAGTTGGAGGAACCAGAAGATGATCCAGCCGGCCAGGTCAGTCCTTGCCTTCCTGGGCATGAACACCGGGGAGGCTCCTTCCTCCTCCTCCTTTTCCTCCTCCACTTGGCCCTTGGTGTCATGGGCTAGTGCTAAGGTCGGTGAGCAGTCATGAAGGCAGGTGTTTTTTCTTCTTATAGGCCTCCTATTACAGCATGAGGGCAGACCTGCAGCATCTCCTGCAGGGTCTTTGGGAGGAGGAGCCCACCAGTGCCCACCTCCTCTCCATCCTGGATGTAAGTGCCATGGAGAGGGAGAGGGTGGGCCAAGAGGGAGAGGGAGCACCACACAGTGACCTCTGTGCTTGTGTTTCCTCCCCGCTTCCAAGTCAGCTTGCCCTGTGGTTGTACAATGGGTTTGCCCTGCGAAAGTGTTCAGAGATGCCTCCTCTTTCTCCAGCATCTACGGGTCTTCATTCACTCCCAAAATGGCCAAGAGCGAGCCTGGGCAATGGAGACCATGGCAGCATTTCTGAGAAGCAACACCCCGCTGCCAGATTTCCATGTAAGTCCTCGAGGGACTGGTTTCCTTCTTGCAGGGCCCTGGGTGGACGGGGCCTCCCAGAGACCAGGCTTCCAGAGGGCTGCTGGAAGCCACAGACAACTCGGCCGCTGAGCCTTGGCTCTGGGGCAGGTGCTTCCATAGACTCTCTTTCTTCCCACTAGCTCCCTGAAGAGCTGCTACAGCTCGAGGGCCTCCTCACTGACGTCCGCATCTGTGTGAGAGATGCCAAGGAGGAGGTCAGCCGTTATGCCCTGGAGAGCCTCCGCCACTTATGCCCGCTGCTGCCATCCCGGAGAGGTAAGGACCCCTGGAAAGGCACACCTGCTTCATATGAGATGAAGATCTACCTGCAAGGGTTATGCGATGAGGAGGTAGAGGGGTTGCTTTGCTGGAGTGAGTTGCAACTGGGATCCACCTGGTTCTGACAACGTCTCCCTTTCCCTTGTCCCCTACTCAGAGGAGATCCTCATTGAAGACCTGGAGGAGGAGGAGGAGGAGGAGGAGACAGAGGAAGAGGAGGAAATGGAAGAAATGGAGAAAACAGAGGAAACGGAGGAAGGCTAAAATAGAATTGGGCCCATAGCAACAGAATGTAATGGAAACCTATCAGCAACAACAGGTTGCTTGGAGGGAGAGCCGGTAGCATTAGCATCAAGGAGGAGATTTATTTTTTTGTAACCAATTAATCTTATTCCAAATTCCACTTTCCTGTTCCATCATTTTTTCTATTTCCCAGATTTTATCCATATTCTTTTTTTAATTAGTTTAAAAAACATATGCAAATTACATAAAAGAAAAACAAACATTGACAACAGTGCACCCCTTCACCAACTGGATCACTCTTCATATTTACATTCATCATCCTCCCCTCCAGAACAGAATCGATTGTTGCGCGCAAACGTTACCCTTATTCTGTACAAGTACGTATTCAATGAATCTACCCCATATATCATAGAAAATATCTCTTTTTAACTCTCCTTTTTTAACCTTGAGAGAGCAAGTCAATTTATCATTTAAAGCTATATTCCATACTTCATTATACCATTCTTCTAAACATAGTTCATATTTAGATTTCCAATTTCTAGCAATTATTAATCTAGCTGCTGTCAACAAATTTGTAATCAACTCTTTAGTTTTAACATCATAATTATGGTCCACAAATATTGATAACAAAGCAATTTCAGACTTAGGCTCTATAGTCATTTCTAGTATATCACTTAATTCTTTAAAGATACATTTCCAAAATTTCTGTATCTTTTTACATTCCCACCACAAATGATAAAAGGTACCAATCTCATTATCACATTTCCAACAAAGCTTAGAAAAGTTTACATTCATTTTATTCAATTTCACTGGCGTCATATACCATCTTAAACTTATTTTAAAGAAATTTTCCTTTATTCTAACAAAGATCTGAGTATTCTCATTCTCCACATTTTAGCCCAGTCTTCTTCTCTTATTTCTTTTTTAATATCTTGTTCCCACATTAATTTTGATCCAGGTCCTCCCCTATTATCATCTAAATCCGAAATAATTTTATATAGTTTGCTAACAATACCTTTTACTACCATTTCATTCTGAGTATCCTCGTACAACAGTAAAAGCTGTTCATATTTTTTGTACTCTCTACATTTATTATTTTTCTTTAACCACGTATCAGTCCATTTCTTTAATTGTATAAAATTGAACCATGATATATCCCTACCTTGGAGAACTTCATTCATTTGTTCTTTCCCTCTCATCTTATCTATCCAGTCTTTCAATCTAATCACTTGTTTATCCCTAAATACTTTTTTAAAAACTTTCAAATTTGTAGGGAAATTCTCCATTTCAGTTACAGATCTCAATGGTGAGTCTGAGGGACATAATTTTTTCTTGTGCAAATACCATGCATTTAACATAGATCTAAGAAAGGGGTTGTTAATCTCATTTAACTTTGATTTCTTAGTAGCGCCGAATAGGTATTTTTCAATATCCTCCTTTATTTCCAATGATTCCATTTCTCACCATATTAATCTTTCTGGACTAAACACAATATCCCCAATAAACCTTATCTGATTTGCTAAATAATAATTTTTAACGTTTGGTAAACCTATACCACCTTTATTCTGGGCCATATACCAATATTTTTTGTTTATTCTAGCTTTTTTACCACTGTTACAATAGTTGTTAATTAAATCTTGCCAAAATTTAAGGTCATCCTTACTTAGCTGTATTGGAAGCATCATAAAAAGAAAATTTAACTTTGGTAAAAATTTCATTTTCATCGGGGAGGAGGAGGAGCCTAGGACAGTGAGTGATTTATCTCTGAGAAGTCTCCCTGAGATTCCGCTTCCTAAGGGAATTTTGAGGGTCTGAGATAACCCTAATCTGCCCCCAGGAGAGGGGTGCAGATCCCCAAAAGGGAGAGGCACCTGGTTCGGGTATCAAAAGTCATTTTGGTGACCCTTAGACTCCAGGACATTGCATACTCCTGTGGCAAAGTTCCTCATGGAGCCAGAGAAAATGGCATCAGTCCGAAAGCAGCAGGGGAGAAAGGCATGAAATTATTTCAGCAGATGTTTGGACAGTAAGAATAAACAGTCTACTATCTTATTCTTTGTGAAGGCTGAACTGGATTGTAAAGATATGCAGTAATAAGAGACTGAGATAAGGAAACTGAGAGACTGAGAGACTGAGAGGGAGAGAGGGGGGAAATATAAAGCAGAAGGGGAGGAAAAGCAACGCTGGAAGCCGTCGGGATATGTGGGCAGAGGAGACGTACAAATAATAATTAAATAGCGATAAAAGCAATAAAAATCCTACCTCCCACCTCCTGGCAAAGCTGTCCTGAAGGTCATTGAGAAACTCCCCCCCCCCCGATTAATGGAACTTTAACCATAATTAAGCTTTATTTGCTGAAGATCCTCGGAGCAGCAACACAGATGTTTCAAAGTCATGAACTCTCATAAGGATTAATTGAAGATTTGCTTTCTCTTTCCCTTTGTGGGTGGAACCCCCACCCTTCGCTTCTCGAGCTTTAAGACTCTCTGTTAAGGTGGAACAAAGAGAGTTTCTGAACCGATTGCATCTAGATCTACAACCAGAAGAGAGGTCCTCCAACCCTCTTTTGCTGTTATTCCTCTGTTATTTCTCCTCCCCTGCCTTGCCTTACCCCCATTTTTTTCACCTCCACTTTGTCTGGATTTGAACACTGATGCTTATTGATTTGAGTATTTGAATATCCTGTAGTAGGAGGGGAACGGGGAAGTGGCTTGAGTGAAGCCCTGGACATATATTTGGGGCTGGTAGCTGTTGTTTTTGTCTCATAGACAAAGGGAAATTGTGACAGTGAAGGTGGGAATCCTCCAATTAAGAATAGCTCCTTTCCTCCCTTTTTTGTTGGGGAGGAAGAAAAAGGAAGACACATATGGAAGGACATTGTTATCTTATGGATTTCTGACCTGATTGCATCTAGATCTACACCCAGAAGAGAGGTTTCTCAATTTTCCCTTTGCTGATATTCCTCTGTCCATATAAGTAAAATTCCCACCCCCTGGTCTTTCCCCCCCCCTCTCCTTCTCCCCTCCACTTTGTCTGGACCTGATAATTGAATATTGAGCATTGAATATTATATTGTATATTGATGCTTATTGATTTGAATACTTGAAGGTTTTGTAATTGGAGGGGAATAGGGGGAAGTGGCCTGAGTGAAGTATTGGACATTTATTTGGGGTTGGTAGCTGTGTTTATAGCTGTTTCTATAGGGGATACAGTTTGGATATAGGGGATACAGTGGAACCCACCTTGACCAAGTTGATTACTCAGGAACCTCAAATGAACACACAAGAAATGTTTGATAAAATTATGGCTACTATGATGAACCTTCAAGTGCAACAAGCCTCCTTCTTTGCACGCCAAGAACAACAAAATCAGGATATGAACTCAAGGATACAGGTGATGAGTGACACAATGCAAGCAATGCAAATAAATATTCAAAATTTTAACTCACAAATGGCAGAAATGTCAAAGGAGATCTCAACTCAGAAACAAGCCACACAGGATCTAACTGTAATTGCCAAGAAAGCACAGGAAACTGCAAAACAAAACGAAGAAGGTCTGAGAAAAACTGAACAAGGAAGATTACAAGATGAGATTGCAATAATGCAGATCCAAATGGATCATGCATCACATGTCTTGAGATTGCAAAATGTACCAGATCTTAAAGAGGAGAAGATATCAGAGGTCACGATAGATACTTTGTCGGAATTGTCTGGTTGTAGCAGAAACGAAATTGAAGGAAATATAGATACAGTTCGGAGAATTTCCTCAGCTTATACAAGGAAAAATCATCTACCGGGAGAAATACAGGTTAAGTTTATTAGAAGCTCATATAGAGATAAACTCTTGAGAGCAACTGGTGATAAACAGCTCACACGTGACGGAAGATCGGTGAAAGTACTGAAACATACTCCTTGGAAAGTTAGAGAGAAAAGAAAATCATATGTTAAGTTAACTACCTTTCTCAGATCTAAGTCGATTCCTTACAGATGGCTACTACCTGAAGGCTTGACATTTCAATATTCAATGCAGAGATTCTATGTCAACTCAACAATGAAGGCAGAGCAGATCCTGATAAACCTACAATCAGAGGAGGCATTAGAGATCCAGGAACCTCAAGAAGGAGGAGAAAAAGGAGGAGAAGAAGGAAAAGAGGGATCACAAGACGAGGATTCAGTTTCAGAAGAAGAGAGGAGGAGCAGCACCAAAACCAAAGAGAAGAACCAGAGCAAAAACCAAGGAACAAGAGAAATATAAAGATGATAAAAGATTCAAAAATGACTAAAGGAAATTGGAATTTGTGCTCATTAAATGTGAACGGTTTAAATTCACCACAAAAATGGAAAAACGTATTTTATTACCTACAGAAATTAAATATGGATATCATTTGTCTCCAGGAGACGCACCTGAAAAAAAGAGGATTCAAGATTGATGGAAAATAAAAAACTAGGAATAGTATTCTCAGCACTACAGGAAGGGAAAAAGAAGAATGGTGTAGGTATTTATGTTAAAGAAGTATTGCATCTAAAATTGATATATGCATCAGGAGATGGTCGAGTTGTAATGGTGGAAGTCACCAAAGGTAAAGAAAGAGTCTTAATTATTAACATTTATGCACCAAATTCTAATCAGAAGGTATTTTTTGAAAAGCTGTACAGAAACGTGAACCTAAGAGAATATGAGGAATGTTGTATAGTAGGTGACTTCAATGCAGTCTTTGATAGAGAAATAGATTCTACTAAATTAACAAAAAAAGAAAATCGTTCCTCGCTACCCAAAGCATTTCTCATGTTGGCTGAGGAATTAACCCTTGTAGATGCATGGCGAACAAGCTACCCAAAACTTAGAGATTATACCTTCTTTTCAGATAGGCACCAGTCCTGGTCAAGAATCGATGCATGTTGGATCCCCAGAACATGGATGAAAAACGTAAAAGAGACACAAATCCTTCCTAGAACAATATCAGATCATTGTACAGTAACACTGAAATTGCAAACATATAAACCACCAATACAATGGAGATTAAACACAAATATTTTTAGAAATGAAGACACAGTTAAGATAATAAGAGATGAGATGAGAGACAGTTTACAAAGAAACTCAACACAAGGCATGTCGGCACAAATAATTTGGGAAGCCGGTAAAGCAGTGTTCTGTGACATAGCAATGAGAACTACAGGAGCAGCAAGGAAAGAAAGAAACAAAAAATATATTGAACTCGAATCAAACCTAAAGAAAGCAGAGATGAAATTGAAAGAAAACCCAACAGCTGTACAATTAAAACAGAGGATCCAAATGGTGCAGCATAAATTGAATATCTTATTAACAGAGGATATTGCTACTAAACTGAAATTTGTCAGGCAAACATATTTTGAAAAGGCCAATAAAGTTGGAAGATGGTTGGCTCAGACACTAAAGAGGGAGAAAACCAAAAATTTTATATTAAGACTGAAAAACCACAATGGAGAAACTGTTGTGAAACCAGAAGATATTAAAAGAATAGTAGAGAATTTTTACAAACAACTTTAAAGTGAAAAAGATGAATCCAAAGAGGAACAGAAAGAATATATCCAAAGGAAGAACCATATTAAGCTGACTAAACAACAACAGGAAATTTCAAATCAGCCATATTCTATGCAAGAAGTTCTAGATGCATTTGCAAAACAGAAAATGATGAAATCGCCAGGGAATGATGGGATTTCTGCTGAATACTACAGGCAATTTCAAGACGTTTTGGCAGTGCCGTTCCATAAAATGATCAATGAAATTCAGCAAGAGGGGAAAATACCCAAAATATGGAGGGAGGCAGTGATTACAATTATACATAAAGAAGACACAGATCCAGAAAAAATCGAAAATTACAGACCAATATCTCTTTTAAATGTAGACTATAAAATATTTGCAACAATTTTGGCTACGAGACTAAAGAAAATATTGGTTGATATCATTCATGAAGACCAAGCAGGATTCCTTCCCAAGAGATACTTAAGATCAAATGTGAGAACTGTTATGAATTTTCTAGAATACTATGAGGCTCATCCCGAAAAGCAAATGGCAATGTTTTTTATCGATGCGGAGAAAGCGTTCAATAATGTAAATTGGAATTTCATGATAACACAGCTAGAAATGATGGAAGCAGGACGGAGTTTTGTTGAGACTATCAAGGCAATCTATTCCCAACAAAAGGCTAAAATCAGAGTAAATGGAGACTACACTCAAGAAATTCAGATATTAAAAGGCACAAGACAAGGGCGTCCATTGTCACCATTGCTCTTCTTGATAGTGATTGAAATATTAATGCAGCAAATAAGAAGCTCTGAGAAAATTAAGGGTCTTAAATTGAGAGGGGAATCATACAAAATACAGGCCTTTGCAGATGACTTACTCATAGTCTTGGAGGAGCCACAAGAGTCAGAACCTTTGTTGAAGGAGCTAAAAGAATTTGGAGATATTGCAGGTCTAAAAGTAAATCATAAGAAAACAAAAATTCTAACCAAAAATATGCAACAACAAGAAATTAGAAAACTTTTAGAGCTTACAAACTTTCTGGAAGGAAGGCAGATAAAATATCTTGGCATAACTTTCTCAAATAAGACAAGCACCATTTTGAAGGACAATTATTTGAAACTGATTGAAGTGATTAAAAAGGACTTAATTAAATGGGAAAATTTACAATTATCATTACTAGGGAGAATTGCCACAATTAAAATGAATATCCTCCCAAAAATATTATTTTTATTTCAAACCATCCCAATTGTCTTAAAACAAACAATCTTTAAAGAGCTGGAGAAATGTATTTCTAAATTCGTATGGCAGGGGAAAAAAGCAAGAATCAAACTAAAATCTCTGCAAGATGTTAAATCAAGAGGAGGAATGGGGCTCCCAAATTGGCTTCTCTACCACAGAGCCTCCTCCTTAGTATGGATCAAGGAATGGATAGAATTGATCAATACAAGACTCTTGAGGCTGGAAGGACACGATGTGAAATGGGGATGGCATGCCTTTGTATGGTATGACAGAATAGAAGATTTTAAACAATTCAATAATCATATACTAAGAAGAGCACTACTCTGGGTATGGAAGAAAGTAAAAAAGCAAATGTACATAAAGATTTCACATTGGGTGACTCCAACAGAAGCATTTGCTATGCCAATTTTGAGAGAAAATAAAAAAATTGTGCGCTACAATGAGATTTTGAATCCAGATGGAAATCTAAAAAGCCAACAAGAAATTGCTGAGCAGGGAATTGAACTAGACTGGTGGGCCTGTTCTCAGATTCATTCTAGGCACACTAAAGATAAACAGCAAGGGTTCTATCTAGAAAGCACACCCTTTGATAGAATTCTGTTGGAGACAAAAGAGAAACATATTAAGCGATTATATAATTTTCTACTAGACTTCGATACACAACCAGAAATAGTGAAAGAATGTATGGTTAAATGGGCACAAAATTTAGGTTATAATATAGAATTGGAACAATGGGAAAAATATGGAAAACTAATATAAAGCTCACTAAATCAGTTGTATTTAAAGATAATATATAAAAAATGTTTTATAGGTGGTATATGACGCCGACAAAGCTAGCTAAAACGAATGCCCATATATCAACTCTGTGTTGGAAGTGCAAACAAAAAGAAGGCTCATTCTATCATATGTGGTGGGTATGTAAAAAAGCACAAATATTTTGGAGTAAAATAAGGCAGATTTTGGAAGAAGTTTTTTGGAAATTCTATGGAATTAAAACCAGAATTTTTCTTGTTAAATATAATGCCAGGTAAACTGGACCAACAGAAAGCGTATTTAGCCATACACATTGTAACAGCAGCAAGAGTTCTATATGCAAAACACTGGAAAGAACCAGTAATCCCAGACGAACAAGAGTTGATAGCAAAAATCCTCGAAACAGCAGAAATGGACAAACTGTCGGAATGGTTAGGAGCACCACGGAAACAGAAATACCAGGAAAGTTGGGGAAAGTTCTATTTGTGGCTAAAGAAAAAAAGATAATTAAGTTTGTATTTGAAACATGTCTACAGCCAGAAACTTTTGTTTGTAGATACTGGTTATTGTATATAAGTCCTAATTGATATGTATAACTATGAAATATGAAACTGAAGAAGTGTAATGTGCCTTGCCAAACCTGCACCCCCCCTATTTTCCCTTACCCATACCCTTCATTTTTAACCCCTTTTCAAACATACCCAATTCCTAATTTGTTCCTTGTAATGTCCCTTACCCAGGAAATCAAAAAAAAAAATAAAGAAAAATAAAAAAAATCATTTTCATCAATGCAATCTTCCCAAACCAAGAAAGTTTTAAACTTGAATATTCTAACATTTTATTCTTAATTTCTTTCTTCAGTTTACTATAATTAAATTCCTTTAGTTTCTGTGTATCCTTTGCTAATTCTATACCTAAATACTTAATTGAATTACTTATCTTACATCCGTAGTTGTGGGTAAACACTTCTTGTTTTTCCTTGTTATGATTAAACAGCATCACCTGAGATTTCTGCCAGTTAACCCTCAATCCAGATATTGACCCAAATTTCTCCAAATGATATTTAAGTCTGTCCATACTCTCTAGTGGGTTTTTAATTGTCAATAAGGAATCATCTGCAAATAAATTAATCTTTACTTTATTATCAATACCTAATCTGCTAATTAACTCATCATTTCTTATTCTATCTGCTAACATTTCGATCATTAAGCAAAATAAAACTGGGGAGAGGGGGCAACCTTGTCTAGTACCTCGGCCTAGAGATATCCGATCTGAAATCCCGTCATTAATTATTATCTCAGATGTATTTTCAGAATATAATTGATCTATCACATCTCTAAATTCCACTCCAAACCCCCAATTTTCAATCACTGTTTTTAGTGTTGGCCATTCCACACAATCGAAAGCCTTAGATATATCCAATGATAAAATGCCAGCCTTCCGTTTGTTCATTTCTATATCATATATAATATTCAGCACTCTTCTAGTTAAATTAGGCATTTGTCTTCCCTTTAAAAACCCATTTTGATCTTCCTTAATATATCTTGTAATGAACCCATTCATTCTGTTCGCTAATATTGCAGTAAAAATCTTAGCATCTTGATTTATTAATGAGATAGGTCTATATGAACTAGGGTCCATCACATCCTTATTAGGTTTTGGAATAAGAATTGTTAATGAATGTTTCCAAGATAATGGTATTTTATCTCCTTGTAAGATTCTATTGAAAAGTATTTTTAATCTTGGAACTAAAACTGATTTAAACAATTTATAAAAATCTGAATCCAATCCGTCACAACCCGGGGTTTTACCATTGTTTAGCTTGTCAATAATTGCTCCAATCTCTTCCTCTTGAATTGGTTTTTCTCATTCTCTCATGTCTGTCTCTAATATCTTATCTTTAACAATTTCTTTAACATACTTTTCTATGTCTGCTTTTGAGGCATTACCTTCCTTATATAAATCTTCATAAAATTCTTGAAATATTTGCAATTTATCTTTCACCAGGCAACACTTCTTTCCTAATTTATCTCTAATCACACCCATTGCATTTTTTGCTCTTCTAGCTTGACATAGCCGTGTCAAAAATCTAGAATTTTTATTACTAAATTCAAAATAATTTCTCTTCATATACATTAAATCCCTCTGAACTTTGTCTAATTCTATACTATCTAGTTCTTTTCTTTTAGCTTGAAGTTCTAAAAACGTTCTATTATCTCTATTTACAAGATACTTATGCTCCAAGTTTTTAATTATGTCTTCTAACTTCTTAATATTTTCCTCTTTTGATCTTTTGAATTTACACATTTCCTTTATAATTAATCCCCTCATAACTGACTTCATAGTGTCCCATATCAATCCCATTTCGCTTCCAGCTGATTCATTTATATACCATGTTTCTAGCCATTCATTTTTTACCCTTTCTATTACATCTACATTTTGAAAAATACTGGAATTCATTCTCCATCTTCTTGCCTCTTTATAATATTTTTTAACCTTCATTATCATTTCCATTAGAGCATGGTCCATTACTTTTATAGTATTAATTTCCATTTCAATTATTTTAGAAAGCAAATTATAGGGTACAAATATAAAGTCTATTCTAGAATAACTTTTATGTACCGAAGAATGATATGTATATCTTCTCTCATCTCCCTTTAATTCTCTCCAAATATCCTTTAAACCTGCAGTTTTCATTACTTTATTCAAAGTAGTAGTTCTATTATTCATATCATCATTTTTAATGTCAGATTTATCCTTAACTTTGTCCAGTACCATATTAAAGTCTTCCGCCATGATAACATAGCCTTTTTTCACCTTGTCCAGTTCGTTTAGAAGAGATTCATAAAAAACTCCTTGCTGTACATTAGGTGCATAAACATTCACTAGAGTATAGTCTTCTTTTCCCAATAAACCCTGGATTATTAAATAACTACCATTGTCATCCTTTATTACTTCTTGTACTACAAATTCACAATATTTAGAAATTAAAATTGCAACTCCTTTAGATTTTGAAGTCCCATACCCTTTCTCATAAATGTTGATATTCTGTAGCTTGAGTTCGTTGATCCCATCTCTTGATTGATGAGTCTCTTGTAGGAAAATAATGTCCACTTTACTCTTCTTCAGTAGAGCTTCTATTCTTCTTCTCTTTATAACAGATCCTACGCCTTTCAAATTTAAAGTAACTACTTTTATGTTGGTCCCCATGCCCCCTTTAAATCACATGTTTGTTTTGATCCTGTTGTGATAGATATAACAGAAAAACTCAATAAAAAACACAATGATAAAACAATAATATGAAGTAACCCAAACCTATCCCCAACCATACCCCACCACCCTACAATTATCAATCTTACCACCCCCTCCTTTATCCACACTGCATTGGACTCCAGCATGACACTAAGGGGGAGGGGGGCACCATTCCCAGCAACTTGAGTTACAGCCAGATCTCCCACATCCGTACAATCTGAAGTAATTTACCCTCTTGTTTTCCCCCTTAAACATTTATCAATTCTACTAAATTCTGCAATATTTACTTTACTCTGCAATATTCACTTAACTCTCCCACTGCCCATTTCCCCTACTGTCAAAAGGGATGAGGAGGGAAAGAGGGAAAAGAGAAAAAAAAGGAGAGAGAGAGAGAAAGGGAGGAAAAAGGGAGGTTGGGAAGGGGATGAGGGATAGGGGAGGGGGAAAGGGAAAAAACAATGACTAAAAAAACAAAAGGAAACAGAGGGAAAATAAAGAAATTAGAAATAAAAAATGAAAAATAAAAATAAAAGGAAAAATGGAAAAATAAAAGGAAAAAATGGAAAAAGCAAAAAGCAAAAAAAAGGCCCCCCATAATAGAACCCAAATAGAAAAATAGATAGTAATTTTAATAAAATCTACTTTCTTCCCATATAGGAAAAAAATAAGTCAAAAACTGAAAAAATAAAGAAAATGAAAAGAACAAAAATGGAAAAATGAAAAAAGACACCCCCCCAAAAGACCCAAAAGACAAAAGGAGAAATATAAAAAAAATTATGCAGGAATCCACTTTCTTCCCATGTGTTTTCTTCACTTAACCACTCGATGTTGCTGCTCCTGGATCTTCCTGTGAGAGGCCCCATGCAGCTAATAGGTGCTTTCCTTCTTCTGGAGAGTAAATTTTATGAAGAATCCCATCCTTCCAAATCTTGATGAATACTGGATAGCCCCAACTGTACTTATAAGAACTGCAGTCACAGGGCACATATTTTTCTTCCACTGAGATGTTGCATAGGAAAGATCTTGATACACTTGAACAAAAGTGTCATTATAAGAGAGAAGTTCTGGCTTAGATCTTATCGCCCTCAAAAATTCTTCTTTTTTTGCATAGTTAAAAAATTTCAGTATTATGGGTCTATGTTGAATTTGAGGGCTGCCCAGAAAGTGAATTCTCTCAACATCTTCCTCTCTTATAAACTTTGACTTCATAGTTGTATTTATCCATGAAATCACCTCTTCTTTAAGATTGTCTCTTTTCTTTAATGCAAAGTTCATAATCTTGATATTGGAGCGTCTGGAACTATCTTCAAGGTAGATTACTTTCTTATTTATTTCCTCCAAACATTTATTTTGCTTTTGTATTCCATCCTCATTTTGCTTAGCCAAGTTTTCAACCTGAGTCAAAGTTCTTAAAATCTGCTTGTATCTTCTTCTTAGGATCTGTTTCCAATTCCTCCTTATTATCTCTGATAGCCCTAATATTTTTCCTCACCTGATAATTCCTAATTTTATTTGCTAATATTTTCCCTCCTTTTCCTTCAAATTCATAATATTTTTGTTTACTATACCACATCTTTAATGTGGTTCTATTAATATCTACGACTTTCAACTCTTCTCTTTTTTGGTCTAATTTTTCCCTATCCGTCTTTTGCTTAGATTTCCTGAATTTTACTTCCAATAACCTAACTTCTTCTTCTACCTCCTTAATCCTCCCATCTTTTCTTTTTCTTAAAATTGCCAGACTCTGAATGCATTCTCCCCTAATTACAGCCTTCATTGCTTCCCATTTTATTGTTCTTTCTTCTTTCTTCTTTAATTCTTCACTTCTTGTTTTTAGCTCTGTCTCTAAGGTCCCAGGATTTTTTCTCAATCTGTTTTTCTTTCTTCTTTTTCTTCTGCCCCTGAACTTGTTCAGTCTCTTCTCTTAAGTCATTTTCTTCCTCGGAGTTAGGAGTCTCCTTTAAATCCTTTGGTAACTGCAATCCCACATGGTTCAATAAGACCACCATCTGATGTTGATCTTTGGCAATCAATGTCTCTCCTTTATACTGCATTCTCAAAGCAAATGGTGCTATTCTCCAATTGTATTTAATGTCCTTCTCTTGCAGCACTTTATTCTTTTTCCTTTTAATTGTTTCCTGAGAGAGGTCATCATAAACCATCACTTTCTTGCCATTATACACCAATTGATCAAGTCTATCCAAAGCTTTCAGTGCTTTGAAAACCTGCTCTCTCTGTGTATATCTTCCAAAGCACATGACAACATCTCTTGGCCAAGCTGCCTCATTTCTTTGCTTCCCAACTCTATGTATATGGTCAAGGGAGTCTTTGGAAATTCCCAGGTCCGGCAACTACTTAGCCATCCACTCAATAACTTTGTCCATATCTTCTGACTCTGGAACATTTTTTAAACTTAAATTCGTCCGTCTGGCTCTATTTTCTAAGTCAATTAACTTATTAGTAACTTATCAATTTCCTGTTCTGCTCTTGCAATGCTTTAATTTTCTGTTTGTTTGCCTGTGCTATTTCCCAGGTATTATTAAGAGTCTCTGCCATAAGTTCCACTGTATTGGCTAACTTAGAAAGTTTGTCTTCAACAACATTTGTATTTGCCTCAGTAATGCTGTTTTTTATTCTTCCACTGCTTTTTAAATTTCTTTTTGAAAGTCTTTAAGGTTAAATACCTCCATCTCACATTCAGCCTCCAAGTCTGTAGCCGTCATTGCTTTCACTTCCAAGCAGCACACAGAAGCAAATATTTCTCTTATCAGTATTCAATATGCTTCCTCCTCTTCCCAAGCAGACCAGGTCATAAACTTATCAGGGCTTTGTTATTTTTCCAACCTTATCATCAAAAGGAAGAAGTTTCTTTATCCTTTTCTTCACATTTTTCCGGGAGCTCAGCAGAGACGCGTCTTCCCTCTCAGCCAAGCATGCCATGCCCCAAAATACTTTTAAATAAAAGCACCAACCAGCCCGCAGGCCAGCTAGTTTGTGCTAGGGGGAAAAATTAAAAATAAAAATAAAATTTGGAGATGCACTGACCAACCCCTGGCCAGATGGTCGGCCATCAGGGGGGAATAAAATTAAATAAAAACTAAAAAGCACCAGTCGACTCATTAGACAGCTGGTCAGTGATAGGGTGGCAAATAAAAATAATTTTTTTAAAAAGTGCTGACCAGCCTGTAGGCCAACAGGTCAGCGCTAGGTGGGGTGAAATAAAAATAAAATAAAAAGCACCAACCAGCCTGCAGGCCAGCTGGGTGGTGCTGAGGGGGAAAATAAAAATTAAAAAAACGAAAAAGTGCTGACCACCCTACAAGCCAGCTGGACGGCACTAGGGGCAAAAATAAAAATAAAATAAAATAAAATAAAATAAAGCTCCGACCAGCATGCAGGCCAGCTATTCAGCACTGGGTGGGGGGAAATGAAATAATAAACAAAAATAAACAAAAGTGCCAAGCAGCCCGCAGGCCAGCTTGTCAGCGCTAGGGGAGGGAAATAAAAATATTTTTAAATAAAAGTGCTGACCAACCTGCAGGCCAAATGGTCGGTGCTAGGGGCAACAATAAATATAAATATAAATTAAAAGCCACAGACCAGCCCGCAGGCCAGCTGGTCAGTGCTCGGTGGAGAAATATTTATTTAAAAAAATAGACAAAAGCACCAACCAGCCTACAGGGCAGCTGGTCCATGCAGGTGAGTGGGGGGAATAAAAATAAAAAAAGTACAAAGGACCAACTGGCCCGGGAGCCAGGTGGTTGGTGCGAGTGGATAAAATAAAAATAAAAATAAAAAAGTGCCGACCAGCCTGTAGGGGAGCAGGTCAGCACTAGGTGAAGTGGAATAAAAATAAAATTTAAATTTAAAAAGCACTGACCAGCCTGCATACCAGGTGGTCAGTGCTAGGGGAAAAAATAAAAATAAAAATTTTAAAACTGCCTAGCAGCTCTCTGGCCAGCTGGTCGGTGCTGGGGGATTAAAAATAAATTAAAATAAAGTAAATAAAGCGCCGACCGACCGCAGGCCAGCTGGTTGGCACTGGGGGGGGGGATAAAAATATTTTTAAAATGAAAGCACTGACCAGCCTGCCGGCCAGCTGGTTGGCACTAAGGGGGGAAATAAATGTAAATAAAACTTAAAAAGCACCAACCAGCCTGCAGGCCAGGTGGTTGGTGCTAGGAGAAAAAAAATTAAATTAAAAATATTTCAAAAGCGGCAACTGGACCGCTGGCCAAGTGGTCAGTGCTAGGGGGAAATAAAAATAAATTAATTAGTACTGACCATCCTGCAGGCCACGTGGTCAGTGCTGGGGGTGTGGGAGATAAGAACCAGCCCAGCTGGTTGGTGCTAAGGGGCAAAAATAAATAAATAAATAAATAAAAATGAAAAAGTTCCAAGCAACCCGAACAGCAACTGGTCTATACTGGGGAGGGGGGGGGAATAAAACAACAATAAAAAAATTAAAACGGATCAACCAGCCTAGGGTCCAGATGGTCAGCACTGAAGGAGAATAAGAATTAAAATTAAAAAGTGCTGACTGGCCCACGGGCCAGCTGGTCAGTGCGAGGGTAAAAAATAAAAATAAAAAAATTTTTTTTTAAAGTGCTGACTGTCTCGCTGGCTAGCTGGTTGGTGCTGGGAGTGGAATTAAAACAAATTAAAATAAAAAGCACCAACCAGCCCACAGGCCAGCTGGGTGGTGCTGAGGGGGGAAATAAAAATAAAAAATGAACAAGCACCGACTGGGTTGCAGGCCAACTGGTCAGCGCTAGGTGGAGAAATATTAAAAAAAAAATACACAAAAGCACCGACCAGCCTACAGGGCAGCTGCTCCATGCTGTGTGTGTGTGGGGGGGGGAATAATTTTTTTAAAAAGGACCAACTGGCCCGGGAGCCAGGTGCTTGGTGTGAGTGGGTAAAATAAAAATAAAAATAAAAATAAAAAAAATGCCGACCAGCCTGTAGGCCAGCAGGTCAGTGCTAGGCAAGGTGGAATAAAGATAAAATAAAATTTAAAAAGTGCTGGCCAGCTTGCATGCCAGGTTGTCAGTGCAAGGGGGAAAAATAAAAATAAAATTTTAAATAGCGCTTAGCAGCTCTCTGGCCAGCTGGTTGTTGCTGGGATGGAGGGTTTAAAAATAAATGAAAGCACCGACCAGCGCGCCGGCCAGCTGGTCAGCGCTAAGGGGGTAATAAATGTAAATAAAACTTAAAAAGACCCGATCAGCCCACAAGCCAGGTGGTTGGTGCTAGGAAAAAAACTTAAATTAAAAATCAATATTTCAAAAGCGCCGACTGGTCCACTGGCCAGCTGGTTGAGGTTTGGGGAAAAATTAATAAAAATAAAAATGAAAAAGTACCAAGCAGCCCGCAAGCTGGCTGGTGGGCTCTGGGGTGGAAAAATAAAACAAAATTAAAAAACAAAAAGTGCGGGGGGGGGGGAAATAAAAATATTTATAAAATAAAAGTGCCACCCAGCCCACAGACCAGCTTGACGGCACTAAGGGGGGAAATAAAATAAAAATTCAAAAGCACCAACCAGCCCGCAGGGCAGATGGTCCATGCTGGGGAAGGGGAAATAAAAATAAACAACAATAATAAAAATGGACCAACTGGCCCAGGTGCCAGATGGTTAGTGCTGGGGGGAATAAAAATTAATATTAAAAAGTGCCGACCAGGCCGCAGGCCAGCTGGTTGGTGCTAGGGTAAAATAAAAATAAAAATAAAAAACTGCCGACCAGCCTGTAGGCCAGCAGGTCAGAACTAGGTGAAGTGGAATAAAAATAAAATTTAAATTTAAAAAGCACTGCAGACCAGGTGGTCAGTGCTGGAGGACAGGCCAGCTGGTTGGTGCTGAGGGGGGAAATAAAAATAAAAATTTAACAAGCACTGACTGGGTTGCAGGCCAACGGTCAGCACTAGGGGGCAAAATGTTTTAAATTAAATAAAGCACTGACCAGACCACAGGCCAGCTGGTTGGCGCTGGGGGGAATAAAAATATTTTTAAAATAAAAGCACCAACCAGACCACTGGCCAGCTGGTCAGCACTAAGGGGAGAAATAAATGTAAATAAAACTTTAACAGTAGCAACCAGCCCACAGGGCACCTAGTCCATGCTGGGGTGCGGGGCAAATGAAAAAGAAGCAACAACAACAATAAAGGACCGACCGGCCTAGGAGCCAGATGGTTAGCACTTGGGGGGGGGAAATTAATAATTAAAATTAAATTTAAAAAGTGCTGACGAGTTTGTAGGCTAACAGGTTGACACTAGGTGGGGTGGAATAAAAATCAAATAAAATATTAAAAACTTAAAAATATAAATATAAATATAAAAAGCACTGACCAGCCTGCAGACCAGCTGGTTAGTGCTAGGGAAAAAATTATAAAAAAATATTTTTTAAAGTGCCAGCCATCCCACATGCCAGGTGGACGGCGCTGGGAGGAGATAATAAAAATAAAAATAATAAAGCACTGACCAGCCTGTAGACCAGCTT
>JAHTLZ010000348.1:18268274-18284819 GCA_023846285.1 Phrynocephalus versicolor
AAAAAAGCACTGAGCAGCCTGTAGACCAGCTGGTTGGTGCAAGGGAAAAAATAAAAATAAAAATAATTTTTTAAAAAGCGCCGACCGGCCCTCTAGATAGTTGATCGGCGCTGAGGTGAGAAATAAAAATGAATATAATATAAAAAGTGCAGACCAGCATGCAGGCCAGCTGGCCAGTGCTATGGGGGGGATAAAGATAAAAATACATTTTTAAAAAGTGCTGACCGGACCACAGGCCAGCTGGACGGTGCTGGGTGGGGGTGGGGGGGAAATTAAAAAATAAGTAAAAACACAGCCCGGGCAGCAGGCCAGCTGGTCGGAGTTAAGGGAAAAAATAAATATCCCCCTTATCTCAATTTATAAATTTCAGTTTGAATAAGACAATATACATTACATTATTTCCACAGTGTCATATATTTCAAGACAGCAGTCTTAGATATGCGCACAACTCTACATACGTATAGCATGCATGTTCACTGACCACGTACATAGTTTCTCATTTTAGCTCAAATTGTGACAGTTACTTCAGTTTTGTTACCCAAGTTACATAGAATCTATAAATATAAAACTATCTTAATGCAAGCGATTTCCAGCTTCTAAATAACAAAAGCAAGTTTCAACAGTGAGCTTGCCTCTGTGTGAGATCTTAAGTGACAGAGGAGACTCAAAATTAGTTCTCCTTTTTCTTATCATTTAGAAACACTGTGAAGCAAGGAAGTGGCTTTCTGTTCTTTTCCGAAAGTTGAAACGTACATGTAGTTTAAAAATTCAACATGACTATAAGCTTAGAAGCCTTAATGGTATATACACTGTGACCCCCCTCCTATCGCAGGGGTTAGGGACCCAACCTGACCCGTGACAATTGAAAATCCATCATACGGGGTGCAGGTCAGTTTGGGCCTGGGGGCCTAGCTGGGGACACTTTTCCTTGCCCCCAGCCTGGCACTGCCCCAAAGGGGCCTGCAAGGGCCTTCCCAGGCCAGTTGCAGGCCCCATTCATGACTCAAAGCATCCCTGTCATTCAGTCACTAAGGGACATCCTTGTTCAAGTCCTCCAGAGTCTAGCCACATGCTAGTGTGAGGGTTCGGTTCCCTTTACCGGCGGATCCGAGTCATACACTTGGAAAGAGTCATTTCTTAACAAAACATCAAAAGGATTTTTATTGCATACAGCAGCTGTATCTCTGTAGGTACGCTCTTGAACACTTGGTGACAGTTTTGGCATAACAGAATTAACATCCTCCTCAACATAAGGATCTTCATAAATAACTCCAACTGGTGCATAACCCAAACTCGGCTCTTTTACAGATGAGGGGGTGTGGATGATCCCCGGGCCCACCACTGTGTGCCGCAGCATGGGTGCCAGGCCCACTGTGCCACAGGATTGGCAGATCTCCCGGTTTTCCATTGTTGGAACCGCTTAGAAGATTCTGGCCATTGGAGTGGATGAACGTAGACCGCCCAAGCCAATCCTTCCCCCTTCTGGACCTTAAACTGGTCCGTCTCCTCTCTCACGGACTCTCTCCCTGTCCGCTTTCCTCTCTCCTCCAACTGCCGGCTCCCCCTGTCTGTTTTATCTCCCCCTCCTTCTCCTCGCACTCCCCCCGTTCCGCCAATGTTTCCTCAACCACCCAATAGGCGTCTCGCGGACCCTCGCACGCCTTGCTTTCCCAGTCTTCCTTATCCTGTTCCTCTAGGTCTATCAGGTGTAGTCTTTTGACATGCTTCTCCAGCTCCTTGTCTTCCTCTCCATCTAGTATAGGGGATACAGACGGCTCACCCTCTCGATCACACCTGGGAGACTCCATGTCCTCACACACCCTCCCCTTCGAGTGTGCCGTCTGGGTCTCCTCCTTGCAAGCCCAGGGACCCTGTCGGGAAAAATAGTCCATGTTAAAATGATCCTTACCCCCTTTATACTTAATCTCAAAGGAATAAGGTTGCAAACTAAGGTACCATCTTGTTAGTCTATGGCTCACATCTTTCATTCTGTTGAGGCATACTAATGGGGCGTGATCAGTTATTAATGTGAAAGGCACTCCTAAGAGATAATATTTCAAGGAGTGCATTCCCCATTTAACTGCCAGTGCTTTTTTCTCATTAGTTGAATATTTTTGCTCCCTTTTATCAAGTTTACGACTTAAGAACATGATAGGATGTTCTTCCCCATTCTTCTCTTGTGATAACACGGCCCCTATCCCTCTTTCTGATGCATCAGTCTGTAGTATGAATGGTAGAGGGAAATCAGGCACGGCCCTAACTGGACAGGAACATAGCCTCATTTTTAATTCCTCAAATGCTTTTTGTTCTGCAGGGCCCCGCTTAATCATTTTTGGTAATCTTTTCCAGGTTAGATCTGTCAGTGGTGCGGCTATTTCTGAGAAATGGGGAATGAATTGCCTGTAGTACCCAGCTAAACCTAGAAATTGTTGTTCTTCTCATTTGGTTTTAAGCCTGTTCCAATTGGAAACTTTATCTACCTTATCTTCTAAAGGAAAAATTTTCCCCTGTCCCACCTTGAATCCTAAGAATTTAATATTTAACTGAGCTATTTTACACTTGGACGGGTTTACCTTCAAATTAGCTTTTCTCAATTCATTCAGCACCACCCTTAAATGCTGCAAGTGTTCTCCCCACATTTTACTATAAATGATCACATCTTCTATATAGGCCACAACGAATTATTTGACCGGTTCTAATACTTTGTCAATTAGCTGTTGAAATGTAGCAGAAGCGCTATGCAAACCAAATGGCATTTTGGTAAAATGACGCAAACCAATCGGGTTACCGAAAGCGGTCTTCTCTTTATCCTCCCTCCTTAGCGGGATCTGCCAATAACCTTTTGTTAGTTCTAATGAGCTGAGGAACGCTGCTTCTCCTAACCTATCCAATAGCTCGTCAACTCGGGGCATAGGATACGTGTCAAACTTAGATACTCTATTCAACTTCCTAAAGTCGATACAGAATCGCACAGAGCCATCCGGTTTGGGAACTACCACAGGGTAACTCCTCCAGGGAATATTTGATGGCTCTATGACCCCTAAATCTAACATCTTCTTGACTTCTTTCTCTATTACGGGGATCAGGTGGCGGGGCCACTTACGGCCATGGTCCCTCATGATTTGATCACCTACAACTTGGATTGCGTGCTCGCAGAGATTAGTATTCCCCGGCCGATTATAGAAGGTATCCTCATACTCCTTCTCCAAAGCAGTTATCTGGGCTTATTGCTCCTCGGTTAAGTCCTGACATATCTTCACATGCTTTTTATCCTCATCTTTATTACTCCAGTCAGGCCCGATTTCGTCCTCCTCTATTTCTGCTAAAAAGGCATCCATTTCTCTCCAATCTTTCAGTAAATTCACATGATATATCCCTTTCCCTTTGTGCTTGTCAGGCATTTCCAATTCATAGTCGACTTCATTCAACCTTCGAGTAATCCTATAAGGACCTTGCCACCTGGCTAATAACTTGCTTCCCTCAAAAGGTAACAATAATAAAACTTTTTGCCTGACCCGGAACTGTCTTCGCTTAACTTTCTGGTTGTATCTTTTTTGTTGAGCACCTTGAATGTTAGTTAAGTTCCATCTCACTACATCCTGCAAATTTTAAGATGTTCTCGCATTTCCAGTACATATTGAACAGACAATCCGGCTTTATCCTCCCCTTCCTCCCATTTCTCCTTGATCAAATCTAAGACACCCCCCGCCTAGGATTTCTTCCAAATAACAATTCAAAGGGAGAAAACCCTGTGGATGCTTGTTGCACCTCTCTGACCGCGAACATTAAAGGTGCTAGTAATAGATGCCATTTCCTGGGGTTATCCATCACCACTTCCCTTAACATACTTTTTAAAGTCTTATTAAATCTCTCCACCAGTCCATTCATTTGGGGATGATAAACCGTAGTCTTCAGTGGGTGTACGTCTAATATTTTCCACGTGGTACTCATAAAGTTGCTCCCTTGACCAGTGAGTACTTTGCGGGGAAAACCTAGCCTAGAAAAGACCTTAAGTAACTCCTGAGCCAATATTTTGGCTGAAGTTGTTCTGAGGGGAATAGCCTCCGGGTAACGGGTGGCGTAATCTATTAATACTAGTATGTAGATATGCCCTCCAGCTGATTTGGGTAAAGGACCGATTAAATCCAGAGCAATTCTCTCAAAGTGTTGATCGATAATTGGCATAGAGATTAATTCTGCCCCTGGGGGAGGCTTCTTCTGTGTCAACTGACAGGGTGTACACGTCTGACAAAATTTTTCTACGTCCCCTTTTAAACCTGGCCACCAAAACCGTTGGCTTATTCTATTGAGGGTTTTTTCTAAAGCCACCGAGATATCATGAGCTAATCTCATTACTTCCGACCTCCATTGGGTGGGGACAATCAATTTCTCATTACCTCTCCCATCCACATAATATAACAAACCATATTTCATAATGAAATTTACATGTCCTAGAACAATATTAGCTTTTTTTACCTTGTCTCTAACATCTTCTAAACTAGCATCATTTTGGTGCAAAAATCTCACCCTTTCTTGAGAAGCATGGTTATTTTTCTCTTCACCAGCTCCTCCTCCAAGTGGGCATCCCCTTGAAATCCTTCCTGCATTTGCACGAGATCGTTAATATGTATCCAATCATGACCGATTAACATTTCCCATGCCAGCGTAGGTACAACACCCACATTCATGCGTTTTCTTTCCCATAATCTCCACATCCACCCACGCAGTTGCATATGACTTTAAGTCGCCATGTATACATCTAACTGCAACCTCATTCTTAGTTTTCCCCCCTTTTACATCACGGACTAACATTTTAGCACACCCTGTATCGATGAACGCATTTTTACATTCTCCATTTACAGAAGCAATAATCTCCCATTTCCCCGATACCTCCTTTCCCCCTGTATTCTTTCCAAAACCTTCTCCGCCCCAAGCACAGTCAGACTTTGTACATTCTCATTTAAAATGTCCGGGGGAGCTGCAGCCAAAACATACGGGATTGTTCGGGTTGTTCCGTTGTTGGAAATAGATTCTCGCCAGTCTTCTCCCGCTTCTACTATTCATTTTCTCGCCTCCTATTCCACCGCTCTTCGAACTATAAGCTCCTCTGGTCGCCATCTTTGGATCAACTCTCACGTTACCAGAAGACTTCTTAGGAACTACCGTTCTTGCGATACCGCCCGTCTTTTCAGATGCCGACGTCCCGCGATATGACAGTTTTTCTTCCGAGATTTCGCAACCCTCTAATATATGCACGACGTCCTCCAGTGACGATGGCCAATTCCTTTTCACCCACGCCGCAGCGGTCGAAGGTATTTCCGACAGAATATGTTAAATCACTATGGCTTCTATTATCTGTTCCTTAGTATTGACGCTAGGACGGAGCCACTTAATGGCATTGGCTTTCAATCTTTGTGCCCATGACCTTGGGTGCATGCCGTTCTTATAGACCAGCACCCTAAATCGTTTGTGATAAGCTTCAGGAGTCAGATTAAGTGTTAATAAAATAGCATGCTTAACCTTCTCGTAATCAGAAGCTTCTTCCGGATCTAGGGCATCTACAATTTCTTGCAAGGCTCCATTTAAACACGGTGTCAAAATTAAAGCCCATTGTTCGACTGGCCATTTGGCCACTCTTGCCACCCTCTCAAAGGTATTCAGGTAAGCCTCGATGTCATCTTCCTTAGACATTTTTTGCAAGCGTACCGGAGCCGGATTCAAAACCCATGTACTCCGATTCATGTCATTGAAGGCATGGTCTGTCGAATTAAGGGGGTTGTCTTGTTTCAAGAGTTGAGACATCAGCAACCGATTCTGCTTGGTCAAAGCTTCCATTATCCTTTCGTGTATATTATATTCAATTTTATTTTCTTTTGTGATTGAACTCGGACCCGCCCCACGTTGGGCGCCATTTTGTGAGGGTTCGGTTCTCTCTACTGGTGGATCCGAGTCATACACTTGGAAAGAGTCATTTCTTAACAAAACATCGAAAGGATTTTTATTGCATACAGCAGCTGTATCTCTCTAGGTACGCTCTTGAACACTTGGTGACAGTTTCAGCATAACAGAATTAACATCCTCCTCAACATAAGGATCTTCATAAATAACTCCAACTGGTGCATAACCCGAACTCGGCTCTTTTACGGATGAGGGGGTGCGGATGAACCCCGGGCCCCAACACTGCGTGCCACAGCATGGGTGCCAGGCCCACTGTGCCACAGGATTGGCAGATCTCCTGGTTTTCCATTGTTGGAACCACTTAGACGATTCTGGCCATTGGAGTGGACGAAAGTAGACCACCCAAGCCAATCCTTCCCCCTTCTGGACCTTAAACTGGTCCATCCCCTCTCTCACGGACTCTCTCCCCGTCCACTTTCCTCTCTCCTCCAACTGCCGGTTCCCCCTGTCCGTTTTATCTCCCCCCTCCTTGTCCATGTGCTCCCCCTGTTTTGGCAACACTTCCTCAACCACCCAATAGGCGTCTCGCGGACCCTCGCGCACCTCACTTTCCCAGTCTTCCTTATCCTGTTCCTCTAGGTCTATCAGGTGTAGTCTTTTGACATGCTTCTCCAGCTCCTTGTCTTCCTCTCCATCTGGTATAGGGGATCCAGACGGCTCACCCTCTCAATCACACCTGGGAGACTCCATCTCCTCACAGCTAGGTCTTGGCCATTCTACCCAAGCAAAGGCCTGAAGAATATGTGTGGCTTTATTCTTTAGTTAAAACTAAAGTCCATCACCTCAGTGGACCCAAAAGAAGGATGAGTGACTACCTGATCACACAATCAGATTCACAGGTTGTGAACCAGGTGTGGTTATTCTCCATATTCAAATGTTTCCACTCCCAAGTGTTGCATTCTGCACTGGCTGATGGGAGGAATTACAGGGAATGTGAAAGAGTGCCCTTGAACAGTCTTCATTTCTAAAATATTGTTCTGATGTGTATCCCCCCTATCCCACCAGTTAGGGCACCACTGCTCCATAAGCAAAAAAGGAACTGGTACAGAACTGGGATGATGCGATTCCCATGATTTTCTAGCACCTGCATGGTGGGAGCAGAGCTACCTTGATGACCTGCAATCAAGGCTGCTGGGTGTCATCATCACTGCCTCTTTTTCCTTGTTGTCCTCCTCTGGCCACAGCTCCAGCTCCAGCTCCAGCTCCTCCTCCTCCTCCTCCTCTCAGATCTGCTCCTTTCATACAGCAAAAGGTGTGCAGAGACTGATGGGTTCCTGGTGGAAAGAGGTAGAAAACCTGCTCTGTCGTATCAGCTCTGATGACCACAGGGTTTTTTGCTACATCGTTAACATCACTGCCTCTCTTACTTCGTCCTCTGGACCTGGCTCCAGCTGCAGCTCCTGCTCCTACTCCAGCTCCTACTCCTCCCCCTCCCTCTCCTCCTCCTCCTAGATCTGCCCCTTTTATCATACAGGAAAAGGGGTGCAGAGACTGATGGGTTGCTGGTGGTTCCTCCTCCTTACCATAGAAACTGAGGTTGGCAGAGGAATCTTCCACCTACGTTCAGAGGAGCCATTAGCTACTTCGTTGTGTGGAAAGAGTGGAAAAACCAGCTCAGTCATATCAGCTTTGAAGACCACGGGCTTTTTCACTACATTGTCATCATCACTGCCTCTTTTTCCTTGCTGCCCTCCTCTGGACACAGCTCCAGCTCCAGCTCCTCCTCCTCCTCCCAGATCTGCCCCTTCTATCATACAGCAAGAGGTGTGCAAAGCCTCAGCCAAGTTCACAACTTGCTATGGGTTCATCCGCTGCTTGGTTCCTGCTGGAAGAGATGGGAAAACTTGCCTCATGTCTGGGAGGGGAGTCATTGGCTTCCTGGCTCTTGACAAGAAGAAGCGGAAACACCATCACCAGGAGAATCCACTTGGTCTTACACAAGCTCGCCAGGATGTTCTCCAGGTAGGATTCTGCAATGGCTTTTCTTGGAGGTCAGCTTCATGCTTTGTGATCTAGATATTGATTGTTTCCAGCCATGCTTAGATTCCAAAAGCTGATGGGATCATGTGCTTTCACCCTAGGTATGGATGAGATGGAATGTGGCAGCCCAGTATAGAAAGCAAAAGCCCAGAGGGGTGGAATTACTGGAAACATTGCATATTCCTTCAGCCACAGTCTGCCTGGAGATATCAGTTGAGGATCTCCATATGGCTTCACCATAGTAAAAAACTATTCACCCTTCCCAAAAACTGTATACTACTTTTTACAAGCAAGCTGAATCGTTAAGTGCAACTTGCTCCATAGCAAGAAAATGTTAATGGGCATAAACTAATACTATATATTTAAAAATGTAATGGTTTTTTGGCAAAGGTGTAGAATCACCCCCTTGTTCAATTGTTCCATAGAATTCCGGAGTTCCCCGGGAAACACCATGTGGGAATTTCCTCACTTGCTTACATAGCAACATTCGGGTTGTTTTCCAGCACACTTGGACTTCGCCTGGAGGTTCAGGGTGGGGACCACCTTGTCTTCTTTCCTGGCAATGCTGGGCTCAACAGATAGGATTCCTTTGTGATCTGCCTTGTGGAGTTTTCTCCCTTTGCTCCTGTATTTCCCTGTCTCACAGGTAAGACTGTCAGCACTCAGCACTCTTACTGGAACTGTTTTTTTCCCAGTGGGGAAACCTGCATACTGTTGGATAATTCTCAGCAAAGTACATGATGGCATAAATATGTTTCCATCCACTGCATTCATGCCTGCATACCATATATCCATATTTTCTGGGAGGGTGTGTTCCCTTCAGCCTCCCCCTGCAGAAGCAATTTCCTCCACCTACAAGGCACCCCTGTTGTTTCGCTCCTCCTCTCCCTTTTGTCAATTTAACCACAAAATCCGTCTCTAAAGAATTTTGCAAATCCCTACCTTGCTTCTGAGGAGAAGCAGTAGTATCAAAATGGCTATCCATCATCATGTTGAACTCAATTTTATTTTCTCTGCTTCTCTGTTTGCCTCCCAGGAATATTGGACTTCCTGACTGAGAGCTTCTCATCCTTAACAAGAGGGTTTCTGGACAATAAGGCATTCTAGTGTAAGTTGCTGGACACTCTGGACCTGCCCTCTTGGAGGTGGGCTCCATAATTATGTGTTCCTTGGGACATTGACCATTCTCAAATTACAGACACAAGACTGCTAGCTTTCCTTTGGAAAATTCCCAAAGGACCTGGAAGCTCTACAGATCTGGAGGCTAGCTTCCAGAATATTCCAGACACCCATGCTGACCAGAGAGTATTCGGAAACTGTTTACAGAAAATTCTCATTTCTGTCAAGATGCACCTGTTTTCTAGAACCTCTCTGAATCACAGAGCTTGGATTGATAAATATGCTCTTTGGAATCTCCTATTTATGTGGTAAGAAAAATATTGGAATTGGCCAAGCAGAATGGCCATTGTTTTTAAGAATTGTCAAAATGTAGTTCTCATGAATCCCCTTTGAACAGATTCTTAAAACTTCTGGATTACGTCCCGTAGGTCTCTTTCTGGTGACAGCTTTGGGAGTCTTTCAGGTCACATTCAACAGGTTATTGGAACCAGAGACTGACATCTTTCCTGAGAGATGGCCAAGCTATCTGTGGTCTGTTTTCCAACAGGTAAAGGTGAGGAAGGAACTCTTCTTTGGCATCGTGGCTTCTATTTTCCATGTCCATCCAGTGGAAGCGGTTGCTTTTTTTTAGCCAAACCAACACCTGGCAACCCAAGGTTGGGAACCCTTGCTGTAGAGCAGTGGTGGCGAACCTTCGGCACTCCAGGCATTTAGGACCACAATGCCCACAGACCTTTGTCATTGGCATTACAGGCTTGGAATTCTGGGAGTTGTGGTCCAAAACATCTGGAGTGCTGAAGATGTGCCACCACTGCTGTAGAGTGTGTAACTTGTGGGAATGTCTCTGCTACATCCACACAACAAGCCTATAGAGTGCAATCAATACACATGCATGCATGAATGCGTTGACACATACAACCACATTCCCTTTCACTTGCTTCCAATCCTTAAATGTCCATGCACAACAGCTACTATTCTCGTTTTGTGAAAGACATGCCCAAGGGTGTAATTTCCTGAATTCACACCAAATATTCTCATTCTTATCCACCACCCCCTCTCTCTTCCTCTGCCATTGACAGTTGCACCAACTTTGTACTTGAGAAATGACTGCAATGGGAACAGTAGAACTCCAGACATTTCTTAGTTACAATTATTATTGATCTATTCTGCTCTCTGTCTGTTTGTTCATCCTTTCTCTTTAGTTTTCCTAGACAACACAGGTTATACCAAAAGCAGCTTCAGTTAACAGAACATTTGGTGTAATGATCGGAATTCTTTTACTTCTGTAGGCCAGAGGAGGCGTCAGCTTCTCTCTCTTCTGGGAGTGGAGTCGTTGGCTGCTTCCTTCCTTCCCACTGGAAGAGATGGAAAAACCTGCTCCAGGGTTACTGACTCAAAGGCTCTCCAGGGTCTTAGGTATGATCCTGCTTTAGTTTTTCTCAGAAGTACTTCATATGCTTTCTGGTTCCTATCGAAATCTGACTGTTTCCAACCGTGCTTAGTTTCCAGAATGCTGACATCCTGTGCCTTCACACCTGGTCCGGAAGAGGTGGGATGTGGCAGCCCAGTGTGGAAACCAGAAGAGAACCTCTACAAACAACATTTTCTGCACCTATTATGGAAAGGCATGCCTCAGTATCGCTAGATATGTTGCTCTGCGTACTCGGTAGCTCTTCCACCGACATCCTACTGGAGAATGTGCTATTATGGGAACTTTAGAGAGAACAGAGAGCTCCTACTTGAGTTAGATTTGATGAATTATTGGAATCAGGGATTGACCCTCTTGGTCCTTTGGCCCGAGTTCTGCCATTTGGGGTCTCACTTTTGAAACAGATAAAGGCGAGGAGTAACTCTCCTGGGACATCATTGCTTCCATTCTCTGTATCCGTGCCATGGAATCTGTTTCTTACACACCAAGATGCTTATGTGTTAAATATTGCAAGTTCTTGAATACGCTCTTGCCCATGCATATGAATGCTCCCAGCCTGGCTGATGATTTAGCCTTTTACACTGAAACAGTTGTGCACATCCCAGAAAGAGCTGCTTAAATTTGGATACCCTTCTGTTTGGAGAGGGCAGAGCGGAGGCTCAAACTGTAATGCTGACATTTCTCAAAGAAGCCTTTTTAGAAGACTAAGCTGATGATTTCTGTGGCCCCTCGCCTTGTTATGAGTATGCAAGAGAATCTCAATACTTCCCTTCCATCCAGTCTTGTTTTTCTGTGTGTTTAATGACATGCAGATGAAATGAGTAGTGGGTTAAATCCATGTTGTTAACAGGCTCAAGATGTCACATGTTATTTTGTTGCAGAGTTTATGAAATCTTTTGCTGGGAGGTTGTTTTGGAGGTTCTTTACTGGAGGCACATAGCAGCAAGGTCTGCCATGGTCCCCTGTCAACTCACGCCACTCATCCTTCCAGACCAGATGACTTCAAACATCCTTTAAGCCAACAGGTCTCCCCACTGATACTTCATGGTTACCACACCAGCAGGATGGGAAGCACCAATTTCACGCCTACAGCTTGATCAGCAATAAGTCCACAGAACCTTCTTCTGGGAGGTGTGATCCAAGAATACTTGAGCTGCACACCCTCGGTAACCTCATTACAGAGTCTGAAGGGAAAAAGTCTCCACAACAGCAGGTTTTACAAGGCCTTGATCAACAGCCTGCTCTGTCTCACTCATCGCAAGGAGAGACAATAGGCCTTCAGAAAAAGTAAGCTGGAAAGAGTAAGCAGGAAGGCAGTTGTCTGCACAGGGAGGGGGAATGGTAATAAGAGGACATAAGTGTGGGACCGCATAGCAATTGTTTATACAGTTATATAACATCTCAAAGCAAGGGGAAAGCAGATTTGATCCACAAAAGCTCACCTTAAAATATAGCAATTATCTATAAGGTGACAACATCATTTTTGTCTTCTTGTTCATTTTTCATTCCTTTTGGCCAGATTTGCTAGCAGAGGCTAACACCGCTTTTGAATCTACAACTATGGAATGCCTCAGTGAAGGAGATTTTAGAGAGAGAAAAATGATACTTGCGGGACAAACATGTACCCAGGCTTGTCAGTGGGTATACCTATGTTGCATTCATCAAGCATCCAAGACAGCTGGATGGTCTAATGGACCATGTTTCCAGGGTTTTGGAAATGTGAGATCTATGCCAAGAATGCAAAGGCGACCTCCAGGAAAATGTCTCTGTGTTGCTAGAACTGTTTATGAGAATAGCAGTTGGATGTGTCTTTTCCAGGGACACAATGGTGTAGAAAGGAAGACATTTTGTTAGTAGAGATGGGCACGAAACGCTAAAATATCATTTTGTTTCATTTTATGTTTTTTTTTAACATGTGTGTGTGTGTGTGTGTAGTGCTTGTATAATTTGTTTCCCTCCCCCAAGCCCTGGGCACTAGCTGATCAGCGCTTGGGGCAGGAAAAAAGTTTTAGAAGTCCTTTGCTGCAACTCCTTCTGATGCTCTTTCATTGCTGGGAATAGGAGGATAAATTACAAAGTAGATCTGTCATCTGATCTCTTTAGTAATGTCCTTGGCCATGTCTTCTTAAATTGAAACATATTAATTGATCTTACACCTTGCTACCCTGTTCTGCAGAATCAGCTTTTATCCTTTCTTTGATTGCAAGAGACCTCTTCAACATCTGAATACAGATCTTGCAACCCTTCTGCCTTTTTAAGAGGTTGTAGTCTGTATAATGATGGAATGATGCTAGCTCATGTTTGTGTCTTTCTAGCCACATTTTGGTGGATCAGAAGCTTGTTTCTAGTAGGAACCTGGTTTTGGGACTTGGTACCAAAGACTTGGACTTGGGTCATCTATTGAGCAGCCGTGTGATTTTGTAACCCCTCTTCTCTCCCCCCTCCCCATTACCTGACATCAACCACAGGGGAATCTCTCCGATGTCGGTTTAGTCAGAACCTGGGAGCAAAGTGTACAACTGAAACCACCCAAGACTGTCAGCCCCATCAAGACACCTGCATCTCTCCACTCCCAGAAGCCACCAAGAGTCAATGGGCTGTCTCTCTGCTACAGCCAGACATTTTGTCCCCCACCCAATACTGGAGAGGGGCATACGGAGACATCCTTTGACTTGGCAGGTGGGCTGAAATTGTCTCTGGTCCTCTATTTCTTGAATTAAAATCCCACTCCTTTCATATTAAGCTAGTCGCAGCCGCTCCAGTGCAGCGGATCCAGTGTCAGACATTAGGACTCAGGAAATGGGGTCTAAATCTCTGTTCATCCACAAAAACTCAGAGGGAGCAACCCTAACCCGATCCTTCCCTGAACATTGGACATATCTCAAAAACACAGTTAGGTTGTTATATGTTGGAGTGACCTGACAGCACTGGCCATTGTCTTATGTCATCAGAACTGGAACGACTGTCGTTTATCAGGTCAGGTTTTTTTTTAATTAGACCAATTTAGGAGGCATTAAAAAATCTGCAGTTCAATTAGGTTTGGAGAGAGCAAGTTTCCTCAACAGGGATGGGACAATGGTAGGATAGAACATGCAACATAGAATAGGTAGAGAGGTAGTACAGGAACACCTTGAAACATTAAATAAATTTAAGTCTCCTGGGCCAGATGAATTACACCCAGGATATTAAAAGAACTGGCAGAAGTAATTTCAGAGCCATTGGCAATAATCTTTGAGAAGTCCTGGAGAACAAAGGACGTCCCCATCGATTGGAGGAGGGCTAATGTTGTCCCCATCTACAAAAAGAGGAAAAAAGAGGACCCAAATAATTACCGCCCAGTAAGCTTGACTTCAATTCCTGAAAAGATCCTAGAGCAGATTATTAAACAGTCAGTCTGCAATTATTTAACAAACAATGCTGTCATTACAAGAAGTCAACACGGGTTTCTTAAAAACAAGTCATGCCAGACTAATTTGATCTCTTCCTTTGATTATAGGCCTGGTGAATGAAGGGAATGCTGTGGATATTGCTTATCTGGATTTTGGAAGGCATTCAATAAGGTTCCCCATGGTATTCTTGCGAAGAAGTTAGTAGAAAGTGGGATAGAGAGTGCTACTGTTAGGTGGATTTGTAATTGGTTGACTGATCACACCCAAAGGGTGATCATAAATGGCCTCTCTTCATCTTGGAGAGATGTGACCAGTGGGGTGCCCCAGTGTTCTCTTCTGGGTCCAGTGCTGTTCAATATCTTTATTAATGACTCAGAGGAAGGAATAGAGAGTGTGCTAATTAAATGTGCAGAAGATACCAAATTGGGAGGGGTTGCTAAGTCCCTAGAGGATAGGATGAAAATCCAAAAGGACCTTGACAGATTAGAATGCTGGGCCAAAGCTAACGGAATGGATTTCAACAGAGGGAAATGTAGGGTGCTACATCTAGGTAAAAAGAATGAATTGCACAGATATAGGATGGGGGACACTTGGCTGGAGAATAGTACCCGTGAAAGGGATCTGGGAGTCTTGGTGGACCACAAATTGAACATGAGTCAGCAGTATGATACGGCGGCCAGGAAAGCCAATGCGATTCTTGGTTGCATCAACAGAACCATAGTGTCTAGATCAAGGGAAGTGAAAGTACCACTCTATTCTGCTCTGGTCAGACCCTACCTGGAGTCCTGTTTCCAGTTCTGTGTGCCTCAATTTAAAAAGGATGTTGACAACCTTGAGCGGGTGCAGAGGAGGGCGACCAGGATGGTTGAGGTTCTGGAGGAAATGTCTTATGAGGAACGGCTTAGGGAACTGGGAATGTTTAGCCTCTCTAAAAGAAGGCTGAGGGGGGATATGATAGCTATGTTTAAATATTTGAAAGGATGTCATATTGAAAAGGAAACAGGTTTGTTTTCCATGGCTTCAGAGACTAGGACTCGGGGCAATGGTTTCAAACTACAGGAAAAGAGATTCCATTTGAACATTAGGAAGAACTTCATGACAGTTAGAGCTGTTTGGCAGTGGAATATGCTGCCACAAAGGGTAGTGGAATCTCCTTCTTTGGAGGTTTTTGAACAGAGACTGGATGGCCATCTGTCGAAAATATTGTGATGGGGTTCCTGCATGGCAGAGGGTTGGACTGGATGGCCCTTGAGGTCTCTTCCAACTCTATGATTCTATGGTCTCACAAAAAGCAGGTGAGGAGAATTCAATCATAGAATCAAATTGTAGAGTCAAACAATAGAGTTGTAAGACACCTCAAGGGCCATGCAGTCCAACCCCCTTCCATGTAGGAACCCCTTGATGTTAAAGCCATGCCTTGCTGCATTAGAAGTAGAACTGTAATGATAAGGAAAGGACGAAGGGCAGCCAAAAATAATAATTTTAAGGTAATACTCTTCTGCCATCAAATCAGTCCTAACATGGCAACCCTTTTCAGGATTTCCTAGGTAGACAGTTGACCATTCTCTTCTTCGTGGGGTGCCCTGGGACTGTGCAGCTAGCCCAAGGCCACCCAGACTGGTTGCACTCACAGGAGGCCCAGTGGCAAAACAAATTCCCAGCCACCACTGGACCACACAGCCTTTTTCTAGGGGCTCCCTGGGACTATGTAGTAGGTCTAAGGCCTCAGTGGGGAATTGAACTACTGATCTCTATCTCCACAGTCAAATGCCTAAATCACCAAGCTAGCCAGCACTGTTAAACAAAACTAAGCCAATAAAAAGAGTGCCACTCATTTCTTTGCAAGCAAGGAAGGAAGCAAGCAGGGACACACTGGGAGAAATCCCAGCCTTGTCCCTGAAAAGAAGCTTTTCCATTTCCCCAGGAGAACAAGATTGGAGTGACTGCCCCTCTGCCACCATTTATTACTTTCCAATTCTTTCCCTTTATAGGTGGCTTGAGGGTATCCTTCGCTTATTTCTCATGCCTTGAAGATCCGTTTTGCCGGGCAGGCTGTTAGACTGCTGCCATGGAAGAAGATGTTCATACCTGACTCAGATCAGCTGCTGTCAGGAGGAGCAATGCAACAATGGGTCTTCCCTGGAGAAAGAAGGCCCTGAGTCAGATAAACTGGATCACCTCAACCGGGAATCTTGCAGTCCAAAGCTCGACAAGGCTAGCAGCTTGCATAATGATCTGTCGTAACGCTCAAGGAATGCTTGGTTCCGGAGTTCAACACGTTTTCCTTCTCACCACGGAGCTTCCCAAGAGAGAAGCGGCAATGAGATATGGAAATTAGGTCCCTGCTGAACTGCCAATGACCAATCAAAAAACCAAGCTTGCTGTGGGCAAGGTACAGAGAGGGCAAGCCCATACCACAGCAAACAGATGTTTTTCAATCCTTCAGGGAGGACATCTGTCCATAAAGTTATAAATAGACCACCTCCTTCGATCCTCAACATGACAGGCATGTTGAAAAATATGAAAGTGTTGTTGCATCAGCCCCCTGCAACTGGAGTGTGGTGGGAAGCCAAGTGTGGAGAAAAGCTGTGTCTGAAGAAACAGATTATATCATGTTTATTTATTTATTTATTTATTTATTTATTTATTTATTTATTTATTTATTTATTT
>JAHTLZ010000348.1:18305765-18317125 GCA_023846285.1 Phrynocephalus versicolor
TAGTAGTAGTAGTAGTAGTAGTAGTAGTAGTAGTAGTAGTAGTAGTAGTAGTAGTAGTACTCTAACAAATACAGCTGCCATTTGTTAATCTGGAGTTGGCCTTATCCAATGATCAAGCTCTTGCCAAGAGCTTAGGATGACTAGAGATATCTTCATAGAATATATGCTGTTCCTAATAATGTCGCCATTTGTAGTTGACCGATGTTGATCTTATCAATCCCGAGGGTTTTCAGATGTTGACCCAGGTCTTTTGGGAACGCACCCAAGGCACCTATTATTATTGGTGTTGTTCTTGCTTTCTTATTCCATAGCTTTTCAATTACTATTTCTAAATCCTGATACTTGGTTATCTTTTATAACAATTGCTGACTCTTGCATCTCCTGGTATTGCCGCATTGATGATTCAAATCTTGTTTTCTTGCTTGTACACTATTGTAAGGTTTGGAGTATTGTGGGCAAGGGGTCTATCACATTGGATTCTGAAATCCCAGAGCACCTTGATGTCTTCATTTTTGGTAACCTTGTCTGGCAGATGTTCCCACCAGTTCTTGCGTGACTTCTTGTAATTTTTTACATATGTTCCGGTGGAGCATTGCTGCCACTTTATTATGACAGACTAAATAATCAGTCAGAGTGATTTTTGGGCAACAGCTGATGATGTGATCTACAGTTTCATCCTTCTGTTTGTACAATCGACATTTACTATCTATTTACTATCAATTTTGCCTTTATTGCATTTGTTCCTAAGGCTTGATTTTGAGCTGCCATGATTAATCCTCCAGTTTCTTTCTTCAGTGTTGCTTTTCTTAACCAAAGCCAATTTTGTTCTTGATTGATCTTATTATTGGTGTCCCTTATAAACTGACCATACAGTGCTGTACTATGCCAGTTCTCTATTCGGCTTTGCATTTGTTGACTTTTACATTCTTGTTTAGTTTCTTGATATTCCTTTAATGTGCCTTCAGCACATTGACTTAAGCACACCATCCATGTGACATGCAAGTTGGTTCTGCATCTCTTACAGTTTTCAATTACCATCTTGTCAATGAGCAGCTATTCTTTGGTACGTGGCTATTAGAGATGGGCACGACTTAGCGCAATTTTCATTTTCATTTTCGTTTTTTCGTTTTCGTTACGTAATGAAACAAAAACGAAAAACGGTTCAAAAATGGACCGAAAACGGAAACGAAATGACTAATTTTGAGCCCGTTTTTGTTTTTCGTTACTGGAAAAGCACTCAATGGAGCTAAATGGGGAGAAATGAAAAATTTTTCATTTTTGTTTTCGGTTTTCGTTACGTAACGAAACGAAAATGAAAAATTTTGAAAATTAGCTCACGAAAACGGAAACGAAACGAAGCGGACCCTAGCCGAAAACGAAAACGAAAACGAAAAAATTTTTCTGAGTCGTGCCCATCTCTAGTGGCTATTCTTACAACTGACATTTTGTTCAAAAGGACATAAGTTGTTTTGTATCAAATGACTCCGGATGGCATCGGAAATAATTCTTGTCAGGAGTTTGAACATTGTTGGTAGGCAGGTAATTGGATGGTAGTTGCTAGATATAAGCCCTTTTCTGTGATCATTCATAATTAAGTATGTTCTCCCTATTGTTAACTAGACATAGGCACGACTCGGAGAAATTTTCGCTTTCATTTCCGTTTTTCATTTCTGTTATATAACGGAAATGGTAATGATAATTAAGCTGTCAGAACTCGAACTTGAACCGAAAAAAGAAAAATTTGGTCGGGTTTTTCGTTTTTGTTTGTGGCATCGCAGCGATCGCGCAATGTGAAGCACAGAAAAAGTTTTTAAAAGTTTTTTTTAAAAAAAAACCGACTCCCGGCCAAAAAAGCAGGCGAAAATATGCCTGCCTGAGGCTTTGCCACCTACCAGAGGGGTGGTTTCTGGGGGGTCCCCGGCCTCCCCCCTCTTCTCCTGTCCTGGGCTGCTTGCAGCAGGCTGGGGGGGTCATTCTCGTCGTCTTGCCATGCCATGCGGTGCGGGGGACCCAAAATGGCGACCACAATTTTTCTTTTGAAATCGTGGTCAAAAAACACGCCAAATCACCACAGAAACATGGGAAATTTATTCATTTTAAATGCCTGAATTTTAATAGTAGCAGCAGTGGGGTTTTTAATAGCAATAAAATGTCATACTTATTTTATTTTATTTTTTATTTTTTTAGACCTGCCCATTTGGGCTGGGCATGGGATGGGACCATACAATTTTTTTGAACCATTCCACCAATGGCATCGCCAGGTTTTTGACTGACACTTCTGGATGTCTTGCAGGGCATAAAAAGCTGAGGCACCTTCCAGAAATCACAGTTGGGTGTATGGATGTGGTTGAGGGAGGAGGGCTAGCTGCTGGTGCTGGTGTGATCCGATTGAGATTGAGGAGGGAGGCTGGAGGCTTTAGGATTTAAGTTAGGCAGGGAGGGAGGGAATTGAATTTAGAAAATAATTTCTTTGATTCCCTGCAGCTTTGTCTGCTGAAGGGAATAGCAGTTTTTTTTCTTTATTTCTTCTCTGGCAGTTTGTGAGGATTTTTTTCTGATATTGGATAAAGGGGGAGGTTCGACTGGGAGTGGAAGGTGTGGATTTATTTTAAAAATATATTATATACTACCATTTATTTTCTATTTTCCCAACTACAATTTGCTTGCACACATTTGGGGTGCAAGCCAAGAACAGAACCTCTATCCTAAGTGATATCCTAACTGCCCACTCACCCGCCTGTGGCCCATGGCACCGCCCGCCCACTCGCCTGCCCGCATTTCCCCCTTCCACTGTTGCCACCCGCCCATGGCCCCCCGCTACTGCCCCCCGCCCACACCTCCCCCCGTGGCCCGCTGCCCACCCCGCCCACCACCTAGGGCGCAAAAAACACCTCACGTTGGCCCTGATTGTGGGACGCCCCAATGCTCTGGGAAGTCAAATCATGCTAAATCACGGTGGAAACGACAAATGAAAAACAAAATGATAAAATGACAAATTTTTGAAAAATTTCACGACAAACGGAAACGGCCTGAAACGGACCCGTTCCGACAAATGAAAACTCGAAACATCATTTTTTTCTGGTCGTGCCCATGTCTATTGTTAACCATTGATCATTATATTTCACCCTTGACCCTGAGTGGTATTTGGAGGCTTTTAGGGCTTTACCAGTTGGCCTGGCTGATGATCTAGTCAACGCTTAGGTGGAGAGGTGGTATGAGGAGGCCTCCTGGGCAGTGGACTTGATCACTCCCAAGTGCCTTCCCCGTTCCTGTTTGTGGTATAAGGCTGAGTTGAGGGCAATAAAGAAGGAACAGAGAAGGTTTGAAAGCAGATGGAGGTAAGACCAGCTGGCTACTAAATGCTGCGGTTTGTGCTCTGACCAGGCAATATGTTAGGGCTATAAGAGCTGCTAAAAAGCCTATTATACTCAGATAATTGGTGCGGCCATGAACCACCAGGCAGAATTGTTCTGGGTGGTTCATGACCTCACCAATCCTGGTTAGCCGGGGTCTCCTCCTAGTGATTTCACTAGTGAGCCATTCTCAGCCCATTTTTGATATAAAGTTGAGGCCATCCAGGGCTCTGGTGCATTGCAAACTGGTGGCTTCTCCACTTGACCCCTAGCCTTCCTGGTTAATTAAGACATCAGGGGGAGCATGCTGAAATGGGCTTAATCGATTATTAATGCCTCTTTCAGGAAGGGAACATTCCCCTCCCATTTGAAGATGGTTGTAAAGTCCCTTCTTAAGAAATCCGGCTTGGCCTTGGCTGATTTTGGCCAACTATTGCCCGATAGCCATAGAGCCTTTTCACACGACCCCTAAGATCTACTGGCCACTTAAATTCGGACCAGAGATCTTGAGGGTTCATTGCTTTTCCTGAGTCCCTACCCCTCCACACTTCCTTGATCCTGTCTGCGTGAGGGGAGGGAGACAAAAGAATGCTGGCTCACCTCCGTTTGCCGGTCCAAGCCTCCCCGTCGTCCTGATTCCTTCTCTTAAAGGGGCGGGAGGCAAAAAAATCCAACAAACAGAAGCGAGGAGAGCCGGACACTCACTCCTTTACATCCAGAACTGGGATTTTTCACCCTCCAAGAGCAGGTACCTGAAAAGTGCGCTGGGACGCGCTTAGGTGGGCATGGCCGCACTTAATTTTCTGTAAACTCTGGAGCTGGTGGGGAGACAATTTTAAGCTCTGGAGCTGGGAGCCATTTGTGTCAGAGTTTAGGGGTCGTGTACAAATACCCATAGTTCCTTTTTTGTTTAAGATGTTTAGGCGGGTCACCACTGAATGTCTCCAGATGGTCCTGGAGGAGGATAATGTCCTGGATCCTTTCCAGTCTGGGTTCAGGCTGCACCATGGTACTGAGACAGTCCTGGTCACACTGCATGATGACCTGCGGAGGTGGGTTGACATTGTTTACTTTCCCTATTTACCCTCCTTGACCTCTCAGTGGCTTTCATTGCCATCAACCAGGATATCCTTCTGGACAGGCTCTCGGGGGTGGGAATCAGTGGCCTAGCCTTGTGCTGGCTCTTCTCCTTCCTTGGAAGCCATGTCCAATGTGCAAAGCTGGGAGGGAGCTGTCAGCCCCTTGGACCATAACTTGTGGGATGCCCCAGGGCTCGGTGATCTCCTCCATGCTATTTAAAATCTACATGAAGCTGCTGAGTGAGGTTATCCAGAGTTTTGAAAACAGCTGCCATGAGTACGCTGATGACACACAGCTCTGTCTTTCCTTTCTCACCTCTGCAGTGGAGGCTGTTCAGACCCTGAACTGTTGCCTGGCTGCAGTCATTGATTGAACTAGTTCTAACAGGCTCAGGTTGAACCACAAGAAGACTGAAGTTCTGTTTTTGGGGGATCCTCTGATGGTTCCAGCAGCCTTCTCCCCAATCTTGGAGGGTCTTCTCTCCAGCTGGATGAGAGAGTGAGACGTTTGTGTATGGTTCTGGATCCAGCCCTCTTCCTGGAGTTCCTCGTGCTGGCCATTTCCAAGTTGGTCTATTACCAACTTCGGCATCACCTAGATTTGCCTGTTTCTGGACGAGAACTCCCTGAGGGCAGTTGTGCACTCAGTGATGATCTCCAAGATCAATTACTGCAAAGCACTCTACGTGGGGCTTCCCTTGGCCTTTGTTAGAAGACTGCAGTGGGTACAGAATGTAGTGGCCAGGTTGGTGGTTGGGGCAAGCAGATTTGCCTGCATCACCCCCAGTCTGGCTTGCCTCCATTGGCTGCCTGTTGCCTCCCAAATCAGGTTCAAGGTTTTGGTTTTGGTTTACAAAACCCTCCACAGCTTGAGCCCTGATTATCTGGTGGAGCATATTTCCCTCAGATCAGTAAATGCCTGTCCCACAAGAACTACCCAGGTGTTTGTGGTTTGGGTGGCCTCGCCTAGAGAGAACCATGACCTGCAGGCGGGCTAGCACTCCTCTCTATGGTATGATAAAGCTAAAAATCATATCGTGTTTCCCCGAAAGTAAGACAGTGTCTTATATTAATTTTTGCTCCCAAATATGTGCTAGGTCTTATTTTCAGGGGATGTCTTATTTTTCCATGAAGAAGAATATGGTACACATTTATTGTTATCTTATTATCAGGGAGGCCTTATTTTCCGGGGATGCCTTATTTTTCAGCGAGAGGCAAAACTGTAAGTAGGTTTTATTTTCGGGGATGTCTTATTTTGGGGGGAAACAGGGTAAGTTCTTCCAGAGACATCTTACTTCTCCTATCAGATGAGAAACTGATACAAAAACTGTATGTTTCTACTAGATAGGGAAATGGACAAAGAAGAAGTTAAAGAGACAAAAATCCAATGGGCTAAAGATTTTGGATATGCTATACAACTAGAACAATGGCAACAAATATTGTTGTTTAATTATAAATTAACTGCAGCAGCAACTTATAAAGAAAACCTACTAAAATGTTTTATAGGTGGCACATGACACCAGTAAAATTAGCCCAAATAGACCCAAGATTATCAAATTGATGTTGGAAATATCAGAAAGCTAAAGATACATACCACCATTGCTGGTGGGGATGTGTAAAAGAAAAAAAAATTGGGTGAAAATACATACAGTAGTTGGTTAGAACAGATAATGAAACAAAGAATTAATCTTAGACTAGAGGTTTGCCTATTGGGGATACTAGCAACAATGAGAAATACTGAAATTAGGTATTTGATAGATAATGCATGTATGAACAGCAGCAAGATTAGCTTGGGCCTAATGGTGGAAGATAGATAAGAGTCCAAATGATGAGGTGGTTATCAATAAAATCACTGAATGTGCTGAAATGGATAGATTGACATATACATTAAGAGGAAAGGAAGAAAATAGATTTGCACAGATATGGAATAAGTTTCACACATGGTTAGACAGTAGAAAAGATATATTAAAAATTTCCTTTTAGGTAAGTTCTAGTAAATGAAGGGAAGAACTGTATTATGAGCAATGTAACTAATTGAAAATTGTAGCATATGTAAATGTGTGATTTACCATTAAGCTGCACAATGAGATAAGTGGAAATGATTTATACATTTTTTTTAATTTTATGCTTTGAAAATGGTGAATAAAAATATTTTTTTTAAAAAAGAACCAGGCCTTTCTGTGGTTGCCCCGTGGCTTTGTAATTTATTCCAAGTGCCTGGCGCAGTCCCTGCCTGCCTTCTGGAAAGCCATAAAGACCTGGCTTTACCAAGAGGCCTTTGGGTAATTGTCTTTGGGGTTGTCATCTTTGATTGGTTTTTGCCTGGACACCTTTATTTTTATTTTTGCATTTATGCTTTTCCCATTTTATTGGGTATGTTGTTAAATTGTATTTTATTGGTTTTGCATATTTGTTACTTTTATGTTTTGTTTTGTTTTGTACACTGCCTTGAGCTGTGCACAAGCTCATGCTACATAAAGTAAAAGTAAATAAAAATTGAGCCTCATGATGCTGTGGTTAAACTGCTGTTTTGCAGTTCAAAACTGTGCTCATAACCTGGGTTTCAGTCCCAGGTAGCCAGCTCAAGGTTCACTCATGCTTCCATCCTTCTGAGGCTGGTTAATGGAGTACCATGCTTGCTGGGAGACAATGTGTAGCCTGTATGTGTGTGTGTTGTGTCGTTAACAGTCGTGACCGACTCTATCTGACTCCATGTCCATGGAGTTTTCCTGGCAGGAGTACTGGAGTGGTTTGCCAGTTCCTACTCCAGGTGCCTACAGCACCTGGTATTAGAGATGGGCACAACTCAGCGAAATTTTTGTTTTTGCTTTCGTTTTTCGTTTTCGTTACGCAAAGAAAACGAAAATGAAAAATTTCCAGAAAACAAAACGAAAATGAAAATGAAATGAAAAATTTTGCCGTGCTTTTCGTTTTCGTTATGGCAGACACATCAGAATGAAAAGAATGCTAACGAAAATGAAAATTTTTCATTTTCATTTTGTTTTTTTCCGTTTCGTTTCATAACGAAAACAAAAATGAAAAATGTGCAAAAAACCCAACAAAAACGAAAACGAACCGAAACGGACCCCTTAACAAAAAATGAAAAACAAAAAATTATTTTTTTGAGTCGTGCCCATCTCTACCGGGTATTCCCTGGTAGTCGCCCATCCAAGTACTAACCAGGGCCGACCCTGCTTAGCTTCCAAAATCAAGTGAGATAGGATGTGCTTAGGGCATCTAGGCAGGTCCATAATTCAATTGTAAACATCCCAGAGTGTGCTTTACACACTATAGTGGAATATAAACAGCATACTTTACTTTGCTTCTGAACCAACGAACCAGTGCTTTTCTGTGAACTTTCTGGTTCATTTTTTGTTCATACCCCTCTCTACTGTTTAATAATTTTCTAAAATGTATTGTGTCTTCCATTTTCTGAAGCTTACTAAAAAGCACATATAGAAAGAAAATGAGCAGAGTTCACTGTACAGTAGTTCTAATCAAATTTCTAGTTAGGCAGCAATTAGATGTTTCAGAGGAATGCTCTGAATAGTACACTCCTGAGACTGATCTCTCTACACAACTACGGTACTATGCCATACCTTGGGGCTCATTGCAGGGATCACATAACCCCCTGTTACAACAGCTCCACTGGCTGCCAATTTGTTTCCTGGCACAATTTCAAACATTGATTTTAACCTATAAAGCTCTAAGGAACTTGGGCCCAAGCTATTTTTTGGGGGGTGGGAGAGGATCTTCCTTTATGAGCCTGCCCAGGTGATAAGATCAGGCCTTTGTCTTGGCCCTGCCTTCCTTGCAGAGTGCTCAGTGGCTAAATAAGAGAGAGCCGTTCTCTGTTGCTACATCAAGACTCTTGAACTCTCTCCCACAGGAGGCCAGGCTGACTTCACCTTTGCTGTCTTTCTGAAAAGGGCTTTATCTTAACAAAGGCTTTCCTTAATGTCTAGGGACAATAATCAAGATGGTTCATATTCTGTTGCTTCTATAGCTGCTTTCAGTAATGATTTCACTGAACATTATTAATTCTTCTTTACTATTTGAATACTTTAATGTTTTTAGCTTTTAATGTTTTGCTTTTAATGATGTAAGTCTTCTTGGCTCCTATTTCAGGAGGAAAGCAGGGCAAACATATTTTAATGTTGTTGTTTTTTAAAAAATCCCTCCTGCTGTTCGTTTATCTATAATTCTGTGTCTGGTTTGATTCATCTTTCATAAAATGACCCCTTGAGACAATATTTTAAAAATGGGAGAGGACTAATAGATGCTTTTATATAAAAATCTCTACTATACACAAAGATATAACTTCATAAGTTTGTAACTCACAATAGCTTCATGTGAGTTTCTGGCCAAGAAGAATTTCAGGGTTTTTTTTAATTACACCACTACCCCACCCAGCTCTGCAAAGCCCATCCTGTTGAAAAGTTCCATAAGACCCCAAAGACACCCTGATTTCATGGTTGTATTGAGCTAACAAAAGTATTAAAGTCAGAATGTCAGGTACAGAACCAGGAAGCTTATATTCAAATCCCTGCTCAGCCAGTGAAACTCACTAGGAGGTAGCGTAGCCACTTAGACGGGTACTTCACATCCTTCCTTGTTCCACGACTAGTTTTGTACCATGACAGCATTGGTCACGATCATGTGGTTTTGACCCTGTTAAGTCACTGTTTCTGTTTACTCACGGGTGTGATAACTTGTCTCGTGACAACTGTTACTTCATGGTCTTTTTCCGTGACAAATTCTGAATTTGTCTTGCTTTCTTAATCCTTTCTTAAAATACCGTAAATAAACTTTTTTCGATATTTCGATTTACTGGTCATGTGGTTCATTTCATAACCCATTGGTTCCAATACAAAATGCCCATCCTTACTAAATACCCTTTCAGAACTGACATTGTTGTGGGGAATGCAGAGTAAAGCCTTCATTAATTTTGACAGCTAATTGAACCTCACATCCTTCCCTAGCAGGATTTTGTCTTCTTGGGGGAGTTGCTTGCTATCTGTATGTAAGTACGTAAAGAAACCTCATGTGATATAAATTCAACAGGCAGCTGTAACTAAATCCTGCTTTTCTCCTTACAGGGGTTACAATGTTCTTATGCCCACATTCATCATGCTATAATATTTTACTCTTTCCATCACAAACATATTTCCACTTCAACTCTTGTTTCTCTGCAATAAAATGTCTTAGTCTCTGAGCATAAGCAGAGTTCAAATCATATAGCCTTTGTCTAGGCAGGGGAGACTCAATTCCTCCCCCCTGCTTCTTAGTCAAAGAGGGGACTTTTGTCACATAGGCAGGCTAAACAATAGCCCTTCTCTGGCAGAGGCAGCCAGATATCTGCCTTTCTAAAGCTGTTTTCCAGGTTTTGGGAGCTAATCTTCACAACTAAACAGCCTGCCTGGTGGGTACCAGATTTTTTTAAAAATATGGGACATTTCCAGGAACATAATAATCTGGAAAGACAGCGGGAAAGAGGGGTAAAAATGGGAGTTTGCTGGACAATAGGGGACACTTGGCAGGTATGTAATTTGTTTGCATCTCTCTTAATAATCACTCTGTCTTTTTTATGTTTGCTATGTATGTGCTTTGCTCTTCAAAATATACTGGGGATGCAGACGTAAAAATGTTCCATGAAAATTACAGAAAACTTGATGGAACAGAAGTCTTTTTATCTTCCTCTTAAGGGGACGTGTCTAACATTGAAATGATTTAAAATTCCTAGAAAAGACGTTTTGTCGTCTCTAGACACCTTCAACAACAAGGACAAAGAATTTAGCGAACATTCTTTCCCATTTTTCTATGTGTCTCTGAGGCAAGAACTTTGGTTTAATATGTCTTTCGCCATTATGAATCGGGAAAATATTTTAATTCCCAACTCCATTTTGGCTCCACCTTTCAGCCAGCAGTATATTAGATCTCTTCATTAACTGAATATTTTTCTTATTTCTCAGATTTCCCCCTGAAGGTCCTTCCTTTATAATTTCCAATTAATGAATTTCAAAGCACTGTTCCCTGAGCAGTCTTCTAAGCCTTTTCCCTCATGCCTTGTGCCAGGGTACTGCACAGACAAGCATCTTTTTCTGCCGTGTCTCTATTCTAACACTGAACAACTTAATATAGGCCATTCTTTTTAGAAAGATTCATATTTGTAATCCAGTTGTTCCTCATTCTCCTTCAGTTACATGTGTCACATTGTTCTCCTTATGGTAATTTAAAGCACTGATAATATATCAGTGTCCTCTTTCAATGGTGCTAATTCCCACTACTCTCTTTTCCTTGCCCCCTTTCATTCTCCCAGCAAAACAACCTGCTACTTGATGTGTATTGCTGTTCACTTTAAGATCACATCTGATGCCCAGTATGTCAAACAGAATCACCTCCTCATTCACTTCAGGATTGCATTGCACACCTCTGGAAGCCTGACCTGAGATCCCCAAAAGTGTCCATCTCTTCCTCAAACATGTTGGATCCCAGGGTCAGTTGAACTAAGTTGAGCTGAGCATTGGTTTCCAGAAAGGGATTCGTGATTATGACCAGCATCCCACCAATGCCTCCTTGGATCCTTGGCAACTCCTCCATCACCTTTCTTTCACCATCCTTCTCAAAATACCTTTGAAATTCCTGGTATTGATTAAATGATTCTTAGACTCTACTGATGATGAAACTAACAATTGCTACTGATTGGCTCCCTCAACATACATTACCTCATAGTTATGATACATAGTTTCCTGATAGAGCTGTTTGGCATGGTGTGAGGAGAGAACTCATCCACCTGTTTCTACTTAGTGCGATCCATCCTTCACGTTAAAGAGGTGGGCTAGGGACATGAAACATGGATCTGTGGCATTATAAGGAAGGAAGGAAGGAAGGAAGGAAGGAAGGAAGGAAGGAAGGAAGGAAGGAAGGA
>JAHTLZ010000348.1:18321494-18348671 GCA_023846285.1 Phrynocephalus versicolor
TGGAATGAATTAATTCCTCTACACAAGTTACCACTGTATCCCAGAAACTGACTCCCCCTTTTCATCATTTAACCACTTTTCACCCTAACACTAAGCAATTGCTATAGCTATTTTCAACAAGTGTGAATAGTAGTGAGTAGAGATGGGCACGACTCAAAAAAATTGTGTTTCATTTGTCGTTTTTCGATTAGGGGGTCCGTTTCGGTTCGTTTTGTTTTTGTTGGGGTTTTCGCAAATTTTTCATTTTCATTTTTGTTACAAAATGAAATGAAAAAATGAAAATGAAAACAAAAAAATTCTGTTTCGTTAGAATTCTTTTCAGTTCAATGCATTTGCCGCAACAAAAACGAAAAACATGGCAAATTTTTTCATTTCGTTTCCGTTTCCGTTTTGTTTTTTGAAAAATTTTTGTTTTTGTTTTCGTTATTTAATGAAACAAAAAAATGAAAACAAAAACAAAAATTTTGCTGAGTCGTGCCCATCTCTAGTAGTGAGTACAAGAGGTGATACTGTTTACCACACAATGCCATCACTTGATTCTTTCCAAATAAAAAAGTGGTTAGGAGCAATCATTCTCTTTCAAGATGAGCAAGATTGTTCTTTACAATTTGTCTCTGGGCAGATTTAGAGTCATTTATGCATTGGAGGGGAACAGATTTAATTTTAAAAATTATAACTTTAAATCCCTTTGTCCAATTGTCCCCAAGGGAAATAGTACTCTGCTATATCTGTGCCAAATTTAGATTCAAAATAAGATTTTGGGGGGGGGGGTTTTTTTTTGTTTTTACTTTTTGAATTGCCTTTTAGAATGTTGCTTTGATATGCTGCACACTATTACTGAACTGTCATGCAGTAATAAGATGCCTGGAATAAGGGCAAGCCATTAAATATTTCCTGAAGAGCAGGATACCCAAGACATAGATGGGAGGAAGGCTGACACAAGTACCAGCTGTGGCTAGCATCAGAAATTTGCTAACTGCAGAGAGCTCTGTGTTGCCTGTGTTGCATAGTAATCTATTTAACCTTGCCTCTAATTAAATAATAATTACATGGCATCAAATTGATCCATGTTTACTGAAACCCTCCCAGAGTTTGCTAGGCATTAAATAATCAAAATTGGTTTACCAGTCCTTCCTCATTGTGCTCTAGCATGGTGCACCTTACAAGGCCATACATGTGACACTGCATATAAACCCATCAAATGCACATGAACATGGTTTGATTAATCCTGGCTGGCCCCTCTCTTAAGAGGGGCAGAGTTAATTTGAGTTCTGGACATATCTGTAATGTATCCTAGACTTGCTTCCTCTACACAGCAAGGCCACAAACTACTAGCTTTTGTATTGGTCAATTGATTTAACTGTTATTTGCAGTTGTTCCTAAAGTTGTGATTTGCTGGCTGAGATCCTGTTGCTTCACATAGTAAGCTGCAGCTAGAGAAGACCCATTGAGTCAATTGTACTTATGAAGGAGCTGACTTTTCAAATCACTAGTGTAGTCCAGTTCAATGGGATTGCTCTGGTTGTGACTTATTGTGCTACGATTTCAGCAGACACACTGTAAGCCCAAGTGTAGTGCTAAGATTTACTTCATAAAAACAGGCTGCTTAGGGAACTCTAGCAGTTGTAATCTAAAAACAGAAATATGTACAATTCCAGTGTCACTTCTAGAAACAATACCATGTCACGATAGCATGACTGCCGGGCTTGGGATTCACCCATACAAGGTTGGAGAGGAAATCTGGTGTGCCACCTGGCTCCAAAACAGTATTCTGCACTATCGCAGCCCCTCAAGTTATTTAGGAGGGCTGAAGTTCCGGTTTTAAATAATGTGGCCTTTGACCCTAGTTTATACTCCTGAATCTGTGTCTTGTCTCTGGGTGGGCAATGTGTGAGCATGTGAGCATTCACATGCATGTATTCAGGAGACCAACTACAGTAATCTCTACTCCAGTGCTATGGGTATCTTAAATTTAGGTGATGTGTCTGTGGCCTGTCCCAACCTTTGACCTGCTAGATTTTCATGTCTTTCTCTGACTCCTTTTCTTGTTGACCCCTCCCTCCCCAAAACACACACACACCCTAGAATAAGGCTAATATGATTGTGACTTTATCTTGGTTTAGATTATCTCAGCATCATTTTATATAATTCTTACATTTGTGCTGGAAATCTGGTCTACAGTCAGACTCTGAGATTAAAATCTGCTGTTGTGATTCTTAAATTTCAGAATTATATGCCCTACCCAAATGGCTGTAAGGCAGGTGCATTACACACAGAAATACAAGAGTGAGAACTTCTCCTCATTCTCCATATTGAATAAATGTTTTTCCTGTTGCCTGTGTGGTGCTGTTAAGGACAGAACTTAATTTAAACATACCTGTAAATAATCTATGAATCTGGAATTCATTCCTGATACAGATCAATACTCCTTTCTCAAAAGAAGACTGGGGTTTGGGAGAAGAAACATGATAAGTCTGCATTTGTTTCCATTCCATATTGGGAAACATGTAGCTCTTCCATGACTGGTAAAATTCAGGCATGCACCAGTGGAAAACAAAGAGAATTACGCTCCTGGAAGCATCCTTGCTATATTGTACTGGGAAATTGAGGATTTGGGGGTCAAAATAAGTAGACTGAGTGTGATTTCCCAACCAAATTGGAGCTGCTAAATAATATGTATATATATCCCAGATCCACAGCCATTTCAAGTTTTGATCAATATGTCCACATATAGACATTAGCATTATGGAAATGCATTAGTGGCTCTTTTAATCTTCTAAAGTGCTTCATGTGGGCAGACACCATTAAACTATAAACCCCTAATATTAATCCCTGCTAATTTCAAATGGGAAAGAATAATCACTCATATGTCAAAGCAGATGGGTTCTTTGTTCCTAAACAAAATGATGAAGAACTGTGAATGAAGCAAGAACAAAAATTATGAGCTTGACTGACCTTGCATAGAAGAATTGCCATGTGAATGATATAGTAAAAACAACAACATCACATTGGTTTAGTTGTACAATGCAATCACCTGATAGGCATTACAGTTTGGCATCCAGCTATCATTATACACATTATCGTCTTGCTGTAAATTGCAAATTTTATATGCATAATTGCACTACTATTGTTTAGGTGTAATAGGATGATTTAATTGATGAGTTGCTTGTTTGATATAACTGTAATGAAGCAGATTCCTTTTAATTTCATCAATGATAAATGATTCAAAAACTGATTTTTGCTATTACTTGAAATATACTTTAAATGCACAGATAATGCTTAATCAAATGAGTTTATACTAAAAGCACATGAGTTTCTGTTTTCCAAAAGAAATTACATATATCTCACTGTGTAGGTGAGTGTTCCTCTTGATCTTGAATTAAAGGATGTGTCATCATTCAGTCACAACATGATCCTACAATATCCAGTGAGACTTATACCCTGGTAAGTGTGTTCAGGATTGTTTATGCCAAGGACTAAAGGCGTTTGGCTATCACATACTTCATATTCTTGTTTCCTGTTACGGCAGCTCCATTTCCTCACTTTGTTCCAACTGAATCGTTAAGGTGCTTTAAAAATGATTCGCCATCTGCTCTCATGACCTGGAAAAAAGCAATAAACATCACTTTGTGATTTTAAAATGGGCAGAATGGCAACATCTGTTCAGGGATAGCCTTCATCATGTTTTCCCTATTCTGCAATGTAACTGCCTACCTAAAAGATGAGTGATAGGTGGCAAGGTCTCCTTGTTCTTTGTATTGTTCAGGTGATCTCACTTTGGAATCTAGTTTCGGTTACTGCTGACACTGAAACTGCTCACTACTGAGCTTTTAAAAGATGATGAGGATGCAGCTGGCTACACAACCCCAGCTAAGCCTTGGGATTCTGAAAAACATCCACCAGAACTCCTCCCTGGATGATTACTAATATGTATGGGCACGACTTGGCAAAATTCTCGTTTCCGTTTCTGTTACTCGTTTCCGTTACGCAACGGAAACGGTAACGACAATTACTCTCCCAGAACTCGAACTCGAACCGACAAAAGAAAAATTGGCTCTGATTTGTCGTTGTCGTTCCTGGCATCGCAGCGATCGCGTGATGCCAAGCGGCACAGAAAAATGTTTTAAAAATTTAAAAAAAACCCGATTCCCAGCCAAAAAAGCAGGCAAAAATATGCCTGCCTGAGGGCACCTACCAGAGCGGTGGTTTCTGGGGGGGTGTCCCCACTCCAGCCTTCCCCCCTCCTGTCCTGGGCTGCTGGTACCAGGCTGGGAGGGGGCATCCTCGGTGTCTCCATTTGCCATGCGGTGCGGGGGGATCCAAAATGGCAACCACAATATATTTTTTGAAATCGTGGTCCAAAAACCCACCAAAGCACCACAGAAACATGCGAAAATTAGCTATTTTAAATGCTTGAATTTTTACAGTAGCAGCAGTGGGTTTTTTCTTGCACTAAAACATCTCCATTGATTTTATTTTATTTTATTTTATTTTTATTTTTTACACCTGCGCACGCGCAATGATGGGCTGGCCATGGGATGGGACCATGCAAATTTTTGGAGCCATTCCACCAATCGCATGGCCAGGTTTTGCTGAGACTTCTGGATGTGCCAGAGAGGGCATTAAAAGCCCACCCTAACCCATACGCCAGTACGCTGTGTTCTTAGTGGGCCAGAGGCACCCAGAGGTACAGCCCACTAACCCACCCTAACCTTAACCGTTACCCTAAGCCTAGCCCTTATCCCCTAACCCCATGCTCTGGGAACCGGAAGTCAAGTTGTGCTAAATCGCGGTGGTAACAACAAATGACAAACGACATGACGAAACGACAAATTTTTGAAAAATTTTGCGACAAACGGAAACGACCCGAAACGGACCCATCCCGAAAAACGACAACTCGAAAAAAAATTTTTTCTGGTCGTGCCCATCTCTACTAATATGTTGTGGTTTTTGAATCCCTATGTATTCATTATGACTGAAATGAGGGTGCAGCTACAGCAGAAAAAATCATGTATGTGTCTGCTGGAAGTCACACCCTAGAAATCAGGTTTCCTCTAGCAAATGTTCTTCAGTTGACCATGCAGAAGTCAACAGAGAAGAGAAGAATTTCTTCCTGGCTCTCTGCTGACTTCTCACTCTTATCCTTTCCTTTTGTCTCCTAAGTGTCTTAATTCAATAAAGCCAAGCCTTTTTTTTTTAATTATCTGGAGCTGGAAAGGAAAAGAAAAATAAACAATTAGAAGTAAAATGTGTTGTATCATGGATGGGACTAAAATTCACACTTTAGACACAGAACATGGACAATTTTAAAAATCTCTGCTCTCTGTTAATTGAAGACCTGTTCCATATTCAGTATATGGTGATGGCAAATGCTTTCTGCATCAGCTCAAGCAATCCAAAGCAAATGTGTTCACTGACAGAAAAGTAGCAGCCCCAGTGGCAGTGGAAAAAACTACAGATTGGACAAAAAATAACTTTGGGCTGATCAATGTGGGCTTCTATGTTAGGTTGCCAATGAAAAACAATGTGGATATATTTGTAGGAAGATTTCTCACATTATTAGTTAGTGTCATTGTTTCTTAAGAATTGTTTTTAAATTATCATATAATAAATATTGCCATTAACCCACATGACCAGTGTAGATTAGGAAGGAAAATAATCTTTCTTTGAAGGAAAGAGGAAATTATCCTATTTGGCTTCAGTTCTGGTAACCATGATCTCACATGGCTGGTAGTTGGATTGCTTGTTGGATACTATTTTGATTTCCCCTGACACAGGAAGGAAATACAAGCCATATTTGATGAGCTGGCCTAACATGGCTCCCAATAGTCTTTCCCTGCTGCATTTGCAAAGAGGGGGCATGGAAAACAAAATAATGGCACAACTCTTCTGAGATCTCTTGACAGGTATGATATGATAAGTATAATAAATTGATTCATGGGTGCTCATTCATGCAGAGTTAAACATAAAGAGAAATTAGGTCCACCTGTACCAGTTTGTGACAGGACCAAATGTAACAGAGTTGTCTTTGAATAGGAGTTTCTTTTGTAGATAATGTTACTTTCTGGCCCACATTGTTCCTTTTCTTTTTCAAAAGCAGAGAAGAGGTAGAGTAGAGACAGAGAAAGGACTCTCTGAATTTCCCATTTTCACCTGTTATTAGAGATGGGCATGAAACAAATTTTTAATTTGTTTCATTATTCATTATTCATTTTGTTATCTAACAAAACAAATAACGAACTGAGCCATCAAAGAAAAATGAAATGAAACAAAACAGGAATTTCCACTTTGTTCATTTCATTTTTCGTTTTCCCATACGAATGCATTGAAACTCCGCGCTGGCCAAGGGGCCATTTTCAGAGAGCTCCTGCTGACCTGTCATCGGCTGGGCCCCTTTAAAAATGTCCCAGTCAGCATGGGTGAGAACCCGCGGTGGCGACTGGGCCATTTTAAAGGGGCTCAGCCAATGACAGGTCAGCAGGAGCTCTCTGAAAATGGCCTCATGGCCAGCGCGGAGCTCCTGCGTTGCCAATGGGGCCATTTTCAGAGGGATCCTGCCGAGCTGTCATCAGCTGGACCCCTTTAAAAATGGCCCAGTGAGCACTGTGGAGGCAGAAAGAAGGGTCTCTTTGAGGTTCTGGCTGGGTGAGCTCTTTCCCCCACCCCACAGTGGCTGGGGGGAAGATTAAGCCCCTCTTTCCCCCAGCCAAAGTTGCACAAGCACCACACACACACTACACACAAAACAAATAACAAATCAACGAATCAACAAAATGACTTTTTTCAAAAAAAATTATTTAAAACGAAATGAAACAAACTGAACCCTAAAACGAACCGAACCAAAATGAATCATGCCCATCTCTACTTGTCATGTGTTGACACAAGAAACTGCCTCAGTGAAAATTTTTAAAGGCTCCTAAGACTGTGTTTCTCCAGCTGGCAATGAGGCCAAGAGCAGTTCTTCTACCTCAAGGCCTCTGTATTTGCCTGATATGTTTCTAGAACTTTTCGTTTTGAGAAGAAAAGCACACACAAGCTCAGTTAGACCAAAAGGACTGGCTGATTGTGGAGACATATGTGAACAACCCATCCAATGTCTCAAATGCTTATACAAAGCATCACTCATCCTAGTTGTAAAGCTCATAACCCTAGCAAGTCTCAATGAATAGCCAATGGGGGAACTCAGCACATACTCTTTAAATATTAGCTACTGCCATTTCCCCCCTCTTTCATCTCTGTAAGATGAATAGAAACCCTGATTTAAATGAATGATAGAAATATCTGCTGTGGGATTTTTCCCCTTCTCAGGGAAGTAGAATGCACAGTGGGAAAGCCTTGCTTGGGAATCTCTGGTATGTGAACCAAGCAGTAGGTGCTAAAAGGCAGGATAATTTCTAAGAAGGAACTAAGCATCATTATATCATTAAAAACATAGTGGTCAACACATTTAAACAAATACTAATGCCAGGTGGAAAACTCACAGACAGGTGTCTGACATATGGAGCATGTTGCTATTTAATGACAGGGATGAACCCTCTGTCATGACTCTAACAGAGGATGATGTATGTTATCTGTTTCTTACATTCCAAGGGATTTATAATTCTCATCATTTGATGGTATTTTATAATACCACCATTTTAAAATCTATTCCACCTAGTTTTTGGATCTTGTCTGTTGTATAGATAGAGGTGTACATTAGGGATGGGCACAAGACAAAAAATGAAATGCTGTATCATTGTTTTGTTAGCTAACAAAATAAAATGAAACAAAACAAAATAAGGAGGCAGCATTTTGTTACAGATCAAACAAAATGGTGTTTTGTTTTGTTTGTTTGTTAAACCAACAATTTCATTTCACTGTAAAACAGCTCCCTTACCTGCTGGGCTCGCAATGAGCCGTGACCACCTCTGGAGCCTAGGAGGAGGAGAAGGAGCAGGTGGTAGTGGGCTGCCTCTCGGCCGCTGCCTCTGCTGACGGAGCCAGGAGGGGAATGAGGAAGAGGTGTGCCCCCACACTGCTCTGGCCCTCCCTACCTCCTCCTCTCAGCTCAGGCTTCCAGGGCCTCATCTCAGCTGGGAGGCAGGTGGGGGGGTGACTCCCCTAAGTCCTAGAGGCACTGCCATTTTCAGAGGGATCCAGCCGATGACAACTCAACTGGCCCTCTTTAAAAATGGCCTGGTCACCACCACAGGTCTCCCACAGTGGTGACCAGGCCATTTTCAAAGTGATCCAGCCAAGCTGTCATCAGCTGGATGGCTCTGAAAATGGCCTGGCCACCACTACAGGAGCCCCTATGGTGGTGACTGGGCCATTTTTAAAGGGGTCCAGCAGAGCTGTCAGCAGCTGGATGGCTCTGCAAATGGCTCCTTGGCACCAAATATGATGCTTCTAGGACCCAGGGGAGTCCACCTACCTCTTAAGTGAGAGGCGCTGCCTAAGCCCTCCCCCACACTGCATCCAAGGTTCAAGGAGGAGCAGTGACAAGGACCTAGGAAGCTGCAGCAAGACCAACCAAAGGTAGGGATGCACACAAAGCAGAAAATTAATGTTTTGTTTAATGCCCACCCCCATTTCATTTCATTTCACTTCATTTCTTACATTTTTTAAAATTTATGAAATGAAATGAATCAAAACAAAACAGCTCCTCTCACTCCCAGAGGTGCCAGATTTGGTGACTGGGAGCAATTTTAAAGGGGTCCAGGCAATGACAGCTTGGCTGGACCCCTCTGTAAATGGCTCCCAGCACCAAATTTGGTGCCTCAGGGACCCAGGGGAGTCACCCCCACCCACCTCCCAGCTGAGAGGAGGCTGGAAGTCAGGGCTGAGAGGAGGAGGAGGGGAATGGCAGCAGGGAGCCACCTCCTCCTCTACCCTCTACTGGCTCATTGTGAGCCCAGCAGATAAGGGACCCTATTTACAGATGGAACATAATGGTTTGTTTCAATAAAAAAAAAGACCATTTCATTTTGTCTGTAATGAAATGCTGCTTCCTTGTTTCATTTCATTTCATTTCATTACCTAACGAAACAGCATTTAGCTTTTTTTATGCCAATCCCTAGCCAAAGGTAATGGAAGGGCTGAGGGGTGCACCGAGGGAGGTAGCAGGCAGGATCCCCCATTTCCCCACCCACCCACTTAGTGGCTGAGAGGCCATTTCATTTCATTTTGTTTCATTTTGTACATTTTTTTAAAGAAACCGTAAGACACAGAACAAAATGAAACAGGGTGGATATGAAATGAAACAAAACACTATTTTTCCATTTCATGTCCAACCCTAGTTCACATTTTTCAATTCTAAATTTCATTTGAATATTTTCACTAAATATCCATGCCTTTTTGGTAGTGGTTAGCAGGAGCCTTATGACGCAGTACTTCCAAGGACAGTCACATGAGTATCCAGCTCAACTCAGGAGCAATATTATTGATTTTCCTGCTTGCTCTGAAATATGGTAGCCCAATCCAGTTTTACTTAAACTTATTGACATGAGAATTAGTGAGATGTTAAACAGCAGCGGTGACAAAGAATCCCATTTAAATGCTCCACTTTTGATGTAAACTTCCCCAAATTCTTCACCATAGGCCACTAAGACCGTTTTCCATTTCCCTGTGTATTTCTTGAGGGACTTCTGAATATTTTCACTTTAAAACATTAGGCAGGAGTTAATCCAGCTGTTTTGCAATGAGCAGTATGAATGTTTATTATTTATTTATTTGTTTGTTTCATTTTTATACTGTCCATCTTCCAATGTGGAACTCTGGGTGGTGTACATGATAAAAAAGCAGAGCAAAACAATACAACAAGATGAATCAATGGGCAGTAGGCAAACAACAACAGCAACAACAACAGAAAAAATCAATGTAAATTAAAATTAAATTAAAATAAATTAGGTCGCCAAAGATTTTCAATGCCTTATAATCTACCCAGGCCATTTTAACATTTCTTTTTCATCTTTTTTGCATTCATTAGTATCATTCTATCAATAATCAGGTTATCTTTTGCATCTCTTGACTTTTTCAAGCTCCCTTGCAGTTAGCTGGGAATTGGGATTTTTCAGTTAAATAATTATATATTGATCTTGCAAGTAGTCCTGTGAGGAGCTTGAACATTGTTGGAAAGTGTATAATTGGTGAACAATTACCGGGTTCATTGCTCTTTTGATGATCTTTTATTGCCAGAAATGTGCAGCTTGTTGTCATCCAATCTTCAGTTGTACAATTTTGAAGTGATTAAATTTTACAGATATACGTTGACAGATAGCAATGTTAAATGCTTTAACCAACATGTGTGCAGCTCATGTGGGCCAGGTGCAAAGCAGTTTTTCACAGCCTTTACTTGCTATTTCAGTTGCTATTACAATATCATCCAGATGTTGTTGCTGTTGATATTGTTTCTATTATACACAACCCATCAAAGTTTGTCTGAATTTAATTCCTTTAAGTATCTGGCCAAAAAAGGGAGTGTGGTGGCTTAGCAGACTAAGGACTCCAAAAACTGTTGGCTGCAAGATCAGCAGCTCGGCAGTTCAAATCCCGGGTGCCACACGGCAGAGTGAGCTCCCACTGTTAACTCCAGCTCCTGTCAACCTAGCAGTTCGAAAGCATGTAAAAGCAAGTAGATAAATAGGTACCATCATAAAAAGCGGGAAGGTAAAACAGTGTTTCCTTGCAGCCATGCCAGCCATGTGGCCATGGACTTGCACAACCGTGGTTCTTCGGCTTGAATACAGAGATGAGCACCGCCCCTAGAGATGGATACGACTAGCACGCATGTGTGTGGGGAACCTTTACGTTTAAGTATCTGGCCATTCCCAATGACCTGGGGAATTCATAGGTATTTCTTTAAAATATTTACTGTTCTAAGCAAGACAGCCATTTGCAGTTGCTGAATCATGATATCTTCTATGCTTGGAGAACAAAGAAGGTTTGCTAGGTCTTTTGGTATTGCAACTAAAGCATCGATTACAACCAGAACAATTTTAGGTTTCTTTTGCCATAATCACTTGATGTCTATCAACACCATAATAACTGTCCTCATTGTTATTGCTCCTATCAATAATAGGAAAAGGATACACTAAAGACTTCAGAGTCTATTCTTTTGAATTGCTTCCTTCCCCAAGTAATTTCTTAAGATCTACACAGCAGGAAGCAATCTGTGATCAACAATAACAACAGAAGCATCACACACACCCCACAGTACACCATTTAAACTAAATATGCACCTAACATCAGGACTGGAAATTGTTCAATTGCTACTGAAACTCATACACATTAAAAGGAAATTAATGCAGTTCTCCAGGGAGAACAGCATAAAATCACACCTAGCCAATAACTACAACAGGGGACTTTTATTTCAGACACTAATTCATATCATTCTACAAAGCTAAAATCTAAAATGAAGCCCCTGCTGAGATTTCTTGCTGGTCATGTTTATCACTAGTATTATACTTCCAGAAGTACAAAAGGCAATTACTCCTGTGAATAGCAAGCAATTAGAATCTTCTGATATCGCTATTGTTGCATTTGCTTTCTTGGAATTTTGAAAGGAGACTCATGAAAGGAAAGTTCATTTGGCACAAAGCTAGTTGTGGTCAAAGGACAATTGTAAGAGCAATTTAGTAGTTCCAAAATTGTGAATAAGGAGGGGCTGAGATGTGGAACCAAAATATTACCCTTCCCTTACAGCTAAATTCTCAAAAGTATAGATACATTGGGTGGGGAAGGATCAAATTTCAGGAGCTGCAACTTCTTATACTGTCCCCTCTGTATCTCTCCCCCTGAACGATTTGATTAGATCAGGTTTTCAAAACTGGCATGTTGGTGGCCACCATGTGAGATATTCTGAAGTGTCCCAAGTATGATGCTATGTGAAAATAGCATCATATGAATTTTTTGTGTACTCACAACATAGCATAATATTCAATTCTTTTTTTAAGCCCTATGAATGACTGCGACTGAAATATATTGTGCTTCTCTACACACAATTCAAAAAATCAGCCCTAATATTTTTGCATTATTGAATTAATTAATTTATTTTATTTATTATTTAATTTATATCCCGCCCATCTTCCCAAGGGAACTCTGGGCGGCTTACAGGAGGCTGAACAGATCAGCAACATGCCCATATTGCCAGCAGGATAAAGGACACCAAGCTTTACATAGCAAAGACCTGAATGTTGACAACACCTATGGCAACCATCATAGAGCAGTGTTGGCGAATATATGGCATGCGTGCCAAAGGTGGGAGGCAGAGCCCTTTCAATGGGCATGCAACATTGCCCCCTCACAGCCACAGCACATATCCCTCTGCTCAGAGCATCCCACTGTGCTCCTTGTTGAGAGCTGGGTGAAGGAGGCAGCAGCCTGTGGGCTCATTCACTGCCCAAGTTTACACTCCAGGTGCACCACTCTGGTGTGGCTGGAGAATAAACTTGGGCTAACAAACATGCCCACAAATTGCTGCTCCCTTCCCCTTGCTCTCTGCACGGAGCCATTTCAAGGAAACAGAGGATGTTGTGGCCGTGAGAAATTAAAAAAACCTGCTCTTCAATCTTTGCTTTCCTGAAGAGTAGCACCCCATCCACCTCTCTGCCCTGGCCAGAGAGGCAGATGGGATGCTACACCATCGGGAAAGCCAAGGGGATGGCAGTATCTTGTGTGCTCATTCATAGCCTCAGTTTACTCTCCAGCCATGCCACTCTGGGCATCCCACAGCACCTTTGCTGTGGCCGTGGAAAATTCAAAAGCCTGCTCTTAGATTCTCACTTTACCAAAGAGTAGCACCCCTGCTCTTCGATCCTCACTTTTACGAAGGATAGCACCCGAAGCATTTGTAACCTGAGGTATGACTGTATTCCAGTTAAATTGCTGTATTGACACTTCGTGAAAAATAAGTGGGCTTTGGATCACACTTTGGCCACTTGGTTCCTATAATGTTTGCCATCACTGGTCTAGAAGATGCCCTCTTCTGCTCACTACCATTCACATGTATTGAATAACAGCTCTGGCCAATTGCTTTTCCCTTGTGTGGTGTCACTTTGTGAATGGTAGTGGTGCTGGGGGACTCCTGTTCAAGACCTTGACCATTAGCCTCTGGAGTGTCTCAGGGTTTCATGATTCCTCACACTATTTCACTGTTGCATGAAAAATCCCAAGGAAGCTATTCAGAACCTTGTGGTACCACCAGTGTGCTGATAACACCCAACTCCATCTGATTTTTAAGATTTTCCAAGAGGCCCTTATCTCAGTCTCTCAAGCTCCATAACACCCCATAAAGGGAGTTTCCTTCACCATTCCACATTTTCTTTCTTTCATACTGAAGGGTTAAAACTGACAGCCACATGCTCTGTAGGCTGACTGGCGACACATTCTGATTGGTCAGAATGCTATGCGATGGAAATAGGCCCTTTGGAATTCTTAGAAGTTATGTTTCTGCAAGGGAGTAAAATTGTGTTTTTTTTAAAAAAAAAATACAACTCAAAATCCTTTTGCCCAAATATAGCACAAAGCAAGAACCGACTTTCTGAAATTTGGTGTTGATCTGAGGTCCAGTTTTATAGTGATAAGTTTTTGTTTGGGGCACCTCTGTTTTTTTTTTTTAATTTGACTTACAAAATATTGAATCCTGCTAATGCACAACATACTGGTGTCCAGCCAAGCACCAATAATGTGATTGAATGTTACATTTCTCTTAATCCACCCTTGCTTGCATCACATAGCTGTTTTTTTTTCCATATAGAGATGATTTCTATGTTGATATTGTGTTCTTGGGTTGTTGGTAGATGACCTACATGCGACCAAACCCACCCCACACCTTCTTTTTAGGAGGCAGGTAATCACAGGACACATTCTCATGCTATTTTTCAGCTATTAGAGCACTGCAATTTCCTTTCAATGAACCAAGACAACAGGTGACACTGCCTGATTTGCATAGGAGAAACACTCTACACTTCCCTCATGTTTGAGAAATATCTGCATTTCATCTCTTCACATGCAGTATTGCTATTTCTTTCCAGAAGTGTGGGCTCAGGGGGATTGTGGCTTACTACCCTAGAGATATCTTTCTAAAGCATGTGGATATGTCAATGACAGCAGTAATACTAAAAGGGCATTTCCTGCTCAGCTGAAGCAAAGCTTTCTATGGAGTGTGAAATACAGTATAATGAGACAAGGGCTGTTTATTGGTATTGAATTTCAGCAGAGGATTTTGCTGTGCTGGCATGTTTCTGCAAGGAACGTTATTCCTTTGGGGGTCTAAAGAAACACTTTTCCACAGGAAACATCTCAGTGCTTTGGGGATTAGTGGGGTGGGGGGGTAGAATCAAATATAAGACTTAAAAAAGAAAATAACATATTTCGGAGTGTATAAAAGCTATGTATACAAATGTTTGTTTGATGCTTCTCTCTCTCATGTGAGCAAATTTGTTCACTTAGATTGTAGGAGTAGGTGATACCTTTATTCAACTACTAAAAACCAAACAATATGCTAGCTTGCATGGATCAAAGTCCGCCTCATCAGGCATGCATGGGTGCCTTGTTGACAGTGCAGAAAAATTAGAGTTTGAAAAGTTCATGGTAGATAATTATGCCAATTTTGTTTCTTAGAGGCAAATCAGGAAAAGTGTGGGGCTGCCTTAGAGGAGTGGCTTTCCAACTATAGCTCAGCTTATTCACCCCTGCCAGTGAGAATAGCACCTACTCATTTATTTTCTGTCATTTAGTACTACTCTAGCAGTAAAGTATGCCCACTGAACCAATGAGGATTTTGATTACCCTCCCTAAATTTCAGTTTGTAGAGCCAGAGGTTGGGAATTAAATTCCCCACTCTGCCTCTTTGTAAGGGGCTGGGCATAGAGCCTCTTCCAGCTCTGCAGTTCTAAGATAAATCCTCTATAAGTTCCACAAATTCAATGGGTCTATTCAAGTTTCAACTTACTATTGGATTTCAGCCAAGATCAGAGGTCTAAAAATATCAAGCTCTGGCAAATAATTAATAATGGTCATATTAAAAACTGGTTATAACCAAACCACAGCCAGTTGTTAAACTGAGTGGCATCAGAGCACAAATTCTGCCTCATCCTAGAGACACTGGCACTTCCTTAACAGATTGTAGAAGTTCAAGAGTATAGAGCTTGATTGCTGAGATGGGCACAAAACAGAAATAATAGCGCTCATTTTGTTTCATTTCGTTTCAGCGTTCATTTCATTTCATTTCGTTAGTAACAGATATTTTTGAAAGAATTTTCATCACAAAACAAAATGAAATAAAATGCTTCTTAAGGCTATAAATAACGGGGAGCTTGCCTTTTTTTATTTAACAGGCAGCCCACTGCTCTAAATCAAAGACCCAGTCAATTTGCTTTCAAGCAAAGAACCTTCTGTAAACAAGCTAGAAACCTAATAGCTAGCTGCTGCACAGAGAGATTTGAGAGATAAGCTCAAAAGCTGATCAGTGGTGTGTCAAGGGAAGGAAAGAAAGTATTAAAAATAACCTCCATAGTCCTACTTAAAAAGGAAAGGAAAACAATCTGTTTAAATCAGCTTGCAAACATGGCCAGCAAAGGGAACAGCTCAGCTCCTTGCTAGCTTCAGGCAGATCAAGATCGGAGATAACCTATCTCTAAAGCTGAGGCATGGAAAGAAAGGAAAACAAATCAATCAGTTTAAAAAATAAACTACCTGTTCTCAAGATGGCTGGATCAAGAGGCTAGAATGAATTGTTTCATTTATGAAACAAAAAAATGGTGTTTTGTTTCATTTCTTGACAACAAACTGTTTGCTGTTTCATTTCATTTTGTAAGTTTTCGTAAGCTTACAAAATGACAAAACAGTGTGTCGTTTTTCATAAGGTGCCCATCCCTACTTGATAGATATCTCCATGGCAAGGATTCTGACATGAGATGCAACAAAAGGCACTGCTGTGTTCCATTATCTTACCAAAAGTATGTGGCAGCAAGTAATGTAGAACATAGAATAGACCTTTACTTCCAAATCTTAAAGAATAGGAAATTTCATTTGGATGAAATAAACATTTTTAAAAGCCCCAACAATTATTGAACATTTGCAAGTCAAATCCAGAATTGTATTTAGGTCTTAAATTAATCCCAAGTACCAATCTTTGCAGATTCGTTATTAAAAGTATACTTATAAAATGTATTAATAGGGCTAGGCAACCTCTACATCTCCTTTCACACAAAAACAATGGCTGTCAGGGCTGATGGTGGTTGATGGGTAACAGCATCTGGAGGGCAGCAGACTCACCAATTCTTATAAGATTAAGAACCATAGAAGGCATGCTCAGAGCTTTTCTGATGGCTTATGCATGAGAGAGACCTGTAGCACCAACCTAATCTTGTCAGCACTTTCTAGCCTGCTAAAGGGCAGCAGCTGATACAGATACATGGTCAGTGGGAATCACACACCACAGAGGTCTGCACTTTTAACTTCTATTCATGTTTAATCATGGGAAAATGAAAGTTATTACCTGTGTAATGCATCACAGCTTCAGAAAATTGAGTGAGACATCTTGAGATGCTTTGACTGATGCTTACTTGGGTCCGACGTTTTTGCACAATGACCTTGTACATAACACCAGAAATTTAGAGCTGAAACAGCATGGCATCTCTTTTCCAGCTCCTTAGATGTAACTTCTCACACTGGCAATTTAGAGATTCCCCACCTCTAGTGAATAATCCCTCCATGTACAAGCAATACTGTTTGACTCTGCACACTCGAGGTCTTTTGTCTGACAGACAGACAGCTAATTTTCAACATGACTGGGTAACAAAAAAAATTATGGTTATCTTTAGCTGAGGTAGAGGAAATTGTGCAAGGACTTATGTGATGATAGCTATCTCTTCCTGCTTTGAATACGTTCTTTTTGTGCAAGTGTGGAGCTTCAGCTCAAGAAGGAGGTAGGCTTTTACTGATTATACGATTTACCCTTATTCTGATACACCCCAGCTAGATTAGTTGTATGTGCCACATAAATATGAAGAATTTGGGTGCTTTGAGTAGTTTATTTAATAGTGTGTGTCTGTGTCTCTACAACTTGACAGGAAGATAGGGAGATTCAAACTCTTTTGCCTACAACAGAGGGGAGAAAGAACTGGAAACTTATTTTTTTCTGATATTTTCACACAAACAGAACATTAAAACTGAGATTCCTCAGAACAAAAACACCCAGTTAGGCTGAATGCATCTTAAAACTAAATACAACAAACACGTGGGCTGAGCTCTCCTTCTAAAATTCTACCCCTGTTCTTGCATGTAGTCCAGTATGCCCTAAACACAAAGGAATACAGTGGACCCTTGTATAACAAACAGCTTGTATAACATAAAATTTGTACAACATAAAAAATTCCGGAGATAGGGGAAATTTGCTTAACATAATTGCCTATGGGGGAAATCCGTACAACATAAAAATGGGATCACTCCATTTTCAATGCATTCCTATGGGAATTTGTATAAAGGAAAATCTGCTTAACATAATTTCATTTGGAACGAATTAATTCCTTTATACAAGGTACCACTGTATTTAGCACTGCTAATGTGCACTTGTGCAACCAGTTCACCAATCCCAAATGGTTTTTGCACACCCTAGGCCATTGTCCACTTATTGAGCCTACTGAGGGCGCTTTTACACGACCCCTAAGATCCGCTGGTCCATGAAATTCGGACCAGCGATCTTAGGGGTTTGTCACTCTTCGTGCGTCTCCACCCTGGCTGCTGGCTGCGTGATGGAGGGAGGAAAAAAAAGGACAAAAGAAGAAAGCCTTACCTCCCCGGTGCCGGTGGGAGCTGCCACGAGAGCCGCCGGTGACTTCCTGGTTGCTCTTAAAGGGGCGGGAGGCAAAAAATAAAAACAAAAAGAAGCGAGGAGAGCCCAGCACATCCGCATTAAATATTTTTCACCATCAAAGAGCAGGTACAAGAAAAGTGCAGCTGGGTCACGCTTAGGTGGGTGGGGTCGCACTTAATTGTCTGCAAACTCCAGACCTGGTGGGGAAACATTTTTAAGATCCGGAGCTTGCAGCCCTTTGCTGCAGAGCTTAGGGGTTGTGTATAAACGCCCTGAGTTTATTGTCCCCCTAATGAGCCTATTCATGCCATTGCCCATCTTATGAGCTTATTTCAAACCAGGGTGACATGAGGTCTAAGTGAACTATAAAATGGAGGACTCACAACTAGCTTTCCTCAGACTGACAAAGCTGTTTGGATAAGCATCAAAATGTTTCACTCTCTCAAGAAAAGCAGTCCAGTTGCCATGACTCAGCTTCCAGATAAGCTATCTGATTGTTCATTTTCCCTTTCATTGCTTTTGAAGGAGATCAAACCTATCCATCCTGAAAGAAATCAACCCCAAATGTTCACTGGAAGGACAGATTTTGAAGCTGAGGCTCCAGTACTTTGGCCACCTCATGAGGAGAGAGGACTCCTTGGAAAAGTCCCTGATGTTGGGAAAGATTGAAGGCAAAAGGAAAAGAGAATGGCAGAGAATGAGATGGTTGGACGGTGTCATCGATGCAACCAATATGGATTTGACCAAACTCCGGGAGGCAGTGGAAGATAGGAAGGACTGGCGAGCTCTGGTCCATGGGGTCACGAAGAGTCAGACACGATTGAACGACTGAACAACAACAAGATGCCTTGTAACTCCAAAGGCAAGAGTGTTACATACGGACAGGTTCTCACAGCTCATGCAAGTAACTTTTAATTGTGGGGCTGACCAAGAAAATTTGCTGCCTGACATTAAGGACAAGATGTTGCTCATTCCACATGGAAAAGCTGACTGGTATAGATCTTACTCTTGCTAAAACTATTTGTTGATTCTACTGGCAGAGTACAGTGGTGTAGTGCTAGTCATATTACTAATGAAAAGACATACCCAGTCTGAAGGGTGGTCTAAAGCAAAAAGGAAATAGCTTGCTGGTCAGGATCCTGTTGGGATTTTAGACCACAGTAATTGTAAATTAAGGTAAATTGCATAAATTATATAACCCTTGGACTCTGTGATGTCAAAAATTGTGACACAAAATGAGGCCAAAAGAGTCAACCTAAGGAACTTGGCTTTTCCCCACTGTGGCCTCTTCCTTTTGTTATATAATTCTAATAGAGTCATGCTAAAAAGAGCCTTCTGTCTACTTCTAAGATAAAAACTGTATAATTCACTGTTTTCTTTTATTAACCACTTGAGATGAATAAATCTATTCTAAATGACAATTTGGTTGGAAGTTAGCTGATAGCTAGAGGCAAGATTTTATCTATTAATTGTTGGGCATTTGTTGCATTCATATGTGTTCTTGATGTGTTGCAAACTGCACAGGGAGTATGTGCACTCACCATTGGCACCATTGGCATCCTTCATTCTCGAAAGACTATGGTATCATGCCTGGAGTAGAGATCCTAAAAATAACACCTAGAGTGACTAAATAGACCAATTTGGGAATGGCAGTCTCTACTGCACTGGGGGCAGATGTATTATGTTTCTTGCCTGGTCCTCGAGTTTCGTTCTTTCCGTGCCTGCCTCTTTTCCTCTGCCTGTTGGACAAATGCCTCTTCAAATTTATGTAGACCATGCTGTATCTCTTGCCTCCAGACAGTGTGATCGGAGGTCAGGGTTTCCCAACTCTTGAGGTCCATTCCCAAAGCCTTCAGGTCCCTCTTACAGATATCCTTATACCGGAGCTGTGGTCTCCCTCTGGGGCGCTTTCCCTGCACTAGTTCTCCATATAGAAGATCTTTTGGGATCCGACCATCATCCATTCTCACAACGTGTCCAAGCCAGCGTAGGTGTCGCTGTTTCAGTAAAGTGTACATGCTTGGGATTCCAGCTCGATTCAGGACTATGCTATTTGGAACTTTGTCATGCCAGGTAATGTTGAATATTCGCCTAAGACAGCACACATGGAAGATATTAAGCTTTCTTTCCTGTTGAGCATGGATGGTCCAAGACTTGCTGCAATACAAAAGTGTGCTCAGTACGCAAGCTTTATAGACCTGTATCTTTGTATGTTCTGTCAGCTTCTTATTGAGCCATACTCTCTTTGTTAGTCTGAAAACATAGTTGCTGCTTTACCTATACGTTTATTCAGCTCAGGCTCTCTAGTGAGAGTGTATCTGAGATAGTTGAGCCAAGATACACAAAGTCATGGACAACTCCCAGTTCTTTTTCATAAATTTTAATGGGAGGAGGAGAGTCCACATTCTGGCCCATTTTTTGTGTTTTTTTTCAGGCTGATTTCTAGCCCAAAATCTTTGCAAGCTTTACTAAAATGGTTCATGAGTTGTTAGAGATCTTCGGCAGAGTGAGCAGTAATGGTGGCATCATCAGCAAAGAGGAGATCCCGCAAACACCTGTACCTTAGACCTTGCTCTCAATCAAGAGAGATTGAAGAGTTTTCCATCTGATCTGGTCCAGAGATAGATGCCCTCTGTTGACGTTCCAAAAGCATATTTCAGCATAGTAGCAAAGATCCCAAACAAGGTTGGCGCAAGGACACAGCCCTGCTTCACTCCACTTTGGATCTTGAAGGGATCTGACACCAGGCCATCGAAAACTACATTGCCCTTCATATCTTCATGAAAAGACCTAATGATGTTAAGGAGCTTGGGTGGGCATCCAACCCGGAGGAGTATTTTAAAGTCTGTCCCTACTAACCATATCAAATGCCTTCGTAAGATCTATGAAGGCTACAAAAAGTGGCTGTCTTTGTTCCCTGCATTTCTCCTGCAACTGCCTGAGGGAAAGTACCATATCAGTAGTGGACCTGTTGGTTCGAAAGCCACACTGTGATTCTGGGTAGACTCTCTCTGCAAGTATCTGGAGCCTCTTAAGTATAACACGTGCAAACAGCTTCCCGACAACACTAAGAAGAGAGATAATGCGATAGGTGTTACAGTCGCTCCTGTCACCTTTGTTCTTATAAAGCGTAACAATATTAGTGTCCTTCATATCCTGTGGTACTCCCCCTTCCCTCCAGCAAAGGCAGAGGATTTCATACAGATCAGTGACAATGATCTCTTTGCAGCACTTCAGAACTTCAGCAGGGATGTTACCTTTCCCAGGTGCTTTGCCAGAGGCAAGTGAATCCAGAGCTACATTTAGTTCTTTTAGTGTTGGTTCGTTGTCAAGCTCCTCCAAGACAGACAAGCATTCAATATTATTTAAGACTTCTTCAGTTATTGTGTTTTCTCTGGAATATAGTTCAGAGTAGTGCTGCACCCAGCGTGCCATCTGCTGCTCACGATCGTGGATGATCTCACCTGAAACAGTCTTTAAGGGTGCAGTTCTCTTATGTATTTGCCCTAAGGCCTCTTTAATTCCGTCATACATCCCCTTGATGTTACCTGTATCAGCTGCCATCTGAATCCGAGACCACAGTTGCAGCCAGTAATCATTAGCACATTTCCTGGCAGTCTGCTGGACTTTGTTACGAACAGCTCGCAGGGCCTGTAGGTTGTGCTCGCTGGGACAAGCTTTATATGCAGTCAAGGCTCTCCTCTTTTCCTCAATAGCTGGCATCAGCACTTCTGAGTGGGCTTCAAACCAATCTGCTGTCTTTCAAGTCTCCTTGTCGAATACTGATAAAGCAGTGTTATAAACAACATTCTTAAAATGTTCCCAACGTTTAGATGCATTATCTTCAGCAGGGCCAGGAAGAGCTTCCTTGAGTACATGGGAGAATTCCTCCACTTTTCCTTGGTTATAGGTCTTACTGGTATCAATTTTGATCTTCTTTCCTTCTTCAGGTGGTGCAATCTCTTTGTTTTCAGTTTTACTTTGCTGTACACCAGGGAGTGGTCTGTGTCACAGTCGGCACTCTGATAACTGCATGTGATTGTAACGCTAGAAATGCTGGAGCACCTGACAAGAATCAGGTCGAGCTGATGCCAGTGTTTCAATCTTGGATGTCTCCAAGAGACTTTGTGCTGGGGCTTTGTGTTAAAGAATGTATTGCTGACACAGAAACCATAATAGCAGCAAAAATCCAGCAGGTGTTGGCCATTTTCATTCATCTTTCCAATGCAGAACCGACCTAGGCAGGTGGGCCAGGAGTTATAATCAGCTCCAACCCTGGCATTAAAGTCACCAAGGATAGCTATTGGTCTTTTCTCAGGGATTTTCTTGATAGTGGCAGCTAGATCATCATAGAATTTGTCTTTAAGTTCTGCTGGCGATGATAATGTTGGTGCGTATGCACTGATAAGTGTAACCAACCGTGCTGTAGAGTGTAGTTGCATGGACAGGATTATCTCACTTTCTACAGCAGGTGGGATAATGAGACCTAGTAAAGTATTTCTAACAGCAAAGCCAACCCCAGATTCCCTGGTCTCTTTTGATGGTCTTGCCTGCCAGAAGAACATAAAGTTCCTCTCCTTAACAGATCCAGAGTCAGGTAGCAATCTACAGCTAATTAACAAAGTGCCAGTCTGTGCCCAGCCATTTGCCTATTTGCACATCAGACATGTTCCCAATCTCCTCCTGCTGGGTGCACCCAAGCAAATGACAAGTACTGTACCTTGTTAATTTGCAGAGATGCTGGCATGTCTTTGGGTCCAAGTTTCAAGTCCTTGTCTTTGGTGCCAAGTCCTGAGGCCTAAGCTCCGAGTCTGAGTCCTTACTAAAAACTAGCTTTTCCCCCACAGAAAAAAAAGGAGGGGGTACAAGTCATGGGCTGAGTTCAGGTCATTTTTAATATTTGACTTCAATTCAATTCAAATAAAAATAAATAATATTTTTTTAAAAAAAATGAATTAAGCTAGAGTCAAATCATCAGTGTGACTTAAGTTGTCCATTCAGGTATGGCTTGCAGCAAACGGTATGTCCTCTGAAGCCTTTAGTTTATTTTTACTTCATTTTCCTTTTTCTCCACAATCTTATGCTGTAATTAGTATACAAAGAGCCTGCTGTGGGAGTAATCTGAGACATTTAAAATCCCCCTTATTCCTTGGGTTGAAGGTGGAGGAATCTCCCTGGATTTCTCAAAGGGATAGCAAGGTCCTTTGAGTCTCCACAAGATTGAAGCCATCATAAATTTAGCCTGCTAACTCTCCTACACTCTCTAGGCCTTTCCAATAATCCCTACAATTGCACTGACTGGAATTCACAAGTCAAACTGATTAAGGGGACCTTGGACATAGGTGTCTAAAACAACCATCAGAATTTAAACTGGAACTGACTAATTATTTGTTACTTACTTTCTACACAATGAGCACCTACAATGATCAATTAACAAATCTTTATAGAACTGTGTTACCTAGATATATCCCTCAGGGTTTTACATCTTCTATTTAACTTCCTTGCTCTGCTCAGAGCCTCTATTCCAATTACTATATTTGTAACCCAATATCTCTGATGGATGCAGAGGCCCTGGAGATACTGGATCTCACTCTCTCTTCTCCGGTGTTACACCAGATAAAAAACACTCCAATTCCCATTACACCTGTTCATGCCTTTGACAGATGTAAGGAGGATTTACATCATCAGTCTCCATCCCAGAATAGAGGATCTTCACCTCCCCATGGCATTATACAAAATTGTGCTAATATCCAGCTAAAGGCAGGAGTTCAAAACATAAGACTGAGGAAACTGTGCCAAGCTAAAATAACAGACCACCAATGCAAATATGCCTTCCACATGCAAGGTAGGTTACACACCTGAAACTGGGGGTGATTGTCTTCAAGAAAATCTTGTAAATCTACAAATTGATCTCCCAGAGTACCTTCCTAATGATGACCAGATAGGAAAGCAGAATAAAAATGACAACCCCTCACACAGTACAGGCAATATGGACTACTATAATTTATCTCCCAACACCATAAATAAAATAAACAGTTTGCTTCTGGAAGAGCTACTCCTGTGCATACGTCCTTCAACAGGCACCTCCAAAAACCTTTCAGCTACAACCCTAGTTAACGTGGACAGTAGAGATGGGCACGACCAGGAATTTTTTTTTTCGAGTTGTCGTTTTTCAGGACGGGTCCGTTTCGGCTCGTTTCCGTTTTTCGCGAAATTTTTCAAAAATTTATTATTTCGTGGTGTTGTTTTTTCGTCTGTCGTTAGTACTGGTTTAGGGGGGTAGCGGGCTCCTGGAGGCACCTCTGTGGGGTGGGTGCCTCCTCTGGCCCACTATGAAGGGAAAGCGGGCTCCTGGAGGCACCCATGGGTGCCTCCTCTCCTCACCCGCTACAAAATAGCATGCATAGCCAATTAGATATGCATACCAGTTGCAGACTTGCTTAGTGGACTGGACTCTGGCAGAGGCACCCCTCTTGGGGGATGCCTTCCCTGCACCAGTCGGTCAGAGATGCGGGCTCTGACTGTGTCTCACTAAGAAGGGAAACGTACTTGCGTGTAGTGAAATGCGAGTACACAGATCTGGCTTTAGGGTTAGGGTTAGCGCAAGGGCTAGGCTTAGGGTTACAGGTAAGGTTAGGGTGAGTATTGGGGTGCACCTCTGGGTGCCTCTCTGACCCACTTAGAAGGACAGTGTACTGGCATATGGGTTAGGCTTAGGCTTAGGGTTAGGGTTCGGGCTACGGTTAGTGGGCTTTTTATGCCCGATTGGCACATCCCAGAAGTCTCTGTGGTCAACCTGGCCAAGTGGCCATGCAATTGGTGGAATGGCTCCAAAAATTTACATGGTCTACTCCCATGGCCAGCCCATCATTGTGCACTGCGCAGGTGTAAATAAAATAAAATAAAATAAAATAAAATAAAATAAAATAAATGGAGAGGAGGACAGGAGACATTTTGTTGCAAGAAAAACCCACTGCTACTGTAAAAAATCTGGCAGTTTTAAAATAGCAATTTTCGTATGTTTCTGTGGTGCTTTGGTGTGTTTTTGGACCACGACAATACAATTTCAAAAAAAAAGATTGTGGTCGCCCGCCCCATTTTGGATCCCCCGCCTGCACCACATGGCAGGCGAGTTGGCTAGAGGTCGAGGATGAGGATTCCCAACCAGAGCAGACCAGGACAGGAGGGGAGAAGGCTGGGGACCCCCCCCCCGAAACCACCGCTCTAGGTGCCCTCACTCAGACAGGGATATTTCCACCTGCTTTTTTGGCCGGGAATCGGGGGTTTTAAAACTTTTTTTCTGTGCCGCTTGAATGGCGGCGGCGAGCCGGCGAGGCAGCGACGTTGGCGGGATGACGAGGATGCCCGCCAGCTGCCACTCCGCCAGAGCAGCCCAGGAAGGACAGGAGGAGAGGGGGGGAGGCCGGGGACCCACTGCAGAAACCACCCCTCTGGTAGGTGCCCTCACTCAGGCAGGCATATTTCCGTCTGCTTTTTTGGCCGGGAATCAGGGTTTTTTTTTACTTTTTTACTTTTTTTACTGCGATCGCGCGACGCCAGGAATGACAACACGACAAATCAGACCCAATTTTTCTTTAGTCGGTTCGAGTTCGAGTTCTGGCGGAGTACTTGTCGTTACCGTTCCGTTACGTAACGGAAACGAGGAACGGAAATGGAAACGAGAATTTCGACGAGTCGTGCCCATGTCTAGTGGACAGCAATGCACATAACCAAGTACCAATAACTGTTGCAGTGGGTACTGATGTTTCCAAAACTGTTAAGATTGCCTGTCCATTACCCGCAGAAAAAGACTACCCACAAGATTAAAAAGAAAAAGGGGGCTTTTAAGAGTACTAGCAAGAAAGCAAGAAGTATGAATTTCAAGCAGCTATACAAATTGTTAGATTATGTGGTTACCAGTCCAAGGGTGTAGCACATTGGGAAAAACATGTAGCCAAACAATAATCAAATAAAATATCAGCAAAGAGTGGTACCCACAGCAGCTCTAGAGAAGATTTCTGGAAGCCATCATTATAGTATTATTAAACAAGCCAAAAACAGTATTCCTCAACACGGCATATTCACCCATTACCCTGAAGACCTGACCACAAGTTCAGTGTCCTCAGAATTTCCAAACCATGAATTAAGTAGACCAGTACACCAATCAAACATCTGGGCTCCTCAACTCCTCAATGGGCATGTCTATCCCAGTGCTCATCAGTGCATAAAAGAGGAAAGTTCAGAGTGACAGTGATGGAGAGGAGACCCTCAATAAACCATATGAGGTCAGACTATTGGAATCCTGCGATGTATCAAAATTTTTCTCATCTTGGCACATTGATCACAACCTCAGATTCAATTTCTACTTCCTTAGAAGCCTACAAGGATTTGGTTCAGCATTTACAGCTCTACCTAAAATACAATAACATAAATACTTGCTCCTCCAACTTTGTCCAGAAAAATAAGTTTTGTGGTATATATATCTGGGCATAACTTTCAATTCTTGGGTCCCTCAACTAAAATACACATCAATGAATGCCCAGAAAAGTACAGAGGTACTAATTAGATTATTTTTTTTCGAATGGCGGATTACATGTCCCCTCAGCAATTCAGGTCTTTAAGGGCAGTCATTTCCCAAATTCTTTATGGTTCTCAAATATTTGCATGCACAAATTTACATACTTTTGAGAGAGTGCAGACCAAATTCTTGAGATCAATTCTGTCTGTACCCTCTTGTACACCTAATGTAGCTCTTTGTTTGGAGGTTGGTCTACTTTCTATAAGAGCACAGGTTAAAGCCCTTACGATCAATTACTGGCGAAAACAGTTTTTCTCACAAGGTTTGACATCACTGATCCTGCTCAGTCTTTCCAGTCATAATGGAAACATCTTATAGTTAAAGAAATTCAGCAAATCAGCTTCCCTCCCAATATTCTTAAAGAGATGGGCTACATTAATGCCAGAGCAGCAGTCAAACAAAGGATTAGGAACATAGAATTTCAGGAACACGTGAAGTGACATACAATACATTTACTGTATCATATCCCCATATCTGACCAGTTGAATGTCCACAGAGATAAGAGTTTTCAGCTTAGCTAGATTGAATGTGCTCTCTTCCAAGCTTTTGGATGGGAGATTCCAAAACATCCCCTTCTCAGGGTGCCTATGTCCCTACTAGAGATGGGCACGAAACAACCAATTGTCCGTTGCCTGACCTGTCCAAACTGTCATTCTTCATTCCGTTATGTAACGGAATGAAGAATGACAGTTTGGACGGGTCAGGCTCGAACCGATCAGAATCAAGAAAAAATTGTTCGGTTCTGTTTGTTTCCATTAGTGGTGGTGTGCAATAAAATGGACTGGGGCTGTGGGAAAAAAAC
>JAHTLZ010000348.1:18348681-18364084 GCA_023846285.1 Phrynocephalus versicolor
TTGCTGGGTGGTGGTCTGATGTTTGGGATCCTTTAGCCACACTTGTTCCGGAGTTTGGGTGGCCAGGCAGCGGTGGCAGAAGATGGCAAGAATTATTCTTGTTCTTTTAAAAGCAAAGGAGATTTAAAAATAAGCCAGGGTGCTTCCGCCCCAATGCACCCAGAAAGCAAGAGCTTTTAAAACTTTTATGTTTTTGTTTTTGCTGAATCCCAAGCCGGCGCTACAGCTGATTGGCACTTGGGGCTGTGCAAAAAAAAAAAAAAAAAAAAAAAAAAAAAAAAGCTGCGGTATCCGTGCTGGCTTTTTCCCATAGGAATGCATTGCTTCAATGCATTCCTGTGGGAAAACGAAAATCAAACCAAAACGACAAACGGAACGAAGTTTTCTAGAAAAATCCATTTCAATGGAACTGAATCAAAATGAAAAGGGGCCGAACCAAAACAGAAACGGAACACCATTTTTGCATTTCGTGCCCATCGTGTCCTACAATAATGATCAAATAGAAACTGTGGCCCATGTTGTTCTGTATTTCTCCTTTTATTGTGACCTACGCGAGGAACTTATCCGATCTGTCACCAACAAATTCCCTGGGAGACCTGCCGAATTCTATGTGAGGCTACTTCTTTCTGACAGGTCTCCAAAGATCACAAATTGTGTTAGATTTTGTACTGCCTCCACGGCTGTATGTGGGCTTATGACTGATAGCAACCCCAGTTTATAATAGTCATACAGAGTGCATCATCTCTCAAGGGCATAATGTTGGCTTAACTGTATTAATCTCTTCCCAGCTGTTTAACCCCTAAAAGCTGATTATTAATGATTGATATACTGGAATGCTGACATACCGATTCCCTTGATGTATTCATACAGTATATGGTTTTATTCATATTTGGTTTTGTTTTATAAATTTTGTATCTTTTTACTAAATGTAACACTACAAGGTCTTATTGTATGAAACTTAATATTTTAATATCATTTACAACTTGGTTAACAACCGTAAATAAAGAATTCATTCATCCAGTTCAGTGTGATTTTAGTCAAACTTGACTGCAAGTCCTGCAACTCGAGTTCCCATTCCTGTCAATTATATGAAATTCACTGCTGTCACTTACCTAGTTTTAGACACTCCAGGCTAAAATTGCAATAGGCTTCTGGCTACTGTCCAGGAAGCCAGGAAATATATGTTTGTGCAGTTGTTGTTGGGAAAATCTCAGCAATTAAACCCCCAAAGACTAATTTACATTCCCACAGGTCTGCTCCAAGTATATTTGCACTCTACAGTTAAAACAGTTTCATACTGCTCTAATTGCCATACCTGTGTTTTGTGGAATTACAGGATCTGAATTTTTCCTGAGGTATTACAGATTCTTTGCTAGAGATTTCCAGTATACTCCTCCAAATATCTGAAGTGCGGAGTGCAGACTCATTCAGTGGAAACACACATCCCCTTTCCTTCCTTCCCCACATCAACATTATCTGAGACCATCTGACAATCAATATGGAAAGCACATTTTGTTATTTAAAAAAAATTTCTGCAAGAAAAGATATCAGTTTCTACTGGATAATAACTGCATAATTGTTTGATTTGAAGGCCAGATGCAGAAAATACCCCACTTGATAACTACACAGCTAACATAATAGCTCGCTTTCTGTATTTTAGTATCTGGCTTCCTAATTCCAGATAATGTAAAATATAAGTAATTTGCACAGAGACTAGGATAGCATTTGCTACTTTTTAGCAAATGATGAATAGCACAATATTCACCAGGGAGCCATGCTGTGTCTGTATGACCCAATATGTGCCTAATACTTCTTTATTACTTACAAATTAAGAAATGAATGTACTGTAGACTAGCATGATGAAGTAAATTTATAGTTCCATTTCTTCCTGCTTTCTATTTTGAACTTGCTTGATTCCTTGTTTACAGCATTTAGTTTGCATTGATGCTATCAGGCGACAGCTTTAAATTAGGAACAGATTTGCAGTTTAGGCAAAATAGGTCCATTAAAGGACTCTGCATGGTGGAATAATTTCAGACAAACATATTTTAGAGGTCGGCTTTCCTTCTAGCATCATGGCTGAATGGGAAATGCTTGCAAAATATGTGATGCAGTGTAGAAAACAAAGCCCAGAAGCTTAGCATGGCAGTGCACTCAAGGGCCAGTCAAGCTCTGATATTTTTGTTATATGCTTATGACAACAAAACAGAGTGGTTGTCAACCTCTTGACAGGCTGCAGTTCATGACAGCAGCCATAATTCTATCTGGACAACAAACACATATCTTAAAACCCCCAGTAGAGCAAGAGACACTGCTGCATCTCCGGATACCATTTTCTCTCTCTCCAGTTCTGTTGCTTCACCTCTCCATCATACCTATGGTTTTGTCAACTTAGATTACCCATGCTTGCTTTATATGCCACAGTATTGGTGGTGGACAGTCTATTTTCAGTATTTAGAAATAATTAACAGAAGCAAAGTTCATGTATATAACTAATTGTTTCATGCACTGTTTCATGCACAAGGTTTCCTTGAACCTTATTTTCCCTCTTCCACTGAGGGAAAATAAGGTTCAAGGAGGCTAATAGAAACCTTCTATAACATCCTTGCCTGACTTTATATCTGATGTTATGCATCGTGTTCCACCTTATCTGCTATCAAGCTTCTTGTATTATGTTTTATAGTCTGTTGGTTTTATGTATGAACCTGTTGTGGGGTTATATTTTATTACAAAATAAATTTCCCATAATAGTGCCCTATATTAATGGGGCAGTATATAAATTAATGAAATAAATGAATAGAAGTCAAATTTTACAAATATAAATAAAACAGAAAACAGATCAATTAAGATATAATTACAGTGGTACCTTGTATAAAGGAATTAATTCGTTCCAAATGAAATTATGTTAAGCAAATTTTCCTTTATACAAATTTCCCATAGGAATGCATTGAAAACGGAGTAAGCCCATTTTTATGTTGTACGGATTCGCCCCATAGGTGATTATGTTAAGGAAATTTCTCCTATCTCCAGAATTTTTATGTTGTACAGATTTTATGTTATACAAACTGTTTGTTATACAAGGGTCCACTGTAATTCAAAAACAACTAAAGCACATATACATACAACTAAAGGCTGTGCTAGGGATGTGTTTGGTATTTGGAGAAACACAATGAAAATGAAGTAGGGAATTTTCCCAAGGTCTTAATTGCAACAGCAGCTTTATTTACTGTATTTAGAATCATAGAATCATAGAGTTGGAAAAGACCTCAAGGGCCACCCAGTCCAATCTCCTGCCATGCAGGAAACCCCCCCCCCAAAGTACCCCCGACAGATGGCCACCCAGCCTCTGCTTAAAAACCTCAGAAGAAGGAGACTCTGCCACCTTCTGTGGTATATTCCACTGCTGAACAGCTCTAAATATCAGGAAGTTCTTTTTAATGTTCAAATGGAATCTCTTTTCCTGTACTGTAACTTGAAACCATTGCTCCGAGTCCTAGTTTGTGAAGCCATGGAAATCAAGCCACCCTCTCTTCAATATGACATCCTTTCAGAGATTTAAACATGGCTGTCAAATCCCCTCTCAGCCTTCTCTTTGTAAAACTAAACATTCCCAGATCCCTAAGCCACTCTTCATAAGATATATGTTCCAGACCTTTAACCATCCTGGTTGTCCTCCTCTGGACCCACTTGAGGTTGTCAACATCCTTTTTAAATTGAGGAGCGCAGAACTGGACATAGTACACCAGGTGGGTTCTGACCAGAGCAGAATAGAGTGATACTATCACCTCCCTTGCTCTAGAAACTATGCTTCTTCAGTAACATTAGATTGTGGCAGTTACCTGGAAGAAACTGCCAATCTATTCAATTTCTCAGTGTGCTAAAAGTGTGAGGAGAAATAGTGAGCTAACCCCACCATCACTATGGTTACTTTGCTGACAGATCTGAAGACGGAGTGACTCATCATTATGTCAAGGCTTCCCATGTAAATCAGACTATAGCACAGTCAAGGTTCTGGCTCATGCGGAAGGCCTTCGTAGCTTGATAAATCCTTCCCTGTTTAGATGTGTTGCTTTGCAGGACCCAAACAACTGTGTGGGCCAGTGTCCTTCTTCAAACATTTAATTCTTCTGAGTAGTGAACAACTGACCAGGGGCTAATGCAACATTTCAGGTGCTAGATCAAAACAAAGAATATGAATGGACTGCAAACTTCCACAAATAATAATTGCTTAGACTTTCTAAATTGCCACTGAATGATTCAGGGAGGCCACATATTGTGATACCTTCCACATTCATATTGCTAGACCAGTCCCTCAGCCATCTTAACAGAAGTGGACTGTTTATTCACTGCATTGCTCAACTGCCACCCCCAAATACCAGCCATGAAGGGGAGAACACAAGGCAGTCACCACCTACCAAACTGACTGACAATCCATTCACTATGTCAGCAGGAGTCTGTTGGATATATTCTCACCCAATATAAAAGCAATCAACATTATTTTTCTTCATAACAACTTGCCATTATTCTTATTTCCTCAAAATAAATTGGCTTTTCTTTATAGGGACTTCTGTAAGCCTTTATTCTCAAACAATTCTTACTGGAAATGTTGGTTCAGGATTCTTTCAAGCTATTTTGCCCCGCACAGAAGTGGAAGAACTTTTATTGCCATTTTCCAGGATTGGGGAGGTAAGCATACTCTATAATTTTAGGATGTTGAGAGAAGCCTGCAAATATGGCTGCCAAAAAGACATGTAAACACCACTGAGAGGGGAAAGGGGGGGCTTTGGATCATTTTTTAAGAGCCAGGGAAATGAACAGCGATTCAAAGTGGGAAACAGGATTCTTCTAGTCATTTCAACTTACTAGCCAAATTTTGCTGTATATTTCAAGAAGAATGTGAAAGACTTGTGGTGAAGAGAATAATAACTACAGTATTTGAATAAAATAAATTTTAAAATTACCATATATACTCAAGTATAAGTCGACCCGAGTTTAAGTTGAGGCCCCTATTTAACCCCCCCCCCCCAAACTGGGGAAACGTATTTATTCGAGTATAAGTCTAGGGTGGGAAATGCAGCAGGGCCTGGCAGCTCCTCCTTTGTGAGCTGGGGGAGTGGTGTGTGATGTTTAAAATGACTTTTAGCCACTGAGGCAAGTGCTTGGGTCAGTGGCTAAAAGTCATTTTAAACATCGTGCACCACTCCCCTGTGATGCAGAGGGAGGTCATGAGAAGCGGCACACAATGTTTAAAATGAGTTTTAGCCACCAACCCAAGCACTTGCCTCAGTGGCTAAAAGTATTGACCCAAATATAAGTCAAGGGCCCCTTTTTTCAGCCCAAAATTAGGGCTGAAAAACTAGGCTTATATTCGAGTATATACAGTTAATTAAATTTAAAAATAATGGTGGCATTTTTGGAGTGGCCTGGTGGATTTTAAATTGGAATGGGTCCTATATTAAGAGGAAGTGAACATTTAAATCAGAGGAAATCAAAGAATGTTTGTCTGATATACTTTGGCAGAAGGTATTTCGTTTCCTTTTTAAAATACTGCAAGGAAAAGATCCTTCCCATATCTACCTTCCTAACTGACCAAGCTATTGTTCTGTAACACTTCAAAACATTCTCGGTTTAATTAATGAAGCACCCATCCTAAAAAAATTTAGGTTCTCACAATATCTGAATTATTAGCAAGCTTATCATTCATCTTAGGTGATAAAGATGTAGAACCACTGAACCTATAATTTCATGATATAGTTCTCCTATTTCGCAGTGCGAGTGGTAAAGTCCAGATAACTAAATCTGAAAATTACCTGAAACCTCATTGTTTTCTGTTCTGATCCTATAATGAGCTCTTAACTAGTTCCAATTTAATCACCAGCAAGCAAACAGTTATCAAATGAAAATATTCTGGTTGCTAAATGAGGGGTAGAGAGAACCTTTGCCACTTTATATATATATTGGATACAACTCCCACAGTCCCTTTGCACTGGCCTTTCTTGGTGGGGCTGACAGGAGCTAATGAGCAACATGTGGAGTACCTAAGGATCCTGTGCCTGTTCATAATTTCTCGTTGCAACAAACCAAAGCCTTATTCTTCACAGCATCTACATAAGAACATAAGATCATAAGAAGGGCCCTGCTGGATCAGGCCAAGGGCCTATCTAGTCCATCTTCCTATATCTCACAGTGGCCCTACAAGATGTGTTGGGAGCATGTGAGATAACTAGATACCTGTCTCCTTTAACCACCCCACCCCACCCCCCACATCTGACATAAAGTGCCCTCCTTTTAAGCCTGGAGATAACACATATCCCTATCATGGCTTGTAAACTGTGATGGACTTTTTCTCCAGAAATTGGCCCAATCCCCTTTAAAAGGTCTCTATGTCAGACACAATCAACACATCTTGCAGCAAGGAAGTCCATAGACTATCAAGATGTTGGACAAAGAAATATTTTCTTTTGTATGTTAAGATTTTAATGTGGATGAGCCTTTTCACTATCTTTCCTAGAAAAAAATGTTAGGCTAATAGGCCTGTAGTTTCCTGGGTCCCCCTTCCTTCCCTTTTTAAATATTGGTGTGACACCTGCTCTCCTATGGCACTATGGCTGTTTTTAAGGACAAGTTGCATATTTTAGTTAAGCGATTTCTTAGTTCCTTAATAACTCTTGGATGGATGTAATCTGGGCCTGATGACATTGATCTTCAATTAATCAGTTAAGTCAAAGACATTCTCTATTTTAAACTATATTTGATTTATCTGAAAAAGGTCTTCTGTCGTGAAGACAGATGCAAAGAACCCATTCAACTTCCCTGAATTCTCCAAGTCCTTCCCCTTTAACTACCTCACCATCCAGAGGGCCAACCACTTCTCTGGCAGGTTTCCTGCTTCTAATATACTGTATTTAAAGAAGCTTTAATTATTTCTCTTCATAGTGCCATACATTCTTCAAAATCTTTCTGTGCAGTATACACTTTGGTGCATCTCAACTACTGTTATTTTAAACAGGCTCCATGCCCTCTGGAGAGATTAGATTCTTTTTACCTTCCCTTTCAACTTCTTTCTAAATAGTTTCCTCATCTGGTAAGCCCTCCAAATTTGGAGAGGTTTGGAGTTCAGGAGGCTGTTATTAAACTCCAAAGGGGTCCTTCTAGGACAAAATAATTTCTAATAATTAGCGGCTTCCTGATTCAATTAAACCACATTTTTTCCTGAAATTCAACTTAAATCTGGCTTCCTATAGTTTAAACCCATTATTACTACTAGATGTCCTGCACATATACCTTAATGAATGTCATGTGGTTCTTATGGGGAAAATACATTCCTCTGTATTTTATTTCTATGAAAGACCATTTCATTTTTGCTCTTAATAGGAATAATCTTATCATTTGGGTGATTCATTCTTCATGAGCTTATACTTTCAAGGTGAATAGATTTCATTTAAGGAGAACAAACATTTTGCTCCCAGGGATGCTTTATAAATGTTGCCAGGGATCTCAAAAGCCAAGTTACAAATAAAATGCCAAAGATTAGTTAAGCCTGTAAAGAAAAACCTTTTTTACAGAGACAGAAGAACAAGAAAAGCCATTTATCTATTTAAGAATCAGGTGTAAATCTGTGCAAAACAAATAAGCAAATAAAAACAATAAGAGAAAGAAAGTGGAGTCTGGAAGTATTTATTTTGAAAAGATCCAACAATGTTTACTTAGCCATAGTGACTTATCTCAGAGCAATAACAGCTATTCCATGTTTCTTCAGGGACATTTCTAAGAGTGATATATTCAGTGAAGCTTGAAACTGATGTTACATTGGTGTTAGGACACCATGAATATCTGTGAAAACCTTATTTTGTATGTTTTGAGCAAATGTTTGAAGGATATTCTCAGATACCCAGATACGCTGAGAGCAGAAGAATTCCTACAGTGAGATGCTGTACAATGGTTGCTTACAAGTCCAGTTGTATTCAAACCAGCTTACTCTTTGCAGATTTTGGATGACAAGAAACAATTGATGTTGACTTTGTGGCTGAAGTCCATCAAGCATCTACAAATTCACCCAACAGTAGCAGCATGTAGCCCACAAGGTACCAGCTTGTGTACAAGGTTATCATGGGGCGGTGCTATATGCATAGCATTCCCCTGAGTCACCAACTTTATAAATCCACCCCCCTCATCCCCACAGCGGGTCAGATTAGTTTTGAGAAACTCATGCTAGCTCGATCCAGGCAAAAACTCATGCTAGTTCCTAAATGATAATTATGTTATTTTTCTAAGTTACAAAATGGAGGATACCATATTTTGAGCACATCATGGGAAGATCAAATTCACTAGAAAAGATAACGCTAGAAGAAGCTGAAGGCAGAAGGAGAAGAGAAAGGACAAATAGGAGATAGGGTGAGTCCAGAAATGAAGATACTTCCTTGAGTCTGCAGCATCCAAGAGAGGCCATTATTAATGCTATAGCCCTGAAGAGATCACTCTTTATTTATTTATTTATTATTTATTTATTTTTACAACTTATATGCCGCCCACTACCCAAAGGTCTCTGGGTGGCTTACAATTTAAAAAGAATTATAACAGTTAAAATATAAAATATCAATAAATAATTTAAATAATAATAAAAACCTTACAATAAAATCATTACACTAAAATTGCCATCAGAGGACCCATAATCTATATTGTAGGACCCACTAGTTTGTAGGGTTGCCATACATTGGAATCAACCTCAAAGAACATAACAATGTCAAAGTTAGGGCAAGAGAAGCTCATTTTTGTCCTAGTATCATGTATATTTATTTACTTATTTAAAGACTTAAACAAACATTTACAAGTCATTTATGGACACAGTAGATTTTCTAATAGAAACGTTCTTCTCCTTTCTCTTTCTAAATACTGCAAAATGCTGGAAGTGAGCTTCCTGATATATAGATAACCTTCCACTTGGCTGGATAAGGGTGCACATAAAAAATTAGAAGACTTTTTAAGACGAAAATTTAATTGAGAAGGAATGAAAATCAAAGGGGGGGACTCCCAAGAAAAAAACATTTAAAATAAAATATAATGATTAGTGGAAAATATAACGATTAGTGTTGTATAAACCAAAAGAAGCAAAATGCTTTTGTTTGAAGTTTTCCCAATCCTACTTAAAGCTATTAATTGCTCTCTGAAGTTATGTCTATGAAAACACAAGTGAACAGATGCTCTTTTTAATTGAAATGGCAATACGTCCAAAACATAGATAACTAGAAAAATCTTTCAACCCTTGTTAAAGACAACATAATAATTGTGTTGTTAGTTGGAAATAAGAAAAAAATATGCTGAATAGTTTTATACTTAGTGAGCCTGTGAGCTGTTTAAAAGAAAAAAATTATTTTAAAAATGACTATTCCCCATATATCTATTAACCCAGCAGGAAGTGGAAAGACCTCTAAGGCGTCTTCAACAGCCCATATTCTTTTTCTAAAAAACTCTATTTGACTTGAAAAATATCACAATTATGCCTCATTGACAATAAAACATTTTAAAAGATTGATTATGAATAACCTTGAAAGAACAATAGCAAATCTTTTCAGCATAATGAGTTTTTAATCAATGGTTTCGTACAATTAACACTAACTAGAGAGAGTCATGCAATGCATATTAGTTCCTCTGTGTTTGAATGATGCAAGCAGCAAACATAATGGCCCAAATCCTGTGGCTTAGCATAGTAAATCAGACTAGATTTGTGACTTTACCATATTAAGTCTATTGGAATCAGTGGCATGTTCAAGGATCAAATCCCCACTGATTCACTGGGTCTATTCTAGTGTGCTTTTTTATGATGAACACCAGGTTTTGGATCATTTTTCTATTTCATGTACATTCTACAGAAGACTGGCCTCAGCCTCAAAGGACAATGGGCCATGGGCCATTCCACATACTTTTTTTATTTACAATGAACATATTTATAGATGCAAATAGCACATTGTTTGTATGCTAATAATAAACTTTGCTCTTTATTACTGTTGGATTTTTCTCCCTTTTAGAAGTCAAACATGATCCAACCCTCAAAGATCTCTAAAGCCCAGAAGAGTTTGGATTCTGGGTTTCACTAATAGGGATGGGCAGAAATTTTAACAATTAATCACAAAATTCATTGAAAATTGGTAATTTATTGTTTCAAATTTGTCAAACCAACAACCTCCAACAAATACAAATCAATATATTTTAAGCAATTTTTGATATGTTGATTCATCAACACACATGCACATACCTCGTTCTGCCCTTTTTGACACCCCTTGCCATCTACAGCCTCTGTCTCTTTCCTAGGGGACCCCCACTTTATGAGTGTATAACTCAGATATCTGAAACCCAAATTTTACCATACTGGCAGACAGGGCCGGTGTGTCCATTAAGGAGAACTAGGCAGTTGCCTAGGGTGCCAAAATGGACGGAGGGTGCTGGCCAGCCTGCTGACCCCCGCCGCCCCCCGCTGGCCACTGCCGTCTGTCCCCCCACGCCCGTCGCTGTCCCCCACCACCCGCTGCCTGCCAACCGCTGGCTCCCCGCCCCCTACCACCTGCCCACCTGCCTGCCCTCACCCCCACCCCCTGCCCCACCCCACCCCCACCCCTCACCTAGCGCACAAAAAACCTAGCCCCAGCCCTGGTGGCAGACTTATACAAGAGAATCAGTGAAAGCTCTATAATCTGAGTGCCTCTACCAAACAGGCCATGTGTTTGAGAGAGTGTGGCATTTTATGGGGGGGGGGGGGGGTTAGGGCACAAAATATGGCTGAATTGATTTGTTCATTTATAAGAAATAAGGTAAATTTACGGTTTTGTGATACTGCTAATCACGACTTGACAAATTATGAATTGCAACAAATCACAATTTTTCAGATTTTTTTCCCATCTCTAGTCACTAGTCCTCATCTAGCATTTACCTCTAACTACACTACATGATACGAGTAAGTAGTTATAAGATGTGCAATGAAAGGATCCTAAATTTAGATCCAGATGTAGTTTTTAATAGAGAAGCAAATAAGGAGACAATAGAAGGCAGACTTTCAGAAGCTGGTGATCCTACTTGCTACCCAGGAACCTGAGACTGCCCTTTTCATGGAAAGATAGTATGACAACTTCATTCTTTTGAACATTACCAAGCTATGACCGATTTGTAAATGGGCAGACGTTCTTCTCCAAATGGAGAAAGTAGAGAAGCAAGAGACTACTCACAAATAAGAATATCCAGGAGTATGAGGGTATTTGTGACAGTACCCCAAATTTTCAAAGGCGTAAAAGAAAAAATGTTTCTGGGTTCTCATAAAGGACGGAGGAGACAGCAAGGCTTTAAGCACTAGCATTTCAGGAGCATGCCTGTGCATTTTTATTTGTGTGTGTGTGTGTACTTCAAACTAGCAGAGTTTGAAGTACAAACTACAACTGCAAGCAAATAGCTCAGGTCTCAGAGCCACCTCCCCTTCACAGTTATTAACATTTTATATGTTAAAAATAACTGTGGAAGCATTTTAGGTCAAAAAATAAAAATGCACAGTTTCAATCAGTAATTATAAACAGAAGAATAGAAGGGAGGGAAAATGGAGTCTTCACTATGTGGGAGAGACATTCGGCACACTTGCTTCTTGCTACAAGGTCAGGAAGAAGAAAGACTAATAAAGGGAGTTTCGGAGAGGGTACCCTTGTTAGTCTTTTCAAGAATTCCAGGCAAAAATCAAAGAAAAACAAAACAAAACAAAAGATACAAAAGACACAAAACATGTGGCAAACAAAACAGGAAGAGAGGAGGGGTAAGGCAAAGGCAGTAAAAATAACTTTTAACAATAGATGAGTGGCAAGAGATATTCATTTTAGATTATGAAGATACTCCTGCCACTAATACATGCAAAGTTATTTTTCCAACATGTACACTGGTATAGGTGCAGTGGCATAAACTAGAGTAGCCAATTATCATTGCAATTTACACCATTGCATTTATAACATCAAATATAAGTAATAGGGTTGTAGTCGCTAATCAATGCTCTGTATATGTGGTAGCCATGCTGGATCTCCTTGGTAGATGAGGAAAGTAGAAATAGGTCCCTTTGACTGCAGTAGAGAATTCTAGAGGAATGTACTGCATTTTTCTAAGATGATTGTTTTCTAGGCTCGTTAGCCTAAAAATTGAGGGTCATCTTACGCATGGAAGTGTGCCTTTCCCCACTGAAAAGATGGGCTCCGATCACTGCAAAAGCAAAGCGGAGAGGCATCTTGTGAAGGCAGGGGGCAGTCAAGAGCTGCCACAATAGAATGGAAAGCTCAGCAGGGGTGAGATGGGTGGAGGAGAACTCAAACTGATGACAGTGAATGAGCTGGGCATAGTCCCTGCCCCACTGCAGTTTCCCTTCCTTTCTGGCAGGTCATGAATGGGTGATCAGAGCCCATCTTTTTAGTAAGGAAAGTCATTTATTAATGGGTTGCTCGACCCCAAGCCTTTCCCTACTGAAAAGATAGCTAGGATAACCACAAAAACAAAGCAGAGGCATCTTGGGAAGGTGGAGGGCAGTAAGGGGCTGCTAGAAAGGAAGACAAACCTCAGAGGGAGTGTGGTTGTGGAAGAGAACCCAAACTGATAGCAGTGAATGAGCTGTTAGAAAGAAAGGAAGGGAAACCTCAGTGGGCCAAGGACTCTGCCCAGCCATCAGTTTGGGTTCTCTCACCCCCACCCACCCACTGTGTTTCCCTTCCTTTCTGGCACAATTTGTTAATTTTGTTAATTTTGAGGTTGAAAGGGGGGCATCTTGTACATGATGGCATCTTATAGATGAAAAAAACCCCCACTGTGAATTGTTTTGTTTTTCACAATGTTAGCTGCCATTTTTGACATTTGTTGGTGTGGAAATTGCTTTGTACAAAAATTCTTTGGGAAATTCATGATTCATATGCACTGAATGAGGAGAGAGAGCTCAGATAATTTCAGACAGCAGGCCTACTGAATGTGGCCTGAACATATCTGTATACACTAAAATAAAGAAAATGTAGGATCACAGATGGAAGCAGAACTGCCTCCTCAATCCCATCCTAGTGGACACCCTTAAAAACAGCCAAGTTTAAAAACAACCAGGTAAAGGTTAATGGGACCAGAAGCTAGTGATATGGTCCAAGATAAAGCCATACCAGCTAAGCATTGCATGTAGAAACAGAAGTCTGAGTTGCCTGCTCAGGCTGAGAATTCTAAATCAATTAGGTTGATTGCTAATGCCTGCTGCAGAGCCGAACAACAGCAATTATGCTTTCTGGACAACAATGTTCTTGCAGTAGAACAGTAATCAGTTGAGAACTTCCTCAGTTTCTGAGCTCCTTTGTAGTTCATTGAGTAGGACATCTGGGCTGCAGGATTCCTTGGTCAAAATATCCTTTATGCCTTCTGATAATAGTAAGATATCTAATGTTGGGAAAGATGCCTGGTGTATGGACATTGGTGGGGTGGAAATAGGATAGGAAAAAATATATGCATTTTTGGCCATCTTTCTCCTTTAGAAAATCAGAAAACAGAAATGAAGTAATATAGATTAAGGTGTCTAAATACTGTAAATTCAGCTAAACTCACCTACTTACCTTTCCCCAAAACATGTTGTCAATCATTCTGACTGACTGAGAAAAAGTTTATTTCCCTATTAAAGTTTAAAGAGATAATAATAAATAACATATTTTAGTTTTGCTCAGTATTATTACATGCCGTAAACTATGATTCAGTTTTCTTCAATAGATTAAAGTTGGTTTCATCCCTCATACTTTAATTTAGGGGGTATTCTGGCTTTCTTGTATTGTATGTTTTAAGCTACATTAACAAAATCTATAGCTTTATATTAGTTTTATTTCAAAGTAGCACAAGTTGATGCAACTTCTAGACCAAATATATTTGCACTTCAAATGTGAATTGATTGTAGGGATATTTTTGTTTCTCACACTGTCCCTTGCAGAATACACTCCTAAGAACACAAAAATAGAGGCTGTTTTTATGTCCAAAAATTCTGTTTGAAATTTAAGCATCCCTGTTTGTATCAGGGGATTCATATCTACATTAATAAGTGTTTTCCCTCGTGTCTCTATGACTTTTACAGAAAGGCAATATCAAATGGATAAGTTTATGATAGAAAATATTTTGTAAGACCATGGTTATTTCATTACTGGGAAGTACTTGAGTCCATGCATAGATCTAATTAATCTGATGCCTCAAGACAATGGTGTATTAAACTTTAAAAGCCTATGGATTAGTTGGGACCATCTTCATCATTTGTTTTCTCATTAAATTCAAGATGTTCTAGTTTGAAGACCAATGGGGATTTCTCTCTCTCTCTCTCTCTCTCTCTCTCTGTGTGTGTGTGTGTGTCTATGTGTGTAGAAAGTCTGGACTGGATAGGGTGACATTTTAAGCTGTGCTGAGTAAAACAAATGTGGAATGGTACTGGGATTTTAATGAGATTCATTTTATGTGCAGAGAGATTAAATTAACATCACAAATGGGCATTTTACTTTGCTCATATAATGATTTCTGAAATAGCAGTGTGGAATCTTCTTCTCCAGTCTTATAGTCATACAAAAATAAAATGGTAGTCTATGCATAATAGGGAGAGGGGAGGTTTTGGGTACACACATAGTTAAAGCTTGAATGTTTTGCTAGAATTTTAAAATCTTAAAATTTCAATTTAATTTGGAAACTGCATCCAGAGTAAAATATATTTATACTAAAATCAATTGTTGTTAATATGGGTCATCAAGTTGGAACCAACTGACAGCAACCCTACCCAGGCTTTTAAAGGTAAATGAGATATTTAAAGAGTGGTCTTACCAGTTTTACACCTCCAGTGAATTTCCATGACCAAGTGCGAATTTGAACCCCGAACTTCAGAGTCCTAGTCTGTCATTGCATCTATTATGCCACACTGAAATCAGTAGGATTATTTAAATCCTAGTGAAGAAATTTAATGGTGAATTACAACTAGAGCAGTGCATTAAATCAATGGGGATTTGGTGAGCCAATTCTTTGATATATTCTATTTATTCACCCAGCCATTGACTTCCCTGGGTCAACTAAAGCATGAGTATGTCTGAGTCTAGTTAACCAGTGTGGCATAATGGATAGAGTGACAACACACTAGGACTCAGAAGGCCTGGATCCAAACACCCACTCTGCCATGGATACTCACTAGGTCTGGAAATGGTAAAACACTTTGAAAGCCTTATCAGAGTTCCAATGAGTCGTCTCTAACTTCACAGCACATAACAATAACAATATCTGGATCCAATGCTGTATTTCTGATGCAGCCATTGTTCTCAATGGGGCTTCAGACATGAGAGGAGTATATATCTAGGAAGGAAGGAAGGAAGGAAGGAAGGAAGGAAGGAAGGAAGGAAGGAAGGAA
>JAHTLZ010000348.1:18366399-18381389 GCA_023846285.1 Phrynocephalus versicolor
TACTTTTAGCCACTGAGGCAAGTGCTTGGGTCGGTGGCTAAAAGTCATTTTAAACATTGTGTGCCACTTCTCCTGACCCCCCATTTTAAAATGATTTTTAAAAGCCATTTTAAAACAATGTTTAAAATGACTTTTAGCCACCAACTCAAGCACTTGCCTCAGTGACTAAAAGTCATTTTAAACATCACACACACACACAGCTCACAAAGAAGGAGTTGCCAGGCCCTGCTGCATTTCCCACCCTAGGCTTATACTTGAGTCAATAAATTTTCCCAGTTTGGGGGTTTTAAATTAGGGACCCCGGCTTATACTCGGGTCGACTTATACTCGAGTATATACGGCAGGTAAGCTTCCTTGGGTCATTTTTAAGGTAAATGGTAGAAAAATAGTTGAACTGTAAAATACTTTTCACACACTTTTAAATACAAAATTTGCTGTTTTAATAAACACAGGTCACATTTGTAGTCACATTGACATAGGATTAAGCACCATTTGGTTTGAAGGAGCTTAATTATGAGTAGACAAATATGGGCTGCATTATCAGAGTCTTCATAATTTCTTCAAGCAAAGAAGGTCTTCTAGGCATAACAATAAACAAGAAACCATAGAAAATTATAACAAGCAAGCAAACAAACAAACAAACAAAGACAACAGAGTTTCCACCATGAAAATGCATGCATACAACTAATTTAGAACACAGAAACATGTCCCACTAGATAGATTTCTAAACATGCAAATATGCTTTCCCTCTTTACATTACAGGCAACTGATTTTTAAAAAGAGTATGTAAGAAAAAGAGAAAGAAAAGAGTAAAGAAAAGAAAGTAAATTGCAAGGCAAAACAATCCGCACATCTATGCATAATGTGTCAGATACAGCATCCTCATTACATTCCTCATATATTATTATTCTTTTACAAATATTACAGTTACATGCTCACTATAGCTACAGTGAATCTGTATATTAGTGTAATTGCATATAGTGCATTCATTTTCTTTTAGAGTGAATAGAGAATGTTAAAGTCAAGCCCTTCTGCTTGATGTTATCTTGTCTTTTTCTTGACATTTGATATTTTTATTTAATAGGATGAGCTTCTAAACACATTCATTTTTTTATGTCCCTGCATCTTCCTTCCTTTGTCCTCCTACTTCTATTAGCCTTTTCATTACCTATCCCGAGTGACTTCATTTTGTTTTAAGGAGTTTTGTAGAATAAATAGATGTGCTCATTAAAACTCAGAACATGAATTGTGCTTCAGGTACAGGAGAGGAGAGAAAAATTAATCTCTATATTCTATAGCTTTGTACTGCTTGGGACAATTGAGAAAAAGATCATTGTTAGAGAGTATAATATTTAATTGTAATTAGCATAGTCCCTATAGTATGCCATGGCAATGGCAATTATCCTTCCAATAATATCCTGGCACACTTTTAGACTGTACAGCAATTATAAAGTATCAGGACACATTCAGCTGTTCAATTTCTTTTGTGACTTTACCCAAGATATAATACTAAGTACAGGCTATATACAATTAAGTACATTTAAAACATTCCCTCTAGCAAAACATTAGCTAACTTCAATAAAGAAAAAAAAAAGAAAATGCACAAAAACTAAAATAAGGAGTACTATTAATAAAACATTACTAAATTATAATGTTTAATATTATGACTGTACCGTGCATAAAAAGTACCAAGAAGTGCATAAAATGTCATCACACAAGGGAAAATCTCTTTCACTGACTCATTTTCACAGTACAGCATTTATACATTCATCCCATATCTCATTGAATTCATTAGTGTCCTTTATTAAACTTAATTTCTGAATTAAATTTATCATTAATGGCAATATTCCAAATTTCATTCTGCCATTCGTGCAATTGGAAAACCCAGCATTGGTTCTAATTTTTTTGCAACGTGCAGTCAGGCTGCTGGTAATATATTCATTATCATCTCTTTTTTACATTAGTGACATCATCATTTTCTATTTTAAAAAAATGACATTTGTGGTGATATTTCAATATAACTTTCAATATTTCTCCAATCTTTTTAAAAAATTTACACCATACTTTTGATAAATAAAAATACCACTTCAGAATTCCACCATAAATGTCAATATGTTCCTACTTCTTTGACACATCTCCAACATTTCGTAGAATAGCTAGCATCTATAATATAATAGAGATGGGGATGAAATGAATTTTTAATTCATTTTGTTATTTGTTATTCATTTTTCCCTAATGAAATGAATAACAAACCCCACTCTGGAAGAGAGTTTCTCCATAGAAAATGCATTAGCAATAGGTTCTTATGGGGAAAATCCTATGGTTCCCCCTCCCCACGCCCCAGGATAAAGGAACCGAAAAACACATTTTAAAAAACCAGATATATAAATGGTAAGACTGGAAAGGAAAAATAAAAAATAAAAATATTAATTAAGAATTATGTTTACTTTGGAAAAATTAATTTAATTTGATGCAATTGGAAATAAGGATAAAATATAATGAGAAGACCTAAAGATAGGAAATTGATAAAATTTAAAAATATTATAAACATAGAGTGTGAAGGAGGAAAGGAAGGAGAAAGGAAGAATAGGTACAGTGGTACCTCTACTTATAAGTTTAATCCATTATGAATGCATGTTCATAAGTAGAACAACTCATAAGTAGAACAGCTGTATCTAAAAAATCAAATCAAATCAAATCAAATCAAATCAAATCAAAATAAATAATTGTAAGTAGAGCAGACCACATCTAACATTTGTAAGGCAGCAGTTAAAGCACCAGTGGTTATCTGCTCTTAAGTTGAATTGCTCATAAGCAGAGGTACCACTTTATATTAAATGGAAACAGTTAGAAGTTTTCAAAACAATATGGGAGACAGATGTTGCAAGAATAGAAAGAGGATAGGAAGAAAATTTGGAACACAAATGTGTGTGTGTGTGTGTCTGTGCGTGTGTGTGTGTGTGTGTGTGTGTGTCAATTAGAATAAAAGAAAATGGGTATAAAATAATATGGAGATGGTAGTTTAATGCAAGATAATTGAATATTATTAGACATGGGCATGAACGGCGGCATTTCATTTTGTTTTTCATTTCTCCCCACCCCAATTCATTTCGTTTATTACAAAATGACTTTTTTTAAAAAAAAAAAAAGTTTCGTAATTCTTTTTGTTTCATTTATTTTTTGAACTTCCTGGCCCCATTGGTGCAGAGGGGGGCATACTACAGCTGATAAGTTTTTTTTTTTTTTAAGCTCCTACCAGTTATATCCACATCCGGTGCTCGGCCCCGTTTTTTAAAAAAATATTTATTTTTATTTGCATTTTTTATTTCTGCAAGCGCCCAGCAGGGCTTTTTTTTTTTTTTTTTAAAGTTCCAACCAGCTCTAGCAAGGTCCCCATGCTCGGCGATTTTTAATTTTTTAATTTTAATTTTAATTTTAAATTTTTATTTTTTATTTCTGCAAGTGCCCAGCGGGGGGGGGGGGCACACTTCAGCTGATCAGAGCTTTTTTTAAAAAAAGTCCCAACCAGCTCCCACCTATGTGGGAGTTAGCAAACAATGTCACCGGAAACCAAGGCTAAAATCATCCATACTATGTGAAAGGGAGAGACGATAGACAGGGACAAAAATCAACTCATTTGAAATGTGGCATTGGGAGAGAACTTTACAGATACCACAACCAGCCACAAAGACGCAAAGTCCAGCCTAAACTCTCTGTAGAGCAAAAACAAGTAAACTCAGATTATTCTATGCATATGTAATAGGATCCAGAACTGACCATATGACTTAGAAAATTGAAGGGGTGCAGTACAAAGAGGGGAAGGCCTAATATGAGACATATTGTCTCAATACAGGGAGACAGAACTATTAGTTCGCAAGACATGAGCAGATTTTATTGGAAATGTTGCTAGGAAGGGAGAGGCAGTAAGACGAGAGAAGAAGCAAACATGAGATGCAAACTTGAGATGCTCTTGGTTTGCAAGATCTGAACACAGCTCTTAATGATGTGACATTCAGAGTGTCATTTACTCATCTGATCAGCAGACGTCAGAAGTGACTTGATGGCACATAGCAGTTTTGAAATTCTTCTTAATTATCAGACAATTATATAGTGACAATATGAGTTGGCATAATATAGATACTAGAGATGGGCACGAAACGAGCAATTTTTCATTTTTGTTTTCGTTTTTTCATTTCGTTACGTAACAAAACGAAAAATGACTTTTGTCTCCAAAATGAAATGAAACGAAACGAAACACCAGAAATTTTGTCGTGCGTTTCGTTTTCGTTGCGGCAAATACATTGAACCGTAATGAAAGCTAACGAAACTGCAATTTTTTGTTTTTGTTTTTGTTTTTTCATTTCGTTACGTAACAAAACGAAAATGACTTTTTTTGCAAAAATTCACGAAAAATGAAAACGAACCGAAACGGACCCCTAAACGACAAACAACAAACTAAACACCTTTTTTTTTAGTTGTGCCCATCTCTAATAGATACCAAATATTTGCTGACATTGAGTAAGACCATTCCCAGACACAAAGTGAAAATACAGTATTTTCACAGCCTAAATCAGTGAGCTTCATTCTTTATACTTTTTCTGTATTCTTTTAAATTATTATTTAAAAGAAATATTTTTATTTTAAAAAATATATTTTTAAATAAAATATTTTTAAAAAATATTGTTACAAGCAAACTCCCTTTGACAGCACAAATGCCTGTGTGGTGAGGAAGACGTATAAAGTTCTCTTATGGCCAGTTAGCTAATTGGGTCCTAACTGATCAGGTCAATAGTTCAGGTTGCAGCAGACCTAGAGTTGATTTTCCCTTTGAAGACTTGTGCCAGGAGCTTAGTTTCAAAAATCCTTCAAGGATGCTTGCTGAAATATTTTGAACATATTGTACAAAGTTGTATGCTAATTCCCTGGAGATAAATGGTAAAATGTCCCCATTTCAGGAAGACTGGGTTTTTTAAATTTCTTTTATTTCTTTTGTTTGTTTGTTTGTTCCCCCCAACTCTTTAAAGAAAGCCCGTCTTTTGTCTCTGTGACATTTAATTGCTATGCAGTGTTCCTGCAGTGAGCTGCTACCAGGTATCTACATTGGTACCTCTACTTACGAGTTTAATCTGTTCCAAATGCATGTTCATAAGTCGAACAACTCATAAGTAGAGCAGACGAATCTAAAAAATAAGAAAATAAAAATAAAAAATGTAAGTAAAGCAGACTTTATAAGGCATCAGTTAAAATGCCAACAGCTTTCTGCTCTTAAGTCGAATTGCTCATAAGTAGAGATGGGCACAACCAGGAAAAAATTTTTTTAGAGTTATCGTTTTTCGGGACGGGTCCGTTTCGGCTCGTTTCCGTTTTTCTCGAAATTTTTCAAAAATTTGTCATTTCGTGGTGTCGTTTTTTTGTCTGTCATTATACTGGTTTGGGGGGTAGCGGGCTCCTGGAGGCACCTCTGTGGGGTGGGTGCCTCCTCTGGCCCGCTATAAAGGGAAAGCGGGCTCCTGGAGGCACCTCTTTTTGGGGGGGGGTGCCTCCTCTCCTCACCCGCTAGGAAGGGAAAGCAGGCTCCTGGAGACCCCTCATGACATGGGGGTCTCCTCTCCTCACCTGCTGCAAAAGGGCATGCATAGCCATATGGATATGCATACCAGGTTGCACGCAGAGACACAGCAGACTGACAGAGGCACCCCTCTTTTTGGGGTGCCTTCCCTGCATCAGTCAGGCCTCGGGGGCATGGTTTGCATGGCACACATGCTGCTGAGCCGAGCCTGCAGGAGTCACCCAGAGCCACATGTGGCGGACTGGCAGACTCTCTGCACCCACTGTGTCTCACTAAGAAGGGAATTGTACTTGCGTGTAGTGCAATGCAAGTACAGATCTGGCTTAGGCAACAGGGTTAACACAAGGGCTAGGGTTAGTCTAGTTACAGGTGAGGTTAGGGTGAGTATTGGGGTGCACCTCTGGGTGCCTCTCTGACCCACTTAGAAGGACAGTGTACTGGCGTATGGGTTAGGGTTAGGGTTCGGGTTCGGGTTCGGGCTACGGTTAGTGGGCTTTTTATGCCCGGTTGGCACATCCCAGAAGTCTCTGTGGTCAACCTGGCCAAGTGGCCATGCGATTGGTGGAATGGCTCCAAAAATTTGCATGGTCACTCCCATGGCCAGCCCATCATTGCGCAGGTGTAAATAAAATAAATAAAATCAAATAAAATCAAATCAATGGAGAGAGGACAGAGGAGACATTTTGTTGCAAGAAAAACCCACTGCTACTGTAAAAATTCTGGCAGTTTTAAAATAGCAATTTCCGCATGTTTCTGTGGTGCTTTGGTGTGTTTTTGGACCACGACGATACAATTTCAAAAAAAAGACTGCGGTCGCCCCCCCATTTTCGATCCCCCACCCACACCGCATGGCATGGCAAGACGAGAGCAGCCCAGGAGGACAGGAGAGGGGGGGAGGCCGGGGACCGCCCCCCAGAAACCACCCCTCTGGTATAGGTGCCCTGCCCTGAGCCCTCACTCAGGCAGGGATATTTCCGCCTGCTTTTTGGGCTGGGAATCGGGGGTTTTAAAACTTTTTTTCTGTGCCGCTTGAATTGCGGTGGCCAGCGGCGAGTCCGGTGCTTGTTGCGAGTGACTACGACGAGGATTTCCTCCACCACCAGAGCAGCCCAGGACAGGAGAGGGGGGTCAACCACCCCTCTGGTAGGTGCCCTGAGCCCTCACTCAGGCAGGCATTTTTCCGCCTGCTTTTTGCCCAGGAATCGGGGTTTTTTTAACTTTTAAAAACTTTTTTTCTGTGCCGCTTGGCATCGCGGGATCGCTGCGATGCCAGGAACGACAACGACAAATCAGACCCAATTTTTCTTTAGTCAGTTCGAGTTCGAGTTCTGGCGGAGTAATTGTCGTTTCCTTTTCCGTTCCGTAACGGAAACGAGTAATGGAAACGGAAACGAGAATTTCGTCAAGTCGTGCCCATCTTTACTCATAAGTAAAGCTGCTCATAAGTAGAGGTACCACTGTGCTTTGGAATAATGTTGCTTATAAGCCTGTTCAACATGTGTCTGTTCTGCACAGGCCCTATAACAAAGTGATTGTTTTGTTGTTGTTTTTTTATCTTTTGAAAAACTCTCTTTACATATCTGGAAGTTGAGTCATGGCTACTGGACTTCTTTTTGAGAGATAGAAATGTTTCGCTGCTCATCCAAACAGCTTTATCAGTCTGAAATGGATGAACAGTGAAATGTTTCTATCTCTCAAAAAAGAAGTCCAGTAGCCATTACTCAACTTCCAGATAAACTCACCTGGATGACTGAGAATCTTCACAGACTCTTTACATATATTTATTCAGTCCCTCAGCCCAGATTTTTTTCCAAATAAAAAAAAGTGAGTGGGACCAAACAGTCTCTTGGAATATAAACAAGATTGGACCTTTCAATTTGTAAATCTGGTGATATTTATGGTCATCTCTTTCCATGGGGAGATCAAACAGTTTTATTTTTTACATAAACATAATTTGGAAATTCTTTGCCTGAATGTCCACAGGTTCAGGACAGAATAAGAGCAGATAGTCTGCTCTTTCCTTGCCAGATTTGTTGCTGATACACAGTTCTAATTAAACATCATGAGTTTTTGTTTCGGCTGCCCCCATTTCTAAAATTTCCATACAGAATGTTGCCAGCACAAGATTTTCCCCCCTTGAAATTTTGTGAAGTAATAATGCAGATGTAAAGGAACATTTTAAAAATATAGCATGCTGACACCAAACTGCTGAGATCTATATACACATCAACCCCACCAAACAACTGAATTATACAGGAAAGAGTGGGGATAAGCATGCAGCTCCACTTCCTCATCATCAGGTACATCTTTCATGAGTTGGAAAAAGATTGGATGCTGATGTGAGCCTGTACAAATTGGCTGTGTTTGTGCTTTTGGAATCCTGGAAAGCCGGTCGCTTCTGAAACCTGTTGTAGGTGTCTGCTGAAAGAAAAAAATCCCTCCTGCCTCCTGAAGTTATTGATGTCTACAGTATTCCTTGGCAGTATTTTCAACCTGTGGGGAACAAGATGTTTGTCTCAAATATGTCCTTCCTTTGAACTAGCTGCATGCAGGACCCCATGAATAGTCTACTCTTGGCTGAATGCAGGGTCACAGCAGAACATATCTAGGGCAATAGTCTCTAAAAGAGCAAATTATTGATCACATACTTTCAGTTTCCATCCTAAAATATGCAGGTCTACTTCCTGGACGACTTCTTGCAGAAACAAACTGACTGCTTATGCTACATTGGTTCTGGGAGAGCCACTGTTGTGTAGTGCAAGGAGTGGAACTTGGGAGCTATGGAATCAAATCCCGACTTTGCCATGGAAACTCAGTGGGGATGGCATTGGTAAAAAACACTCTTAAATATCTCACATATCTCAAACACCTTACTAGGTTCACCATAACTTGTAATCAACTTGATGATTCATCATATGCATATGTAAGTTATTTACCTACCATTTTTAGCTCTTTGGGGCAGGAAAATATATATACAGCAAGGTGATGGACATGCTACAAAGCTGTTGCTATTTAACAATGGATTGGGAAGAAACTTAACTCAAGTCCTAATTTATAGTAGGACTGCCGCATCTGTGAGGGATTGGTTCCAGGATCACCCATGGATAGTGAACTCCGCAGACAAGAGCAAATGCTCTTATCCAAGGATAATGGTGGCGGAAAGAGTGGCGGGGTGCCTGCATGAATGCTTTTGCCTCTGACATCCCTCCAAGTGTCAAGGAGGGAAGAAAGTATTTTCCCCCTTTCTCCTTGCCACAGCCGAGGAGCAAAGAGAGAGGGGGGGGAGCTTTCTTTCCTTCTTACCACTCCTGCTGCTGCCAATGGCACGCACCTCGGCACATACCAGAGGGGTTGGAGGACTCCTCTGGTGGGTGCCCGGCTGCCCAGCTGCCCACTGCTGGCAGCAGTGGCAAGGAAGGTTGAAAATAAAAAATAAAACTCACCGCTCCAATGACCGCCACTCTCCTTCTCGCCACCACTGCCGTGGCCACAGGCCAGCCATCCACCCAGCCTTTGAACTTCTAGGTCAGGTCCCAGGTGACCAATTGGAAGTTTTGAATTCCCTGCACAAATTTTCGATCTGATGCCAGGGACCTGAGTGGGAAATTAAAAGTCTACACCTCACCCCTTCAGAGGGTGCCTTGCTGGCTTGTGGCAGTGGCAGCGAGGAGGAGGGTGGTGGGCATCGGGAGTGGTAAGTTTTATTTTTATTTTCCCCCTCCTTGCCCCCCACCACTGATCACTAACTGCAGATAGCTGAATCCATGGTTAGTGAATCAGCAGATAAGGGGGTTGAACTGTATATCTACTTTCTGTTTGCTGAATTAGTTTCATTTTCATCTCTTCAGACTATGAATATTATGAGCGAGTATCTACCAGGGTGGGTACAAGGAGGAATTTCACTCCATTTTCACTTTAAAAAGGAATTAGCCCATTTACCCACTAAAAACAATGACATTTTATTTCCCCTAAATATGGATGAAACAAAATAAGCTAATAACAATAATGTGACCAGAGACTGGACTGGGCTGCATAACTTCAGTTTGCAGATGTTTTAAAATTCTGGTTATGATGAGCCACTTTTCCAATATTTTTACCTCAGTGGATTAAGACCAGGGATGTGGATGATGATTCCTTGAGATTTCTTTTCTTCATTGAAGGGAGACTTGGGAGACTTATTAGTGAACAATTTGTTTCCTATATAGTTTTTTTTTCTTAAAAGAGTGTATGTCTGCTCAGCATATTATCAACATTCAGAAGAGACGTTCTGTCTCTTCTGAATCAGAGACATGCCAGTGAAATGAATTAGGACTTTGCCCATTACTTGCTGATAGCCCTGGCAGAAGCCCTGTTCAAGGTTGCTCTTCAACACATCCTATTGGAAGGGAAGTCCACAGCAATTAGCAAAATGAATTGCTTATATCCATTCTTTCCTATTTGCTTTCAAAAACCGCATACTTCACGCTCCTAAAAGACTGTCATGTCACAGTCACATATGAAAATTAAGCCTGACAAGCTGTTTTCTCTCAAGGAAAATTGGAGGTTTTGTTTCAATAAATGAGATTTTAATTACATTCAAGTATATGAATATACTTGGTTGAGTTTAATTAGTTCTATTTTAATGAAGTCAGAGTTCAAACATGAATGATTAGTTTTGACTTCAAAATGGAATTAATGCTATATCTTTGGAGTTTACATTAGTATCAAGTTATAGATATACTGAAGTAATTAGCTTTGAACAATTGCAAAAAAAAAAAAAAGATTATATGCCCTTCTAATTGGCAGAGCCACTTGTGAAAGTTAAATTTGCTTCCAGAACAGCAAGGATTATTTTTGAATGTTCCTTCATTTAAATATATACTCCAAGTGATCAACATTTCAAAAAAAATATATGGTTGAAACAGTTAAGCACATCTCCAGTGACTCAAAGAGAGAAATGTGTTCATTCAGAGACACGTGTTTGAAGGAAACTTAAGTGAGTTCTCAAATCTCTTTGCAATGAAGCATCAAAGTGAAAAAAATGAGCTGAAGTAACATTGCTGCACTAATAGATTGTAGCAGCTCAAGAACATGAAAATCATGCACTCAAGCATATCAATCTTCAATATGTCAAGAATGTCAGCCCTGTAGCCGACAAAATGACATGTTGGCCCAGCTCCAGTGAAACAGTACTGTGAGTTGAATGACATATTCACATCAGATTGAATGCTGGATGGTGAAAGTTGCATGCAGTATCTACTGTACAAAGAAAGTATAATCTTAAGGGATCCTTTGTTTTGTCCTTGGTATGCTAGTAAGAGCAGAGAGGGAATGTAGAAATCTGACCAGGTTGTCAGGTGCAATGCATCTTGAATTTTGATCCAAGTGCTCTATAAATTAAGTATAGATTCTAACCTATAGGCACCAGGAAGATCAGGGCTAAACTTCTCAGTTCTTTCGCAACCAGGCCCAAGCTGCAACATTGGCAATAAAAGCTTGACATTCTGGGAGATGTGGTCCAAAACATCTGGAGTGCCAAATGTTTGCCACCAGTCCCCCCACCACTTTCCAAAGAATGCCAGCTGGATTCCCTTCCCACAGCAAACTGGTGGATTGGGGCATCAATGGGGCAGAAGCCAATGGGACCCTCAAAACTACAGGTGTGCCCATGGCAGTACTTGGACTTAAAGAAGATTGTGAGACAGACACAGAGGCCTGTTATGCAGACTCCATAGACCAGAAGGCATGGAAGGTTCAGGGTGTGCTGCTGCTGTGACCAAAATTGAAGGTTGCTTGGGAGATGGCCAACAGGAAACCCATCATTGGGTAAAGCACTGCTGCCAGAGGAAGCTGCCCAAGATGCTTAGAGGCTTAAAGGGCTAAGAATCAGTACCTGGCTTGCAGGACCCCATGCCTGGTCCACCTGCAAGGTATCCTCAACCTGGTAGAGGAGGTGGGGCTGTTCACTTCCCAGTAAAGACTACACAAGGGCAGCACTCCATGAACTGAGGGAATGGCCTCAACTTCCTGGTGTTGTATGTTTTACGTTACATGGAACATGATTTGCATTGGTGTCCCTGTTGGCCCATTAAAAATTCCACTGGTCATTTAAAAAGGCTGTTTCTGCAAATACTCTCAGTGTCAGCATGGAAAGGGGTGCAGGGTAGCTCACACCTTTTCTTTTGAGAAAATTCTCAAGCTTTCAGACACAATATTCTAAATAGTCAGATGGAATATCTGTTTTCTGGATGAGAAACCACTGCTTAACTGTAACTTCTAAAGATCTTTGCATTCAAATATCAGTCATAAATTTCTGAGGAGATTGCTTATAGCATGCCTTCTTCGATACTGCTGGAGTTGAGTGCGCAATCTATTTTCCTTCAAGGTGGATTATATTTCTTGTGGTTTGAAACATCAGATGCTGATTACAACTGAAGTTGCATTTAACTGTCTATTCACAGACAGCAAATAAAGTGAGGCATACACCTTTTCAGTTCAGACCTCTGAAGTGTTATGGCAGTGTTTTAATATGGAACTGATGGACTGCAGTGTCATGAACTGAGGCATCATATGCCCATAAATCGAAATGAAAGGGAATCAACAACTAGTCCAGGTCAAATAACAAATAGTGACAGCTGAGTTTCAGAGAACACACAAGAATGCAGTTAAAGATGATAGCCAGTAAGCCAGAGTAAAATGTGTGCATACTAATCCGACAAGACTAAAAATGAGTAAAGAGGTGTAGGTTTACTCCAATCCCAAATTCACAGGCAGTAACACAATACAATAAGGGTTAAAGAAGACTGTGTGTAAAAAAGATTACTTAAATACCTCAGGCATCTAATATCTAGGACAGTGATGGCAAATATTTTATAGACCGAGTACCCAAAATACAATTCAAAACTCACTCATTTTTCACAAAGTCCCAATGCAGCAATTTAACCTTGATACAGGTGGCTGTGAAGGGCCATTGTCAGGTGCCCACAGAAAGGGCTCTGAGTGTCAATTTTGGCATCCATGCCATAGGTTCACCAACACTGCTTTAGGATCTCACTGTTGCTTGTTGCAGAGGGTTGAGGACTTCTATTTTTTATCAACTATCACCATCTTGTGGAAAGATTGGGTCCTTTCTGACAGGGCCAGATACTCTCCCCGCCTCCCAACAACCCCCCCCCCCAGTAGATGCTTTGAGCAATTCAGTACTGGCCAGTTTCTGCTGGTTACCGATTGTATCCCAGATCAGGTTCAACATATTGACACTCATGTACAAAGCTCTCCATAGTTTGAGACTACACCACTTACGTGTGTTGTGTCTTTCCCCAGTGGCATCTGCTCGACCCACAATAACACTTCAGGTTAGGTTCCTCTGTGTAGCTTTCCTGGAGGAGACCCACAAGCCATCTATAATAGCAGGGCCTTATCCATGGTGGCACCAACATTATGGAATAGAGATGGGCATGAAACGAACATTTTTTTCATTTCTGTTATTTGTTATTCATTTTGTTACGTAACGAAATGACAAACAAAAATTGTGATAAAATGGAACGAAATGAACAGAACCATGAAATTTGTGTTCGCTAATGTGGGTGTGCAATGAAATGAGCTGTTTTAAATGTTAAAAAATGCCCTGGACATCCATAAAAATGCAGCAATAATTATTTATACTGTCTGACAATACCTACCAGAGGGGGTTGGGGGTCCTTAAAACGTGCATTTATGTCTTTTCTCAGATCGCTGTATTTTTTTTTCCTTTAAGGGGAGGTAGGGGACATCGACCCAAAATGGCTCCCAGATGCCTAATATTGAATTCTTGGGCATTAAAACGCCCTGGACATCCATAAAAACGTAGCAATAATGTGATAATTATTTGAAATTATTACGTACCAGGGGGTTGGGGTCCTTAAAACGTTTGTTTTTGTCTTCTCCCATCACTTTAAGGATGACAAAATGGATGTCGCTACTCCAGCCACAACATGGAGGCAAGCCATGTGATGGGTTAATGTACATTCTTGGACAACTTCTACCAATAGCATGCCCAGGTTGCAGACTGGGCAGGTCTGGGAGCCACAGAGGGCATAAAAAGCTCTGGCAGCCCCCGTCCTCCTTGCAGTCCCCGGTGGGAGTTAGGGTGGGATTGCTGTCTCTGCGACTCTAGCTTCAGTCCTGCTGCCTCCCTGTGTGCATGTGTGTGTACCTCTTGGTGAGTACCCTCCCTCACCCTGCAGTGCAGTCACTCTGCGGCTGCCTTGCACCCTGGGCAACGCCCGCCATTGCCTTTGCAGCCTCCTTGTGTATCTAGTCTATACTGTGTCTCTGCCAGCATCATTTTTTTTAGTGTTTTCCCTCTGGTCTGGGGCGTTGGGGGACGCCCCCGCACAGAAATGCTTTAAAAATCGCGCGAAAAGCAGTAGAAACGAAAAATGAAAAAATGAAAAATGAAAATGATTTTTTCCAAAAATTCGTGAAAAATGGAAATGAAACGAAACAGACCTCTCAACGAAAAATGAAAAACTGAAACACCATTTTTTTTTTATTTGTACCCATTTCTATTATGGAATCAGCTCCCAGAAGAGCTGTGACAAGCTCCCTCCCTGTTTTCATTTAGGAGTCAATTGAAAACATTAAGCTTTAAGGAGGCCTTTCCCACCAATGCTGGATGACTATCTTGCCTCCTGTATCATGTTTAAAGAAAAAGTGGTTTCAGGGTTTATTTTGTCTAATTCTATCTCTTTATTCTGTTTTTTTAAATAAAATATGAATTGGATCCTATACCCAATATATATATTTTTTTGGGCTGATTGGCTTCAGATCTTTAGATTGCAAAGCTGAGATTAACTCTATGAACCCCCAGTAATAGCTGAGCAAAAATGAGATTGTTGTAGGGATGCACGTGATGAGGCCTAGGTGTATTTTTCATGACCCATACTGCATCATACTTGGTTAGCTGCAAATCATTATTTTTTTTACTTTGTTGTCAGACGAATTTGGTCACCTTTCATCTTAGCTGGCAAATTCTGTCAAGAGTTCTGATTGCCAGGCATTTGTAGACATCTTTATGGTGACTGCTGGTTTCTGAGCCCTGCAGCTCCAAGCTCTGGGACTCTGGAGCAGAATCTATACCACATTTGAGATCTCTGCAGGATCCTGAGATGGTTGATGCAGGTAAGTTTAGTTTAGTTTAGTTTATTTAGGATGTATATACCACCATCTTGCACAAGGCAACTCAAGGCAGTGAACACAATATATAATCAAAAAGCAGAAACAGCAAAGAATAAAATACAGTGGCACATCTACTTACAAGTGGCTCTACTTACAAGTAATTATAAAAGCAGAAGACCATTGGCGTTTTACCTGTCACCTTACAAATTTTAGATGTGGTCTGCTCTACTTACAATTTTATTTATTTATTTATTTATTTATTTATTTATTTATTTATTTATTT
>JAHTLZ010000348.1:18382600-18415367 GCA_023846285.1 Phrynocephalus versicolor
ACACACACACACACACACACACACACACACACACACACACACACACATACACCAAAAAACAAAGAACTCTTATTGGGTTCTTTTACATTCCATAGGCATCCAGTCAAAGTGTTGGACATCGTGTCCCTTTAATCTCAGTATAAGAGTCAACTTGGTACTTTTTCCTTAAGAAATCAATGGATTTAAGACAGCAAATCTCTGGATGAATAATGCTTTGGGTATTTTGACTGTGAACTACATTCTGAGCCTTGTGTCAGACTGAGGTGCATTCTGGATAACTCTGTGGCTTAGGTATCAGACTGTGGAGACAGACGTTAGGAGTTCAATTCCCTCTCTGTACCTTCTTGAGAGGAGCTGGACTCTATGATGCATAGGGTGTTCCAGCTCTGCAGTTAAAAGGTTGCTGCAGCTCCTGCTGCTCTTAAGAATAATTTGTGGCATTAAATTCACATTGCTTTATAGTTTGTGGTTCAAGGCAGGTAAACAAAGGCAAAAGTCTGAAACACAAGGAGATCTTAAGCTTACTTCAGCTTCTCCACTTGACAATATAGACTGAAATCCAGTCATTTGTTGCAAACAACTGTATTAGTGTGATGTTGACTGCTATTACATATACTTTTTCTGTTTATTATGGGGGTTGTGTTTGGGCAAATTGTTTTTCAATCTGTTGTACACCGCCCAGAGTTCCCAAGGGAAAGTCAGGCAGTTAATAAGTACAAAAATAAATAAATAAATAAATAAATAGAGTAGACCAATTGAATCAATAGGAATTTTGTGAGTCTACTTACATCAATGGATGTAAGTTCCACTGATTAAAAAAATACTTATTCTAATTGTGGTTTTTGTTGGCTTCCAATCACTCTGTCACACTGGATCTCCCATGGATCTGAAAAAAGTAATAGCCACTGCACTTTGTGGAATGATGATCATAAACCCATAGAGTGTGTGGCAAATTCCACCAAATGCCAGGGTGAATGACTACACAAGAAGAGCAAACCGTTCTTGATTTCCCAGGTGTTTCATGTCCTTCTCCTGAGGTACAACAGTTCTCTGTGCTTGAATGTCTTCAGTACTGAACATATATAACATAGAAGTAAGGATTTTACCATCTCCATGTTATGCTGAACATTGTGATTTAGGTATAAACCACGAGCCTGAACTAAGTCATTTCCCCTAAGCATAGGAAGTCCGTATTTGGGATCAGGCTAGGGCAATGCTCAACTATACAAAGCAATTTCTATTTCAGCATTGTTTTTCTTCCCAAGGCAGCTGCAGCTGCAGAGTTAAAGTAAAAATATTCCCTGCGTAGCCAAGTTAATGGAATGGTTACAGGTAACAGCCCTGCCAAAAAATAACCAGCATTCCCAAGCTGTCAAAAAGAATGAATAGTTAACTGCAAAATTTGGAAATGTGTATTCATATCATTATAACAGAACAGGCAGAGAGAGGACTGTGTTGTCACTTGGACATTCACATGATTATGCCATTTGCAAGATACTACTTCTCAATATTCTCCAATAATGCCCCAAACCATCCTCAAATCTGCCACCATAGCAGCAGATTCAGTCTGGGAGGGATGACAGTCCTAAACTCGATGATCTTAACTCACCACAACTAAGTGGACAGTTGACCCCAATTACTACTGTATCTGGGGAGACATCTGTATCTTTTGGTAGGGGAAAAACGTACACAAGATTCTTGACCATTTAATTTGGAAAAAAATCTCCAGCATGCTTGAAAAGGGCACATGGAGGGCATTGACCTTTCTTTCATTTGGACACTCATTTCTCAGTTTTGATTCTGCTTCCCATGAAGATTGTCCTTCTGGAATGAGATGAATGCAGCACTCTCTCTCTCCACTTCCTCACAGACATAAATAGAAGATATTCAGACTGGAAAACTCAGGGTGGGTGAGAATAGAAACCGGGCTGCTAAAGAAGTCATGGACTTATACTGTGAAAAGCTGGTCTTGCCACACTTAGGTGAAAAAGGATGATACCTATTAGGGGTCGGAGGAGACTGGACCAGGCCTCAGCATCTTTTCAACCTGGAAATGCCAGGTGATCTAATTCGGACATTTAGAACAGAAGGCTACAGCAGCAAGTACTAGATTTCCACCCCCCCCCCCCCGTATGTCTTCCCTCTGTACAAAACTGGGAAGGAAAGAAAGGCACACGACTGATATGGGACACATTGACAGTCTCATGCAAAAGGGGGGGGGCATATGACTTGGATCCTCATTCTTGTCAACATGGAGTGAGAAATAAGTGTACACATAAAGCTGATAACAGTTGTCTCATTGAAAAATAGTCATATAATCATTAGATAATGGGGTCGGGAAAGGCCTCTAAGGTCATCAAGTTCAGCTCTTGCTCAGTGCAGTAACCCAAGTCAAAGCAGAACTGGCAGATGTCTGTCCAACTTTCTCTTGCATGCCTCCAAGTCACAGTCTGTTGCAACTTGCAGAATGGTGGCTTCTATCAGCCATAGTCCTGGGAGGGGCCTCTTTGTCTACCCGCCCGGTTAGAGTGATGTGTGTGCAGCCTATGGGGCTGCTTGCGGGGGCATAAGGCCTTGCCACATGATAAGATGCCTGTTTTTCAACCCAGCCATCTTCCCTCCCCCATAAGAGAATGAGATTAGGTGGTCATGTATGGGCCAGATGGGAATTTTTGGCTTCCACTCAGATTGGTCCAGAGTGGCAGTGTGTTTTTGCCCATCCCATTCTCTTTAAGGCTAAGGGGAGGCTTATAACCGGTCACAATTGGTTGTAGTGCAAGCAGTAAATTTACATCAGGTGAATGTTATTGAATAATATACCCTTATTGAGCCAGGAGCCCTCAATATGAATTAGGAAATAGATTAGTAAATTAGGAACATTGGGTGTTAGGTATAAATAGTTCAATGATTAGGAATGAGGGCTGCCCAGACCACAGGTTTTGGGAGGGTGCTGAACAGGTGGGCAGCACCCTTCTAATAATATTAGGAATCATTAAATGATCTGCTTGCATTACGTTCAGGCCCTATTGTTTAAGGGACGTATAACAGTTGAATTAAGTGAATTCATATCAATAAATTGTGGCCCAATTTTAATCCCACAAATGTGTCTCGCCTCTTTATTTCCGGGCTGGGTGGACAATACATCACCAGCTTTCTGACACACAAAGGTAGAAGGAGGAAAATTCCTTGCAACAGTGCATTAAGACAGCTTCAAAATGACTGTTATAATGCCTTTTAGTGGTTCTCTGCTTGGGCAGAGATTATATTGCACTGTCAGACTTACACTGCCCTTTCATCCATCTGATTATATGAAGTGTTGCAGGCCAACATTTGCTCATCAAGTTGATGTTTCAGTTGCAATTAGTTTATTGCCGCCTAAATATCTTCTCATTCAATCCTTCTATTTATCCAAAATTTTCACTTAACTATGTAAGAGAAAAAGTTAGTTGGAAATTAATCATGGATCCATATTAATCATTTCTCAGTTCAGTCCAACAGAACACCAATGGAAACACTCCAAAAACACACACACATTCACGCTCATTTTGCATGTTCCTACTTTGTCATACATCATGTATTGATTAACTAATGCTGGGTGTAAACAGTAATCAAATAAAGAAGATAGAAGATAGAGACTGCATTAAGCTTTCTTGTAATCCTAGGTTTACTTCTCTCTGTGATTTGTATGTAGTTCACTCCAAGCTATTACTTATGCTGAATGACTCTCCTCAGTTCTTTTTAACTGATTCTAAATAATTTAATCCAATTTTGGGTGGAAGCTGAGTGTAAAAACTGTGTATGTGGTTTTCCCTTTTATAGCTAATAGAGCTGAGGAGAAAGCTTAGGAAAGTTACATTTTTGACTGTACCTTGACACTTTCCATGCTATTTGGGAATTCTGGGAGTTATACAAAAAGTCACTTTTCCAAACTGTCACTCAGGAGAAAACAGTATTAAAAATTGGGGGATAAACATGCCATTGTCCTCCTGTAACCCTAAACTAAATTGGTTGACACTGAAGAAGCTTTTTTGAAGAAATCTCAAAACATATTTTTGGATTATGGTTTGTTAGTAATAGTTTATTTACTTCAATGTGTATTAATAAGATTTTCCTACCCAATTAAAGCAATTCCGTTTAGGCAAGGTTAACCCGTTCTACTTTCCAACTTATTTTAACAGTATATCTAAAGTATATCCATTTTTTTAAATTCAACTGATCAGGAGATCCATCTTTGGAACGTTCACCTAAAAGGATTTCAGTTGATAAATGGGTTGTAATGAGTGGAAGTTGAATACTGAAGTAGGCCTCAGACCTACTTCAAAGAGTACCGAGAGCCCATAATTAGAGCTAAAAGCACATTAATGGTGAAGAGAAGTCACTGAGGCCATCTTTCCATGTTTGTGAAATCAGACTTCAAAAGAATGCAACACTTAAATCTTGAAGACCACTCATCAAACAAAGCAAATAAGTCGGTATATTCCTGGACATCACAGATGCTTGTGCCATGGCACTCAGATGTTCCGATTAGTAAACAATATATGTTCCTCTTCTAGTCACACATTATCTCTGATGTCTGTTTCTTGAGCATCCTTTATTCTCCCATTTTGTCTGCCACTTTCTGGTTTGCTGTTGGGTAGCTTTTATCCACTTGACTGGGAAAATATCAAAGCTCGGTTGAGGAGGAAGGAATTAGGTAGGTGTTTCAGGAACTGCAGAATAAAAATTAGAAGTACTGATAAGGGCCTTTCCTTTCTCTCTTTGGCTGTGGTCACACCTGGGTTTCGATCCTGATCTTCTGAAGCTCCGGCTTTTCCTCTTCGTCCCATCACATGATTTAAATGTGGAAGAAGAGTTCTCATGTCAAAATCTGTTTTTTCAATTTTAAAGTATAGTTCAGTCCCCTAGGCCAGCAGGTGGCGCTAGCATTTGAAAAAAATGGACGACTTTGCTGGGGGGAATTAATGTTTGTCGGACTGGATAGAGTTTCCTGTTACTCCGATATGCAGGCAAATTAAAAAAAAACAGCACCGATCTGCCCCAGGAACAGCTGGTGGGTGCTATGCAAAAAGAAAGAAAAAGAAACCTGGATCATCAGCGTGGTCCCACGGCGTCTGCCTCCTTAAAAGCTGGATTTTCAAAGCGAGGCAAAAATTCCCCAACCTGGTAGGTGAGTCACAGAAATCTCACTTAAGGGAGCATTACCGGGTTTTCTTTTTTTTCAACAAGCCCGGTGGCCGTGAAGATGGCATTTTGGGGCACAATTTATTTAGTAATTTAAACTGTTTTTAAAGGGACGTGGGACCGAACCCTTTGCCAGCCGCTTTACACCTGAATATTGTTTTTCCCCTCTCTTGCATATGAGGCCCCAAATCAAACATAGGTTCAAGAACTCTGTGTTCTTTATTGAATGTCTCATTCTATCCGTTAACTTTCTTAGGATACGTTTGAACTGCACAGGAGAACATAGAGGTTCTCTCTCACAACACAAACAAATATCATCTTTATTTTATACAACTTATTCAAAGCTTCTGTGTTCAAGGTGCTTTTTGATTATGTGATTCTGATCAGCAAATGTTTTCAATGTACTCAGTACCATTCCTGTCAACCTATCCTGCAGAATAAATGGCATTTATCTGTAAAAGGGAGCCTTTCCATCTTCAGAGTCTCCATTAGGCTATCCTGCCAAGTATAGAATGGAATCATCCACTCTGGAGGGAGGGGTCGATTTCATCATGTTTGAAATCAGATAATTCACTCCTGATGAATGCCTGCTAAGGCTCTTGTTACACAGAACAGCAGGTAGTATACTGGATTAATTTGATTTTTAACTGTTAATCTTGTATCAGACAGAAGGATGCCAAAAACTTTCCATGGCTTTTCTCCAGAGTCTTGTAAGTTTGTATCTTTAGGTACTTGGCTTTACAGGTGGCGTAACCTGAAAAAGCAGCATTTCCGCTTAAAGTTCCTCTTGGTTCTGAAAAATAAATGGAGCACTTTCAGAATGAATTGTTATTTTAAAACACACAGTACAATGATGATGCACAGATCTCAAATGAAGAGTCTCAGACTCTGAGAGTGAATGGCCTTATCAAGTTCCATTTCCTTCTCCCTATATTCTTAATTTGTATTCTGCACTAGAGTAGGATGCACTGTAAGCAGCTTCAGGAATTTACCCATCCATGTGGATGAAGCCCCTGACAGACTGCTCTATCCCAGACAGTAGATAGTGGCACCTGGCTCTGGCAAAATAGTAGGTGACCACATACCTTAACCCCAGTTGGGCTGTAGCTGGGAATGTGACCATATCTTATCAATGTCTCATTTATGGTTGGGACAAGCTACTGGATGCTCTGACTCCGACAAAGCTCATGGACAGGGCTTCTTTGCCCACTCAGACGAATCATTGGCAACATTGAATTCAGGCCAAAAACCATGATCTGGAAGGAGGGGCTGGGAGGATTTTTAGCCCAGCTCCTCCATTGCTGTTCCTTCTTCTTGATTGCGAGCACAGCAGGAGCAGAGCTTGCATGCCTTTGAAATTGCTTTCAGTTTTGATCGTCATGGCTGCTACTGGAGCTGGCCTGTGCATCAGCTAGGCTGAGGCTGCAAAGCCATTATTATGGGCATTGTGCTTTTCTTAATTAATTCCTCTGAGTTCTTACTGCTGTACTTGGGTTATTTATTTATTTATTTATTTATTTATTTATTTATTTATTTATTTATGGACCACTCTGACTTTCCCACAGGAACTCTGGGCGGTTAACAAAGGCCAAACAAATAAGTAGAAAACAATTTAAAACCAAAGACAGAACATAATGAAAAATAATAAAACACCATAACACTAGGAATACAAAAGAGTATAACCTGGCAAGAGGCACAAAGGCAACAACAACAAAAATCCAAGTAAAAAAAACCCCAGAAAAACAGGGGAGCAACATCAGCAAGCAACTACCAATCGCCAAATGCATATTTTAACAGCCACAGGCTTTTAAAAAGATGGTATGGACTCTACTTGGCGAATCTCTTTTGGCAGCTTATTCCAGAAAGCTGAGCTAGCTACCAAGAATGCCTGATAATGAGTGGAAGCCTTGCAGGCTTCCTTGGGGGTGGCCACCCATAACAAGAGTGCCTGTGACACTCTGGTGGGCTGAGCCATCTGTGACTTTTGGGATATCTTCTCTGCCATATACTGAGGCCCCAAACCATGGAGGGTTTTGTAAACAGAAACCAGTACCTTGAACTTTATTTGGGAGGCAACCGGTAATCAATGCAGTTGAGCTAAAATTGGGGAGATGCAGTCAAACCTGTCCACACCAACCACCAATCTGGCCACCACATTCTGTACCCACTGCAATCACAGGAAGGCCCATGTAGAGAGGTTTGTTTGATATGACCAGCGCCTGCACAATAGTTCTCAGGAAGGAGTCATCAAGGTATGGGCCAATCTGAGCAATAAGCTGAAGTTGGTAAAAGGCGAACTTAGATACAGCAGCCACCTGGAACCCCAGGAACAATGCCGGGTTCAAGACCAAGCCCAGACTCCTAGCTCTTTCAACCAGCTTGAAGGTAGTACCACCCAGACTGGTAGGAGGGCCACTATACCTATCCGGACCAGCCTCAAAAGAACAAAGGAGGGTAGGGAGGGAAGGGGCAGTGAGATTTATGGGGTGGAGATGGGGGTAGTACTGGCGGGGGCTTAAATTTTAGTAGGGAGTTAGTGTTGTATCTACCAAAAAAGTCAACCCTTTGCAGGCCCTTATTTGGGTGTGTAATTTTAATTGTGTTGTGGTCTGGAGGTTTTGCTTTGTTTATGATCCATAGAGTTTAGGGTTGAGTTTAATTTTTCTTCATTAGTAGCCAGAATTGATAGAGAGTGCCATGGCTCCCAAGAAAGGAAAAGGGAAGACCCCTGTAATAATAATAATAGTACATAATAGAGATGGGCACGACCAGAAAAAATTACGTTTCGAGTTGTCGTTTGTCGGGACGGGCCCGCTTCGGGTCATTTCCGTTTGTCGTGAAATTTTTCAAAAATTTGTCGTTTCCATTTGTCGTCTGTCGTTTGTACAGTGGTTTAGGGGTAGGGGTTAGGGTGGGCTCTGGGAGGCACCTCTCTGGGTGCCTCTGAGTTGACCCAGAAGGGAAGGGAAGCATAACGCGTAGCTGCCGCGTACCATACATATTTACATTTTGTGTTAGTGTGACAGAGGAACCTCGTCGGCACTCCTCTGTCTCACTAAGAACATTATGTTAGGGTTGGGGGGTTAGTGTGTCAGAGGAACCTCGTCGGCGCTTCTCTGACTCACTAAGAAGGAAAGCATACTTGCGTACTGGCGTACAGGTTAGGCTTAGGGAGGGAGTGGGTCTGGAGTTGGAGGCACCTCTCGATACATCACTCTGACCCACTAAGAAGGGAAGTGTACTTGCGTATGAATATGGGTTAGGATTGGGGTTAGGGTAAGGGCTAGGCTTAGGGTAACGGTTAAAGTTAGGGTGGGTTAGTGGGCTACACCTCTGGGTGCCTCTGACCCACTAAGAAGGACAGTGTACTGGCATATGGGTTAGGGTTAGGGTTAGGGTTAGGGTTAGGGTTAGGGTTAGGGTTAGGGTTAGGGTTGGTGGGCTTTTTATGCCCTCTCTGGCACATCCAGAAGTCTCAGTCAAAACCTGGCCATGTGATTGGTGGAATGGCTCCAAAAATTTGCATGGTCCCATCCCATGGCCAGCCCATCATTGCGTGTGTGCAGGTGTAAAAAAATAAAAATAAAATAAAATAAAATAAAATCAATGGAGACGTTTTATTGCAAGAAAAACCCACTGCTGCTACTATAAAAATTCAGGCATTTAAAATACCTAATTTTCACATGTTTCTGTGGTGCTTTGGTGGGTTTTTGGAACACGATTTTAAAAAAAAGTGTGGTCGCCATTTTGGATCCCCCCCACCGCATGGCATAGACTGAGACAATGAGGATGACCCCCCCCAGCCTGGTGCATGCAGCCCAGGAAAGGAGAGGGGGGGAAGGCCGGGGAACACCCCCCCCCCAGAAATCACCCCTCTCTGGTAGGTGTCCTCACTGAGGCAGGCATATTTTCGCCTGCTTTTTTGGCTGGGAATTGGGTTTTTTATTTTATTTTTAAAACTTTTTTTCTGTGCTGCTTGGCATCGCGCGATCGCCACAATGCCATGAACGACAACGACAAATCAGACCCAATTTACCTTTATCAGGTCGGGTTCGAGCTGGAGCGGAGTAATTCTCGTTACCGTTATCGTTACGTAACGGAAACGATGAACGGAAACGGAAATGAGGATTTCGCCGAGTCGTGCCCATGTCTAGTACATAAATAAACAATAAAATAAAATACAAATGACCCCCCAGGCCTCCCTCTCATCCATTGATGAGTAAACAGATAATGGGAATGTCTTGAGTAACAGAGTTGCCTCAAACAAGAATGGAGTCAGGCCCAGCAGTGGGAGTAGGGTTATGGGTGGGGGTAGGGCCAGAAGGGAATCAAAGGCCCACTGGATTATGTGTCATAACCGAAACATATTTGAAGCTCCAGTACAACATGAATGTTACACTAAATGTACGAAATATTGAAGCTAAAGTAAACATGAATGACCACTGAAAGGGGTGCCCCCTGTTTCAACTGAATCCAATCCATCCTCATGGGAGATAAGTCCCAATAACCCACCAGAGGTGAAAGGCAAGGCCCGGAGTAGAGAGGAAGTGTACAGCACATGGCAAGGAGAAGACCTCATGAAGATTTCTTCCAGCACACAGTTTCATTTGGTTTGGCACGGAGTATCATCACTAGAATCTTTCTGGGCCACATGCTTAAATGTGGGAGGAAAACCCTAGAGATTTCTTGATTGGTTTAACCAAATGTAGTCAACACAGGAGAGGTTACATGTGAGTGCTACTAACCCAAATGACATGTTTCAACAAGAGCTTTTATAAGCATCAGGACACGGCTTCTAAATTTTACTTGCTGTAAAAATATCTCACTTGGGCTGAGTCCCCCAAGAGCAGAAGCATTCTTTTTATAGCTCCTCAAGAAAACCAATTGATTAGGTAATCTGATTCCGTACCTGCTATGAAATATCATGATGGTATTCTTATGGTCTGACAGGATAATGGGTTTGTAACCATGGTGGAGCAAAAGCAAGATCACAATTCACGGAGGAAAATCCATGATGTATGCCTACCATAGATGTTGCTGATGCAGCCATTTTTAACACGGTGCTGTATATGTCATGTGGGTTGTAAAACAGATGAGAAGATATAAATCATATCATTTCACTTTTTTCTTGATTCATAAATACTGTTCACGCACTCCTCTTTCATTTTAAGAAGCATTACATGTTGTACAGAATGTTTCCACTGCTTGCCGCTAACTTCTGGTATTATTTTGTTTTATTTTTTATTAGTGAAAAAACCTAAAGGGAAATATTAACTTTCAGAAGGCGCTGACACTTATATCTGGGATATCAGGAAGGTTTTAAATTTGATACTAAAATGTAATACATGGAGTAAAAAGTTGCAGATATGGGCAATATTCTTTTTTGCTCTCACTGAAGCCCAATCTGTTTCTCTTTGCTAACAGATTTCTGGACTGCTACAGAATAATTATGTTTTGCAACCAATCAATACGCTGGCATCCATCTCTTTTTGCGAACACATTCGATTTTAAAAACACAATTTTGATAATACAACTAGCTGCTATGTGTCATATCCTCTTCTTTCTGGAATGAAAAACACAAGAGCTCCAAAATGCCACTTTGTTATTCTCCAGAACGATGAGGGATTTGGGCAGCTATACTGCTAAACTAAGTTCTGAACAAAGCATGTGGCATCAAAGACTGATGGATCAGGAACTTTAGCTCAACGAATCCCATGATATTTCTGGATTTACCCCAATCTTGTTGTCTCACAAATGCATCACATGATTATGTGATCCCTCTCTGGAATATTAAGGTTTTGGATTATTATTTTCAGTTGATAATGCAGTGTTTGCTTCAGCTAGACTTGTAAAACAAATATAGATCTATACTGATCAGACTAAATTCTCCTATATATGGTAATTTTCTGTCCACCCAAAGGAACTGACATTCACCAATAAGTAAAATGAAATAAAATATAAAATCACAATAAAAATATGAAACAATCCTTTAGGCTTATCTTTGTCTTCTTCCTTATTTTTTCCCACAGGTAAGGGGTGAACTGTTTCGACCCCACTTTGCCTAATCAACCACATTTTCACTTTTTTGTTCTCAAGGAAGAGGAGCAATTTTGGCAGCTGTGCAGCTAAACTAAGACAGATTGATCAGGAAGACCAGCTCAACCAGTTCCATGTTGTTTCTGGACATACTGCATTCTTTTGTTGCACACATGTATCACATTCTGTAGGCATGTATTCAGTAATTGTTGGCTGCCAATTTGTTATTAAGATTAGTCTTATGTGGAGATGATTTTTTTTTAAAAAATGACTTTAAATCCTTGGCAAAAGTATCTATTCTGCACCTTGCCAGATTTATTGAAAAACAAAGTTATACCTTGCTTCAGAAATTAATACTCCTCCAAACCCTGAAGTATTCATGGAGAAATTCTAATAAGCACGACTTTAAAAATGTGAACTGAAATATATGTAGAATTGAAAAATATTCACTAGAGAATTGCATATATCCAGAAAATTCATAAATTAATGTTTATGTAAAACAAACAAAAAAAACACCATGGATGTGAAACAGCGCTATTTAGCAATCTTCATAAGAGTCAAGTAAATTCACAAGGAGGTAAATATGCTACCCCATTCTCCCTTGTACCATTTAGTTCAACTAAAAGCAACCCTGCATTTTGGGGAGCTCTGATGTTCAGCCCCTGGTTTTATGGGGTCAGGACTTGCATGGTGATTCTGACTGCATACAAGATCATCTCTGTAGACTCAGAGCTTGTTCATGTGTGCAAAGCAATGACAGAGGGCACAAGGCAAGCATGCAGCCTCCTCATGTTTGCTAGTTAAGCCAAAGAAAGTACCTCAGTCAGGCTAAAACAGTTGCAAATGTTCTTGTGGAAAACAAAGATAAAGTAAAAAAACTTTTAGTATCACACTCTGCTAAGTGATGCTTCACCCTGAGAGAGAGTAAATACAACCAGATAATAATTTTCACATCCCTAGTCTCCTGTGCCTAGAAGGTCTCCCTGTTTGCTGTAATCTCTTCTTGAAAGCCTCAGTTCTTCAAAAGTTGAAAACAGCAGAATTGAGGGATGGGGGTCCTTTCATATTTCTTCAAATGCAAAGTTTCATGGAACAGAAGGGAGCTTCTTGCCTAGGCCTGTCCCCGCTTACTAATTACTTTGGGACTGTGTTCCCTTTTCTTTCCGCTTCTTTGCAAATCTATTATTAGTCTTTACAATCATATTTTAAATAAACAAACAAGATAAAAAACACACCCTAGACATCAATGGTGTGCAAACTGTAATAATTCCACCTTCTCAGTACAACTGAAGAGTTCCCTAATGAGGTGACTGCCACATAATTTGTTTTCATTCTGCAAAAACAATTGTTAAAGACACAATGGCAACTGCTGGCTCAGATCCCAATTCCCTGATAAGATGCAAATTAATGGGGTACTGCTGCTATTCAAAGCTCAACATTTGGATTTTAGTGTGAACATTTACTCTAAAATATTGGAAGCTAGATAACCCAAACATAAACTTGTGTGGCAATCATTTGCATGGTACAGAGAACAGAGAGGGAGAATCGGTAGCCTTCCGTTTATCAGACTATAGCTCCCATCATTCCTCACCACTGGCTATGCTAGCAGAAAATTACAGTCTAGCAAGGTATGGACATCCTCCTGTTTTTCACAAGAACCTAGATCCTTCTCTCATACCTTTTCCAAAAGCACACCTTTTATACTCAGACCATGGTCGTTACTTCACGTCCTTCGTTGTTCCGTGACTAGTTTTGTACCATGACAGCATTGGTCACGATCACATGATTTTGTCCCTGTTTAGTCCCTGTTTCCGTTTTCTCATGGTTGTGATAACTTGTCTCGTGACAACTATTACTTCATGGTCTTGTTACGTGACAAATTCTGAATTTGTCTTGCTTTCTTAATCCTTTTTTAAAATATCATAAATAAAACTTTTGGATTTACTGGTCTTACGGGATTTACACATGAATGCTACAGAATTTTCATTACTTCCTTTAATAAACATTTGTGCGGCATGGTGTTTCCCATAGGGAAACTAATGTTGAATGCCGCTTCAGCCGCTGACCACTAGGTGGACACTGGTTGTTGCATGACAGTTGTTACCACCACACGATCCCTTGTCTTGAAACAGGAACCAGGAACAAACTGTGATAAGAGAATACCCCAACTCAGTGGCAGGTACAGTATTGTCATGCTCCGATCCTGCTCAGGGGTCTGGTCAAGACAAATTTCAGCTGTTGCGCGATGGATGTGAAGTAAGATTTTTTTTTTGTACCAGTCTGAAGCGCAACATTTACAGAGACAAAATGGACGTGAAGTAACTGCCATGAAAGACTTTCCAGGAAGCGTAAACAAAGTCTGAAATCATGTTTGTGAAAGTACAGCAATGTCAATATTTTGAAAAATAATAACTTACTGTTCCCATAACAAGGCCCCCCCAGGTCACCAGGGCTCCCTTTCATTTGTCAAAACTTGTGAGGGCTGCAGGAGGAAGGGAGTCTTTATGATTACAAAAAATTATTGATGTTTGGACACAATTTTCCGCAATTTATGATTTTGCCCTACCATCCCTCAGCTCTTGAGGTTTCCCTATGATTACTCAGGACCAGGGGATGGGAGGAGGCGATGATTAATTTCCAAATAAATTCCCCAAACTGATGATTGATTGATTGATTGATTGATTGGATTTTTTTTACTGCCGATCTAGATACAAGGCTACTCTTAATGGTTCACTTTCATCAGTGTTACACCAATGGAATTCAGAGAAATAGAATTTCAGCCAACATGTAATCATGATCTCTTATGTGTACATGCAAATCAAGGAGTGGATCACCTTCTTAATTTGCCTCACCCAAAATAAGTCTAAAGTCCTCATTATTGGCATGCGGGAGGAAAGGTTTACAAATGAAGCCAGGGTGCCCAAATGCTGAAACCTCAGAGGGGAAATAAGGCCATTCAGAAAGCGAGTATGTATTTTATGCTCCATTTCTTCTGGCATTATTTAGTGATTTTGTGAAGCCGCCTTATGCTGGAGAACATTTGGCCTTGTCCCACATGGCTGCAACAGCAGGCGCTTGCTCTCCAAAATTAAAACACCATACAGCATGATGAACCATAACAGAAGCACAATATTGGTACCAGCATTGGCTTAATACCTAACAAATACTGGTGGATGTTATGCAAAATGTTGTGTGAAGCACACCTGTGCTATGGAGGTTTTAGCTGCTTCATTTCCACTCCATGACATCCCCATCCACTCATCCCCAAAACCCACCGCAGAAAAAAATTGCTAGCAAGGTTTTGTGTAAAAATTGAGGCTTATAGTCACATACTTTGTTTACATTTCTTTTCTGGTGCAATGCACACAGCACTTTTCCCAAAGATAAATAAATGCTAGGGTTTTCTACCAAAACAGCAGAAGTCTTCTTCTGTATCACACTGGCATTTGTTGCTGGCATTCGTTTTGTCTTTGTTTCAAGCCTTATGACCTCTTTTCCTAAATTTGTCCTCAGTTTAAGTTTGTATGTCTTTTGGGGGATGATGGTGGCTCCAATGCTAGTGGGGTGGTATGTATGTTCCAGTTTTTCTTCCTTTCTATAGTCCCAGCTTAACCTAGCATAAGAGTTCTCCACTTGAATAGCTGATGAAAACTAAACCACAGACCCTCAAACCATCGAAGCATTGACACTTTTGAAAAAAAAAAAAAGATCAGTGCCATTTGTTATCTAATTGACACTCCTGTACTTCTTTAAGCCATCCACAACCCTCTCTTTTCAGCTGTTGTCAGCCCAGTGTGCATGGCAGATATTTTACCGCAAGCTAAACGGTTTTCTAATTAAACTCTGCAGGATGACTATTCAGCAGAATTTGCAGGGCACTAACCATGCAGCCCTCCATTAACGTTAATGGAATTTGTATTGTTAATTGAATCACTGAACTTCCCCCGGAATATTTGCCATGGCACATCCTTCTAGCAAACATGGGCCAATCAAAATAATCAGTTTTGTACCTTATGAAAATTGTCGGTGTTTCATTAAAATATTTCAGATCATAAACACCTGCTGCCAAAAAGCATTTTTATGAGCCTGACCCTTAATGCCTTGTAGCTCTGAGGAATTGCTTTAACTGGATTGGTTAATTTTCTATAATGAGTCAAACCTTTCATCTGCTCTTTTCAAGTGTATCTGAAATGAATGCCTCAACTGACGGGACTAAGCAGAACCCTAACCAAATCAAACCATCATTAAATTATCATACATTTCCATCTATAAACCCCAGGCTAGCTACTCTTCATTTGTTGTACCTAAGCAAAATAATAATAATAATAATCAGTTCTCCGTGTACATTAAAGAGACCTGCAATGGAACACAGAGAAAAGCTTTCCACAGGCTGACATACAATTCAAGCAAAACAGTATTCAAAGAGATCTCTAAATGATCCTCTAGGACAATTAGAAAATTGGTTCTTTTTATATATTCTTTTCTTATGCTAATTTATTCTCCCTCAGAAACCATCCCCCAGGATCCTTGATTAATTTTCACAAAAATGTCGGGACAGCACATTAGGTTTCTTCATCATCTCTATGTATTTCTTGCAGGTCCATCTGCATCCTTGTCATCTGGGATGTGTGAAAAATAGTAAATGAGTTGTGAACTGGCATAACCAGCATGTTAAAAATTGATACTTCATATCCAATGTGTTAAGGAGCCTGATGGTGCAGTGGTTAAATGTCTGTACTGCAGGTAAAACTGTGCTCATGAAGTGGGGTTCAATCCCAGGTAGCAGGCTCATGGTTGACTCAGCCTTCCATCCTTCCGAGGTTGGTAAAATGAGTACCCAGCTTGCTGGGGAGGTGCAATGTGTAGCCAGCATACTGTAATTAAAACTGTAAACTGCCCAGAGACTACTTGAAGAGGTATGAGGCAGTATATAAGCAGAACACTTTACCTTTGCTTTGCTTTCATGTTGTGCTGGATGCTTTATCCAATATGAATGGTTCTAACTCTTGAGGAAGGGAACAATTTAAAGCAGATAAATTTGGAACCAGATTCCAGACCAGTGTTATGACTTGCCTAAATCACTGGCTCAGTGAAAGTAAATTCATGCAGCAACATATATCCTTGGCTATATAATGAAATGTATGAATGATTTTATTGCTGTTTCAGTTGTTTTGTTTTATTTGTGAGTTATTTTTACATTGTATTATTTATTTTGTTATGTAGTAACCATGTAAACCTCCCAGAGTAGCCATTTTGCTACACAGGCAGTATATAAAACCAATAAATAAATAAATAAATAAATAAATAAATAAATAAATAAATAAATAAATAAATAAAGGAGGTTCAACTACTTTCCGTCCACTTATTATAGAATTAGATCACCACTCCCCCTTCTTATGAAATTTTCAGGCACAGAGTCCAGTTAAATTTGTCAATAGCAGAGTAGCTTATATGTACTGTTCTCCAGATGTGGAATTGATGGCAGTCACATGTAGGCTATTTTATCTGCCTAGAGAAATCTCTGTGATAATTATAATAGCTGTATATGTTCAACCTGATGCCAATGTTTGCGAGGCACTCTCCAAGCTATATGCCATTTCTAAGCAGCAGCAAATCCATCCACAGGGTGCTTTTTTGTGGCTGGGGACTTCAATCAAGCCTGTCTAAGAACTGTTTTCCCAAAGTTTGAACAGTACGTGAAACTCCCCACCAGAGGGAAGAACATATTGGATCGTGTGTACTCCAATCTGAAACAGGCATACAGGGCAACCCCTCTTCCCCATCTGGGCACATCTGATCATTCTTCACTTCTCTGCCTGAAGTACATCCCTCTCAGGAAAAGATCCCAGCCAGTTATTAAAATGGTTAAAATATGGCCAGAGGGTGCTCTTAGTCAGCTCCAGGACTGTTTTGAAACAACTGATTGGAGTGTATTTGAAGACCAAGACCTACATGGATACACTGATGCTGTACTTTCTTATATCAAAGTGTGTACTGTCAATGTAACATCGGATAAACACATCAGAGTCTATGGGAATTGTAAACCCTGGATGACTGCCTTCAAGGCAGGGGACATAGATACATATAGAGAGGCTAGGGCTAATCTTAGAAGAGGTATAAAGGCAGCAAAATAAAAATATAAACATAAGGTGGAGAACTACTTAGCTGATAACAACACAAAGGGAGTGTGGCAAGGACTGCAGCATTTAACCAACTATAAGGGCAAGATGAGGGACATGGCTGAGGCTGATGCCTCACTGGCAGAGGAGCTGGATATCTTCTTTGCTCGCTAGGAGGTTAAAAGACCAGGCCCCATAGTACCTGCTTGCCAATCTTCAAATTCCCAGCCACCCATTGTATATGAACATCAAGTGAGAGCTGCTTTGAGGGCTGTGAATCCCAGTAAAGCTGCAGGCCCAGACGGGGTCCTGGGGATAGTGGTAAAAAATTGTGCTGATCAGTTAGCAGGGGTCCTGACAAGAATTTTTAACATCTCCCTGAAAACGGTTTGTGTTCCATCATGTTTGAAAGCAGCTACCATTATCCCAGTCCCAAAGAAAACAGCAGTTTAATTGCCTAAATGACTACAGACCTATTGCATTAACGTCTGTAGTGATGAAATGCTTTGAAAGATTGGTTCTCCAATACCTTAAAACATGTTTTCCACCAGACTTTGACAAACATCAGTTTGCCTACAGGAGAAATAGATCAACAGATGATGCCATAGCTACTGCCTTACACCTTGCAGTGAGTCATCTGGAAAAACCTGGAAATTATGTTAGGATGCTTTTCATTGATTACAGTTCAGCTTTTAACACCATCCTACCAAGCATTCTTATTAAAAAGCTGGCGGATTTGGACCTTTCTTCTACCACCTGTGATTGGATCAAGGACTTTCTAAGGGACCGCACACAAACAGTGAGGGTTGGGCCTTTTACATCTACTTCCCTGAAGCTTAGCACCGGCTCCCCACAGGGCTGTGTGCTTAGTCCCTTCCTGTATTCACTGTACACATATGACTGTGTATCATCTGATCCATCTACTGTGATTATTACGTTTGCAGACAATACCACCATAATGGGTCTCATTACAGGGGGAGACGAATCAGCGTACAGGAATGAGGACCAAAAATTATCCACATGGTGCCTAGAAAACAGCTTGCATCTAAATATTACCAAGACAAAGGAGATGGTGCTGGACTTCCGGAGGAAGAGAGAGGAACCAGCCCCATTGTACATCCAGGGGGGCTGTGTGGAGAGAGTTTCTTCCTTTAAATTTCTGGGAGTTTACCTCAGTGAAGACCTCTCCTGGGGAATCAATACAACCAAAGTAGTCAGGAAGGCCCAGCAGAGACTGCATTTCCTCAGGGTCTTGCGTAAGAACAAAGTGAAGCAACAACTGATTATCTCCTTTTACCGGTCCACAATTGAAAGCATCCTCACATACTGCATTACCATTTGGTATGCTGGATTGACAGCTGCTGACAGGAAGACACTACAGAGGGTGGTAAGCACAGCTCAGTATATCATGGGCTGTCCCCTGAGTGCACTGGACGACATCGCTAAAGATCGTTGCCTCAGGAGGGTTGGAAAAATTCTTAAGGATGACTCACATCCCGGTCAGCACCTCTTTACCTTGTTACCATCAGGCAGAAGATATTGTAGTATAGCCTGCCGCACCTACAGGCTGAAGAACAGTTTTTATCCATGGGCTGTCAGACTGCTGAATGGGAAATAATCCCAGGACAAGTATAGAAGAACTGACCTGTGGGCTGGCACATTCTGTGTCAAGTACACAGGGTGCAATAAGACTGAGTGGTTGCCAGTGGGATGGTGGTGGGATGGTGGTGGGGGTGGGCAAGGGAGACTCAGCCAATTTCATTGTGCACATGTTGTGCATTGACAATAAAGGTATTATTAAATTTAAAAACAGACAAATGAAAAAAAACAAATCACAAAACCAAATAGTTACTATTACCTGGCAGCCACTGATTGATGCCAGCAAACAATATGTAACCGGGCAGGTGTGTCTGTGCATGTGGCTTCTAATTCTTATGCATAAAAACAAGGCAACAGAGTATTTACACCCTTAACTAAGAATTTGCAAACAACAGATAAATAATAAATTAAGCATGCTGAAAATATTTTGCACTACAAATGTATGTACTCCACCATGAGAAATGCAAATAAAACCTAGACTAATGTAATAGAGGAACTAGCAGAGGGAAGTAAATTCTCTGCTGTTTAATGCAGAATTATATCAGTTCTCTATAGCCAACATGTCTGAAGTATTTCCCATCAGCTATCATTTGCCATAAACAGAATGACTGAAGTAAATGACCTGACCATCTTAGAAAACAGATACGTTTAAAAACACATTGTTGTAAGGCTTTTCTTTTCTTTTTTTGTGGGGGGGGGGAACCAAACCCATGAACTTAACACATCAAGCCTGGTTACAAATAACTTGTACTTGAACCACTTCAGTCAACTGTTAGAAGTTTAAAACAGCAGTTTAATAAAATGATGTATAACTTGCTCAGCTCCATCTTTTATTCAGGGGGAAAAGCCAGCTCAAATATGCATTACAGCTATTTCTCTGAAAATGTGGGCTAGAAACTTGAAGCTGCTTACTTATGATTTCAGTAACAGCATTAATTTGACTGTTGTGTCTTAAAATCTGCTTCCATCTAAAGCATTAAATCTATCAATCATGGTTTTAAAGCAGAATTAAAATAAACTATGCTTGTTATTTCTTTGTGTCTCTCCAAAATACAGGGAAAGTGGATCAAAAATATGTCTGGAAGCTGCATTGGTCACATATAATTCTGTAATCCTCTTACACTGTTTTTTTTTTTTAATTATACAGTATTGGTAATTCCACAAAAGAAAATATACTTAGTACTTCTCACATTCCTAATTGAACCTCAGCTGCTAGAAGAGAACAGTGCTAATTGAACCTTAGCTTCTAGAAGATAAGTCATCTACAAAAATATTTGGTGAAGGTCGTCAATTTTTAAAAAGGGGAAATACAGCATGTGAACTACATCCTGGGATTGAAGATAGTTCCATCTGAACATGAGCCTGCCTTTACCTACTTTGACAGTCATAATGAAATTGTTGGATTTCAATTGCATGGTCACATTTTGTAATTCTTCATTTAAATGAGTGTGTGTTGTTGTTTTAATTAAATATGTCATTTTTGAGGGCATTGTTTACTATCTCTGGCTGCTACAACACCGCCAAATTTAGCATTTAAAAGTTACTTTTGTGGGGTTTGGTCTGCTCTCAGTTTTCAACTTGCCTTGTAGAACATTGCAACATAACTTTTTGATGAACTGAATTTCCTGGCTTTTTAAAATGGAAGTTTAAAATAGATGTGGACTACAAACATCAGAACTCCACTCTTCTAGAATTATATTGTGCTGGAGGAATCTGAGAATGAGCACATTTATCTGAAATTTGGTTGCTGGGGGAAGGCAGAACCACGCACACCTGGGGTGTGGCTTCAGTTCCTCAGTGACAAAATATATTTGAAAGGCCTTTTTCACTTAAGGAAATGTCAAAGAGAAGGTGTGAGTGAATGCAACACAAACAATGGAGAAACATGCACACCCTTTAATCTCTTGTGTAAACTAATGTTGCCATGCCCACTCTACAGAATGTTAACTAACTATTGTCAGAGTGTCTTCACCCAGTGAAAACCAGATCCTCCCAGGCTAGGTGTTTGAGTCTGTTAACACAGCGAGAGGCCCAGAAGGAAAACAACAACAACCAAGAAATCAGGCCTTCTCTCCAATCCCCCCACCACCAGCTGTGGAATAATCTTCTACTCAATATATGCCTGGCAATATATGCCTGGCTCTTTGGCTGCCTTTAAAAGATTATTGAAAACTTGGCTGTTTAAGCAAACATTTTCCCAGAATGAAATATACAGTAACACCAGTGTTCATCCATTAAAATATCATCCTTGATCTGACTATGTTGGCATTCATTTCATTTTTATTTTATTTTATTTTATTTTATTTTATTTTATTTTATCAGTGTGATGTTTCTGTATTTACACACACATTTGGCTTAATAGTTTGCCAGATGGGTGGTAAAAATCAATGAAAGAAAGAAAGAAAGAAAGAAACAAAGAAACAAAGAAACAAACAAAGAAAGAAACAAAAAGAAAGAAAGAAAGAAAGAAAGAAAGCTTTTTCAATTTTTACACCCTTTTCTTGGGTTCAGCAACCTGAGGGAGAAAAGACATATTACACTAAAAGCTTGTCACTGCCATTCACATTTGTTGACAATCATCCCTGACAATTGCTTTGTGTTTGGGTGAGAAGTGGCTATTTGTTGAAAAATAGATCCACTTTGGGGGATTTTCCCTTGTGTGGTGTCACATTCTGAAAGACAGTGAGCAAAAGAGGGTGTCCTGTAGACCATCTTGATGGATGCCATTTTCCTCCCAGCACGATATAATGACAACACAAATTGTAATTTTCGTGTGGCTATTTTAGCCTTTGTAAGCCGCTTAGAGTTTGCGAAGAAGATAAGTGGGGTATAAATGCAAAAATAAATAAATAAATAAATAAAAATAAATAAATTGCTTGGGTTAAATACGGCCACAATTTTGTTAATTTATAAACAATTCAAACTCTACTCTGAACAAGGGGGCCTAAACATAGTGCATTGGCTGTTGGCTGTTGGTCAACCAGACCTCCAACCCTGGGAAGGCATCGAGAGAGCCAAATTAGAAGCATGCTGCCCACCTGTTCAGCATGTCTCCAAACTATGAGGTATGCCAACCTCAGGGCTGCTCTCTGAATTTCAGCCTGAACCAGCTTTCCTATTTCCTCCAATCCTAATCTTACCTCTCATCGGAGGGCTGGTGGACACCAAATGATGCCAATTGATGGGTCTCATCTGAAACTACCTACCTAATGCACTACCTGACAACCTAACCCACTCAGTAGAAAATGGGATGGGCAAAAACATAGGCCTATCATTTAACAGTCAAAAATTCCCATCAGGCCCATATGCAAACAGCTACTGTGGCTCTCAACTAAGGGGAGGGAGGAAGGGATGCAGGTTTGAAAAGAGGCTGAGGCAGGTTCAGGCAGCCCCCTTTATAACATAAGGCCATTTCCTGGTGTTTTGAATTGTGGATACAGGAAACCCGATATCCCACATTCATAAACCAGAGTCTGTTTGTTTGCTTGTAGAATTGAACTCAGTTGGTCTGATTGGCCTGAACATAATATAATCTAAACAAAGTCCAGATTCAGTTGAACCATGTGCATATTCACCCAGTATGGAACATCATTCTGCTTTCAGGATTTTACTTCTGTTTCTAGTAGTGCAGTACAAAATAGGCCTGAAAAAAAAGTTTATGTAGAAAACTACAAAAGCAAAGATAACCCCACACACAACAAAAAAAAGATAAAATGAACAATAAAACTAAGGAAGATCTAAAGAACCAACTATATGACCGAAAGCTCTAGATTTGTGCTGACCATATTCCTAGTTTAATAGCAGGCAAGAAAGAACAGTTGCTTAGCAATAGCAGAAGAGGCATTAAAGAAATTGCTGAGTGTCCTTCTAGAAGAGTCAAAAATGACAAACTGCATTTCTGATGGACAACACAATACAAGTGGTAGTCATTATGAATCATTGCTTGACAAAATAAACTGTCAATGAAGGCCCTCCTTAAGAACCCTTGTTGCTGTGATTTTTTTTTTAATACCCTTTTGTACTGGCCAAATTATACTATGAAATTTTGCTTCCAAGAAAATATTGGAGGGGATCACTGATAAATGTGTTTCAGAAGCTAAGAGACTGTTCAACAGAAATACCAAGGCTAGCACAAGAGATTGTGCTCAGCCAAAGTGCAGTCAACATTTCCATGCAGTGGACAAAAGATGACTGGTTTCTATGGTACCTGCATACCGTCTGGATGCATGCTATTATTTCCAGGCATAGAGATCATTTTCATATGATACAATCAGGAAATTCATACAGCATGGTGTATACACTTGTACCAAAAAGCAGCATTAGAAATAGTTTAAAAGCCAAAATAAAAATCCAGGGATAGGAGTCTGTTTATTTCAATACATTTTGATGAAAAACTTCCCCAAATGTCTTCACATTACAAAAAGAAAGAACTGTCTGGAATCAAATGTGGAAGAAACAGAGTGACAGAATCATTCAGACTAGTGATGGGTACAAATCGATTCATGCCACTTCATTAAAAATTCATTAAAACCTACCAAGAAACAGAGGGGTACATACTGTACCCGTTTTGCTCTACATTCAGAGAGGAGGTGAGGGGAGAAAAAATAACAGAAGCAAACAAAACAGGAAGAGGGGTTGGGGGAATCTGTCAAGCCTAGGAAAAAGGACTTTGTTATTACGTTACCATAAGTGGAGCTTGCATGCAACATCAAGTTTCTGGGCTTTTCCTACCACGTAGCACATTTATTTATTTATTTATTTATTTATTTATTTATTTATTTATGTATGTATGTATGTATGTATGTATGTATGTATGTATGTATGTATGTATGTATGTATGTATGTATGTATGTATGTATGTATGTATGTATGTATGTATGTATGTATTTAAATTATTTTTGCCCCACCTTCTTCCTTTAAACCTCCTCAAGGGGTCCGACAGGGGTTGATCTACCCCAGGGGTGCCCAAACTTTTTGTAAGGAGGGCCAGATTTGGTGGCTGAGAATGTGTCAGGGGCCGGTTGCTCCCCAACCCTGCCACCCCACTGCAAGTCCCACCCACTTTCTTTAAAAACATGGGGTGAAGGAGGGGGAGGGAGGGGCAGGCCAGCCAGCTGCGGGCCACTCAGAATGGCCTGACGGGCCAGATTTGGCCCCCGGGCTGGACTTTGGGCAGGCCTGATCTACCCTATTGGTCCTTCTTGTCTTGTCTGTGGGCTTTGATACCATCAACCATAGTATCCTGCTGGTAGGCTTGCCAAGGTGGGGACTGGTGGCTCAGCTTTCAGTTGGCTCTGGTCCTTCCTTGGGGGCCATGCCCAGTATATTAAGATTGGGGAATAACTGTTGGCCCCTTACACACTCTTCTGAGGTTCCCCAGGGATCAGCAATCTGCCCAATGTTATTTAACATCTATAGGAGACTACTGCCTGAGGTCATTAGGGGACTTGGGGCTTACTGTCTTCACTTAGCTGATGACACACAGCTCTATCTCTCCTTTGCCACCTCTGTAGTGGAGGCAGTGCAGACCCTTGATCGCTGCCTAGATGTGGCCATGGAATGGAAGAGGACAAATGGGCTCAGGCTCAATCTGGAGAAGACTGAGGGTCTGTTCTTTGGGGTGTCCTCTACTGGGTATGTTGGCCATCTCCCTAGCTTGGAGGACTCTGTCCTCCAGCTGGTGGATAGAGTAAGAAGTCTGAGTGTGGTCTTGGATTCAGCTCTGTCCCTGGAAGCACAGGTGGCAGCCATTTCCAAGTCGGCCTTTTTCCATTTCTGCTGCTCATCCAGATTCAACCGTACCTGGATGAGGCCTCCCTGAGAACAGTTGTACAGGCACTCATGATCTCGATGATAGATTATTGCAATGCTCTCTACATGGGGCTTCCCTTGACCCTTGTTCGAAGATTACAGCAGGTACAGAATGTGGCAGCTTTAGACTGGTGGTGGGTGCAGGAAGATATGACTGCATCACTCCAGTGCTGGCCTGCCTGCACTGGTGTTACTCATTGCTTTCTAAGTAAGGTTCAAGGTCTTTACTTTCAAAATTATCCACAGCTTGGGACCTGAATACCTGGTGGAGCGAATCTCTACGATCAGCTGCAGGCTGATCCACCAGAGTGTTTCAGGCATTCTCACTCTGGATGGCTACGTGTAGAGAGGCCCAAAAATGATCACGAGGAATCAGGCATTCTCAGTGGTCACCCTTACATGATGGAACAAACTTCCGAGTGAGATTCGCCTTACAGAGTCCCTGCCTGCCTTTAAGAAAGCAGTTAAAATGTTGCTTTTTAAAGAGGCATTTGGTGACCATCAATAGTTTTTTTTCTGGGACCAATAAAATGAGACTGCCTGCCAGTTTGTTGTTATGTGCTTTTATTATTGTGTTTATTGCTGTTTTTAATATTTATTATTGTGTTTGGTATTGTTGCATATTGATCCTTTATTTCATTTTTTTTATGTTGTTGTAAAAAGCCCAGAGTTCTGGTTGGAAGATGGGTGGTATATAAATATAAATATAAATATGAATATAAATATGAATGTAAATATAAATATAAATACATGAAGCCAGCATGTAAAGGTAACAACAGTGAGAATGAATTAATGAAAGGATCAAACACATACCATACTTTAAAAAAAATAAGCAAAGGCAACAACAAAATATATTCAATGTGTAAAGTATAACAATCAATTCAATAACTTCTCATTACCTCTGCCACGGGTTTCATATAGATGTTAAACAATACCGGAGGCAAAACAGAAATCTGAGGGACTGCAGGCCAGCGACAAGGATGTTGAATGGAAGTCCCCCACTTCTGACTTTGCTCCTCCAAGAAGGATCAGGGCCAGCAAAAATAGTGCCTCCAAGTCCCATCCCAGAGAGACAGGTGTACGGGATTCCAGGACCTCAGCCTCTGAAATTGGGTTAATTTCTAGCCTCTATAGGCTCTCCCCTGCCGATCAATCTCAGCTGAATTATTGCAGGAGCCAGAAGACTTACAAAAAACCCTGCAAGTTTGATTAAATGGATGACATCTCCAACCTTTCTATTACTGAGAGCTTAGACTTACCAAAAACCACTTTCAAGGCACCATCTTTATAGTCAAAAATATATTTATTAAAACTACTGGAAGTTACACAAAAATACTACTTCTCTCTGAAACATAACAAAAAATGATTTCTACACTAACTTATAAGGCCTAAGGCGTCTAAATCCGTATCACCTACATTGTTTCACTGGAATCTTGACTTCATGTGCAGACAAAAATCCTTATCCAAAAAGTTCTCTCTCTCTTCCTCTGGCTGTGTACAAGCATGGGAAACAACAATCACATGCTGCTTACAGACCAATCAGATTTCACTTGCTTCTGGATGGAATCTCCTCTGGCCCTGTGGCTCAGTGGTTAAATGTCTGTCCTGCAGGTAAAACTGTGTTCTCGACCTGGGGTTCAATCATGGTTGACTCATCCTTCGATCCTTCCAAGGTTGGTAAAATGAGTACCCTGTGTAGCCTGCATACTGTAATTAAAACTTTAAACCACCCAGAGATGACTGGAAGTGGTATGGGGTGGTATATAAGCAGAACACTTTGCTTTTTTTAGACATACACTTCAGATAACAGTTAAAACGGAGCTAACTTGTACATTAATATTTGCATTGTTTACGATTGGCTTAAGTTAACAGGCTCGACTAATTGCAAAATCTGTTACAACAGGTCAGAAGGCTACCATAGTCAGCACTGCAGTATCAAAACCCATTGAAAGGTCCAGCAAAATCAACAGGGAAACATTCCTCTTATCTAATTCCTGGTGGTGTAGGCCATCCACCTAGGCAACCAAAGTAGGCCTACACAGCATTAGAAACAGGAGCCTGGCATTTCACTTGATTATGCAGATATTAGTGTGTGGGAACCCACATGCCTCCCCAGCACTGTTAAGGGCAGGAGATATATCCAGACACTTGGGAAGTGGAGCAAATCTATTCCAGAGGATAGGATCCAAACCAGAGGATCCAAATTACAATACAGAAGTTTTCAAATGAACATTAGAGGAATTTTCTGATTCTTGGTGCTGTCAGAATTTGAACAAATAACCTTAGAAGATGGCAGGCTTTTCTTTGCTGGACGAAAGAGCATAGCAGAAGCAGATAATGATGTTCGGAAAAGACAATTCCTCTGGTACACCAGTTTCAAGCTGTTTCAGGTATTTTACATTCATATCAGAACTTCATACCTAGTCTAGTAGCTAATTGTTAGCTAAAACAAATGGTTCAACAAAAGAGAAAAATTGTGCTTCAGTTTTACTAGAAACTGACCAGTTTCTGGAAGGCTTCAACCTTGTTTTCCGAATATTATATAGGAAGCTAGTTGAGTGACTGCAGGTCAAGCAGATATTCATAAGTGATAGGAGTTCTCTTGCTTTCTGTGAAATATGCAGGCCAAACTTTTGCATGTTTACTTAGATGTCAATCACATTTTGTTTAGCAGAACAGCACTCTTGGGGAAACATTTGTAAGATTTCAGTAGTGGGGTTTAGACATATGTAGGCACACTTAAAAATTAAAGCTACTGAGTTTGATTATGTCTGCTGAGAAATACTGATGGAAGCTATTCCCTATAAAGTATCCATATGATTTTTCTTCGTAACATATAAGTGTTATTGGCTTTATGGTGGCTGTATTTCAAGCTTGTTAAGTGCTATTTCTGAGTCCATTCACACTTCAAATTATTTTCATAATCTCCTCACAAAATAGGACAATGGACAAAGCTTTTAACTTTTGTCTTCTATCACATCAGTTAGAAAAATAATGTTAGTACTTTGAATCCCATAAGTGAAATTAATTAAGGGAAACAACGTATAATTTTAAAATCTTGCCTTTCACAGTCTGATTAATGAACCCATTGATTCTAAATGAGGCGTTTGCCTTAAATGTTTCAGAGCTATGAAAGTTGGCTTGTTTGTACTAGGCAAGTGATCCATACATCTTTCGAGGTCCCTCATCAGCATATTGATTTTTTTCTATCTCCCAAAGAGCTAGTGCTAAGCATTTTAATGAAGGAAATGTGAGAGCAGCAACATCTATTCAATGGATGGAATATGTACCTTTACTCTGAAGTCATAAGAAGTATGGTCTGGCTCCTTCCATGTTATAGATATAATTCTTGCAATAGGGACAGGGTGAAAAAATCTGGCTAGATATTAGGAGAGAGTGAGTCTACTATGTTACATCACACTGCCTGGCAAGTAATCAAATCTGAGGATTATCCAGGTCCTAGAAGTACACATATTTGCTTACAGTGCTAGAATATAGCATGGGCTTAATTCCAGTGGCTTAAGAACTGTAGACTTGGTGACTGTTGTCACAGGTAATTAAATGTAAATATCAATTGCCCATCACACTTAGTGTTAGGGTTGGGATCCAGAGATGAAAATGTCCATAATGCAGAGATTTTACTAAAAATAGATCATCTTGGCTATCCATGGGAACAGCAGAAGATAAGACTGGGCAGTCTGTGGGGGAATCTCTAAGGCAGTTACTTCACATCCTTCTTTGTTCCGTGACTAGTGTTGTACCAAGACAGCGTTGTGATCACATGGTTTTGTCCCTGTTTCAGTGTTCCCATGGTCATGATAACTTGTCTCGTGACAAGTGTTACCTCACGGTCTTGTATCATGAAAAATACAGCATTTGTCTAGCTTCCTTTTTCCTTTTTTTTGGGGGGGGGGTTAAAAAAACTTTTTTGATATTTTGAATGACTAGTGACCAGGATTTCATATGCCAATGCAGCAGAGTCAATTTTTTTTTTTTAAAAAAAAATGGACACAGTTTTCTGAGAGTAATGAATATATTGTTGCATGACAGTCACTTCTACACGGTGTCTTGTCTTGGAACTGAAAGCGGGAACAAAGAGTGACAAAGGAAAACCCTACCCAGTACCAGGTACAGGATTGTCCCACTTAGAACCTGTCCCAGGGGCATGGTTGAGACAACATTCACTAGTTGCGTGGCGGACTTGAAGTAACATATTTTTGTACCACTCTTGTGCAACAACTACAGAGACAAAATGGACGTGAAGTAACCGTCTAGCTCTGAAACAAGATGGAGACATCAGGCAGTAATTTAGGGAAGTAGCATTTGTAGGCACAAAAAGCCTCTTCAGAGGTAGTGTCTTTTTCCTTTATAATGTTAACCACATACCAAAAACAAGCACAACAAGCTAGCTGACTGACCACAAAGACAAAGCAACCCACCCAGTGCTGCATCTTCCATTGATTCCTGATGGAGGTTATCACACTTTTCACCACTGCATATTTTACAGAAATCTGCATGCACACACAAAATAGTCTCAAAATATGCATATCTTAAGTCCAACAAAATATTCAACATTCCTACTGCCACCACCACTTCATGTCAAGATTTTTTTTAGCTTTCTCATTTCCATGTGCCGGTGAACAAAGTCAAAATGTATATCCCTATTTCATATCAGGACATTCACAACCAAGGTTGCATTCCTGTCACTTCACATCATTCAAGTGCATTTCCAATGTGTATTTATGAGCAATTGGCAGTTAAATGTGTTAATTCTCTCCTTAGGAAAGCATCACTGATGAAGTTATATGAAGAGTGCAGCCACTTCACAGATTAAATAATAGTATCTATGATCACCTATTCTTCCTTCATCTGCTGGTACAGTGATTCAAAATGAACTGCATGGCTGTTCAACTTTATTCCAAAATGATTGTTTAAAATCATTCTTAAGTCCTTTACATCTTTCCATCTTCTTTGTTAATATCAAGAGCTGTATTTGCTGCCATTCTAGGGAGGCCTGTGTTTAACCAACCTGCCAAGTAGCTGTTGAAGAGGAACATGTCAGAGAAAAGAGGTGGTAGTTTGGAACCAGAAACATAATTGGATACATAGTTATGCAAACTTAAGAAGTAAACATTCAAACTTGTGCCTAGAAAGGAAAAATTGTGAGTTGTACTTTTTGCCATATTTGTTTTTTTATTTTTAAGATTTCAAATTCACTCCATTTTTTTTAAATGAATTTTGAAATACTGTATTCTGTCCCATCTGTAGCAATTGTTAGGTCAGAGTCAAAGCTTTGTATGAACACGTGTGTTACTTTTCAGTAGGCCTATGGTATCCTTAGTAGGGCTGGGTAGACATGGGAACGACTTAGCGGAATTCCCGCTTCCGTTTCCGTTCCTCGTTTCCTTTACGTAACGGAAAAGGAAACGACAATTACTCCGCCAGAACTCGAACTCGAACCGACGAACGAATAATTGGGTCTGATTTGTCGTTGTCGTTCCTAGCATCGCAGCGATCGCGCAATGCCAATCGGCACAGAAAAAAAGTTTTTAAAAGTTTAAAAAAACCCCGATTCCCGGCCAAAAAAGCAGGCGAAAATATGCCTGCCTCTGAGAGTGCACCTACCAGAGGGGTGGTTTCGGGGGGGGGGTTCCCCGGCCTCCCCCCCTCTCCTGTCCTGGGCTGCTCTGGTGGGGGGCATCCTCGTCGTCTCGCCAACTCGCCATGCCATGCGGAATCCAAAATGGGGCAACCACAATTTATTTTGAAATCGTGGTCCAAAAACACACCAAAGCACCCAGAAACATGTGAAAATTGCTGCTGCCTGCTACTATTTTAAAACTGCCAGAATTTTTACAGTAGCAGCAGTGGGTTTTTCTTGCAACAAAATGTCCTCTTCCCCATTGATTTTATTTTATTTTATTTATATTTTTTTACACCTGCGCAATGATGGGCTGGCCATGGGAGTGGACCAAGCAAATTTTTGGAGCCATTCCACCAATTGCATGGCCACTTGGCCACTGAGACTTCTGGGATGTGCCAAAAAGCCCACTAACCCTGCCCTAGCCCTAACCCTAACCCTAACCCTTACCCATATGCCACAGTACACTGTCCTTCTTAGTGGGTCAGAAAGGCACCCAGAGGTGCACCCCACTACTCACCCTAACCTCACCCGTAACTAGCCTAACCCTAGCCCTTGCGCTAACCCTAACCCTAAGCCAGATCTGTGAGTGTGTACTTGCATTGCACTACACGCAAGTACGCTTCCCTTCTTAGTGAGACACAGAGAGCCCGCATTCTCTGACTGACTGCTGCAGTGGAGGCACCCCAAAGAGGTGCCTCCAGGAGCCCTCTACCCCCCAAACCAGTACTAACGACAGATGAAAAAAAAAACGAAACGACAAATTTTTGAAAAATTTCACGAAAAACGGAAACGAGCCGAAACGGACCCGTCCCGAAAAACGACAACTCGAAAAGAAAAATTCCTGGTTGTGCCCATCTCTAGGGCTGGGCACTTGGTGAATCTGTCAAGCTTTATAAGAAGCTGTCAGCATGGTGCTGCAAGCGCCGATCAAGCCAGCTGGGCAATTTATGTGCTGTTGTCTGTAACTGGAGTCCTTCTGCTCCAGTCATGAGCTGATTTGTGCAGGAACCTGGTTGGCCCTTCTGCGCCTCCTCAGGCAGTGGACCACTCATATGGGTGGAATCCCTATCCCACCTCCTTGATGGAGTGGACAGCGGCTGGAGCAGGTGGGATGGGTGCTTGAAGAGTCCAACTCTAATCCCTACTCTTGCCTCAGAATCTATCCTTCCCAGCCGCTATACACATTTTATCTGTCAACCATTTTCCAGCTACAAATTGGTTTCGTGGAACAGGGAACCTCAAAAAAAAGTTGCTTTTTTCATCTTGCTTTAACTTTTGCCACAAAGACACAGGGCACTGGAAACAATCCAGAGAAGCGACATAAGAGGAGTTTTTGGAAGAAAATGCTTGAAGCTATGTGAAAAGTTCCTTTTAGCTAGGTCCTAAAAGTAAGTGAGAATAATCAATAACCCAGTTAGATTGTGAATACAGATAGAACCTGAACTCTTTTACTTACATCCAAGATCAAAAAGAGAAAGATCAAAGAAAGCCATCATAGCTGATGAAAGTCAGCAAGCACACCTTAAATATGCTTGCTGTGGTCAAATCTCCCAGCTAAACACCTGCAAACAATCTCAGTTGCAAAGCACCTGTGGAGAAAAAAAATTTAGTTCTTCCAAACTAGCATCTGTAAAATAACACCTCCACTAAAATGTGATACAGTTCTGTCTTAATTTTTGTAATGGCCTGCCTTCTCTCACTGTTCTTATCCAAAGCAGCCTCACAAACTGACAGTATGGCAGTTACTTCACGACCTTCTTTGTTCCAGGACTAGTTTTGTACCATGACTGCATTGGTTGTGATCACGTGATTTTGTCCCTGTTTCGTTGTTCCCATGGTCATGATAACTTGTCTTGTGATGGTCTTGTACCGTGACAAACACTGAATTTGTCTAGCTTCCTTTTTCCTTTTTTTTTTTGGGGGGGGGGCTTAAAATTCTTTTTTGATATTTCACTTCAGAAAAGTCAACATCTTTGCAGACAGGGAAGGAGTCTGCAGCTCTTCTGGCTGGATTTCACTTTCTCCACGTGGCCACATTGGAATGCTCCAGGTGATAGCCTTCTGGCTTTCTTTGCTCTTTATTCCTTTTCCTTGCTAATTAATTGTCTGCCTGGTGTCCCTCTTACTGAGCTTTGAAATTTAGTTCGTTTTATTGGTATTTAATGGAGGAGGTAAGGTGGTGGTGATCATCTGGGTTGGGTGGGCACTTTGAATGTAACACTCAACCTAGTACCTGGGAAACAGTTTTCTGAGAGAAATGAATGTTTTGTTGCATGACAGTTGTTACCTCATGGTGTCTTATCTTGGAACAGAAACCAGGACAAGGAAATACCCTACCCCAGCACCAGGTACTGATTTGTCTCACTTAGCACCCGTT
>JAHTLZ010000348.1:18421491-18442926 GCA_023846285.1 Phrynocephalus versicolor
TCATCATCATCATCATCATCATCATCATCATCATCATCATCATCATCTCAGAAACCCACATTAAACTCTAAATCCTCATTAGATTCTATTCTTTGTGACTTCTCATGGAGTCTTAGGCCTGAACCTCTGTAGCATTACAAGATAGAAACAGTGTACCAGCAGAATTCAGTTGAATTCCCCCCTCCAAGTTGCTCAAACGATAGTGGTCATTAGAGATGGGCACGACTTAGCGGTATTTTCGTTTTCGTTTTTCATTTCTGTTACGTAACGAAACGAAAAATGAAAAACGGCTCAGAACTGGAACGAAAACGGAAACGAAACGACTAATTTTGAGCCAATTTTCGTTTTTCGTTACTGGGAAAGCACTTAATGGAGCTAAATGGAAAGAAACGAAAAAAATTTCGTTTTCGGTTTCGTTTTTTCGTTTTTGTTACGTAACGAAATGAAAACGAAAAATTTTGAAATTAGCTCACGAAAATGGAAACGAGCCGAAACGGACCCCTAGACGAAAACGAAAATGAAAATGAACAATTTTTCTGAGTCGTGCCCATCTCTAGTGGTCATGTGTTCCTTACACATGCAACATATATATAGCTTGCACATTTTGTGTTTTAATTAAGCTATGCCCAGGGAATTATCCCTGTATTATTCTGCTTTAGCATAATCTCTCCCCTTTTAAATAACATGCTGTACCATCTTTTCATTAATATGTGGCCAAGTTTAATTCTTTCTACATGGAATTCAGCCTGCCTGTTGCCTTTATCTCCTCTGCCACACACCAGAGATTTCTCTGGCTAGTAAAAGGAGTGGCTTTTGTTTGTGAGTCAGAATGGTAAGGCCCTGTGATTGAAGAGGCAATGTTGGGTAAGAAACAAGTAAATCAATAGCTAGATATAGGCAGTAGTATCATAGGGGCAGACAAATCGTTTTGTTTGCAGCCTTTGCCTGTTTTTTGTGATAAAATATACCTCCTCCTCATTCTGCAGATTTTTTAAAAATGAAACAAACATTCATTTTCATTTTATATGTTTTATACACACTTTCCCAATAAATTGTATTATGTGCACCACTTTCCATTTATTTCTCAATAAAATGGGTTTATGTACAGTATTTTTATATGTATATTTTAAAAGTTACAGAATCCATGACAAAATTCAGAGAGGTGTGTGGCACAAAGGACACTTGCCTCCTCATGTAACATGAATGAGAACAGTTCACTTAAATATTTGGGCGATAGGATTCCTAGTCAATCTGGACACTTATATCATCTACTGCACGAGTGCTGTTTCTTGGTTCATGAATTGAGTACGAGATGAGTGGATGGAATGCATGTAGCCATGGTGGCTAGAGAATTCTTGAAGTTCTAATTAGAGATGGGCACAAAATGAAAAATGAAACACTGTTTTGTTGTTTTGTTAAGTAATGAAAAGTTATGAAATGAAACAAAATGCAAAGGCGTGTTTTATCCCAGCCTGAACTGAACCACTATTATTATTATTTTGGTTCAGAATTCGAACTGGGTAGCTCATACCAGATCTCGCTTCAGGCAACAGGCACAGCCCAAGCTTTCAAAACTCAAAGCTAGCTGGCTTGCTGTGGCGAGAAGAGAGAGTGGAGCAGGTGGTGGGAAATACAAAACCCTGCTTCGCTCTCCCTTCTTGCCACTGCCAGCCGCTGCTTTAGGTTGGGCTGTGGGGAGGTGGGACAGCATGTTCTCCAACACAGCAGGATGAAGCTTCAGCAGGGGGATACCACAGGAGGTGTGAGAGCTGATGCCAGCGCTCACCCTCTGAGACCCCTGCTGTGGGATCCCCTTCCCTGACACAGCAGAAGGCTGAGCAGGCAAGTGCTGATGTCAATGCTCAACCTCTCAGCATCAGGGAAGCCTTCACCTGAGTGAAGTAGGGGTGGCAGTGGCTTCAATCGTGGCATTCTGGTTCTTCTGAGCCAGGCGAGGGCTGACCATCACCTGGCTCAGAAAAACCAGAGACTGGAAAGTAATGGAGGGGAGTCTTTTGAATTTCGGGCTACACCAGCACTCTCGCTGGTGTGGTCAGGATGTGGGGAGGTGGTGGAAGCATTTCATTGCTCAATTTATTTCATAGCATTTTTTTAAAAAAATTGTTATTTACAAAGTGAAACAAAACACAATAAGTGACAAAATGAAAAAAAAACACAATGAGCAACAAAATGAAACAAAACAAAATGATCTTTTTTTCATTTCATGCCCATCTCTAGTTGTAATTAGAGATGGGCACAAAATGAATTTTTATTTGATTTCATTATTCATTATTTGTTTCATTAGCTAATGAAATGAATAACGAACCAACCCATCAAAGAAAATGAAATGAAACAAAACGGAAATTTCAATTTTGTTCATTTTGTTTTTCGTTGTGGACACCTACCTTGAGTCCTCTTTGGTGCAGGGAAGGAAGCGCCTCTCAGCTGTGGGAAAAATAAAATACAGCCCCGGCATTGGGGCTTTTAAAAAAATTTAACAATTTAAAAAGTGCCAACCTGGCACTTTTAGGATGCATGTTTGGCATCCTAAAATGTAAATAAATAAGTAAATAAATAAATAAAAAGTGCTGACCCAGCCCCAGGACCACATGAAAAAAAAAAAAAAAGAAAAAAACAGATGTGGAGAAGCTAGCGTCTCTAGAGGCACTGGCCCCAAGCCAGCACCTCAAAAAGCCCCTGCTTTGGGGACTTTTAATTAAAAAAAAAAAAAAAAAAACACTGGGCTGAGGCCTCCCACTACCTGGCACGGACACCGCTGGGCCTCTGGAGGCAGCAGCAGGGTGGTACACCGCTGCCTGGCACGGCCACGGCCGGGGCTCCGAAGGTGGCAGTGAGGCCTCTCACTGCCCAGCGAGGCCTCCTGCCATCTGGCGCAGCCACTGCCAGGACCTTCCGGGCCTCCGCTGCCGCTGCTGGGATTGACACCGAGGTATCTTAAATCAAAACATTTCAGCTCAGTTTGGGTTTTTATGATATTTTAAATAAAAATTGTATGAACCTGAACCGAACCGAACCGAGGGTGGGCCCAAAACACAACCAACCAAACCATCGGGTTTTCTGTTTCCTGCACTCCTCTAGTTGTAGTACAATATCTGTTCATTAGTCACCAAACCAACCCATTTAAGGAGAGGTAACAAGAGATTGTTACCATGATATAGGCATTGTGCAATGAAAATGGCAAGGCCCTATTTTCATACATCTCACTGTAAACTCAGTACAGTTTTAGAATTAAAAGTTCTGGGAATCTTTTGGTCTTACTAGCAAGGGTGTAGAAATTTCAGCCAAACTACATTATTGCTCAGGACAGCAGCTTCGAGAGGATTTACATAATATCTCACAGACATTTGTCATCAGTTTCTGGACTTTTGTCTGTATTTGTTTGTTTTGCACTATGAAGTTGGGCTAAACCTGAAGAAGTTAAATGTTATCCATGAAAGCTTGTAATTCCTTTAAATTTTAGTGGTCCAATAAAAGTTATCTCCCACTCTTAACATTTGTGCAGGCTTGTGGACCACACAGATGTCTCTTAATTCTTTCTTGAGGCTAGAAGTTTTTCTTCAGAAGCCAGATGTCTTTTAATTCAGATAATCCCCCTCTCTACCCTATTGGTCTCTTGCAGTAACCATTGAAACTTAAGGACTCTGACCGCCGTCAGCTCCTTAGAAAGCCAAAGGCTGAAAATTCCTCTCTTAACTATAAAACTTGGCTCTGGTGCAGCTGAAGGGGAATGGTAAAATGAATGATCTTTTAAATCAGGAGAGAATGAAGCTTTTGAAAGTGAATATCAACCCTCTAGAATACAGACAAAATGCTGAGCTGGCAGAGCCCGAATAAGTCAACTTCCAGGTTTGCTGAGCTCTGAAATCTGTCTGTTCATTTATGCCAGACACTAAGTACAAGAAGGGCCAACTTTAAAAATGTGACACTCACTTTTAAGTGTCTGAATGATTATTCACAGAAACTGGAACATACATCTAAAGGCAGTTTTCTGAAACACATCAATGGCGGTTTTAATGATGCTTATGTTAGCAGATGAGATTTTAAAATGACAGCCATGGCTAACTCTCATTTGTGTGCAATGGCTAGCCCAGGCTGATAATGGGCAGCCTCAGTTTTAAAAGTTTAGTCTGATGAACACAAATATAAAGAGAAAGGTATTACATCAGGTGTGTTACAGCTACCTTTATACATGAAAAGGTTTATTTCTTTGACCTGGATACACATTTTAAACCATTATGATGCATCAAAGAGACAAAGGTGTATTCCCTATCATTGGGGCAAAGGATGCATCAAAGGTCTAGTCAGGACAGTAATATAGGCTTTACGAGTAGCTCTCACCAAAGAGATGGAGATATGCTACTAACTAAAACTGGATCTATAACATCATTAAAATCCCCTCCAATCGATACATAACTGTACTTAATATTTGCCAGATAGCTGAAATATCAGTGGAGCATTTCTGGAGAATCAACAATTAGACCATAAACATTTATCATTAGAGATGGGCACGACTCAGAAAAATTTTTCGTTTTCATTTTCGTTTTCGTCTAGGGGTCCGTTTCGGCTCGTTTCCATTTTCGTGAGCTAATTTTCAAAATTTTTCGTTTTTGTTTCGTTACGTAATGAAAACGAAAAACGAAAATGAAAACGAAAATTTTTTGTTTCTTCCCATTTAGCTCCATTAAGTGCTTTTCCAGTAACGAAAAACGAAAATTGGCTCAAAATTAGTCGTTTCGTTTCCGTTTTCGGTCCATTTTGGAACCGCTTTTCGTTTTTCATTTCGTTTCATAACAAAAATGAAAAACGAAAACTAAAACGAAAATTGCGCTGTCGTGCCCATCTCTATTTATCATATCAATAACATAATTAGAATTTACCATAGTCAGAAGGAGAAAGTGACAGTTTCAGTGATTACACCCTGAACTTGAAAAGAAACACACATATGAATCAATATTGCCACCCCTTTAGATTAATTAGATGTATCTGTGATCTGTAGTTGCATAAATTACTGTTTTAGTTTCTCAGTGTGTTGTTGGTGCTGGGCGGTTATTGTTTGCAGAAAACCAATTGTTTCTCCACACTATCCCACACTACCCCAGCCTGAGCTTTGGCTGGATAAATCATCTTTATATTTTTGGCTTTTTTCCCTCCCACTCATAGTCATAAATTTATATAAGCTTGCTTACAGGCAGAGACCAGTTTTTTTTTCTTTGAGAAGCAAACAATACACAAGATAGCCATTAGCAGAGTTGAAATCCAGCAGCAAAAATCCTAATCAAAACATTTTCACACAAGGCAGAAAATCATGTATGTAGTACCTCAACTAGAAATCTACACAGAGCACTTCTTTTTTAAAGCCATAGTGGTGTTCACCCTGATTAATGAATACTTATTATTTAGAATGTTGGAGGAATCTTGTTTTGCATGATCCAATAGGGGTTGTTGTGGGCGAAGTCATCAGTTATATATCACTGTGCAAGCATTCAGAGAACCAGATGGGGCCTGGCAGATGTAAAGAGAGGGTCTAGAGTTAGGGATTATAGGGACTTGTTATGTGAAAGATACGAAGTAACTTTAAGAGTATGTTACATGTTCAATATAAAATGTGTAACTTAAGTCAATACCAAAAAACATGTAGATCTTTATTCTTTGTACTACAATAAACCATTCTTATTTGTTGTGAAAGTATAGCATATGAGTCTCCATGTTTTCAAATACCACACTTGGTCCTATTAATAAATAAGTTAAATGGTGGCCGCAGAATACATGTGCACACGACAAATTGACTGGAGAAGTCATCTTGATATCTTTGGCTTTCCCCCTCCCGCTCATAGCCATGAATTTATAGGTTTGCTACAGGCAGAGACCAGCTTTTATTTCTTTGAAAAGTAAACAATAGGCAAGGTAGCAGAATAAACTGATTACTGGTAGCAAAGATCGTAATCAAAACAAATCAAAACATAATAAGCCAAAAAAGGCACAGAGCACCATTTTTAAAGCCATGCTGTGTGTGGTATTCTGCAACTTGTGTATGGTAATGACCAATTCATTTTTCATGTCTATCATGTGATGTAAATCAATGAACACTGACTTAACATAGACACGAATTATATGAATCATGAGTGAAGAAATCTGGATTCCTATCTTAGAACCAACTCAAAATGCTGTATACCAGGAATGCATACAATTTACAAGTGAGAAACCCATGGCCTATCTAGGTGTCACTGAACTTTTCCCATCATTAATCACTGTTAGTAAAGTTTGGGTCCTGGATGTCTTAGTTATGCACCCAAAAAGACAGGGGAGGGGAATAGAAAAGTACCTTTTAGCAACCAATGTGGGAAAACCCAGTCTTCACCAAAGTGGAGGGACTGTAGATGAGAGTGAGAGGAAGCTTCTCTACAAGTCTGGATGTCTAGGTGCCTGGGGAAAACTTTCCTAGGGGAACCCTATTTGGAGGTGCATAACTCAAACACCAGAAATACAATTTTCGCCATACTTGGAGGGATTGTAGAGAAGAGTCAGAGGGATATGCTATAGTCTGATAAATCAAAGAATCAAAAATCACTAAAATTGTCAAGGGATTACATATATGTACATTAACATGAATTAGCTCTTTTTGAATGAATGTTGAAGAAAAAAATAGAAAAAGAAAAAAATAGAAAAATGAAGAAGAAAAAAGGACCCCCCCCCAAAAAAAAGACCCAAAAAGACAAAAGGAGAAATATGTAAAAAATTAATACAGGCATCCACTTTCTTCCCATGTGGTTTCTTCCCTTAACCAATCAATGTTGCTGCTCCCGGATCTTCCTGTGAGAGGCCCCATGCAGCTAGTAAGTGTTTTCCTTCTTCTGGAGAATAAATTTTATGATGGATCCCATCCTTCCAAATCTTGATGAATACTGGATAGCCCCAGCTGTACTTCAAGTTGGTTTTTATAAGAACTGCAGTCACGGGCCGCATATTTTTTCTCCACTGAGATGTTGCATGAGAAAGATCTTGATACACAGAAGTGCCATTATAAGAGAGAAGTTCTGGCTTAGATCTTATCACCCTCAAAAATTCTTCTTTTTTTGCATAGTTAAAAAATTTCAGTATTATGGGCCTATGTTGATTGGGGGCTGCCCAGAAAGTGAATTCTCTCAACATCTTCCTCTCTTACAACCTGTGACTTCATAATTGTATTTATCCAGAAATCACCTCTTCTTTAAGATTGTCTCTTTTCTTTAATGCAAAGTTCATAATCTTGATATTGGAGCGTCTGGAACTATCTTCAAGGTAGATTACTTTCTTATTTATTTCCTCTAAACATTTCTTTTGTTTTTGTATTCCATCCTCATTTTGCTTAGCCAGCTTTTCAACCTGAGTTACTCTCTGATCAAAGTTCTTAAAATCTGCTTGTATCTTTTCAACTTTAGTATTAAGAGCTTGAAATTCCTTTTTAAAAAATTTACAGTCCTCACTGATCTGTTTGATTTCCTTGGGTAACCCCCCCCCCAATGCTTCCAAGCCTTCCGTGAGGGGGGGGTCACTTCCAGCTGCTTAGATGAGCGGCTGAAAAAAGCAGAGCTCCATACGATCGAAATGTAAACACCTTTAAAAGTCTTGTTCTCCCTTCAAAAACTTGTGAGTAACTTTCCTATGTAGTTTTAAAGTGATTAATTGCAGACTGGAGCAGTCTGGAATGTTAATTATCTGATAATTCACCGGTAGAAAGTACTTTCGTTTTTGACTCGTCGTGTGCGACTGGCTTTCAGTTTTAAGCTACTGAGAGTTAACAAGATGATTTTCTTGTCTTATAACCTGGGTCTGTATTTTTTAAAAAATTGCTTAATGAGAAGGAAAAAATCTAAGCCTTCACAAGAAGCTAAGTGGGTCCGTTCAGCACCATCTGATTGTAGCCTTGAAAGATTAAGACATATTGAAGCCTCATCCGCCCTTCAGGAGGAGGAGGGGGTGAGGAACCAAGCTGTACTATGGGGAAAAAAATTGAAAAACTGGTATGTTGTATGTTTCATAGAAAAATGATCCTTTTAATCTTTATTTTACAATCTCTCTAACTTGAGAAACTAATCCATTTCCATTTGAAAAACCCTTTCTCCAGTCCATCTATAAAGCTGTTATAAAACAGAGGCCTTTACAATATAGAAATAAAACATTTTGACTAAGTTATAAAATTTATTTTAATTATTTATTTATTTATTTATTTTCAAACTTATATACCGCACCTATTTCCCCAAAGGGGACTCAGGGCGGTTTACACAATACCGTAGCAAATAAAACAGATAAAATAATAAAACAATCAACAGTGGTGTCCAGGACGGCAAGCCAATGTAGGAAGGGCAGCTAATGGAGGGCAAAAAAAAAAAAAAAAATGGTTACCCCTGGAAGTTACCAAAGGCGTCCTTAAATAGCCATGGTTTTAAGGCTCTCTTGAAGGATGCCAGCAATGGAGCTTGCCGCAACTCGACCAGCAAGGCATTCCAAACAGAAGGGCCAACCACCGAGAAAGCCTGGTTACAAGTGGTTGTCTTACGGGCTTCCCTTGGTGTGGCAATCCAGAGCGAGAGGGCCTGGGAAGAACAGGTGGGTCGGGCCAGATCTGAGCGTCGGGAGATACGCTCTGCCAGATAGACAGGGGCCAAGCCATGGAGAGTTTCATAAACCAAAACCAACACCTTGAACCTTATTCGGGAGGCAACAGGCAACCGGTGCAGGCAAACCAGGATGGGGGTGATGTGATTGAATTTATGTGCACCAACCACCAACCTGGCCGCCACATTCTGGACCCACTGCAATCGCCAAACAAAGTTCAAGGGGAGCCCCATGTAGAGAGCGTTACAGTAATCCAACCTCGATATGACCAGCGTCTGAGTCACTCTCCTTAGGGAGTCCCCATCAAGGTACGGGCGAATCTGGGCGATAAGCCTAAGATGGTAGTAGGCCAACCTGGTCACGGCAGCCACCTGGGAATCCAGGGACAAATCCAGATCCAGGACAACGCCCAGACTCCTCATTCTTTGCGCCAGCTGGAGGGCGGACCCATCCAGCCTGGGAAGAGGGCCACAGTACCCCACTGGACCACTCCCAAAGAACAGAACCACAGTCTTTCCCGCGTTGAGCCTGAGTCTGTGAGTCCTGGTCCAATCCAAAACTGCGGTCAGGCAGCGATCAAGAGTCTGGACGGCCTCCACTGCATCGGTAGAGAAGGAGAAGTAGAGCTGCGTGTCATCAGCGTACTGATGACAGCAAACTCCACAACTCCGGATGATCTCAGCCAGCGGCTTCATATAGATGTTAAAGAGCATGGGGGAGAGAGCTGACCCCTGGGGCACCCCACAAGAGAGTGTCCAGGGAGACGACAAATCACCCCCAAGCTCACATGCTGGGAGCGACCCTCAAGGAAGGAGCGGAGCCAACAGAGAGCCAGACCTCCAATCCCCACCTCAGAAAGCCGCCCCAGGAGGATACCGTGGTCGACGGTATCAAAAGCTGCTGACAGGTCAAGAAGGACCAGCAGGGTAGAGCAACCCCTGTCAGCCCTCCTCAACAGATCATCATGCAGAGCAGAGGGTGGATTCGTGCAACCATCGTCCAGCTTGGAACGGACGGCCTCTATCTTAGATTTAAAAAAGGCTGCAAATGACTCACTAGTGAAATCACTAGTAATTAAATTATGAATGCAAAATTCTGGAGTTTGGGATTAAAGGAGAGGAAGGAAGGTGTGAGGAGTTCTCAAAAATCCATATTACAGGCATGGTGACAAAAGATTTGAAGACATTTGTTTAAAGTTATTTCAAGTTGCAGTTTGAAAAAAATTACCATAAAGATGTGGTTAAAGGTTCCCCAAATGTTACTAATATTGCTCCACTTTCAATCAATCAATCATTTATTTATTTGCATTAGCCATGGCCTTAGCAAAAAAGGACAACATTTAAATAGATATAAAATTGGCATACCAAAATCATAATACATATACATGCAACATTCCCATACAAGATCTGGACAAGTAATCTATAAATCATTACTATTTTAAAATCATAGTTGGACTCATTTTAATTGCTGCTGCTAAAAATTTAGCTGTCTGTAGTGTCACCTGTTTGTCTCAGTCACCGAGGAGTAAAGATATATAGAAATCAGATGAACGACCTGGCTTCTTTACTAAGGTGGGGAAAAGTAATTCTTGCCGCACCTCTCTATAAAAGGAGCATAACAGTAACACATGGGCAAGTGTTTTGACACCTTCACCACATGGACATGTGCGATTTTGTAGAGGTGTTCCTTTAAAGCGACCCTCAAGCATAGCTGAAGGCCTGACATTAAATCGTGCACATGAAAAGACCCTTCTGTACTTTGGAACTGTTAGCACATTTAGATATTGTGCCATTGTTTTTGGATGACTTATCACTTAATTGTCATACCAGGGACGTAGTTTATTGATGACGGACAAATTATTTTGATATTCAATGTCGTGTATGTGCTGCTCTAATAAACATCTCACCTTACTATACCCAGTGGTCAATAGAAGATCGGGTGACAGTCCCAAAGAATGCACTTTGGATTTGATATCTTTCATCCATCTACTCTCATGAGAATCCTTCATGACAAAAGGAAGCAAACCAGAGGGAGCTAGGTTCAGTCTTAACCAGTAATTTAGTGTCCTGAACCAAGCCTGTGTATGCATGGAGGGGAGGCCACTTTCCAACCTTAATGAGGCATTTGGGACACAGCCAGGTACAGCAAATATTTGTCTAAGAAATTTAATATTGTTCTACTTTATTTAATTTTCAGGTTTCTGAAGGAGAAAGAAGATTCTCCAAAATCGCTTTTATTAAGAAGTTACATTCCACAACAGTGTAGAGAACACTTGACATCACTATCTGTTCCACTAGCAGGAAAAAACATTCTTCAAGGGAAAAAAGCCTTCTGAATATCTTGCCTCTGATTGTTCTCAAAAAAAAAAAAAAAAAAAAGGGGGGGGGAGATGGTTTCTTATTGTGCATATATTTTTTAATTTACTTTTAGTCATCTCATCTGAACATTGAGATGTCAAACATTTCTGTTTGTAAAGGTATTCTAAAGATATTTACTCCCCCCCCCAGCTCCTGTGAAAAGGAGATTGAGAAGCCTCAAATTAATATTCTTCCCCCTGGGCTCTCATTGTCTTTCAAAGGCCTTGGTACCAGAACATGAGTGGGTGGACAAAAGGAAGCCTAAGTGTTTGGTATATACTATATCTGAGTAAAAGCAACCAAGCATTATTTTGTTTAAATTGGGAGCAAATTAAATTAGCTGAGGTAAATATAGCAAGCAAACATCTTCTACTGTTTTGTGAATGCTGATCACGGGACATCACTGTTTGGTTCCAGAATTGGAGTTGACTGAAATTAATGTGATTGAAAAAGTCTCAGGTTAAAATAAATAAATAACTAAAAACTAATCAGTTTTCCATAAAATAGTTTTCCAGCTTTTGATATATCAGTTGGAATTAATTTAACTGGTTCCAAACCAATAAGCAATTTTTTTCCCGTTAGCAAAATGGAAATAAGAGCTTTCCGTTGCATTTTACTATTACCACCATTGTTGTTTACACCAACCCCTAAGGGAGTTTGGTGTCACCTGAAATATTAATGAGCCTTATTTCACTTAAGCTTTTTCTAGGGGCCATAGCCCATTTATCCAGATGCATTTGAAATCCCTACTCACTCACTGTAAATGCCCTTATGGGAACCTCCTGTCTCAGCCTAATCTGTTTTCATAGAGTTGGGATTAGCAAAAGTGACGCCTCTCCTCTGTGAATGTCTGTGACTTTGGAATTGTCTGTTATTCTAAATGACATTGCTTATATTCTCTCATGTCTGGAGCTCTCCCTTTAAAATCAACATTTGTTTTATATATTTGTATTTTTTTAAATCTTGCCCTTCCTCTGGGGAACTCTGGTGTACAACAATTTCCTATTTCTCCTATTTTCTTCTGAAAACAACCTGTGGCAGGTTGGGCAAAGAGAGGACAATTAACCTGTTCTCATATGGTGAGGCTCCTATCAGCGTGGAAGAGTCACCTGGATCTTCATTCATTCATTAATTCATCCAGCCAGCCAGCCATTCATTTTACCCCAACTTTCTCCTTAAGAGGACCCAAGGTGGATTACAGCAACTAAAAGATATTATTTAAAAGCTAAATACATGGCAAGTTTTTAAAATACAAGTACTTAAAAAGGATGCTGCCTAGACGCCCTAAGCACATCTGATCTCGCCTGATTTCAGACGCTAAGCAGGGTAGGGCCTGGTTAGTACTTGGATGGGTGAACACCAGGGAACACCAGGTGCTGTAGGCACCTGGAGTAGGAATTGGCAAGCCACTCTAGTTTTCCCGCCAAGAAAAACTCCATGGACATGGGGTCATAAAGAGTCAATCACGACTATAATGACACAACAACAAAAAGGAATTAAACAAGTATTATATTAAGAATGGTATATAAAATCAAGCATAAACACCCATTTAAAAAAAAAGAAAGCATAACAATCCATTTAAAACTACTGTTCAGGCTGCTAGTTATTCAGGGAAATCCTGCCTGAAGAGAAACATATTTGCCTACTTGCTGAAAGGTAGCAACGATGGAGCCAGCCTAGTTTCTCCTGGGAGGGAGTCTGGGAGAAGCAACAGAGAAGGCCATCTCTTGTATCCCTATGAAGCATGCCTCTGAAAGTTGTGGGACCAAGAAAAAGGCCTTCCGTGATGTTCTTAATCCACAGGTAGGCTCAAAAAGGTAGTTGTGGTCTTTTAGATAGCTTGGTCCCAAGCCATTTAGGGCTCTAGGTTAAAACCAGCATTTTGAATTGTGGCCAGAAACGGATCAACAACTATCAGAGGTGCTATAACAGGGGAGGTATGTGATCCCTGCAACCAGCCCCATTTAGCAATCTTCTTGCAGCATTTTGAACCTGCTGGAGTTTCTGAACACTTTCCAAGAGTGGGGGGAACCCAAGAATACTGTACCATTCTGGGGGAATGTCAAGGCACTTTTTATATCACAAGATCAACCACACAATACTTCTCCTTTGCTGAAGGTCACAAATGTTTTCAGTATGCAAAGGCTTTCCTTAGCACCCTTTCTTTGGTGCCACTCACCAGCAGCATTTGCAATGTGTGGTCTGTCTGTCTTTGCATTTGAATGAAAATGTTTGCTTATGCCTCTCTGGTACAGTATATGGAAAGGAAAGCATTTGTCAACACACAGAGATTGAAGTCTTGAGCCATTTTATTCATGTTATTTACTTTAGAGTATTTTTACCCTGCCTTTGTCCTTGGACAAGTAAAGAGGGACAATATACAGTCCAACACACTTAAGACCTATTCAAGTAATTGAGAGCAGGGAATTGAGGGACATTTTACAGCATTAAAAGATAACATTACATTAAAGCTACAAGAGAACGAAGCAGTTAAAAAGAGTGAAAAATTCCATGAAAAGTTTTGAATGAGGGAGACTAACAATTGAAAACATAGTGTCAACTCAGTCACAAAATATATAAATACAATGTCTATGTGATCATGCATGGTAGATTCATATAAAGGTTACATAGTAGGTAGTCCATCATTCAGGGAAAGCTTGCCTAAGAGAAAGTTTTTTGCCTGCAGTCTTTTGAACTGGACCCTTGGTTAAAGGGATTACACTTGTGCAGTACCTAGGGTGAAACATTAGGTGTGCATGGAGGTTCTCCTAGCACTTTCATTGCATCTGCAGGGATTAAAATGTTCAGAATGGTTTCTAACTCTAGTGGAAGGGTGTGTTGCAGTGACTCAATCATTCTTCAACAGTGTAAAATAGAAAATAATCTTAAAGGGTTCATAAGAACATAAGAACATAAGAAGAGCCATGCTGGATCAGGCCAAAGGCCCATCTAGTCCAGCTTCCTGTATCTCACAGTGTCCCCGTCAAATGCACCTGGGAGCAAGTTTTCGGCAAACAGCATTAATTATCCCATTCCCTTATTTCAGTTGAGAAATGTTCATACTGCAGAAGGAGATGGTTTAAATAGGGTATAATCATCAAATTTAAACAACACTTTGGGAAATTGTTTCCTTTTGTTTCTAGAAATGCATACATTAGAGTAGGGGGTCAATCTGTTTGGGGAAAGATTGGGTAATTTTGATAGTTGTGAGCTTTTCCAGGCTGTTTGGCATTGTTCTGGAAATTTTTCTTCTTGATGTTTCACCAGACTCTGTGGCTGGCATCTTCGGAGCACAATTTGCTCAGGGAACTAGGAGTTGTCTCTTTTCCCTGGGTTATAAAGTGAGTGAGACTGGGGTTTATAAAGTTGTGGGAAAGAGGAAAGAGCCATAGTGAAGATAAACTGGAAAAATTTCTAAATTACCTCAACATTTACCACCCAAATATACAATCAAACATGGAAAAAATAGAGGGGAAACTCCCATTCTTAGATGTCATGGGCATACACAAACCTGACCTTCAATTAGGACACAAGGTCTACAGAAAACCCATCCAGACAGATTGGTACCTACATAAAAATTCCAAACACCACCCACGACAAAAAAGAGGCATAATAGAAACTCCTGTAGACTGTGCAAACCAAAACTGTGAAGCTGAATTCCTCAACACTGAACTCAGCCACATGAATTAGGCCCTACAGGCAAATGGCTATTCCAAGAACAAAATCAAAAGAGCCATCAAACTGGAAAAAGACCCACCAAATTGAAGAAGAAAAAGAGCCTCCAATAAACAAAGTATTTCTGCCATACATAAAAGGAGACACGAAGCACATGGACAACATGTTGAAAAAACACAACATACCAACAGTATTTAGACCCACCACAAAAATGTTAACCCATGCTACGGTCAGCAAAGGACAAAAGGAACCCACTCGCCACTGCAGGAGTATACCGGATACCTTGTAGTTGTGGCCATGTATATATTTGGAGCACAAAGTGCGGCATCAGACCACAATCAAAGAACAGAGGTACTGGATAACACTACCAATCACTATGTCAGACTACACAGGGAAGCCATTGAAATCCACAAACATAAGCACAGTTTCAACAAAGAAGAAGAAAGTCTAAAAATTAGAGATGGGCACGAAACAGAAAAATGGTGTTTCAGTTTTTCGTTTGTTGTTGAGAGGTCTGTTTCGGTTCGTTTCCGTTTGTCATGAAATTTTTGAAAAAATTTGTTACCGTTTTTCATTTTTTCATTTGTCGTTTCTACCCGCTTTTTGCACGATTTTTAAAGCATTTCCGTGCGCAGGCATCCCCCAACGCCCCAGACCAGAGGAAAAACACTAAAAAATAATGGATGCTGGGAGAGACACAGTACAGACTAGGTATGCAGGGCGGCTGCAAAGGCAGCGGCGGGCATTGCCCAGGGTGCAAGGCACCCGCAGAGTGACTGCACTGTGGGGCAAGGGAGCGTACTCACCGAGAGGTACGCAGCACGCACGCAGACAGGGAGGCTGCAGGACTGAAGCTAGAGTCGCAGCAGAGACACCAATCCCACCCTAACTCCCACCAGAGACTGCAAGGAGGATGGGGGCTGCCAGAGCTTTTTATGCCCCCTGTGGCTGCCAGACCTGCCCGCCCAGTCTGCAACCTGGGCATGCCATTGGTTGAACATGATCCCATCACATGGCTTGCCTCAATTTTGTGGCTGGTGGCGACATCCATTTTAAAGGGAAAAGAAAAATACATGGCGATGGGAGAAGACTAAAACAAACGTTTTAAGGACCCCAACCCCCCCCCCCCGGTAGGTATTATCAGACAATATAAATAATTATCGCTGCGGTTTTATGGATGTCCAGTGTGTTTTTTAACATTTAAAACAGCTCATTTCATTGTGCGTCGCCATTAACGGAAACGAAACGTAACGACCTCAATTTTCGTGGTTCTGTTCGTTTCGTTGCATTTTCATCACTATTTTCGTTTGTCATTTTGTTGTGTAACGGAAATGATAAACGGTAACGGAAATGAAAAAATGTTCGTTCCATGCCCATCTCTACTAAAAATCAACAAAGCCTGTCTTCCAGTACTAAAAGCTGCAGAGTGCAAAAGGTCAAAGCTCTATGATTTCCACCCAGCCACAAGCAAAAGTTATCAGTTTTCACAATAGAACGGATCGTTGCTACCCCTGATTGCATTGAAACTTCTTAATCCCTTCATCACAATACAATTAGTACAAGTTTCCTCTTTCCCAAAACTTTAAAAACCCCAGTCTCCACTCAAATTATAACCCAGAGCGTAGAGAGAACTCCTAGTTCCCTGAGCTCTTTGCCCTCTTAAGATGCCATCCACAGAGACTGGCAAAATGTTAGGAAGAAAAACTTACATAACACAGCCAAACAGCCGAAAAAACTCACAACAACTATCAGATCCTGGCTGTGAAAGCCTTCGAGAATACACTGGGTAATTTTATTTGTTGATTAGGTTTTCTAAAGCAATATCTCTAGTATCAGTTTTACAGCTTTCTAATAAAAAAAATCTTGTGACTCAAAAACCTATATATTTTTAAAGAACAGTCCTCCCTCCATAACGTAGCCTCATTCTTAAGGCTCTGTAGGTGGAAAATCTTTTGTATGTACTTAAAATGGAAAACCTTTAAACTATTAAAATGATTATAAATGACCTATTCATTGTGTGAATGCAACAACCATGATAATATGCATTTATAGTCATTTCACCCACCAGTGGTCTTGAAGCAGATTAGTTTCATGCTACGTGTAGCTAAGAGAAAGCTGTGTCTTTTATTCATGGGAACAATTTACTAAGGCCAATATCACTGTGTCATTTCAATAGGACTTGATGATAACCAACATTGAATAAGAACTTACTAAGAATTCTTAGGATTAGGGCCAAGACAGATAATTAGAGGAATGAAATTTCCCATTTCCCCTCCTACAACAGAACTTCTTGAGAAATAAGTGTTTCATAAACCAAAACTGCAAACTGAGTTCATGTCCCCTCTTAGGCCCTTACTTCACGAGGCGCGGCGCTCCGCAGCGATATTGCCTTCGATTTGAATTCGGAGGCGGTCACGTGGCGGTCACGTGTTCTCGCTTCGCTCCCGCCCCTTTTTCTCAGTACTCACGAGCTGCAGTTTTAGGACCGATTCGAGCACAACCTCACCTGCTCCCTTCGCATTCGCATGCCACTTTTCAACGTTCGTTATTTCCCATCCGTCCTTTAAAAAAATTCCTACTGACGGCGTATTGATGCATCGATACTGGACTGTCAGTTGCAATGGCTCTACTGATTTCAACTGTTTCCTGGCATCATTGGCAGCCCCCCCTGCCGCCGCCGCCGCTACTCGGGGGGAGCCCCGCATGGCACAGCCGCCCGCCCTCCGCCGCTTGCACGCTGCCTGCCCCGGGTGCCCTGCTCTGGCCGGGCGAGGTGGCAGCGGCTCCTCCTGCTCCCACTGCCGCCGCCGCCGCCACCGCTACTCGAGTGAGGAAGTAACAGCGCAAAGCGATGAAACGATATAGCGATGCATCGATAACCCTGTCTGAATATTTTTTTAAAAAACTTGAAATAAAAGCCAAAAACCGAGACCACACACCACGTTGGGAGCGAAGCGAGATGCAAAGCGAAAAGATTCCCGGCAACTGGCAGGGGCACCACTCGCCCCGGTTGGAGCATGGTAAAGGGGGCGTGGTCGGGGTGGCATCGCAGCCAAAAAGGAGGGGCGTGCGGACTAAAATGGTCGATTCGGATAGAAAAAAAGGCTAGCCGCGAAGCGAGCGGCTCGTGAAGTAACGGCCTTAGTGACCAACAACTAGCTGTGCCTCTACCTGGATGAGTGGAGCCTCATGACAGCTATGCATCCCATATTGATTACTGCAATACACTGTACATGGGGAAGCCTTTAAAGATAGGCCAATGATTGCATCTGGTTCAGAATCATGTGGCAAACCTGGTGAATGGTGGGGCCGCCAGGGATCACATCACGCCAATTCTATGTTAGCTGCATTGGTTACCAGTTGCTGCCCGAGCCCAATTCAAAGTGCTTGTTTTGACATATAAAACCCTGAACAGTTTAGGCCCTAGATACCTGAAGGACCACCTCCTTCCATATGAACCTATGCAGCAATTAAGATCTAGGCAGGGTGCCCTTCTGAAAGAGCCATCCCTCAAGAAGGTGACGAATGGCTTGTAGATATAGGATATTTTCAGCATCTGTCCCAAGACTATGGAATGCCCTCCTGAGGGAGATACACCTGGGGCTGACATTGATGATGGTTCCAATGCCAGTAAAAACAATCCTATTCCAGAAGTTTCTTTAAAAACCGATATGAAATAGATTGTGGGTCGAGATGGCAGTTTTAGTGAATTCTATGTAAATGTTTTTAATGTTTTTAGTTTTCCATTTTAACTGTTGTAAGCCACACAGAGACCTTTGGGTACTAGGCGGCATATAAACTGTATAAATAAATAAATACATAAACAAATACATAAATAAATGTAAGTGAGGGAATTTGTACTTGGGGTACAGACACAAGAACAGCAGCGTGTCATGGTTTCTGAGGCAGTAAGGGAATCACCTACCTGTTCCTTCCCCGGCAGGTTTGCAATCGTCCATCCACTTCATGAGACAATTCACAAGATGTTTATTTTATTTATTTATTTATTTATTGCATTTATACCCCGCTTATCTACAATATATACTCTAAGCGGCTTACAAAACATCGGGCCTCAATAGCCATAAATTACAAAAAAAAAAAAAAAAAAAACAAATAATAACAACACTAAGCAAAGTTAAAACCTAATGGCACCTCAATGACTGACAATGATAGATAAAATAGTTTACGATGGCGGAGGAAAAAGAAAAAGAAAAAAAAACAGTTAAAGATCGCCAAAGGCCTCCCGGAAAAGGTAGGTCTTTAACGCCTTCCGGAAGGCCAGCAGGGACTCTGCAGAGTGCACTTCACTGGGGATGGAATTCCAGAGGCTAGGGGCCGCCACTGAGAAAGCCCGGGTCCGAGTACTCGTCCTCCGGGCTTCACGAGGGGTGGCGACCCGAAGCGTGTGCGCTCGCGCCTGCCGAACGGGACGGGCCGAGGTTGATTGCTGAGCGATACGCTCTGCCAGGTAGTCCGGTCCCAAGCCATGGAGGGTTTTATAAACTAAAACCAAGACCTTGAATCTAATCCGGGCTGCAACGGGCAGCCACTGCAGGCGGGCCAGAACTGGGGTGATGTGGTCATAACGACGCACACCAGCCACCAGCCTGGCCGCCGCATTCTGAACCCGCTGCAGACGCCGGAGAAGAGTCAAGGGCAACCCCATGTAGAGGGCGTTACAGTAGTCCAGCCTCGAGATCACCAGAGCTTGGACCACTGTTCTCAGAGAGTTCGCGTCGAGGTACGGGCGGATCTGGGCGATCCGACGGAGATGGTAGTAGGTGGACCTGGTCACCGACGCCACCTGGGCCTCCAAGGTGAGCGCCGGGTCCAGGAGCACACCCAGATTCCGCGCCCTCTCCGCAAGCTGGAGGGAAACTCCCCCCAGACAGGGGAGAGGGCCACCATACCCCGACGGCGAGCTCCCGAAGAACATAACCTCCGTCTTCTCGGGGTTGAGCTTAAGCCTGTTTGCCCCGGTCCAAGCCAGTACGGCCCCCAGGCACCTGTCGAGGACTTCCACAGCTTCCACAGCAGAGGTGTTAAAGGAGAGATAGAGCTGCGTGTCATCAGCGTACTGATGACAGCAGACTCCAAAACTCCTGATGACCCCCGCCAACGGCCTTACGTAGATGTTAAACAGCATGGGGGACAGAGACAACCCCTGTGGAACCCCACAGGGGAGAATCCAAGGGGCCGATAACTCCCCCCCATGCTGCACGTACTGTGGACGGCTCTCCAGGAAGGAACGGAGCCAACTGCGAGCAGTGCCTCCGATTCCAACCTCAGAGAGCCGGTCCAACAGGATACCGTGGTCGACGGTATCAAAGGCCGCTGACAGATCCAGGAGGACCAACAGGGTAGAGCAACCCCTGTCGGCCGGCCGGAGAAGGTCATCTTGCAGGGCGACCAAAGCTGTTTCTGTACCCCGGCGAGGCCTGAACCTGGACTGGCAAGGATCGAGGCACTGCCGATCCTCCAGGTATGACTGCAGCCGGACCGCCGCCACCCTCTCGATCACCTTGCCCATAAACGGGACGTTGGCGATTGGGCGATAATTTGATAGATCGTCCACCGCCAGGCCAGGTTTTTTCAGAATGGGCTTTACCACCGTCTCCTTCAAACGAGAGGTAAAAAACCCCTCGCTGAAGGAGGCGGTGGCGATGACAGAAGCCCATTCGGCCATAGTCCCTCTGGCAGCTCTAATTAGCCAGGCAGGGCAAGGGTCGAAAGGGGTGGAGGCAGGCCGGCAATGCGCCATAGCTCTGGAGATCTCGACAGCAGAAACAGGCCCAAGCGCATCCAACCGAGGAGACGAAGGCGGACCAGCAGCTGGGGATGGCGGGGCGGGACCACTGCAACCGGAGTCAAGGCCGGCACGGATGGCCTCTATTTTAGTTCGAAAAAAGGCTGCGAATTGCTCGCTACTGAACTCAGTAGGAGGAGGCCTGGGCAGACTAGGATTGCTGAGGTCCCGAACCACCCGGAAGAGCTCCGCCTGGCGGTTCGAGGCCTCAGCAATTCTCAGGGAGTTAAAGGATGACCTAGCCTCCCTGATCGCGTTGATATAGCGACTAGTCTGGGCGTCTACCGCAGCCTTACTTGATACCGTCCGGTCTCTTCTCCAGCTGCGCTCTAGCCTCCTCCTCTCCTGCTTCATCACCCTGAGCTCCCCCGTGAACCAAGGGGAGGACCGGGCTTGGCAACGGAGAAGGCGCTTGGGGGCGATCCGGTCTATGGTGTGGACAGCTGTTTCAAACCAAAGGTTGACCACATCCTCGACCGGAGCGCCAGTCATACCATCAGGTAGCCCTCCGAAGAGTTCACTGAACCGCTGGGGGTCCATGAGCCTCCGGGGGCGGGCCAAGATGGACGGCCGGTGGTCCCCGCGAGGTGGGGCCGGAATCGACAGGGAAAATGAGAGCAGGTGGTGGTCTGTCCATGACACAGGGAGGGCTACAATGTCCCCCACCTCCAGACACGAGTCCCCCGACATGGAGGTAAACACCAGATCCAGGGTGTGTTTAGCATATAACTTGCCAAGTATAGAGAGTAAACTAATAGGGTGGTAATTGGCTGAATAATTTGGGTTGCCCTTTTTAAAGACTTGGATTATTATAGATGTTAGCCAAGAGTTAGGAAGAATACAAAATGGTCAGTTTAAATTAAAAAGCCGAGCCATGGGTTCCGCCCACCATTGCGGATTATTTTTTGTTAGATCAGCATGATAAACTCCCAGCAATAATAATAATAATAATAATAATAATAATAATAATAATAATAATAA
>JAHTLZ010000348.1:18455601-18490779 GCA_023846285.1 Phrynocephalus versicolor
TTCTTCTTCTTCTTCTTCTTCTTCTTCTTCTTCTTCTTCTTCTTCTTCTTCTTCTAATTGTATCATTCAATCAACCATTTATATAATAAACCATCTATTGCTTCACTGCCTGCCTTCATCAGAATGTAATAGCATGAGATTCTGACCAGTCCGAAATGGCCATTTATCACTAGCATCCAGAAATACACATCCTTTCTCGTCCTCCTCTAGATATGTTACAGCAATCATTCCCTGCAAAGGATCAGATAGAACTGGGAAATAAGCCCTACTGGAAGGAAACAGTGCCCTCCTCCACTACATCTTAGGGCAGAAGGTTAATTTAATGAACACAGGGCAAGCTACAGGGCACCCACAACTCTGTGTTCCAACAGAGGGGAATGGTAAGAAAGGATGCTCAAAAGAAGTAGCTTTCAGGCATGACATTTGTGTGAATAGGCCTAATGCCAAATTGTAGTCAATGTGTAACAGTAGAGCCAGGCATGCTTTAGTGCACCTTTGTAGATTGATGTGTCTATGCTTGTTAACTGGTTAGAATTCTCAGAGAAGAGGAATACACTTTGGATGTTTTTAGTGCATACAAGAGCATGACTCTGGCTCACTTTCCCCCTCCTGCCTCCTCCTTTTTAGAGTATCTTGTCAAAACCAAATTGTCATCTTACATGAAATCACCTACAATTGTCCCCAGGTTTGTCTTGTTTTGTTACTTGTTTCTTTGAGACAACTCCCTGTCTTGTGCATCTCAAAATATGGTACAGCCCCAAGGGATCCAATTTATCATTCCATGAAAGCTGGCATATTTCTATTGTCCTCTGACTGTGCTGCTGGATTTGTTAGTTCTGTAGTGAAATAAGCGCACAGTTGCATTCTCAAAGTTCACCGGAATCTCAAGTGCACTTCCATTCAGAAACATCAAATCTGTAAAGGTCTTACCCTAAGACCACCTTCTTTTAAAATCAGGGGTAGATTACTTTCAGAACGAATTTGGTCAATATCCCATCAAAGGTTGTTTTCTCTACCAGCCAGTTTTGCAGCAAAGCTAAGCCTCATCATTTCCTTGAAGAAAGTAAATGTGTATAAAGAAGAGAAATTTCCTCAGGATTTCATTTATCCTCATTATGGTTGCATGCAGCTGCCAAAATAAATTAAGAAATGGCCCATTTTGCTTTCACTTTTAAAATGAAGCAAGTATCAGAAAGTGTTTGGCCTGGAATTTTTAAATTTCCTGTCCCCATATCTCAGTGTAAATTGCACTGTCTTTAAAAATTGTTGGGTTTTTCTTTTAAAGCAGATCTGTCCTACACATTCCTGTGGCACACAGCTATGTAATTTGAATGACTAAGAAAGACTTCCCTGCTCCTCTCAGCCTTTTACAATAAAATAAAAATAAAGAGGGAGGGATAAGAATTTAAATGAGGCCCATTTTATTCATGACCACTATGCTTTTGCTGCCTACCTCAGATCACACACATTTTATGAATTCCAGGCAGGCATTAGCTCAGTGTGAGTTGCAAATGGCAGGATGCTAGGCGTGCCCACTAATATGGGAGTAACAATCATGACCTTGCTGTGAAACTAAACTGAGTCAAATCCAGTTAACAAGATTAAAAACTTTAAAAAAAGAATGCCAACACCATCTTCACAAGTGATGCCTGGTTATATTTGACCCACGACCCAGATTGGCCCCATGGCCATTTCCTGGGAGGTGGAGAATGGTAATAGAGAAGACCAGTGCCCTTTATTTATTTATTTATTTATTTATTTATTTATTTATTTATTTATTTATTTATTACAGCTCCCAGAATTCCATAACAGCTTCCAGAATTCCATAACTTGCCAACTGGTTGTTTGATTCTTTTAGCTATAATCCATGAGCCTCATGGCAGAGTGGTTCAACAACTGTACAGGAGCAATAACTATGTTCATGACCTGGGGTTCAATTCCAGGTGGCTGGATAGAAGTTCACTCAGTCTTCCATCCTTCTGAGGTCATTAAAATGACTGCCCATCTTGCTGGAGGCGGGGACAATGTGTAGCCTTCATGATAAAATTGTAAACTGCCCAGAGAGTGCTTTGAGTGCTATAGGGCAGTATATAAGTAGCATGCTGTGCTTTTTTTGTTGTTGCTTTAAACTACAAAACAAGCACATGCCTGGTGCTACAGCAAAAACAATATCCCTTACTTTGAAACCAATGCCAAGGAGGCCATTAATGTGGAACAAGCTTTCCAAAAAAATTGCACAAAATGCACTTAAACAGGATGCTGAAGTGGAGCTTTACAATTAATTTCCTGAAACTATTGGTGGGGCTGGAGGGGTTAGCAGAGTCCTTCACAAACAGATATCACACCTAGGCCTTCAAATACACATGGCCCCTCTCCTGTGTAAAAAGAAACAAGATCCCATTTTCAGCGGCCAAAATCACCCATTTACCATGAACAACTTGTAAGCCCATTCATTCCTCTACACATAACTCCATCCATGTCCTTGCATCCCATTGCATTATTTCATGGTAGCAGACCTTTCTCCTTTAGTGTACAAAAGAAAACTCTCTTTTATCTCTTGTCGTGCAGTGGTTAAATGCCTGTAATGCAGGTAAAACTGTGTTCACGACCTGGGGTTCAATCCCAGGTAGCAGCCTCATGGTTGACTCAGCCTTCCTTCCTTCCGAGATCGGTGAAATGAGTGCCTCACTTGCTGGGGGGCGGGGGGGATGTGTAGCCTGCATACTGTAATTAAAAACTGTAAACCACCCAGAGACTACTCAGAGTGGTATGGGATGTTATATAAGCAGAACACTTTGCTTTTGCTTTGCTTCCAGGTGCTGAATGGAAAGTTACTTTCAGGTGTTGAATGGAAAGAAACTGTATAGTTAATCTGTAACAATTTACCTTTGTCTTGTGTTTCCCCTGTGAAGGCAGCAGCTGGAAAGGCTGATTACTCATAGTTCATTGCAAGCTTAGCACTCAGTCAAACTAGGTTTAGTTTTGTATGTATCTGTTAATGCTTGTTACTTTTAACTAATCAGATGTGTTGGGTTATTCTTTGCAAAATTGACAGCTGGGGGCTTTAAACAGACAATTGTGATTCTGCACTGTGAATCAAATATGTTTTTTTCTGAGTGCTTTGCATAATACTGATTACAAGGACAAGATAAGATCAGCTCTGCTGTGGGGGAGAGTCAACCACTACAGAAAGAACCAATTTGCAATACTAAATTCAAATGAACACAGAGCAGAAGAACTCTGGACTGAAACTATGGAAGAATACAAAAAGACCAGTCATAATATCTCAAATAATTTTTTTGCAACACTTAAGCAGAAACCCTGTTGCACAACTACACTGTACATGAATGGTGATGACATTAGCATCCAGCAACATTAATATTTATTTATTTTATTTTAAAATTTCATATTTCCCCTGTTCAGGTTTGGAGGAGGGACACCTTTTACCCTGTGGAAAGCTTTAGTAGCTCGGAAATGGGGATGGGAGCATGTAATATTGGAAAATCACTACTATTTATTTCTTTATTTACTTATTTTCACACTTATATACCGCACCTATTCACCACGAGTGGGACTCAGGGCGGTTTACAACAGATAAAATAGAACAATTAAAAGACTAAAACATCACCAGTACAAGCAGAAAAAGTGCAATCAAGAGGGCCAAAAAACTGCAAACAAGCGGGCCAGAGGGGGAAAAAAAAGAAAAAAAAGCCTAATCAGTGCCAAAGGCGTCCCGAAACAATAGTGTCTTTAGATTTTTCCTGAACGACGCCAAGGACGGAGCCTGCCACAACTCGCTCGGAAGCTTGTTCCAAAGAGTAGGCGCCACCACTGAGAAGGCCCGTCCACGTGTGCTGGTTTTACGGGCCTCCCTCGGGGTGACGGTCTGGAGCCGGATCTAATTGTCAGGGGAGACGCTCTGCCAGATAAGCCGGGGCCAAGCCATGGAGGGTTTTGTAAACCAAAACCAACGCCTTGAACCTTATCCGGGAGGCAACGGGCAACCAGTGTAGGCGGGCCAGGATGGGGGTGTTGCAGTCATAACGACGCGCACCAACCACCAGCCTGGCCGCCACATTCTGGACCCGCTGCAATCGCCGGACAAGGTTCAAGGGGAGCCCCATGTAAAGAGTGTTGCAGTAATCCAGCCTCGACATGACCAGCGCCTGTACCACTGTCCTCAAGGAGCTCTCATCGAGGTACGGGCGAATCTGGGCGATGAGCCTAAGGTGGTAAAAGGCCGACCTGGTCACGGCTGACACCTGGGATTCCAGGGTCAGATCCGAGTCCAGGACGACACCCAGATTCCTCACTCTTTGTGCCAGCTGGAGGGCGGACCCGCCCAGACTGGGAAGAGGGCTGCAGTACCCCTCCGAGCTGCCCCCGAAGAACAAAACCTCGGTCTTTCCAGGGTTGAGCCTGAGTCTGTGAGTCCTGGTCCAGTCCAAAACCGCAGCCAGGCAACGATCAAGGGTCCGGACGGCCTCCACTGCACAGGTGGAAAAGGAGAGATAGAGCTGCGTGTCATCAGCGTACTGATGACAGCAGACTCCAAAACTCCGGATGATCTCTGCCAGTGGCTTAATATAGATGTTAAAGAGCTGGATTGGATCCTGGAGTCTTAGAACCTTAAAGGGGAAAGGGGGAATAGAATGTTATTTAAAGATTTATATCAGCAGATAATGGTATCATTATCATCATCATTTAAACAGGGCTGGATTTGAGCCATAATGTCATTGCACTACTTTGTGGTAATGGCTTAATGGAATATTCCTTATACTTCTTTCTTCTTTTAAAAGCTTATTTATATATATATATATATTTAAAATTCAGATACTTATACATGTTGTAAAGTCCCTCACTAGAAATGGATATACAGAATTGCATTTGGTCCCCTGTGACAGAAGAAGCTGTGTCCCTTCTCAAGGATGATGCTGAACTCAAAACTCAAATCCAGTGAAATGAACATTCATGATTCCCTGCTGATAAAATGTCTCTTGAGTTTAGAGAGGGATGGGGACAGTTCTGAGTTCATAAGTTTGTGCTGTGTTTTGAAAATGGAGACTCAAATATTTATGGCAGGTCTTGCTTTCAGCCATCCTGTCAAGGACTCCAGGTGATATTAAAAACTGACACATCACTTCATGTCCCCCACTTACGAATCTGCAATCACTTTGTTTTTGTTGTCTCAGAAGAACATTCAGATGTCATGACTTTTAAGATCAAGCATCATTCACCTCCATTTCCTCTTTGCCTGCTTCCCTGCCAGTGTCTTGCCTTAGGAAAAAATTCAAAGATCTCAACAGTGTGTGTGCACATGTTTTTCTGCTCTTTGTGGGTGGGAGGGCTATGCTGATGGGACTAATGGCATTTATCAAGGTTCTTGAGAGGGCTGTGACCTCCATAAGTTTTTTCTTCATACAGCTCCATCAGCCCCATATAGTATGACCAGTGGCTTGTGGGACCCGTGGTCCCAAATGTCTCAAGGGCCAAAGGTTCATGGGGTGAATAGGACTAGTTTGAGGTGTAAATTTGACACCAATACATCAAAACACAAGTAATTTACTACAATCATATCTGCAGGAACCAAGTACAGCACTCCTTTCTGTACTGCCATTGCCACTAACTTAAAGTTACCTCTGAGTTTACAGCATGGTTGAAGTACAAAAATGTTTTAGCTCACTGAGTGCAGCTTTATAGTTTTACAGCAAAGCAGCAAATAAGGAGGGCAAACTTCAGTTCATCTAAGAAGTCCCAAGCAACAACATAAATCAATTCAGCTGGCATAGTTTCACAGGCTACTCAACGTTGCCACTCACCCCCAGGCAGAATAGTCCATATCTGTGAAGTAATAATACTCCCAGAAAAGTCCAGTTACCAACACCCAATTCCCCTTATCTCAACATAAGTTTCAAATGTTAGTGTACTACTTGCTGATGTTTCTGATGCAACATCTTGAAGTGATGATTCTTTTGGTCCTATGCTGAACTTTTGATCCCTGTAGTTCTTATTGCCTGTGTCCAATGCTCAAATACATTGTGGAGGACCACTCTATGGTTTTGCTCTTCACTGCCAGGCCCACAAATAGGGTCTGTGTCACTTGGAAAAAAACATGAATTCTGTGCCTCCCCCCCTGAAGGAATGGAATGCTACAAAATGCTACATTTTTGGTGCCCCTTATTACAGTGACTTCTCCTCTCTGTTGTTACTTTCTACACATGGAAAGTGCTACATCTGCAGAGCAGATCTTCCAGTTCACGTGTAGACTCTGCATATGAGCAGCACACCTAGAACATTGGGATTCCTAGTCATGAACAGTAGATGGGAACTTCCCCTGGAGACATGTCTCCTTCCATTTGTAGAAAGCAGCAATGGGGGGGGGGGGGTTAGGGCCAGCCTCTTCACTCGAGCTGGATGAGTGTATCTGGAATAGGGAATGACCAAATACTCCTTAAAGAGTTCAACAACCAGAATGAAAAATTTCCAAAGGAACTGTTGATGGGTCTAGTGCCCTTGTACCTACCCCATGTGGATTTAAATAGCTGCTGTACATGATTGCATTAAGTGGCCCATTCTGTACAAAAAGTGCCAAAAGCATTGTTAATTGCTTCAGCCTTTCTGCTGCTTCAGCCATTCTTCCTTTTATTTCTTTATTCTATATGTCTGCTTGATCTGAAATCAATAACTACTTAAATGCACAAAATATATTACAGAGTATATGGCTAAGCATTTAGAAGTACGCTGCGTGCTTTTTTGGAAAGAAACAGAAACTCTAAGCTTGAAATGTTGCCTATAAACAGTGGAATCCCAAGGGTATCATAGGATGTGTGTGTTATCATGTGCTATAGCCACCATCTGTTTCATCTACTATTTTTGGAAGACAACGAGTTTACTTCTTCCCTATGTTTTTGCTATTACTACTAGGACTACTACTATTTGGTATGAAAATTACAAATTACAGAGGTGTCAAAGGAGCCTCTGTTTGTCACACAGGTCCCTTTGCCATCACTATGAAAAGAGCAGAACAACTAACATCTCATTGAATGCGATATGACTTTATGGATTTCAGTATAGACTTAAATCATCATCGTCATCGTTTGACTAACAGAAGCTAAAGGAAGCTGAGAGGTTGGTGGACAGGGCCTCTGGGGACATGGTAATGACATTCCAACCCCAACATGACAACTCTTTTGCAGTCATAGTGAACAACAGGGAAGGGGGGGATCTATCAGCAAAAAAGGAGTGTGATCATCTGGAACATATCCACTCCTTGCAGGGAGAGTTCTATATGTTACTGAACTGAGGAATGCCTCTGACAAGGTCCAGTAGATATAATGAAGAAGCACAGCAACTTGGGTTTGTGGTAAATTTAGAGTATGGTGAGTGCAAAAGTTCCACACTTCATGCATCACCCATAACAATGAGTAGAGAAGATCTTGACTGCTGCCATTACTGTTGGCAATGGTCAGGAAACCCTTTGCTGTGTGAAACCTGGCACCTTTTTTCCCTCCTGTCAAAAAAAAAAAAAGACAATGTTATGCAACAATATTGCTCCTTTTCTGGTGTTTCCAAAAATGGCTACGGAACCAATTCATAAACTAGAGGTGGTTTGAAGAACTGAATCCATGCCTATTAATTGGTGTGATTTTTAGTGGAGAAAATACAATTTCTACATCTCCTGTTTCCAGTTATGTGGTTGGTTTGATTTCTGTATTGGCCATTTGATGTCCACACATGTAGTCATCTGATTGCTTGAAGTATAAATGTATGAAAAGCAGGTTCCTGGCTTCACAGAACTTAACAAACTAATCTCTTGTTTTGTGTCTGTCCCCTCGACCATTTAAGGTAGTGAGGTGTCAGGGGTGGGGGTGGGTGCGTGGGGGTAGACTAAATTTTTCAACAATATTTATGGTTTCCCCCCCTAATTTAAAGTTCAGTTCACCAATGATTCTAAGTAGATATGGTGGTGGCTAAAAAGAATTGTGATATTACATGAATAACACTTATTTGTTTAATATTTGTCCCTTCATATTTGTTGGGTCTAACAACCCATGCTGACAACCCTCCAAAGCCCCCCCCCTCAAAATACCCCTGTCACCTCCCTGCCTTAGACGAAGAAGCCCCAGGAGCCCAGGCCACTGTCACTAGCCTGGCAGCCAACCTGGAAAAATGGTTGCCTGGTTCTCTATAACCCTCTTGGAAACTGGGCTGCCTTTCCTGAGGGAAAAGAGAAACAAATGTTGCCCTCCCTGTTAAAGGTGACCCACTTTACCTTAGGTAGTTCCTTAGGTTACCAATAGTTTCTAGTCAGGATTAGAGATGGGCACGACTAGGGAAAATGACATTTTCGAGTTGTCGTGTGTCGGAGGTGGCCCGTGTCGGCTCGTTTCCATTTTTCGCGAAACTTCGCAAAAATAGTCGTTTCATTTTTCGTTTTTTCGTCTGTCATTATACTGGTTTAGGGGGGGTAGTGGGCTCCTGGAGGCACCTCTGTGGGGTGGGTGCCTCCTCTGGCCCGCTATGAAGGGAAAGTGGGCTCCTGGAGGCACCTCTTTTTTGGGGGGTGGGTGCCTCCTATCCTCACCCGCTAGGAAGGGAAAGCAGGCTCCTGGAGACCCCTCATGGCATGGGGGTCTCGTCTCCTCACCTGCTGCTGCAAAAGGGCATGCATAGCCATATAGATATGCATACCAGTTGCAGACTATAGTGAGACTTTGCAGCAGTGGACTGGCAGAAGCCATAGGGTGATGACTTCTCTCCACCAAGGCTCTCTGCTGCACCCGCTGTGTCTCACTAAGAAGGGAATCGTACTTGCGTAGTGCAATGCAAGTAGATCTGGCTTAGGGGACAGCAGCTTAGCGCAAGGGCTAGGGTTAGGCTAGTTACTGGTGAGGTTAGGGTGGGGTAGTGGGGTGCACCTCTGGGTGCCTCTCTGACCCACTAAGAGGACAGTGTACTGTGGCATATGGGTAAGGAATCAAGGATTAGGGTTAGGGTTAGGGGACTAGGGTAGGGTTTAGTGGGCTTTTTGGCACATCCCAGAAGTCTCAGTGGCCAAGTGGCCATGCGATTGGTGGAATGGCTCCAAAAATTTGCATGGTCCACTCCCACATGGCCACTTGGCCAGCCCATCATTGTGCAGGTGTAAATAAAATAAAATAAAATAAAATCAATGGAGAGAGGACAGGGGAGGAGACATTTTGTTGCAAGAAAAACCCACTGCTACTGTAAAAATTCTGGCAGTTTTAGCAATAGCATTAGCAATTTTCACATGTTTCTGTGGTGCTTGTGTGTTTTTGGACCATGATTTCAAAAAAAAATATTGCGGTCGCCGCCCCATTTTGTATCCCCCGCCCACACCGCATGGCATGGTGACTTGGCGACTCGAGTCCGGCTGCCCAGGACAGGAGAGGGGGGGAGACCGCCCCCCCCAGAAACCACCCCTCTGGTAGGTGCACTCTGCAGTGCAGGCATATTTTCGCCTGCTTTTTGGCCCGGGAATGGGGGGGGAGTTTAAAACTTTTTTTCTGTGCCGCTTCCGCTTGAATTGCGGCGGCCGGCGGCAAGATTCCGGGTTGTTGCTGCGAGCCTGCGGCGAGTCCCACCACCACCAGAGCAGCCCAGGACAGGACAGGAGGAGAGGAGGGGAGGCCGGGGAACCCCCTCCAGAAACCACCCCTCTGGTAGGTGCCCTGAGTCCTCACTCAGGCAGGCATATTTTCACCTGCTTTTTGGCCGGGAAGCGGGTTTTTTTTTTAACTTTTAAAAACTTTTTTTCTGTGCCGCTTGGCATCGCGGGATCGCCGCGATGCCAGGAACAACCACGACAAATCAGACCCAATTATTCTTTAGTCGGTTCGAGTTTGAGTTCTGGCGAAGTAATTCCCGTTACCGTTTCCATTCCGTAACGGAAACGAGGAACGAAAACGGAAATGGGAATTCCGCCAAGTCGTGCCCATGTCTAGTCAGGATAGCAATATTCAGTATTACTTCCAGTATTAGATCTCTTTGTTAAAACATTGGTGGGGAATGTAAGATGGAAAGTACAATCAAATAAATGCAATCAACTGAACAGGCATTTGGTTCATTGCAATCTCTGTATTGTTTTTCTAGTGTTATTTCTATTTTAGGAAGGAATTTTGGACATCTCTGAGCAGAAACTATTTGCTTTAATAATATATTTGCACAAAAAGACACACAGGTCATAAACTTCCATTGTATAAAAGGCAGAGAGTTAGCATACAGCCATAAGAACATAAGGTCAGCCTTGCTGGAACAGGCCACAGCCCATCCAGTCCAGCATTCTGTCCCACTCAGCAGCTCATCATTTGGTTCAGGGTATTCCCAAGCAGATGTCTTCACCTGCTTGCGATTCCCTGCAAATGGCATAGAGATATTACCTGCCTCTCTCTCCAACCCAGAGGTTGTCTTAGGCATCTATAATGAGAGACATTGATACCCTGGGCTTTTAAAACATTCCCTGCTTCCCCAAGCCCCACACACCAGCTGATAGGGGCTCGGGTGGGAAAAAACTCCCCCCGCCCCAGCACTGATCAGCTGGTATGCAGGTTTGGGGGGATTTAAAAAGCCTGGGGCTTTTAAAACTCCCCCCCCCAAGCCCCACATACCAGCTGATCAGAGCTCGGGTGGAAAAAAAGTTTTAAAAGCCCATGGCGCCCAATCAGGTGGTGGAAACCATGGGCTTTTAAACTCCCCCCACCTGATTCCCAAGCAGCTGGCACGTAGGGCTTCAGGCAGGAAAAAAGTGTAAACAGCCCATGGTTTTCCTGAACCGTATGGTTTCCCATAGGGATCCATTGCTTCAATGCATTCCTATGGTGAAACAAAAAACAAAACAGAACAAAATAAACATTTCCATTTTGTTTCATTTCATTTTGTTTTTCTTTGATGGGTCATTTTGTTTTTTGTTTTGTTAGGGAATGAAATGAAAAATGAAACAAAAGATCATTTTGTCCCCATCTCTACTTATGAGATAGAAAAAAAAACTGGCAGCCTTGGTGGGGGCAAGGCGGGATGTGGACATGTATTATTCACTTAATGCCTCTAAAGTTATTTTGACCTATGGTAAGACCAGAGTTTTAATTTTGCTCAGTACATTGCATTGTGGGGGGAAATGAATGTAACATGCTTGCAATATTTTTAAAAAATATTATTTACAAAATATATCATACCCCTCCCCCCAGAATTATAATTCACTGCAGTGTAAAATAGGTGTCGAACTAGTTTTGTTGTTTAATTTGTAGAATTAAATCTGGAATGAAAAACACAACAAATCAGATTATGCTTTCTTTTCCTTTCCTGAAGTCAACTGAAGAACAAGGTTGCTGACTTGCTACATATTTACCTTCAAGGCCTTGCCACAGTTCCAGCACAAACAAGATATCTTGATTGCTTTTAGCCGGTGTCTGCCGCCCACTTCATACCTGGAAATCCAATGTTCAAGGAAGATAAATGAATTAAGTCTGTGAGTCACTGTTAGTTTACAAGACATCTCAGATCAGTTTTCATAAATTCTGTGAGAAAGCAATGGTCCAGAAATGTCTTGGAGATGTCAGGGCTTACAAACAGCTTTACAGTTTTCAGAAAGGTTTACCCAAACATAAGATGGTCTTGGAGCACATGAGATGGTAGTATCAAAAATGTGTATACTGTTGTAGAGTTTGGAATTTTTGGTTAAAATCCTCTAGTTTTTCCTAGTGCAGGGATTCATGGAACAGAATAGTTTCACATTCCTTGGAGTAGTTCACCCCTTTTTTCATTAACTGACACAATTTCAATAGTTCAGTCTGAGACAGTCAGCCTCCTGAGGTTGCTCCCAGAACAAAGTGAGGTAGAGCAGAGCTATATATACCACCTCCTCATTGGAAGAGAGAAAGGCATCCAACTATTATACAAGCAATTACTGTATGTTATTTCATGTGGACAAAATAAGTTTTTTTTGGGAGAAGTTTCTACCAAGCCCTGTTGATTTTTTTTTTTTGCATGATTACTTTCAAGCTCATATCAAAACATATATTAGCCCCAAACCACATCTACAGTAGAACCTCCATATCCACTGATTTATTGACTACTGATTCAGTTATCCACAGTTGGCAGAGGAAAAAAAAATAAATAATTCAGCAACCACAAAGCAAGCTACTGTCACAAAATAGCAGTTTTTGGGGTTTTGGTGTTCTCTCTTATCCACGGTTTTCATTATCCATGGGAAGGCCTGGAACCAATCCCCAGTAGATACTGGGATCCTACTGTATTGCGTTATCAGCTAATATTGTGGTGTTTATTGCCCATTGCCTTCCTGCTGTTATGTGTTAGGACATTTTGTGTGTGTGTGTGTGCATGCATGTGTGTACTTTAAAATTCATACACACATACGCCCCACTAGCTTCCTGCTATTATTTGTTTGGACATTTTGTAAAGTTTATTGGCACCTCAGTGCTTGCCTCCCTGAATATTATGCATCTGGTAGTGGCACACACAAAATGGCCAAACAACTTGTGTGCCCTTAAGGCTCCATCTTTAGCTACAGGACCCCTTAACAAAAGGTCTTCATGACACATAACTTACTAGCACGCACTTTTTGAAAAGACCAAAGTTTGACAATCATTTAATCCACAGCATAGCATTTATAGTTGGGTGTCCTTTGCGTGCAGTATCACTACTCAAACAGCTTCATGCTCTGTCTATTACATAATTGTCTCAGTGGCATGACACTCTGAAGGTCAGACAAACCTGGGAGGCTTGAAAATTTCCCTTTATTCAGCTGGCTGTCAAGGAGGGGGACTTGAAAATCACAGGCTTAAATACAAGTTCCAACACTCTCTTGTTATTCAGAGTAACTCCATGTAATATTAAGGACTCTTCAGGTTCACTTAGGGTCTGGTTAGTCTAGACTGCTCTTTCCTCATCTGTATATTCACGAATCCAAGGCCTAAATAAAGGATGGAATAAAGAGCTATGTGCAAAAGCTGCATGCCTATCGGGATGGGTCACATCAATATCAGTCAAGACAGAAATGACTCATACAATGGCTCGCCAAAACAAACTATGCCTTTCCTTCTCCCTCCCTCTCTTTCCCATAAAACACATACATATAAATAATTGATATAAAAGCTGGCGGTACATGTGTACATCCAGATGCAGCTCTACTGAATTCTCACGGTCCTGTTTCTTCTGTGGTGTTACATTGCACTGTGCAAGCTGCTTCCGTCTCCTGCCAAGCACACAGAAGTTCTGCCTGGGGATTGTGTATCTCACTTGTGATCAATTGTACTCTGCTGAGGGGGCCATGTGACCCATTTCCTAAAGTTCCATTTCTTTCATTATGAGTGTTCCCACCCCCGTTGTACCAACTACGCATTTGAAACATTTTATTTATTTATTTATTTATTTATTTATTTATTTATTTATTTATTTTATTTTATTTTATTTTATTTATACAACTTATATGCCACACACTACCCAAAGGTGTCTGGGTGGCTTACAATTAAAATGAACAATTAAAACAGTTAAAATGTTAAAAAGGCAATGGACAATTAAAACAATAAAAACATTTAAACAAAAAACACTAAAATGGCCACCAGGACCCACAATCTATATTATGTCAATTAAAAAACTTCAGAAACAGGAAGGATTTTACCTGGCGCCAAAATGTCATCAGTGTTGGCGCCAGGCAGATGTCAGTGGGAAAAATATATGTCAATTTACGTCTGATGTTGGCAGTGCAGTGCAGTGCAGGGTTTCTGATAGTAATAAATTTTTAAAAATAGTTAAACAGCTAGTGCTTCTGAACTCTCTCTCTCTCTCTCTCTTTCTCTCTCTCCTCCAACCATAAATGAATGGCTTGGGGCCAGGCAGGAATCTTCAGAAATAGCTGGAAGCTAAGAGTGGACTTCCCCCTCTCTCAGTCCTCCTGCCTTTTAAAATTCCTTTGCTGAATTGGCTATATGTGTATTCAGTAGGCTTGTTTAAAAAAAAGACAGAGGAAAATTTCTTGGATATTTTAAAAAGCGATGTAGCAAATTTTCAATGCCTAATTCAAACAATATTTTCCCTCTTTACATTTCCTTAGTCCCTCCACACGGGCACTTCATTATACAGTATTGGCAAATTAGAGTAAGACTCACTTTTGGTCCATTTCTAGAGATCTCATGTGATGTTAATGAACCAAAATGGAGTGAACTGATCTGTAGCGGGGGAAAAAGATAAGTCCTTTGAGACGTGCAGGTAGGTACACTCCTGTTGAGGGGGGATTTGAGCAAAATTTGATTGTCATCTATAGGAGCGCACCAGCCTCTCCCTGCAGTTAACCAAACATTAGGCTTAATGCTGTGTGGTCAGCATATAAATTGTGCCACAGTGATAGAGTCAAAAATGACACTATAGCAAGAGGCGTTGTTCTCTAGGCCACATGTATTCTCAAGTACCCTGCTGCAATACCTCTTCCCCTCCCAAGCTGACTGCATCCTGATCCCTCAAACACATCTCAGACCTTAAAAACCAAATGAAATGTATCCTGACCAGTTGGTGTGCGGCCTCCACTTTATCGTTCACCTTGGTTTCACACCACTCTGGTCTGAATAGGCTCGTTAGATGGACAATGGCTTGAATAGGCTCATTATGTGGACAATGGCCTAAATAGGCTTGTTAGATATATAAACTAGATGGAACTTTCACACACCATGGTGACTGTCCACACTCCAGGTTTTGGGCTTTACAGATATTCTGCAAGGTGTTGAAGCATATCCCCGAATATAAGTTCAGCCTCTTTAATAACTATTGTAAAATCCCAAGTGGTTTTACAGCATTCCTGAAACAACATTCACCAACCAGCACTGCAGAGTAGAGATGGGCATGGAACGAACATTTTTTCGTTTCCGTTACCGTTTGTCGTTTCCGTTACGTAACAAAACAAAAAATGAAAATTGTGATGAAAATGAAACGAAATGAACAGAACCACGAAAATTGTGGTCGTTACGTTTCGTTTCCATTAATGGCGACGCACAATGAAATGAGCTGTTTTAAATGTTAAAAAATGCCCTGGAGATCTGTAAAAATGCAGTGATAATTGTTTATGTTGTCTGATAATACCTACCAGGGGGGTTGGGGGCCTTAAAACGTTTGTTTTTGTCTTCTCCCATCGCGATGTATTTTTCTTTTCCCTTTAAAATGGATGTTGCCACCAGCCACAAAATGGAGGCAAGTCATGTGATGGGATCTAAGCATGCCCAGGTTGCAGACTGGGCGGGCAGGTCTGGCAGCCACAGAGGGCATAAAAAGGTCTGGCAGCCCCCATCCTTCTTTCAGTCTCTGGTGGGAGTTAGGGTGGGATTGCTGTCTCTGCTGCAACTCTAGCTTCAGTCCTGCAGCCTCCCTGTGTGCGTGCGTGCCACATACCTCTCGGTGAGTACCCTCCCTTGCCCTGCAGTGCAGTCACTCTGCGGCTGTCTTGCACCCTTGGCAACGCCCGCCGCTGCCTTTGCAGCCTCCCTGCATACCTAGTCTATACTGTGTCTCTGCCAGCATCCATTTTTTTTTTTAGTGTTTTCCCTGTGTTCTGGGGCGTTGGGGGATGCCTGCGCACAGAAATGCTTTAAAAATCGTGCAAAAAGTGGGTAGAAATGACAAACAAAAAATGAAAAACGGTAACGATTTTTTTCAAAAAATTCATGACAAACGGAAACGAATCGAAACAGACCTCTCAACAACAAACGAAAACCCGAAATGCCATTTTTCTGTTTCGTGCCCATCTCTACTGCAGAGAATACTGGAAATAACAATTTTCCCAATCACAATGTGAGGGTTCATAGATTATTCATTTGGAAGGCCCATGTGGAAATTTTAATGGCATAGGGCCAGCATAGTCTCTTGCCCATATATTTAATTTTTCTACACTAGATTGCCATAATAATGTTATAATTAGCCATGGTAACTGGTATAAGCAATGCGTTTGAGAAAGAGTTACAAAACACCAAGGGGCCTATAGTAGTCTGTCTAGGACTACAGTACCAACTAGTTGGCATTTTCCGCATTCTGAACAAACTCCACTAGCAGCCATTCTTCATGGCTCTCTCTGAGACAGAGAGTCCTCCTTGATTCTGGTAAAAGGGAGACCAATCACCCCAGAAAAGATCTAGCAGCCCACTTGGTTATTCATATACCTGTTAAGGATGCATAGTAGAGGCAGCCTAAGAAAAGAATAAATGAAGCTAACCTTTTAGTCACTTGCCTGCTGGGAGGAAAGAAATCTACTATTTTTGGAAGCAAAAATAATTCTTGCTTGCTTACTTACTTTCATATGTTGCAGAAGACTCTGGCATACTTTCTCTTCATACAAACCACCCTAGTTAAATTTGCTCCAGCAACCTGAGTGCTAAAATATAATTTTATCTGCTATTATACACCAAGCAAGGATTGAACGAAGGAATGCAGGAAGAGCTGGGAATGCCCTGCTGGGAATGCCCTGACACTCCTCGAAAATTCCAGCTGCAGCTTCCATATGTTTCTGACAGTCGGGCACAGACTGTGCTTTTCTTGGTAATTTTTGTTAGCTTGTCCTTAAATGCCATTCAGTTGGCTTCCTTGGTAGGGATTTTCCACTCACAACATGAATCAAGTAGACATAAGGGCTGTGCATGCTAATTCTGAATGCATAAGAAGAGACAGTGAAATCAGTGAAACACAGCATTGAGTTTCTGAGACCTCCTGGAACATCTCTCTCACATAGTGTTATGGAACCCGCACACACCTTTAAATTTCATCAAAGTAAGGGAATGTTATTTTTGACTAGAGATGGGCACGAAACGACCATTTTTTCATTACTGTTCTCCGTTATTTGTTCCGTTACGTAATGGTACGAATAACAACCATTGCAATGGAGCAGGCTCCAATCAAACAGAAGCAAGAAAATTTTCTTTGGTTCTGTTCGTTTCCATTACTGGTGTCGCAGAGCTCGCATGATGAAAAATGGAGCAGCAGAGGGCGGCGAGAGGGGGCTGGGAGCCTACCTCCTTGCACAGAGGCGGGATCCCAGCCCCCTGTCCAGCCATCTCCAATTGGTGAATGACAGCCCACTGTCATTCAACAAGTGGAGGGTGGCGAGAGGGGGCTGGGCCTGGTGGAGCCTCTTTGCCCCCTTCCCGCCGGAACCGACGTGAGACTTTGCCGGTCTCACGAGAAGAGGCGGGATCCGAGCCCTTATGAGGGCTGGGCTCCGGGATCTCAGCCTCTTCGTTGGCACTCGACAGGCTTTGGAGGGGAGGACGTTGGAGCTCTGCTGCACCCAGCGCCATCTTGGCCACATGGTGAAGTAGCAACAGTGCAGATGGCTTAGAATCAGGAGCAGAGGGTGTCGTTGGAGCACGGGGGGAGTGCAGCAGCATCCCCCACAGGTTTCCCAGGTCTAGGTCCGGGGGTGTGGGGCAGCGGTCTGCTGGGGTGGCGGCTCCTGGGGCGGAGTGGTTCCCGGGGAGAAGGGCCCCAGTTAGGGTGGCGCTGCGTGGGGCTCCAGGGTTGCGACCCAATGGAGCAGCAGATTGGTCCTTGGGGAGGGGGCCCAGGGGAGGGTGGCACTTGGCGGCGCTCCAGGGGTGGCAGCCTGTTGTGGGTGGTCACCGGAGCAGCACCTGGCTCCGGGAGCGCTCCCCGTGGCCCCAGGATTGCTCTCCCGGCAGGCTTGCCACCAGCTCCGGTGGTGCCCGGCCCCAGGAGGGCTCCCCGTGGCTGTGGGACGGCTCTCCCAGCAGGCTTGCCCCGGCCCCGGGAGGGCTCCCTGCGGCCACGGGAACCCTCTCCCGGCCCACATGCCTCCGGCTCCGGTGGCGCCCGGCCCTGGGAGGGCTCCCTGCAGCCGCAGCTTGCTGCACCTGAAAAACGAAGAAATGGAAATGAAGCGGGCCCCGGGGGGGCAAAAAAAAGGAAACAGAACAAAGCGGGCCCCAGGGCCCGAATAATGAACATGAAATGCCATTTTGGCATTTCGTGCCGATCTCTATTTATGACACATTCTTTTCCTCCTTGACCTTGGCCATTTGGCCATTTTAACAGAACCATTATTTTATACCTCCTGCAGCTGTGGGGATGGGATATATAAATACAAAATGTATGTTGCACAAATGTGCCGGTGCAATGGGATTGATGTCACAGACTATTGGAGACAGTCATTAATAAAAGAGTTCCCCTTTTTGTTGTTGTTTGGAGCTATATGCCACTTGTACACATTCATATAAAGTTGTGGAATCTCACTGCAGAGACAGATTATCTCAGTCAGATACCGACATTATGTATAATCAGGATTAACCATCTTTGTACATGTGTACACACATATACATGAGCACATATACAACATTTCCCTTTCAGCTAATTACATTTTACATTTATATATGCTGGTGTGCTATCATAATAGTTTACAGCAAGCATTTTATAAAAGTATTACAGTACTTTAGAAGTCTTGGGGAAAAGGGAAGAACCACACCTTAATTTGTCTGAAACTAGAATGTAAGAAGCATTCTGGTAACATGAGGGTGTGTGGGGGGGAGATGTCTTTTTGCTAAATATTTATCTGATTGATTTTTGTTAAAGGAATAGAGAGGTGAGGTGTGGCAACTGACTCAAGCATTGGCAAAGGACAGCCCTTTAGACATTGTAGGACTGCAATTTCATTAGCCTTTTCAGCATAAATGCAAAGGTGAGGAAAGACAGCCAGGGCATATCTAGGGAGGGGAACAGAAAGGTGCATCTGCCCTGGGCCCAACAATCTGGGGGTGCCTGGAGGGGAAGCAGGAGGAGGAAGCCGTGCACTCACCTGCCACCCAGCAGTCCTCCTTCCTCTAAGGCTTGGTGATGGCACCCCCTCCACAGCCTCCACCAGGCGAGCGGCAAAGCAGGCAGGCAGGCAGTAGCATGGTGGCCAGTAGAGGTGTAAGGTGTGTGCATGATAACTCGATGGGTGTTGGGAAGGGTTGAATAGGTGAGGCTTCCACACACCCCAGGCCATTGTACATCTAACAAAACTAGAGATGGGCACGAATCGAAAAAAATGGTAACTCGTTTTGGTTCAGTTTGTTTTCCCATCCGCTTCGGTTCGCTAATTACGAAATGAATTTTTAGAAAAAAAAATTCATTTCGTAATTCATTATAGTTTGGGTTTATTTTTTCTTTTTTCTATTGAACCCCACTGGTAGGTTTTATTTTTTAATATTTTTTTAATCCCCCAGGCTGGATCAGGGTTTATTTTATTTTATTTTATTTTATTTTATTTTATTTTATTTTATTTTATTTTTATATTTTACTGTCAACCACGTGGCCTGGCTACCAGCTGTAGCATGGACCAGTCAGGCATTTTTTAAAACTTTTGCCAACAGATTTTTGTTTGTTTGTTTGTTTATGTTTTTTACTTTTGCTGGCCCACAGGCTGGTTCCACAGGATATGGGCCGGATTGTTTTGTTTTGTTTTGTTTTTACTTTTGCCAGCCCAAAGGTTGGGTCCAATGCTTGCAGGCCAGTTCGGTGGCCCGTGGGCTGGATCAAGTAATTTTTATTTATTTTATTATTTATTGATTTTTTTTAATTTTGTTTTACTGCCAACCACGTGGCTGCCTACCAGCTGTAGTGCAACTGGTCGGCTTTTTTTCTGGACTCCCCCTCCCTGTAGCCAGGAGGACCGGACCCAGTAGGAGACAACAGCAAACAAAATGAACTGAAATGAAATAGACATTTCCATTTTGTTTCATTTTGTTTCTCTTAGAGGGGGCAGTTTGTTATTCATTTTGTTATGTAACAAAGTGAATAACAACTAACAAAACAAACCAAAAGTTCAATTCAGGCCATTATCCACCTACAAGGCTACTCAGGCCATTGTCACCCCAACGAGCCTACTCAGGCTATTGTCCACCTAATGAGCCTTTAAAGACCAGGATGGGGTGATATCAAGGTGAACTATAAACTGGAGGCCTCACGACAAACTTTCCTCATACTGGTGAAGCTACTTGGATGAGTAGCAAAATGTCTTGCTCTCTCAAGAAAAGAAGTCCAGTTGTCATGACTCAACTTCCAGATAAACTCACCTGAATGACTAAGAATCTTCACAGACACTTCTCTAGACAGTTTACAATAACTGCTCTTAATTTCAGTCTGGACAGATTGCCTGGATTCCCAGTGCAGTTTGCATAGAGAAAGCACTTGGTTCCCCCTCCATAGAGGATTAAGTTTTAAAAAAACCACTGTAAGGAATCTCTGTTTTCCATGAATAAAAAATAGGCAATTGTTCACATGAACTGAACAAAATCCACAGTAAGCTTTTTACCAGTCCTAAACAGCTGAAAAATTGTCAATTACCACATGTAGACTTTAAACGCTCAAATTGTCATCCTGAGGCTTTGCATATTGATTCTTCATTGCTGTTAAATCTTCACGCGCTGAGAGAAAGAAATCATTTGAACCACTCAAATAAAATTGTTTTGTCTTTCACATTACGGAGACACTTTCTGAGTCAGGAACCTAATCCACTCTAACACTTTAGTGCCTCTTCATTTGAAAGCAAAGTCCTCTTGTAAAACCTGCTGTAGTGTGGTGTGGAGGGGTGGAAGGGGGGAGAAGAGATTTCAAAAGCAGCTGCAGTAGTGTGTCACTTACAACAAATATAACAAAATAAATAAAGTCGCCCAGATCATGTAGCAATACTAGAGGGTTTTTTTTCCTTTCAGTGGCCCCTCTTGCTTGTGGCTGGACATATATCAGGTCTTGTGCTTAATTTTGTAAGCATTACAGGATTGGCTGTGTGCATAATACAGCACTATCACCTATGATTTTCCAAATAGAATTTTGGCCATTTCATTTTAGCTTAAACGACAGTACTAGACATGGGCATGACCAGAAAAAATGACGTTTCGAGTTTTCGTTTGTCGGAATGGGTCCGTTTCGGGTCGTTTCCGTTTGTCGCGAAATTTTTCAAAAATTTGTCATTTCGTCAGGGCCGGCGCTAGGTGTTTTTGCGCCCTAGGTGGCGGGCGGGGTGGGGGACAGAGGGAGGTGTGGACGGGCAGTGGTGGGGGGGCATGGGCGGGCAGCGACAGCGGCAGGGGGAGGTGCGGGCAGGCGGCGGCATGGGCGGACGGGCGAGTGGGCAGTTAGGATATCACTTAGGAGGATAGAGGTTCTGTTCTTGGCTTGCACCCCAAATGTGTGTGTGTGCAAACAAATTGAAGTTGGGGAAATAGAAAATAAATGGTAGTATATAATATATTTTTAAAATAAATCCACACCTCCCACTCCCAGTCGAACCTCTCCCTTTATCCAATATCAGAAAAAAATCCTCACAAACTGCCAGAGAAGAAATAAATAATAAACTGCTATTCCCTTCAGCAGACAAAGCTGCAGGGAATCAAAGAAATTATTTTCTAAATTCAATTCCCTCCCTGCCTGCCTAACTTAAATCTAAAGCCTCCAGTCTCCCTCCAATCTCGATTCGAATAGCCAGAGCAGCCAGCCACACAGCCCTCCACCCTCCACATCCAAGACCCGACTGCGACTTCTGGAAGGTGCCTCGGCTTTTTATGCCCTCTGGCACATCCTGAAGTGTCAGTCAAAACCTGGCCATGCCATTGGTGGAATGGTTCAAAAAAAATCTGCATGGTCCCATCCCATGCCCAGCCCAAATAGGCAGGTCTAAAAAAAATAAAAAATAAAATAAAATAAAATAAAATCAATATGACGTTTTATTGCTATAAAAAACCCACTGCTGCTACTATTAAAATTCAGGCATTTAAAATAAATAATTTTCACATGTTTCTGTGGTGATTTGGTGTGTTTTTTGACCATGATTTCAAAAGAAAAATTGTGGTCGCCATTTTGGATCCCCCCCACTGCATGGCATGCGAGACGACGAGGATGACCCCCCCCAGCCTGGTGCAAGCAGCCCAGGACAGGAGAAGGGGGGGAAAGGCCAGGGACCCCCCAGAAACCACCCCTCTGGGAGGTGGCAAAGCCTCAGGCAGGCAGATTTTCACCTGCTTTTTTGGCCGGGAGTCGGGTTTCTTTAAAAAAAACTTTTAAAAACTTTTTCTGTGCTTCGCATTGCGCGATCACCACGATGCCACAAATGAAAACGAAAAATCTGACCAAATTTTTCTTTTTTCGGTTCGAGTTCGAGTTCTGACGGCTTAATCATCGTTTCCGTTTCCGTTACGTAACGGAAACAAAAAACGGAAATGGAAACGAAAATTTCGCTGAGTCGTGCCCATGTCTAAACAGTACTCTCTGCCTAAGACTTTTCACCCAGCTTCCCATTCTTAAATGACTAGATCCAGAATATAGCTGTATGTTTTGGACTACATATTCTGGCACACATACAGAATCTGGCAGTAATGTCCCAGGGGTTCAGAAATGGAATTCATTTCATTTTATTTTATTTTTGCTCTTCCTGGAGATGTCAGGAAATAAAACTGAGATTTCTCCTATTCAGTTTACTAGTTTTCTTTTCTTTTCATCAGATAGAGTAATGAACTAGCATAAAAATGACATGTAGGGCAGCTTTATATGCTCGCCTGGGCCCAGAAGAGCAGAATGCAGAATATTTAACAGTTGAAATATTGCATGTCAGTGGCTTTTCACAAAAGCAGGAAGTATAACTAAAACTAGACTTCTGTTTCACCTCAACCCCCTCCTCAAAGAGCTGATTAAAAGAGTTCAAAGAGTTTTAAAGGACAATTTTGTTGGATGGGGGTTAAGATATTGCTGACTTGTGCTACTCTTTTAGGCAGCTGCAGATCTTAACCTACTTGATTGCTAGCAAGTGTGAAATATGTGCTGCTTTTTTGGAGAAGTGAGTAGAATAAGTCACATTAAAATTAGGAATAGGACTTAAGCTATCTACTGTGACTTCCATTACTGATGGTGTAAGGCAGAAAAAAGGCAGGAAATTGCTGGGATCTTTGTCTGCACATTGAATGCTGAAAATAGTTGATAGCAATGAGTTTCACCCTCCCTGGCCCAGCATGGGGCTATTCAGTTTATGCTTCCCCTGCCCCACAATTAAAATTTTCAGAAATAAATTGAGTCGGACTACAAATCATCTTGAAGCAAAATGATTGAGGTTTGTAATACAGATAATAGGGAGCAAATTGAAGTCTGTGACATTTGCATGCCCCTGATAGAGGGACACACACACACACACACACACACACACACACACACACACACACAGAGAGAGAGAGAGAGAGAGAGAGAGAGAGAGAGAGAGACTAGATTGTTTATTATTCACTTATTTGTTCTTTGATATCCCAATTACTAGATTGCACCTGAAGATACAAAACCAAAGGAGTCAATGTGTATAATTGTAAAGAGCAGGTTTAAAGTGGCCCTTGCCCACATAACTCTTTCTATTAACAGTTGTCAGATTTTTATAAACCACAACAGCTTTGTGAACGTCTCTCATCAGAGATATTCTTTGCCCTGGACCATTGGCCTCCTGTCCCCCATGCCACAATTCATCATTGAAAGCAACTCTGCAATTACTGGGTGACATTCTAATTTACAGAAACCACAGGTGACTGCTTTATTTTATGGGACTTTCAAAAGCCATTGGGAATGTTGGCAAGTGCTGGCTTGCTCCCCACCCCCACTCCCACCCCAATCAATGGCTTTCTTAGCTAAGAAGTAATAAACACACTTTAAAGTTTCCTGGGAAAGTTGCCCAGAGCCTCACAGGACAAGTTCTCTGCCTCCAACTTCAGGCAACAGCTTTTGATGAGTGAACAATTGTCTCTGTCCTAGCTTGTGGTGAGCACTATCTAATTTTAAAAAGGAGTTTCAAAAGTCAACTTTCTTTATTTCCAAATGCAACCCACAGAAAGGAAGCCGGCCTGGAGATAATATTTATGTGTATGGCCAGTTGTGTCATTTCAACCGGATTTGCAGTCTTCTGTATCTCCTGAAATAAAATAAAAGTCAGACACTGCAAATCCCATATCCATCCCCCCAATAGAAAAGTATCACCATAGATTAGAAAGTTTATTGGTTTCTCTTTGTCCCAATACCGAAAGGAGAGGCTCAAAAGAAAGTTTTAAAATGTAGGCTCACTGTCTTAAAAAAAATCATTGTTTCTGGTTCTTGAGAACTAAAAATGTTACACCTTTGTTACTTTAAATATTTCTCTTTACCCCCTTCCCCAGCTGCCCTTGCATTTCATCTTCCTTTGTAAAAAATCATTTCCCGGTCACTTGTAAAAAATTCATACACTTGAATGTGACTTTACATTTCTAATGTCCTGACTGAATGATACAAGACTAGATACATTATAAATATAAGGTCAAGAGGTGAGATAATATGTTTCGTTTGAGGAGACCTGACAGATTATCCTTGGTGGAATTCACTGAGAGATGCTACGCAGGAGAAAAGTACAGAAGCCACAGACACAGAAAATGGAATCTAAAGACTAAGACAATTTGTGTTTACAGGCTGATATATTCTAGCTTATTTTTGCAATGTTTTAAGTGTACTTGGTGGTTGTCCTCATGTTTAATATTGTACTCATGTTTAATATTCATCATTGTCCTCATGTTTAATATTCATCATTTATGTGTTCATTATGTGCATTTATATCACTGCTTTCTTCCAATATGCTTATCACAATGTCCATGAAACACCTCCTTCCCACTCCTAACAATAGCCCTCGGAGGTGGGTCAGACTGAGAAAAAAATATCCAGGGAATTTATGGAAGATGCCACTAATGCAAACCACCCATATGGCTTGCCTGAATTACTAATGCACTTAAAGAAGGCCTTATTATTTTTATCATTCTTCTATACAAGATCTGGATTATCCTTTGACCCTCTGAGAATTTCCCCAGGCAAACAAGCTAAATAATTATTTAAATATTTCAACAAAAATAAGGCAGTACAAGAATCAGAGATTAAAACATGCACAGCTCTCGCACTTACATATTGAGTAAATGACTGGCCATCAGTCTTGATAAACTGCCTTCAGCTGAAGACAACACATGGAGACTTCCAAATGCACTTTTTAATCCTCTACTGAATCCTCCAACTCCTCCAACTAAAATTATCTCACTTAGTTGCACCTTGTGCAGCCTGCATACTTAAAACTGTAAACCGCCTAGAGAGTGCTTGAAGCACTATGGGGTGGTATATAAGCAGAACACATACTTTGCTTAAAATGTAGACCTTTATTGTGATCTAAAGCCACTTCTTCCAGTACAAAAGTGTCCTTTTTCTTTCAGCCATCTTCTACTGACATTTGGCATAGATATTCCCCCCCCCAACTCCTTTGCTAACTTCAGCTTTTGATGAAGCTTGATATTTTGTGATCAATCATCTAAGTACAGATGGCTTGTACCATGATTGACTATCCCATTTTATTGCTATCTTTGTGCCCTGGCATGACTGGGATCTCTTCTCGCACACAGCCCCTCTCTGCTCACTAGTATAAAATTAAATACAAAAGTGGAAAAGGCGATACCTTTAGGCTTCTAGTTGACACTCAGAGCTTGGATTGTATTTGATACCAAATATAGTGCCTAATTATCTCATTAACAGTCTTTAATGAATGGTGACCTTATGTATGCTCTGTAATCTGCATCTCAGGCCTTTGCTATATGCCTAAAAGCAAAGCAAAGAATGCTTCCTATATACAGACCTATAGTACTTATTAAAGCACTCTATGGGCAGTTTACAATTTAATTACGTAGGCTACACATCCCCTCCCAACCATGAGCTGGGTACTCATTTTACTGTTCTAGAAGGATAGAAGGCTGAGTCAACCATGAGATCTAACTCCATTCTTAAAACCTTCAAATTAGCTCCCCTCATTTATTTATTTATTTATTCATTTGATTTTTGTATTTGTTGACCACCCAACTTTTCTTCAGGATCTTGTACAACAGATTACCAACTAAACAATTGCCCCAAAAACCCAACCCAACAGAAAATCAAATAAAAGATAAAAACAAACAATATATAACATACAACACAGAATCCGGCAAGAGGGCTGGAAGAAATGATTCAAACAGCTGACAGACAGACAAGCTAACGTGTGCTCAGTGATCACGGAAGGTTTCCCTGAAGAGCCAGATGTTCAAAGCTCTCCTAAAGGTCAGCAGCCTCATATAATTCACACTGCACCAGTTTGTCATTTTTAGCTCCAGTGCTAGACATCATGACAGACAGTTCTAATGCCTCCCCTTCTAATTAGACAAAGCCATGATGATAGTTGAGATCAGCAAAAAATCACTGCAAAGGATGTCTACAGCTGTGCTTCCCATCCCTTGAGGGATCATATCCAGTTAGTACCATTGGTAATTGAAATTGAAATTAAATTAAAATTAAACTAAAATTAAAATTCTACAAGAATGGCTGGCACAAAGTCATTGACTGAGCTTCAGCTTTGCCCTGAAAGAGGGAGAACCATGCTCCATTCTTACATACTAAGCCTGACCCCACACTCTCACTCCACTCTTCCTTAGTGATTTTAGGATGACATTTAGTCTGCTGATTCTGTCACCTCTCACCCCATTATCCGCTGCATGGCTGCCAGGGATAGCTGGTGACTCCAACTTCAGGGATGATGTACATCTGCTATGAGTCTTCATCTGCAATTTAGGAGAGTGACCCAAAGTCCTGAACCTTCCTCCCAAATAGATTTAGCACTCTGGATAACTCTTACAAAGTTCACAGCACCTTTGAAGTTGTAGTTCTTCATCATCCGCTGCTACAACTGGCTGTGAGTGCAGCTATCTGGTTAGACAGACTACAGCATTAAGCACTAACTGCTATGCATGCCTGAACAGCAGCATCCAAAAATGGCACTGTGGTGGATAAGCTCTGGAGGAAAGAGGAAGCGAGGCTGGCCTCAAAAAAACTTGGTGGCAAACAATCAAAGAAGATCTCAAAACCTGCCAGTTTTTCTTGGGACAATGCCAAAGATATTGCAAACAATCAACTTCGTTGGGGAACACTTGCTGCCTGATGTGCAATGCACAGGACCTAATTATAATGATGAACATTAAGGAGCAGACTGAACTGGGTCTTTAAGGTCTTTAAGACCTATGAGCCTGCCAGAATATAAATGATGTCAACAAAAAACAAATATAGACCAGAGGATAGTAGGACTGAATGTTGGCTCTCTACCTAGCCTCCATAGATCATATTCTCTCTTGCTTCCTTTATTAGGCAGGTTAGATTTTGTGCTTTTTAGCACATTAGTAACTTCCTTTTAAAATTATCATTATGGGAAATTCATTACTCTGCTCCATTTATGACTAATTCCCTTTAACTATCACTAGCCTTATATTTAAGCCTGTATATTGCCCACCTCTACACAACACTAAGAGCAAAATTCTGTCTCAGTGCATGCTCCTTTTTGCCATTTTCCCTATGTAGATTTGCTGGTGTTCTTGACTAAAACATTGTTTGTAACTCTTCATCTGGGCCCTTATTCGCCTTTGTGTGTGTGTGATGTTTCAGACTCTTTTTTTTTCGCTTTTTGCAATTTCCATTTAAATTTTCTCCTGCTGTTGCATTTAAGGATGTTTGCTTCTCAAGCATGATGCATGATCCTTTTATGGGCATTATAGATGCCAGTTTCATATGGCAAACCTGCAATAAATTGATGAAAATCTCTGAGGGTAACTTGGCTCTGGAACATCACACATTCAGAGACTTTTTGTCAACTCTCTGAATCATTCTTTAGCCAGAGGTATCTGAAAGGGCAAGAAAGGGAGGACAAAACTTGCTTCCTCCTCTTCCCACCCCCTCAGTGTGAGTTCAACAAGGTTTTGCAGCCTTCTGAGCTTCTGAGCATCTCTTTGCCCACAGGGAAGATTGCTATGTCAAAGTCATACTTTTGAAAGAATGCTTCCCTTTTTTTATCACTGCCCCTTCACAATCAAACAGATGTTACATATATCCCTTAGCAAAAGTTCAGCACATCTGATGTGTCCCTTCCCATGCTTATGTAGCACAGGGCTTTAATGACATGGTATGGCGGGGAAAAGAATCCAATTTTGGAAGAAGAAATAATGTGCCATTCCTAATACCATTTCCCCCCATACAGTATTAATGAAATGCCTGCCGTTCAAAGGGGTGATGTTTCCCTGCTCTGTTCTCTAACCTCTAATGTTTTACCAGTGGAAGATCATTGCTCTTCCTTAAACATTACTCTCAGCTAAACAAAGCCTTCCTGGAGATCCTTGGCATCTCTGTAGTGATCTTCTACTTAGGTACTAACCAGGTTTGCTGCTGCTTCACTTCCAAAATCAGGTCAGATCAGAGTGGTCATTCTCCATGTGCATGAAAGGCAATAGCTGTTTCACACTCTATAAAGGAAAAGAAGTGCCAGAGCAAGGAAGAAGATCAGGCACACCAGCAGGAATGTGTGAATGTAACATATAAATAGAAAAGTACCAGAGGTGGTTTCAAAGTTATTCAGCACATAAATCTCATTTTACTTTTGGTCATTGCAATATTAACATTCTAACCTTTAGGAAATCTTTATTTTTGGTCTCTTAAATGGACTTTCTTGAGTCCTTTTCATCAAGTATACATTGGATGATACAAGTTAAGAGGAAACAGATAAAAGAGGTGGAGGTCTTGCACCATCATACCCCCTTTCTAGTAGTATGGTGTGTTCTAGCATATTTGGCCTTGGGAGAGTGATATTAGCAATATTGGGAATCATATATTGTATGGTGAACTAGGTAGGAGATGTATGCAATATTAAATTCTATCGAGATTTGCAAGACGATTGTGCATCTGTTATAATATCCAGCAGAGTGCTGGGCTGCAACAATAAGTGTAGACACTAGACAGCCATCTCCATGCCATGGAAAAGCGTATGCTCCATCAGATATCTTCCTACTTGACCAGGTCACAAATGATACTATCCGATGGCAACTAGGTGTGATATCAGTTACAGAGAAGATGACTGAGAGCTTGCTTTGCTAGTACTGACATGTCCTCAGAATGGCAACTCCCACTCTCTCCAAAACTGTGTGTATCACCTGAAAACTTATGACTGGTGGCCATGTGGGCAAACAAAACAGAGATGGCAGGACGTGTCACTGCACATTGCTGGCCTCCACCCTGAAGCCATGGCTGATTGGGCAAAGCAGCATTCCACGACTGGAAGAGCAGACCCCGCTGTGGGAAAACACTAGGAAGGAGAAGCAGATTAAATTTTAGCCTAGTTTTTTTTTTTAACAACATGGTTATCGTTCTTCAATTTTTGTTTCCTTTTTGGTATTACAGGACCTTCCTATCAAGCCAGTCCCTACTTGCAGGCCAACAAACAAGCCACCTTTCCAGTTGTTATCTGTGAAAATATAGATTTACCTTGGAAGCTGTAACCTTTTCACCTGAGACCGGTTTGGTCACCTAGGATGGATTCATTTACATTCAGCATGGCTACACCACTGCTGCACAGTAGCGGCATATTCCTTTATCTCTATCCAGAGTTCACTGAGAAAGAGTGAGATTACAGGGCAGGCTTAGCCACAAAAATCCATTATAACTTTGACAAGAGCAGCAAAGTATTGCGAGTTCAGCGCATTCAGCACCTCCCGTGAAACCAGAATTGTATAAGATGCTTCCCAAGGTGTTCTGAAAAACAATAAACGCAGACCTATATTGTGTTGTTTTCTTGTTAGCCTGTATGGAAGGACCCTTGCTAGTCTCTCAAAAGAATGTGAATCATCTGTGTGCACAAGAAACTCATATCACACTGTTTTTCTAATTTAGAAGCATTGAGATTTATGTTCTTGGTCATTATATGTAATAATCCGCAAATGTGACTCCTTGTCCCCAACCCCCTTTCCCCTGCTTTCAGCATACGGATATAGTCCAACGAAATGAGAGGTAAGAAATAAAAAAAACCCTTTCCTTCTAGTTTCAAGTTTGGCATTTTACCTGCTGCATTTCCGTTCTTATACAGGTAATGCTTCCAAATGAACACTGGCCTCCAGAGTATATGAATTGCATTTTCTGACTGCTTTTAAATAGATATATCATAGTAAAATTATCCAGAACAGCAGTAGTTCCAGTGAACTTGCCAGAGGGAGTGAAATTCAGACAGCTAGGATAAGAATTGATACAATCTCTGACAAACAAGGTAGAAGGCAGATTACAACATCTGCCTATAAAACATTCCACATGTCTGTAGGCAAAATTAATCTCTTTCCATACTTTTCCTGGACAGTCTTGCTAGCTTCAGAAACCTCTGAGAAAGATTCGAGTAATCAACTGAGTTTCTTCGTTCAGCTGCTCGCCAGGGTGGATGCACCCAACCCACTGTTCATTGATTCTAATATCAGAAATACAAAGGGTATGGTAGCTAGCTTACAACCAAACCAACAAAGGGTCTGCTCCAAGCTGAAGAATAGCAATTATTATCTGTAAACATAACTCCTGTGAAGTATTGTTTCAGTCTAAAGGAATGAGACTAAGAAAGAGCAGAGCTGTGAATCAGAAAGTTGGATCAGAAAGAGCAGGAGAGCTGAAGAGGCCAGAGCTGATGTTTCCACTTGGACTAACTAAGGCCCTTGCCAACTTGGTTATTCCTATATGTTTGTTTTGGGAGGGGTGAATCCACATAACAAATTTCATACAATGAACTGATATTTTATTTTAGGGTTTTGAAGATTCCACACATGGTGCATATTCTTTTAGGTACTGGACAGCCGACTGAGTTCAAGAAGCAGTCTTGCATTTTTATCTAAATCTTCAGCATCTCTGCTGTGGCTTAGGCCTTGGATGCACAAATTGCACCATTTTGTTTGTATAATTCCTTATGTTGTCTGTTGGAACTGTGACTAAGAAAACTAATTTTGTAAAAACTGAGCTTGCAAGGTTCATCAATAGATATCTAAGTAAGCAAATAGTCATGTAGAAGTTTAAAGTGTTACATAAGAGAAAAGGTGCATCATACCACCTTTCTTTATTTCCAGAGACCAAATCATCATTTTGTCCCAATGCAAGCAATCACACCATCTTGCCAGGGTACACTCTGTGCCTGGAGGCATTGAAGCAATCCATATTTGTAGCATGTCCATACTGTTCCATCATGTTCCGGCTGTCAATGCCTCTTGCCCGCCGACAGTGGAATAGAGGTGAGATGTCAATATGGGTTTAACTCAGGCCACACTCTATTAGAACTTTAACAGGCAACTCTTGAAATAGCAAATTCAGGATGGGGCTGTTGTAGTGTGGATTAATGGTTAGAACCCCAAGGTTTCCTGGGACCCCTCCAACCAGCCAGCTTTTGGACAAGCCGGTGCCCCCTGGAAGTGTGGTCCATAAGACAGCACCTCTACAGCCGGTAACCTCAGTATAAAAAACCCACCGGGAGCTTAAGCCCTAGTCTTGGTGACTCTTGGCCCAGTGGGGAATCCCATTGCATCCTTCCCCCAATGCTGTCCTGAGGTTGGATGATCTACAATCAGATAATTCCTCCCCGACTCACCAGCTGCATTTAATTTCTGCGCTTCCACCACGGCCATGGGCCTTGCCTTGCTATTGTCCATGCCACTCTACCAGGCGTGACACCTCTGCCTCAACGCCCTTCCTGATGTCATCCAGAAAGATGTCCAAACCTTTCTCCAACAAATGCACCCTGTCTTCCCGAAACAGTTCCTCCCTCTCGGATATCGACCAGAGGATATTCAATCCCTGGGGAGGTGGCATCACAGTGTTACAAGGTTTATGTAAGAGTTGCCAAAATGTTCTGGTTTTTGTTTTGTTGCAAGTACCCGTTGGTGCATCCTTATCCTGGGTCACAGTTTTATTTACTGGGCTGGACAGTACGCAGCTAAATCCACCTGGGGCTACAATTTTGGCCTGGGAGCCATTGCAGTTTGTTAATAAATGGGAAAAAGTGGGATGCATTGGTATGAGTTCCTGCACACAATATACTAGTCATCCACCTTTGGGACAACAACCTGACCCACCAATCGGGCAAATCATTGGTTCTGGATATCCTGAGGGATGTGGGTACATGGGTGGCCATGTATCCATGGACAAGGGAGGTATGGTCCACCATTATTGAAAGGAGGAAGTGGAGAGCGGATTCTGATCTGCATTGTATTAATCATTACCGTAGGGGAGTTAATAGGGAGGTTTGCAGGGCAGTTGTGGTGCAATATGGGTTGGTTGTGGGACATCTTGCTATAAAGGTTGCCTGGGGTAATTGTTATTTAAAAAAAATCTATCACCCAATGGATGGGCAAAAACGCATCAATCTGAGCCAATGCAACTGCCGGCCAAAATCTCCCATCCGGCCCTTTCACAACCAGCTAATCTCACTCTCTCTGGCAAAAGTTTTGGAAGGGTGGGAAAAAGGAAGACAAAAGGGAAATTGGACTCAGGGCAGGTAGCATTTTATAAGATGCTGAGCTCCTGTGGAAGGTGTACTTTTGCACCAAGATCTGAGTGGGCAGGCAAAGAAGCCCCGTTCGGGAACCAGTCACTTTGTTGAGCCACCATTAGCATAAAAAAGGAAGTCTGATGTGGAAAAATATGTTTATAAAAAGGAGGTAAAGTGGTTTTTTTAGACAGCTGAGCAGTTTCTGAATGAAGCGTCATGGTTGCACCCTAAGCAATAAAGATGTGATCTCGTTGCTTGTTCAAGTAATGTGTGTAACATTCCCTTTACTTTTCAGAAAGAAGGCTCTCCTAAATCATTTGTATAGGCACACGTGTCCTTCCTGTGGTTGAAAGAGGTTTGCAAGTATTCATACAATCATACAATTCCCACAAAGGGGCTGTTTCAGTTGAAATATCATCCAGGCTTTGGATAGATTCTGTAGTAATTAAAACCAGAATCTTGAAGGAGACTTCACCTATCTTCCCCTATCTTTATTCCATACTGTGCGGTTAATTTCACTCTTGCAGGAAACTAATACAATCATATTTCTTAAAAATAGAACTGGAAAGGAAAGAAAGACAAGCAATGTATTGCAAAGGGCATGTTTATACTTACTCTGCAAGAACGTAGAGAGGAATGCATATACAAGGTAAAGTGGAAAACCTGACTGCCTCTTTATACAACATTTTTGTTGCCGCTTTCTGTTGAATGGCCAACATATTTCTGCCTTTATAGAGTGTGACATCACTGCACACATAAGTGACTGAAGGTCTCCATGAAGTCACCTTGTTAGAAAAGCCAGTATGAAATCAATTGCCAAGTTCATGAATTACAGTGGGATTTTTGGCCCTCAGAACTAAACATATGAGGTAAGATAGAAGTTCATTATTCATAATGAACTTCTTTCTTACACCCAGTCCATCTAGCAACATTTCCTACAGACTGGGCACTTTATGGGAAATCACCCTCACATCTGACTATGTTGGAAAGGTGACCTAATGAATTAAAATTATGATAGCATTAGTTCTGCTGAAGTCACTGAAACCCTTAGCATGCATAGATATTTTATTTGTATGGCAGACTTTTCAGGCTGATCTCCTAACGTGTGTGTGTATGTGGTGTCGTTACAGTCATGACCGACCCTTCGTGACTCCCTGTCCATGGAGTTTTCTTGGCAGGAATAGTTCCTGAATACTCGAAATCATGCAGTACATATGGCTATATTTTACAAAGAAGGAGTGTTAAGTTGTAGGGATGGCATTTTAGATTGCAGCCTGAGGGTCTCAAAAAGACAACAAGAAATTTTCTATCAAATCATATACAAATTGTCTTAGGCAACTTTGTTTTACACAAGCCATAGCTTTATTTCCTGTTGATATTATATCCACTAACCTTGCAGTTTCCAGTAATCTGCCCATTTTTAAAAGTCCATATTCATAATATTCTTCCTCATTTTTTTACTTCTTTATATTTTAGCTATTTATTACCACCTCTACTCCCAATAGCGTATGTGGAAAAAAAATCTTCATTCAAAGGTGCTATGAAAATAGAAGTACACATAACTACTCTGTGACAGCCATACCAACATTTCATTAAGGAGCATCAAGTGTTTTGTTTTGTGTGGTTTAAAGTAGTCCTACCACAGAGAATGAGAGACACAAGATAAGAATTTTTTTTCCATTTAGGAAGAGTGTTTGAGCTTCACAAAATACTTGAATGGTATGTTATATCCCTGAGGATTACACACACACACACACAAACACACACAGAGTCCCCAAATGGCAGCATAAATGAAAAATATTTTCAGCCTAGGCTTTATATCCCCTAAGCGCCTTACAATCTCCATCCAAAGGCCAATATCAGATGACCACTTTTTGGCCTTTCCTTCACAATCTTTTCTTTTTTATGTTATGCCTTGCAACTCAAAAGTTATTAAAAGGTCTATGCTCCTGTTCGGGTTTAAGGAATTGCTGAGGTCCACTGAAAGCTATTAATGTTTTCTCTTGGGGGGAGGGGGCGATAAAAACCACCTTGTGGCAGTCTATCAAGTATGAGAGTTGATACTCAGCAAACTGATTTCTAGTTATATGATTTGATTTAGCACCATACATGCTAATAAATGGAGTTGTTTCTATTTCTAATCGTTCCGTATTTACTGAAATCTTAGGGTTATTTTTTCTTTCTAGATCCAAGTGGTAGCTGGCTTACAGGACATAAATGGCCAGGTAATATTGCATGCTAATTACACTAAATTACTTGACCATCTACTTCTTTTATATAATTGTTATTCCAAATCTTAAAGTAACTGTGCTCTGCAAATCAGGATTTATGACATGGAATATTTCTGTCTTGTGTGGATCTCCTTGATAGCATCACATCCATGAGCTTTCAGTTTCATGTGCCTCAGTTTTTCTTTTTTCTGCCATAGGCTTCTTCAGATTGAAAAGACTAGCCTTTACTCTGGGGATCAGATCACACACACCACCAAGAAAAGTGTTTGAGAATATCAGCATCAAGAAAGGGGAGGTGTGAAGGTTATGAGAAAGGTGTGAAAGGCATGAGAAAGCATGCAGGTTATATACTGTACTGCCTAGAGATGGGCATGAAAAAAAAATGAATCAGGGAGTTTGGGAAAAATTGCAGGTTCTTTGGTTCAGGTGTGGGGGCAAGACTGTTGGGGGGTTAGACAGCATAGTGGGGATGTGACAAATCAACCAACTGGCTCATGGTTCATTGTGGAAAATGTTGGAAATTGAAGTTTTTTGGTTTGTGGACTTTGATGAACCATGAAC
>JAHTLZ010000348.1:18497259-18522613 GCA_023846285.1 Phrynocephalus versicolor
GAGACCTCTTCTACTAACTAACTCAAGGTCAAATAAAGTAAAAGCATCGAAGGCTCTATGGTTTGATGAAGAATGCAAGGATGAAGCTGAGAAGGCAGATAAAGAGTACACCTTATAAATGACTGAGACAAAATTACAAAACATCTGGTCAGATTAAAGAAATCAGAATTTTAGCATAAATTCAGATCACACATCAAGCTAGCACCAACTAGGACAAATGCAACCAAGTTTTGACGGTTAGTCACTGGTAAGCTTAGAGAAGCAAAATCAGTATATGGCTTCCACATTTCAGCCACAACATGGAAAAAATACAAACCTTTGATTCTTTTGACAAGCAATGGCCATGGGAAAGAAAAATGATGCCAATATTGACTGGAGGCTGTTGGTTTTAATGAAAGATCTGTACTCTGAAACCTGTTTCAGGATCCAATCTGGTGTCACACGTGCACTCTCAGATCAGATTCTAACATATAAGGATGTTCACCAAGGCTGTATCTTAGCCCCATTTCTTTTCAATTTTTACCTAAATGATATTGTCAGAACCAAACAAACTTGCAAAACCGGAGACTTCCACATGAATTCCAAATTTTGGAGAGATCTGTGGGTATTTTCCTTTATGCAGATGACATGAACTTATTGTCCACTATACATTACAAGAACTAGAGCAAGCAAAATCCTACAGTTAACAGTGGAACTACCAGTGGAGATACAACTCTCCACTGGTATTTATTTGAGAGAATGGTCCTCTCAAATAAATAAACGTGAATTAGAAGCAGCTGTGTACTTGCATTCACAAAATAGACAGTTGAATTTTACTTATCCAGGCACACTACATCCCATTTTAAAGATCTTCAAGGCAAAGGTAATTCCAACAGTAATATTTGATGCAGAAATCTGGGGTTTTCTGATCTCACCAGTACTAAGAACATTAAAAAACTGATTATTGCATATGGTATTAGGAGTTTCAAAATAGATATCATCCAGCTTATTTAGAGCAGAATTGGATATGGGAATGGTTGCTTGTATAAATGACTATTTAAGCAAAGAAGGCTAGATGTTGGTGTTCATAATTGTCATCAGAAAATCTGAAAAATTTCCATTAGCTAACAGCTACAAAACAATTGCATCAATTCATAGAATATATGTCATAGCCTATGAAAACTGAACTTCAGAAAGCCCTTAACCAGGATGCATTTCAAACAAATGGAATCAATGATGCAATTAGAGAGATTTCACGATATACTAATTCAAGTGAGATGGTATATATGTAGGGCACCAGCTTTGGAAGACTGAGCTCATTATATTCTCGATTGTCAATGATATGATGGCATCAGAGAATGTTACCTAGATCCCTTGCTAAATTGACAGAAGCTCTGGGATATGAAGGACAAACTGCTTCAAGAGACAAACCAACACATGATCCAAAATGCTGCTGTTCATGATAAAAGCGGTTAGATGCAGGAAGAAATTTAAGGATTCTGGATTAAAAGCAGCACCAAGCTCTAACAATAAGAATGCAATTTGATAAATTTCCTAGTTTTAGTATATCTTAATACATTCACAGACAAATGCCACCTCATCTCATACATAAAGTATTTTACTAGGTATCTAAGGTACTGACTTAAAAGTATCTAACATGTATATTCATGTCTCCTGCCCTAATTTTACCTGTTGTTACTAGAGATGGGCATGAAACAACAAAAAAATTGTTCCGTTATTTGTTATTCATTTCGTTATGTAATGAAACATTTAACAAAAATTGTGATGGAATTGGAACAAACAGAACAGAACCACAAAAATTAGGTTTGTTACATTTTGTTTTCGTTAATGGCGACGCAATGAAATGAGCTGTATTAAATGTTAAAAAATGTCCTGAATATCCGTAAAAACCCAGCGATAATTATTTATTCCTACTGATAATACCTACCGGGGGGTTGGTGTCCTTAAAACGTGCATTTATATCTTTTCTCAGATCACTGTATTTTTTCCTTTAAGGGGAGTTAGGGTACATCAACCCAAAATCGCTCCCAGTTGCCTAATATTGATTTCTTGGGTATTAAAACACCCTGGACATCCATAAAAATGCTGTGATAATTATTTGAAATTATTACCTACCAGGGGGTTGTGGTCCCTAAAACGTTTATTTTGTCTTTCTTCCATTGTGATGTATTTTTCTTTTCCCTTTAAGGATAACACAAAATGGATTCCAGCCACAAAATTGATGCAAGCCATGTAATGGGATCATGTAAATTCTTGGGCAATTTCAAATACTAGCATGCCCAGGTTGCAGACTGGGTAGGTGTGGCAGCCACAGAGGGCATAAAAAGCTTTGGCAGCCCCCCCGTCCTCCTTGCAGTCTGCAGTGGGAGTTAGGGTGGGATTGCTGTCTCTGCAACTCGTTACTTTAGGCCAGCCAGGCAGGTGTGTGTCTCTGTGTTTTTGCTGGCTGCAACCTGGCTCTTAGGGGAGAGAAAGATTTCTCTTGCAGCCTCCCTGTGTGTGTGCATACCTCTCTGTGAGTACCCTCCCCTGCCCCACAGTGCAGTCACTCTGCGGCTGCCTTACACCCTGGGCAACACCCGCCGCTGCCTTTGCAGCCTCCCTGCATACCTAGTCTATACTGTGTCTCTGCCAGCATCATTTTTTTTAATGTTTTCCCTCTGGTCTGTGGCATTGGGGGACGTCTGCAAGCGGAAATGCTTTAAGTCACACCAAAAGTGGGTAAAAACAAAAAACAAAAAAATGAAATAACGAAATAATTTTTTTTCAAAAACTTCACAAAAAATGAAAATGAACTGAAATGGACCTACAACGAAAAATGAAAAACTGAAACATATTTTTTTTTCAATTTGTGCCCATCTCTAGTTGTTACTGTTTTTATATCAATCAGCGTGATTTTTACTGTTTTATCTTGCCATGGTCTTTGACTGGTGCAATAAATAAATAAACATTTTATTTTGCTTTATATCCTAGAAAGGGTGGCTTATCGGTTTTTTCTTCTTCTCTCTTTCTCTCTCTCCGCCATGATAGCAGGGGCTCACATACCAATGGTGATGGGCCGTGGGCGGTACGCTTGTAGCCGTAGGGTTTGTCAGGCAAGAAGAACTCGGGTCAGACAACTCGTGTCTGTCCCTCGTTCTGACCCCTCGGCTCACTGCCACGTGCCCGGGAGTCATTCCACCAGCGCCCCCAACCTTACCTGCATCCTGATGAACGCCAGGTCGGTGCACAATAAGATTCCTATCATCCATGACACCATCGCGGATGAGCAGCCCGACCTGGCGTTCATTACCGAGACTTGGGTGGGCACGGAGGGGGGGCTTCCCTCTCCCTGCTGTGCCTGCCTGGGTACTTGGTAGAGGCTGTGGGAAGGTTGGGGGGGTCAAAAGGGGGGAGGGGCCGCAATCATGTACAGGGATTCCTTTCACGTTAGCAGGGCCTCGACATTGGTTAGCCAGGGGTTAGAAGTCCTCCACCTGTTGGTGGGACAGCGGGACAGATTTGGCATTGTGCTGGGCTACCGAGCTCCCCGCAACCCCGCACAATCCCTCCCAGAGCTCACGGAGTTCATCGCCGCTGCCCTGTTGAGGTCCCCGCGCCTCTTGGTTGCGGGTGACTTCAACGTGCATGCGGAAGGTGGACTTTCCGGTGCAGCTCTGGAGTTCATGGAATCCATGGCTTCCATGGGTCTGTCCCAGCATGTTTTAAGCCCCACCCCTAGGTCTGGTCACACCCTGGATCTGGTGTTTACCTCCATGTTGGGGGACTCGTGTCTGGAGGTGGGGGACATTGTAGCCCTCCCTGTGTCATGGACAGACCACCACCTGCTCTCATTTTCCCTGTTGATTCCGGCCCCACCTCGCGGGGACCACCGGCCATCCATCTTGGCCCGCCCCCGGAGGCTCATGGACCCTCAGCGGTTCGGTGAACTCTTCGGAGGGCTACCTGATGGTATGACTGGCGCTCCGGTCGAGGATGTGGCTAACCTTTGGTATGAAACAGCTGTCCACACCATAGACCGGATCGCCCCCAAGCGCCTTCTCCGTTGCCGAGCCCGGTCCTCCCCTTGGTTCACGGGGGAGCTCAGGGTGATGAAGCAGGAGAGGAGGAGGCTAGAGCGCAGCTGGAGAAGAGACCGGACGGTATCAAGTAAGGCTGCGGTAGACGCCCAGACTAGTCGCTATATCAACGCGATCAGGGAGGCTAGGTCATCCTTTAACTCCCTGAGAATTGCTGAGGCCTCGAACCGCCAGGCGGAGCTCTTCCGGGTGGTTCGGGACCTCAGCAATCCTAGTCTGCCCAGGCCTCCTCCTACTGAGTTCAGTAGCGAGCAATTCGCAGCCTTTTTTCGAACTAAAATAGAGGCCATCCGTGCCGGCCTTGACTCCGGTTGCAGTGGTCCCGCCCCGCCATCCCCAGCTGCTGGTCCGCCTTCGTCTCCTCGGTTGGATGCGCTTGGGCCTGTTTCTGCTGTCGAGATCTCCAGAGCTATGGCGCATTGCCGGCCTGCCTCCACCCCTTTCGACCCTTGCCCTGCCTGGCTAATTAGAGCTGCCAGAGGGACTATGGCCGAATGGGCTTCTGTCATCGCCACCGCCTCCTTCAGCGAGGGGTTTTTTACCTCTCGTTTGAAGGAGACGGTGGTAAAGCCCATTCTGAAAAAACCTGGCCTGGCGGTGGACGATCTATCAAATTATCGCCCAATCGCCAACGTCCCGTTTATGGGCAAGGTGATCGAGAGGGTGGCGGCGGTCCGGCTGCAGTCATACCTGGAGGATCGGCAGTGCCTCGATCCTTGCCAGTCCAGGTTCAGGCCTCGCCGGGGTACAGAAACAGCTTTGGTCGCCCTGCAAGATGACCTTCTCCGGCCGGCCGACAGGGGTTGCTCTACCCTGTTGGTCCTCCTGGATCTGTCAGCGGCCTTTGATACCGTCGACCACGGTATCCTGTTGGACCGGCTCTCTGAGGTTGGAATCGGAGGCACTGCTCGCAGTTGGCTCCGTTCCTTCCTGGAGAGCCGTCCACAGTACGTGCAGCATGGGGGGGAGTTATCGGCCCCTTGGATTCTCCCCTGTGGGGTTCCACAGGGGTTGTCTCTGTCCCCCATGCTGTTTAACATCTACGTAAGGCCGTTGGCGGGGGTCATCAGGAGTTTTGGAGTCTGCTGTCATCAGTACGCTGATGACACGCAGCTCTATCTCTCCTTTAACACCTCTGCTGTGGAAGCTGTGGAAGTCCTCGACAGGTGCCTGGGGGCCGTACTGGCTTGGACCGGGGCAAACAGGCTTAAGCTCAACCCCGAGAAGACGGAGGTTATGTTCTTCGGGAGCTCGCCGTCGGGGTATGGTGGCCCTCTCCCCTGTCTGGGGGGAGTTTCCCTCCAGCTTGCGGAGAGGGCGCGGACTCTGGGTGTGCTCCTGGACCCGGCGCTCACCTTGGAGGCCCAGGTGGCGTCGGTGACCAGGTCCACCTACTACCATCTCCGTCGGATCGCCCAGATCCGCCCGTACCTCGACGCGAACTCTCTGAGAACAGTGGTCCAAGCTCTGGTGATCTCGAGGCTGGACTACTGTAACGCCCTCTACATGGGGTTGCCCTTGACTCTTCTCCGGCGTCTGCAGCGGGTTCAGAATGCGGCGGCCAGGCTGGTGGCTGGTGTGCGTCGTTATGACCACATCACCCCAGTTCTGGCCCGCCTGCAGTGGCTGCCCGTTGCAGCCCGGATTAGATTCAAGGTCTTGGTTTTAGTTTATAAAACCCTCCATGGCTTGGGACCGGACTACCTGGCAGAGCGTATCGCTCAGCAATCAACCTCGGCCCGTCCCGTTCGGCAGGCGCGAGCGCACACGCTTCGGGTCGCCACCCCTCGTGAAGCCCGGAGGACGAGTACTCGGACCCGGGCTTTCTCAGTGGCGGCCCCTAGCCTCTGGAATTCCATCCCCAGTGAAGTGCACTCTGCAGAGTCCCTGCTGGCCTTCCGGAAGGCGTTAAAGACCTACCTTTTCCGGGAGGCCTTTGGCGATCTTTAACTGTTTTTTTTTCTTTTTCTTTTTCCTCCGCCATCGTAAACTATTTTATCTATCATTGTCAGTCATTGAGGTGCCATTAGGTTTTAACTTTGCTTAGTGTTATTATTATTTGTTTTATTTTTGTTTTTTGTAATTTATGGCTATTGAGGCCCGATGTTTTGTAAGCCGCTTAGAGTACATATTGTAGATAAGCGGGGTATAAATGCAATAAATAAATAAATAAATAAATAAATAAATAATTATTCACAGCACTTGCAGATCTATTTCTAAGATTTCTCCATCTTTCAGATATCTCTGGACACTTCTTCCTCCCCTTCTAAATAAATTTGGTGAACCCTCCACACCATCTATCTTCCCATAAATAGGGGAAATAAATGTAAAAGGCAACTGAGTACTGTGACAGAATAAAATTCTTTCATCTCTTATAATTAAACATGTATTTATTTTTTCTCTAGGAGAATGTAGATTAATGATGTTGTCTTCCATCTACAGTACTAGGTTCAGTGTGGAAATCCTGTCTTCCCTGCCAGTGTAAATATGACAATGAAATATTGTCATACAAAATTAATTCAATGAAGATCAAACTGAGTTAATTTGCTTACACCTTTATTACTTTTATAATTTATTATGTTTTCATGCTGCATACATTTTAGCTTCATTTAATGAACTGCACAAAGACTTTTTGCTGTTGTCTGATATAGAAATGTAATAAAGAAATGCATTCTTAAAAGGATAGTGAAAGCAGTGTAAATCAGGCCTGCAAATTTATGTCACTCTGCTCATGGAAATAAATCTATAAATGTCATGCAACTTGCTTGCGTGTGGAATTCTCAGAAATGCATGGCAGAGGGAAAGGATTTAGTATGGATGTGGCGGGGCATCCTTGTACATCTCTTTTAGACTTCCTACTTTCTTTCATAGTCAGTACTTGTGCATATTTGTTTTCTGAATTCCCATTCACAACAGATGTTCCATGACTTCAGTCAGTGGAGAATTTGCATGAGCAATGACAGCCAGGTTTAGAACTATACAGAAGAGCTTCTAGAAGTAAGACTTAATTGGTCCTTCCCATCTTATGGTCCAAATACATGCAGTGATAGTCTCAATATTTTTTTCTGGATGGGCAATTAAGATTTGTAGTGTACATAGTACTAGTGTTAATGATAACTTCTTACAATTTCTCCCCTATCTCATTGGGAGCTGGAGTTTCAGTGACGAATAATGATAACAAGTAATGTTCATTTTGTCAAAATGTTTCAAATTAAACTCAGTAGGACTGGGGGGAAACCTGTCTTGTCCACAAGATGCTTTAGGATTACATTTAATTTTCATTGTTTAATTACATTTAATTTTTCATTTAATTTTTGGCATACCAAGATGAACAATGGTCCTGTATTCTCTTCCACTTATTTTTATTAATAACGTGACAGCTACTTGCAGATGTTTTAATCCTCGATGGAAAAAAAATGAGGCACCTCAATTTAAAAAATAATAATATTCAAGGCCTGCAGAACAGTGAAGAGGCCACTTTTCGTCAGCAATGTTAACAAAAACCTGGCTTTGGGTGGCTGGGTGGGGAACCACTTCAATGAATTTGTTAGCAAAAAATGTGCCAAAAGTGATAGATGCACAAGAACTATTGCAAATTCAGCCAAAAAGGAGAAAATGTTAATTATTTTCATCCTCACCTGCGAGAGCAAATGAGAGAAGATGTATACTCCTAGCAGTCTACTACATAAGTCACCATGAGAGTCCAAAACCTTTCTGGCTGCTCATGAATTTTATCTGAAAGAGACTCCTAAACAATTTTGCCTTTTAGTGTCTTTCTTCAGTTAAACATGGGAGGTTGTGGGACCTAAAGACTTGCAGAAACACCTACTGAATAATCAAAGTCAGGAAATACGTACTTGCTTGGGTAACAAGTTTCTACTAGAGATGGGCACGACTAGGGAAAATGACGTTTTCGAGTTGTCGTGTGTCGGAGGCAGCCCGTGTTGGCTCGTTTCCGTTTTTCGCGAAACTTCGCAAAAATTAGTCGGTTCGTTTTTTTGTTTTTTTGTTGTCGTTATACTGGTTTTTTTTGGGGGGGGTAGCAGGCTCCTGGAGGCACCTCTGTGGGGTGGGTGCCTCCTCTGGCCCGCTATGAAGGGAAAGTGGGTTCCTGGAGGCACCCGTGGGTGCCTCCTATCCTCACCCACTAGGAAGGGGCAGCAGCAGGCTCCAAGAGACCCCTCAACATGGGGGTCTCCCCTCCTCACCTGCTGCTGCAAAATGGCATGCATAACCATATGGATATGCATACCATTTGCAGACAGTGAGACCAGCACCTGGTCCATTGGTATGACCCACCGAGGACTGGGTCACACCTGCCATGTCCCACAAAGAAGGGAATCGTACTTGCGTGTAGTGCAATGCAAGTACATCTGGCTATGGGCTAAGGTGGGTTTAGTGCAAGGGCTAGGGTTAGGCTAATGACGGGTAAGGTTACGGTGGGCTATTGGGTTGCACCTCTGGGTGCCTCTCTGACCCACTAAGAAGACAGTCTGTGACGTATGGGTAAGGAGTCAAGGATTAGGGTTAGGGGGTTAGGGGGCTAGGGCAGGTTTTAGGGGGCTTTTTGGCACATCCCAGAAGTCTCCATGGCCAAGTGGCCATGCGATTGGTGAGATGGCTCCAAAAATTTGCATGTTCGTCCCCTCCCACATGGCTGGCCAGGCCACTGGGCCAGCCCATCATTGCGCACTGCGCAGGTGTAAATAAAATAAAATAAAATAAAATCAATGGAGGACAGAGGAGGAGAGGAGAGACATTTTGTTGCAAGAAAAAACCCACTGCTACTGTGAAAAATCTGGCAGTTTATAAATTTCTGCATGTTTCTGTTGTGCTTGTGTGTTTTTGGACCACGATTTCAAAAACAATATTGCGTTCGCCGCCCCACTTTGGATCCCCCGCCCGCACCGCATGGCATGGCGAGACCGGCTGCCCAGGATGGGGGGGAGGCGGGACCCCCCCTCCAGACCAGAAACCCCCCCTCCGGTAGGTGCCCTGAGGCACAGCAGGCATTTTCCGCCTGCTTTTTGGCCCGGGAATGGGTGGGGGGAGACGGGAGAGTTTAAAAGTTTTTTCCTATGCGCCGTCCGTGCCGCTTGCGTTTGCGGCAGCCGTCGGTGAGACTGGGCTTTTTGTGAGCCTGCGGCGAGTCCCACCAAACCAGAGCATCCCAGGACGGAGGGGGGGAGGCCAGGCCCCCCCTCCAGAAACAAACCCCCCCTCCGGGAGGTGCCCTGAGGCACGGCAGGCATTTTTCCGCCTGCTTTTTGGCCCGGGAATGGGTGGGGGGAGAGTTTAAAAGTTTTTCCCTGTGCCGTCCGTGCCGCTTGAGCCGGCGGCGAGACTCGTGCCGTGCGGCTTGTTGTTGCTGCTGCCTGCGGCGAGTCCCACGCCACGCCAGAGCAGCCCAGGACGGAGGAGGGGGGGAGGCCGGGGACCTCCAGAAACCACCCCTCTGGTAGGTGCCCTGAGGCACGGCAGGCATATTTCCGCCTGCTTTTTGGCCGGGAACCGGGTTTTTTAACTTTTAAAAAAAAAATTCTGTGCCGCGTGGCATCGCGCGATCGCGCAATGCAAGTAACGAGCACAACAAATCAGAGCAAAATTGTTCGTTCGTCGGTTCGAGCTCGAAGTCTGGCGGAGTAATTCCCGTTACCGTTTCCGTAGAGTAACGGAACTGAGTAACAGAAACGGAAACGGGAATACCGCTAAGTCGTGCCCATCTCTAGTTTCTACTCCTAATTAAAGAGAGCTCAAAACCTCTTTGACCTTCTGTGGGAATTTCACTCAGACTTTCCTCTTCCATTTATCTATTTGTTTATTTACAACCCCTGTCCTCTTTTGCTTATTGTTGACAATGACTTTTCAATAAAATAAAATAAAAATGGTCAAAACACAGGTAGTATGCTTAGCATACGGCTGATTTTGTCTTCAATTCTGCACAATTTGTCAACAGTGTTAAATTCATTTTTTACCCATCCACTATCCGGCCACTTCCAGTTCACTGAAAAGCATTTCTGAGGCCTCTGACATGCCTAGAAAGGCCCTCGGAGCCCCCAAAAGTGCTTTCTAGTAATCTGTGGTCATTTCTGGTTTGCCGAGAAGCACTTTTGGGGCCTCCAATGGGCCTGGGAAGGCCATCAGCGGCCCTTTCGGGGCAGCACCAGGCCTGGGGTAAGTACAAGAGGCCCCAGGTAGTTCCCCCCAGTCCCGACCCGACCCTGCATCTGCATATCATGGATTTTCAATTATTGTGGGTCAGGTCAGATCCCTAATCCCTGCAATAGGTGGGGGATTACTGTATTCACTGTATAGCAAGAACTGGAGCTTCTACATGCAAAGGATGAGCTCTGAGCTATTGTCCCTCACAAGTTCACTTGAACTGAAATATTAAGTTATAGGAGGGTTCCCTGTGTCTTGTAGTGGAGTAATGAGCTAAATCAGTCCAGAAGACAGGGATCAAATCCCCACTTAGACATTGTTGGGTAGGTAGGAAAACCACTCATTACATCTCTTTCTCACCTGGAAAACCCCATTAGAGGCACTATACATCAGTTCCTACGTGACCACGTGGCCTATGAAGGTATCACCTATAGCCTAGTCTTCCATTTGAAATAAATCTGTTAGTTTTATGGTGCTACAATTCATTTGTTGTTATCTTTAATGCTTAAACAGACTAGCATAGCTAGCTCTTTCAGAATCACTGCATTCACTTTAAAACCAACAGCAATGCTACAAACAAACTTAAACCTAACACTAGTGTTTCCTGATGTAAGCACAATATGAATTGCAACTTGTCTGTAGAATTTAGATTAATTTGTGTGGAACTAGTCTGAATTTGTAGAACCAGAGCACTTGAAGAACATATGGCCCTGCCTAATCAGTAACATAAAATTAACGAAGGATAAAGCTTAGTCATTTCTTCTTTATCATTTGTTATAATATCTAATATGGAAAATCTAAATAATTGCATTTCCTTTGAGGCTGCAAGTTAGGAGCTATAATACAATTCATTAAATTTAATTCATGCTATTCGTTACAGACAGGAACATCACTTTGTGATGGACTATTATTTTGTAATTATTAGTAGCATATTAGAGATAAGTATATTTCAATTCTAGCCACATTCTTGATTTCACCAATAGATTTATAAAAATGGAAACAAATTTAATCAAAGTCTTTTTTTTAGTTGATACTGGCATTTTTTTTTAAAAAAAAATCAATTTATATTCCGTATTCCCTCCAAATTGCTTAAAGAAAAACTAGTGATGTTCTGGGATAGTGACCAGTCCAAAATCAAATTGTACAGTAGGAACCCTGTATCCACTGATTCATTAACCACTGATTCAGTTATCCACAGTTGGCAGAGGAAAAATAAATAAATAAATAATCCAGCAGCCACTAAGCAAGCTACTATCACAAACAGCAGCTGTAAACAAGGTACTGTCAAAAACACTAGCCGTAAAGCAAATTACTGTCACAAAAAAGCAGTTTGGGGTGGGTTGGCATTCCCTCTTATCCACAGTTTTCATTATCCACAGGAAAGCCTGGAACCAATCCCCTGTGGATAACAGGGTCCTACTGTAAACTTTCTTAATGCAGAAGTAGATACTAATTTGGTCTCTTTGGTTCTGGCCTAACAGTCAAGTTGCAACATCACATTACATTTGATATTGCATCTATTTCTAGATGGAAAAAGTAGGTAGCAACAGTGGTATCTTGTTTTAAGGACACCTTAATTTTCTTATACTTATTATATTGAGAAGGTAGTTAGCATGGAACTTCATTAATATAAAAATACATTTTATTTCGTTTTAAACACCATGTTAAATTGCATGGCTTGGGTCCAGTGCATATGAAAGACTATCTACTCAAATATCAGTCTACCACATCTGACATTTCCAAAAGAGGACTTTCTTGCCGCAAAATTGCACCTCGAAGGCAATACAGTTACATGTGATGAATTTTTGCCTTTGGGTCCCCCACCACCACCACTCTCTCAATCAAAGCAAGGGTGGGTGTCTGTGTGGTAAAAAAAAATCTGTCAGAACATGGCTGCTTCAAAAACTAAGGTCTATCTTTCCCTCCCAAAATGTGCCTTAGAACCAGGTTTTCAAAGAATTTAATATAGGCAGCTCTTAGCTGGGCAAAACATTAAATCCCTCCAAGTAAACATTACTGCCTCCTAAACTGTAAAGGATGTAAAATACTTTTTATACTTCTATTGTTGTGGAACTTACTCTTGCCCAGAATATTAGGTCAAGCTTCTTCCATCCCTAGCAAATGTATCCCACAAGCTTCATGCTGCGTCATTAGACCCTGGCCATGGAAATCTAGGTGTCTTTCATGACATTCCATGCATAAATGAGGGCCTTTTGGCTTCCCTTTTGATCAGCACTCCCTAAAAAACAGAGAGAATCTTCCTGGAAGTTGGTGGATCTATGGAATTCACATCTATGGACAGAAAAATCTGTGCTGTGTGGGTAGGAAAAGGAAAGATAATGGAATGACATAGCAATGTCAGAGCTCCAGATGCCCAATCCCAACGAGGGACAAACACAAAACACTTCTTCTTGGGGGAATAGTACAGATGTTTGTGATTCATCTTCTCATTATGCCCACTCCAAAAGACATGAAGTGACAATGTCAGCATTTGACAGTCACCATGGGGCTGGGGTGGGGAGAAACCTGTCAAAAATGTTGGGGGTTATATTTAGTTCTCCATCCATATTTCCTTTTAGGAGAATGTTGGACCCCCATGGGCATCCAGGATCTATGAATAATGTGTGAGTCAATTGTTATGCCTCAATTTTTATTAAGATCAGCCTTCCCTTAATTAACATTTTAGAAATTACAAATGACTCAGTTATGCAGTGTTGTTCAAACTGCATTTCTTTAAGGTCATGGGAATTCTTATAAAATAAACTCTGAAGGAGGAAAAAAGTTAAATACAGAACAGCTCTTGTTTTTTATCCTTTGTCCTGCTAATTAACTAAAGTGCAGGTCTCCTGACTGCAAATAAGGGAACACTTTGCAGAGTGAATAATAAACAGTCAATTGAATCACCCTCTACTTCCCGGCTTGATCAATTGAATAAAGGGTCGAGAGAGCTGTGATTTAAGCAAAACAATGTGCTCAGGTTTTGTGTTTGATCTTTCCCACCACCACCACTATCACTTGGATAATTTACACATTTCCATGTTTCTTGACTATTAAATCACCACTACTAGATTTTAATTGGTTCATGTCCCTATAAAGATGTGGCTTTTTTTTCTGGGTGGTGCCACATGGGCACATCCTTATGTAAGGTAAAAGGGATAGGCCAATGAGAAGCAGCCCTAATTGCACTTTCAGGCTTGCAAGTTTCCAAAGTTCATTGAAAGGTCAGAGAAATTTAGCTAATAGAAATCAGTTTTCATAGACCCCCAATTCATCACCCAAGCTCTTTCATGGATTTAAATAGTAAAACCACATTCAACTAGGTAAACAACACTGTGTTCTGAAAAGCTAGTAACCTCTAGAGCCCACTGGGCTCTTATTCTGCTGGTTCTGACAAGATGTGACCATCATGTACTGAATTGCAGCTGGTCACCACTCTTGACCTACAGATTCCTTTCTGGAACCAGTAGGGGCTCTTCTGACCCCTTCTGGTGTCATCTCTCTTTTCACATTCCTCTAACATCTTTGCTATAGAATCTAGTCCTATTCCAGTCTGGCAAAATATTTGCAACTTCACAGTCTTTATGTTGTGTGAAATGAAATGGATATTTTAATGATCTCAGGGATGCATAAAACAGTGTCAAAGGGATTGTTGATTTCCACACCAGCTTTCCGATACAGAAGGAAGGCAGTATGCATTGACCTCAGTGTGATTGTCTCTAGGACGATGATGGCGAGCCATTTAGAGAACAAGTGCTGAAACTGCGCTTCAAAACCCACTAATTTTTCGCAAACCGCCAATACAACAATTTAACCTGAATGCAGGTGGCAGTGATGGGGTGATGTTGGGTGTCCAGAGAAAGGGGATGTGTCATAGGTTCATCAACACTGCTCTCAGATATGATAATACTATGGCATCAAAATGCTGGAGGGAACTCAAAAGAGTGAGAAGTTATCACAATATGGGTTATTTCCACAATGCATTATTCTTAAAATGATGTGCAACAAAAAATAAGTACTATAAGCCACCATTACTATTAGAATGCATAATAACAGTAGCTCAATTAAGATTCATTTAAAGCATTTCAAAAGTTTAAATAAAAACACACCACCACAAGACGCTTGAATACCAGTAATATGAATATTACACATATATCACACAATTCACCAAATTGATTTAGCTCTTGTGTGTAGTGTATTAAGTCTGAAGAGGACAGCTATCTCTAATTTGTCAGGGCTCTTCGTGGGATCAAAAAACGGGAAAATACTGCAGAGATATTTCCTGCATGGAGTCTTTTCTTCTATTCAGATATACGTAGCTTTCCTTATACAAGAACCAGGCTGCAAGGGTCTGAAGGTGGCCTGCTCCATATGCACATTTGGAAATTAACTTTTAAAAACATGATTAGCAGTATGGAAAAGCCTCTTCTGAGCACATATATTCAATCAAGAGTGTCGTGGATGCAACAAGCACCTTTATATTGAGCAACTCCCTTATGAAGTGTCTGAGAGTGGTGTGTGGATCAAAGTAGATGGACAGCCAGGTCTTGATTGCATATTTCTTCTAAGAGCATCACTTTTTTGAAGGCTTCTATGGTTGGTTTGAGTAACAAGGCAAATGCTGTCAGTCAAGACCTGGGAACAAGTTCAACCTCTCTGTATCTCTGTCTCTCTCTCTCTCTCTCTCATCTCAACACTGCTATTATCACTGTTACAGTTGAAAATTTAGGTAAGTGGTTGGCGAACCTTTGGCACTCCAGATGTTTTGGAACACAACTCCCAGAATTCTAAGCTTAGATTGCCAGTGACAAAGGACTGTGGGAGTTGTGGTCCAAAACATGTTGAGGGCCAAAGTTTGGACACAACTGCTGTACTGCTAATGACAAAAGACTGTGGGAGTTGTGGCCCAAAACATCTGGCGTGCTGAAGTTTCGCCATCACTGATAGAGGCTAAGGAGATGCGACCCAGACAGAAATTTTTGGTGACACTTTGTGAATGGGCCACTTCCAGCACCCAGGGCAGGCCATCTTCACTCACCCCACCTACACTCTGCTGCTCTGGGCACTTGGAAAGTCTGAGAAGAGGAAAGTTCTGGTGTCTCTGGGGAACTAGGGGATGAGAAGCACCTGCTGGGATGAGAGGAGGACATAGCAGCAGAACTAAAGAAGGGTGCAGAAGACAGTTTTGAGTCTATGGAGCCCACAACACCCAGGAAAGTGTTGGCAGAAGAGGAAGAAACCTGGGGCTCAGCAGTGGAAGAGCTGAAGCTCATTTTTGTACTACATATGAGCTGACTTGGCACCAGGAGGTCAAGCCCTGGCAGGAGTTGATGACCACTTTGGCCACAAAGAATGCTCCAGCAGCTCTAAGCTGGATAATGACGAAAAAGAAATTGAGCCAGGAGGAAAGAGGAAAACAAACAGCCCCAGGCACCAGGTTTGGGGGGGGGGGAGAGAGAGATCAAATGGCAGTAGCTTCCCTACTGATCTGGCTAGATACCTCTCCTCGTTGACTCAAGGAATTGCCTGAACCAATCAATGCTGATGCATTTTCTTGCACAGAGAGAGAGAAAGAAAGAAAGAGAGAGAGAGAGAGAGAGAGAGATAGCTGAACAAGTAGAAGAATCTGGAGGAAGTGGGGGAGTACAGATTAAGAAAGAAATACTCTGGGCTGATTTGTATTAACCTGGATATCATCTAATCAATGGAAAATAATGTGTATCTGACTGCTCCAAACTTGTAGTATTCCCTAAGTTAATCTTCAATGTATGTGCTGACATAGTTGGAGAAATTCAAAATGTAGTCACCGTAACTGGAAGATGATGATGGAAGATGATCTGCTTCAGCAAAGTAATATGCATATTCCAATGAGTTGAGCAAACTTCACAAATCAACAGCTTGTCACAATAATAGAGAATACTAAAGCATCACTCTATTTGTATTTTTCTGAATAAAATTATGCTTCAAAATCATTTGAAAATATTCTCTACTTTCCTAATTACAATTCATGACTGAGAAAAGAAAAGGAGGTGCCGTGTCCAGTTCTTTGCAGCCCATACACTGCATTCATGCATAGAAAACACTTGTCTCCAGATATGCATAGGATGAAAGTGTTACTGTTTTTGTTTATTAAAATATTTTCTTCTTCACAGCATGATTTGTAGTTTGACTGAAGCTTCCTGATTTCTTTTATGTGTGCAGAAGAACATGAACAATGCTGGAAATTAAAGAGTGAGCAATGAGCATTATAATTTGTGTGTCATGCATTATATGTGAAATTCTGATTAGATGGCTATCCATGAACAACTGTGTTATCTTCAAAACCTGCAGGAGATAGCCAATAGCCCTGAAACATTGCACAGCGGTAAACGCTAAGCAATGGAGGTATCTAATGGAGGTGAGGTCAATGAATATTGTTGTTGCTTTAGTAAATTCATTTTGTAGCTTGCTATGCTTATTTCCTCCTGGGTTGCACTCCTGTGCACAATCCTTAGGAAAGGAGTGGGACTTAATGTAAAACTAATCAGTACAGACAGTGAACTAATTTATATTGGTTCTATTCAGGCATTAAGCCATGTAAGGCTCAGTGAGGTTGTGGGGATGTACATAAGCCCTACCCTCATATCTGCTCCCCACGTGGAAGTATTTCAGATGTGTTTAGTAACAAGGTCTTAATCAAACAGCCTACAATTGCATTGAGATGAATGAGCTTACTGAGCTTAAGAGATTTGGACCCCTAAGGCAAAATGTCTGATGGTGCTACCAGCATACTCTGCTGAATGTCTGTGGCGATTCTCAGTTATCCAGGTGAGGATATCTGGGAGTTGAGTCATGGCAACTGGACTTCTTTTGTTGTGGGATTGAAACATTTTGCTGCTCACCACTGGTGTAACTAGTGAGGGGCGGAAGAGGGCATTTGTCCTGGGGTGCACAGCAATCTTGGGGGATGGGTGGAGGTGGAGCAGGAGGAGAAAGCTGTGTGTCCTCCCATCAGCAGAGGCTTCCCTGGTAGCACCTTGTGCGCTCCTGCTCCAACAGAGCAGCTCCCTCCATTTTTGCCCCATGATGGCCAAGAAGACCTCCCTGGGAAGGATCTCATGGAAGGAAGTAAAGATAGGAAGCCCCTGACCTCACCTCCCCCCTATCCGCCAACTGTCACTTTTTATTATCTCTTAGTCCTCCTCCCTCCAAGATCCATTCTCAGGAAAAAATCCTCCTCTTTCCGACTTTCCACCTTATAAGGTTCCATATATACAAGCCTAATTCTATCTGTATTTCTTTCATATTGTACTTATGGCAGTAGCACATTCATCTTTTTCCTTGGGGACCATTCACAAAGTGACACCCTGTAAAGGGAAATCCCAGAAGGCTGTAAGGAGACAGAAGCAAGGACAGCTTGCATGTGAGTTCCTCTGTGCTAAAATATTTTGAATGGCTCTTTTGGCTTGAATGCACTGTTGAAGCAAAACTGTGACTAGGTGCAACATGTACAGTATAATGGAGAAACGTGTGTGTGTGTTGTGTCATTATAGTTGTGACCGACTCTTCGTGACCTCTTGGGTAAACTAATGTTGCCATGCCCAGAGGGTAGAATGCAGACTTAAAACCTATGTCCCAGTTTCCAAATCCTTTTCTTGTGATAGCTTATCTGAGGAAGAAAATCTGTATCAGACCAAAAGATCTAGGAACATTTAACTGTGGTTTGTGAATCAGCAGGTGCAGGGGTTGTACTGTACTCTGTTGAATGTATTGACAGACTCCACACAAACATGTGAGGGACTTCCAACCAGAGCAGGAATCTAGGGGCAGGATCTTGTGCACATATCACTGTGCCCTCTACCCACCAAATCCTACATGAATAGGTTTTTTTTTTCATAAATAGATGCTTAAGAAACCTTTGAACATATATGGGGGACATTTTGGAGAGGTGTCCTCATATCTAACAATTAGGTTTTTAATTTGGAGCCACTGTAACCTACTCTTTGGCCTGCCTTCACCTATGTTGCCTTTCTCTTGATGTCCTTATTTCCACAGTATCAGTAGAGTGGTACCCATCTCCCTCTCCCTCTCCCTCCCCCCCCTCTCTCTCTCTCTCTCTCTCGTGTGTGTGTGTGTGTGTGTGTGTGTGTGTGTGTGTGTGTGTGTGTGTGTGTGTGTTGAGCCAAAAGTTTGGTCGAGGTTTAGTGAAGGTGGACAAACCAAAGATCCAGAGAAAAGGTCCAAAGGCATAGTTAAGATTTTCGGTGCCCGGGGACCTTCTGAAAAGGATGCACCCTGCCATCCAGCCACAGCTCTTGGGAAGAGAAGGTAACCGACAGGGAAAGTGAGGGCTTCAGAAGCATAGCTAGGGTTTGGAGCATCTGGGGACAAAGTCAATTTTGTGCCCTTCCTGTCCCCCTCATGACAAGATGTGAGCCATAAGGGGGTCCATCATTTTTTCCTGGAACTTTTTGAGCTTTAGAACATGAAAACCTGCATTTTGTGGCATATTTTTAGGGTATGAAGAGGATGAAAAAATTAAAATAATTAAGGCAATAATGGTACTTACCCCATCAAGTTATGTCGGAGTTATGAGGGCCCTTTTGAGGTTTTCTATGCAGAGACAATTCAGAAGTGGTTTGCCATCCCTTTCTTCTGGGAGAACCATAGAATCATAGAATTGGAAGAGACCTCAAGGGCCATCCAGTCCAACCCCCTGCCATGAAGGAACCTAGGGCACATTAGGGCAATGGTGGCAAACTTTCAGCACTCTACATTTTTTGATGACAACCCCCAGAGTTCTGAGCCTAGATTGCCAATGGCAAAGGTCCTGTTCTGCTCCCAGGCTTGCTCTGGAGGGCGGGACAGATTTGACCCCTCCAGCCAGAATCCCACGAGATACCCCGATCACTCCCTAAGGGGAGGGGCAAGTAACAGGTGATACTAGCCTGTCTTGCTAGGGACCCAAACTCTTTTGAAGTGAGGATCCCACCCACCCACCCACTTACCAGTATGAGTATAACTGGTAGCATGTTGGGGATTGATAGGAATTTTTTAGCCTTATCACCAGAATTGGCCATTTGCTGATGGGGGTGGGTTCACTTATCCCATACCGGTTGAGGAAAATTGCCTTGTTAAATAGGTCAAACGTTATGTTTAGTTCATGAATAATGTTAACATGTGTTTGGTTACACTGGCAGGTAGTGTGGAGGCCAGAAGTCGGTGAGCTTGGGATAGATGTACGAATTAAGAATCTCTGGGGGGAAAAAACAATATTCACAAAAAAGAGGAAAGGGGTGTCAAGAACATCTGAGACCAATTTTTGATCCATGAAAAACCAGACTGCTGATATAAAAGGAGGACAGAAACAAGATTACTACAATTACTACTATAAATAAATGCACTTTTTCAAATTTTTACTTCTTTTCATAGAATCATAGAATACACATTCATCCCACTGCATAGACATACACAAGCTCCAAACAGATCAGACATTTTGAAGGTAGAATAATAGAATTAGAGATGGGCACATAATAATTTTTTTCTGTTTTCTTTTTCATTTTTGTTTCATTTCCTAACGAAACAAAAATGAAGTGCCCTTTAAAAAAAAAAAGAAATGAAACAAAATGAAAATTTCTCTGCACTTATCAAAATAAATAATAAAATTAAGTGCTGACCAGCTAGCATGCAGGGACACACAACAGTTGTTCAGCAGGAAAAATAATAATTTAAAAAAACACTGACTGGCCTCCCCATAGGCCAGCTGGTCGGCAGGAGTAAAAACAAACAAAATCACCATCCAGCCTCCCCAGAGGCTCCCTTCCCCTCTCCAAACCAAAGGGGGACAAGAATTATTTTATCCATGGCAACATGGACCAACCAGCATAGCGGGTTCTCCCGCTCCTCCCCGGATGGGGGAGGGGTGGAGAAGGCAGCCATGCATACCAATGCCAATGGCAGGGCTCCCAATTGCCTTTTCCTGGGGGAAAATAAGCACCCTTATACCTCTTCACTGGGAGGGGGGGCTTCTGCTAGTGGAAAGGGGACATCTCTTTTTGCAGGATATTTAGACTTTAATTCATTGCCATAAAAATTATGGCATGGGCTTGAGAGCCTTTAGTTCTCCAGATGGTCTGGGACCATCTAGAGTGAGGAACCTAGAGAGCATGACAAAAGATAAAACCTTATAAGGCTTTTACTCCAGAACATCAGGATGGTCCAAATTCCCCTTCTCTTATTACAGTAATTCCAAAGAACTTTAATAAACTCCTCTGCTTCTAAAGGAAAAAATAATCTCAGTTTTCATTATTTTCTTGGTATTACCATATCCTATTTTAATATCAAGCTCACAGGGCATCAGAGACACCTGTCTCTTATTCTAACAGAAGAGGTAAAGAGAAATGTTTTGTGTTGTGTCGTGTTTAATGAGTCAGGATCTCCTCCTGAGTGGTGTGCTAAACAAAAGGCAATTAAATTGCATGTTCCGAGGAAAAGAGAATATTTTACAATTTACAATGGAAGATCTTAAGAGATGTAGAGTCAACTGAGGCAAATAAAATAGCAGGGAATGAAACATTCCTCATTAACTTAAATGGACATACCTTACTAAGAATCAGCAAACAATGCCATTGTGAGAAAAATAAAAAGTCCTGCATGTACATAAGCAAAATATGGCAAGTAGAGATGGGCACGACTAGGGAAAATGACGTTTTCGAGTTGTCGTGTGTCGGAGGCAGCCCGTTTCGGCTCGTTTCCGTTTTTCGCGAAAAATCGCAAAAATTAGTCGGTTCGTTTTTTTGTTTTTCGTTGTCGTTAGTACTGGTTTTTTTTGGGGGGTAGCGGGCTCCTGGAGGCACCTCTGTGGGGTGGGTGCCTCCTCTGGCCCGCTATAAAGGGAAAGCGGGCTCCTGGAGGCACCCGTGGGTGCCTCCTATCCTCACCCACTAGGAAAGGGCAGCAGCAGGCTCCAAGAGACCCCTCAACATGGGGGTCTCCCCTCCTCACCTGCTGCTGCAAAATGGCATGCATAACCATATATGGATATGCATACCAGTTGCAGACAGTGAGACCAGTCCACTGGTATGACCCTCCGTCAGGACTGGGTCGCACCTGCCATGTCTCACAAAGAAGGGAATCGTACTTGCGTGTAGTGCAATGCAAGTAGATCTGGCTTAGGGTTAAGGTGGGTTAGTGCAAGGGCTAGGGTTAGGTTAGTGACGGGTAAGGTTACCGTGGGCTATTGGGTTGCACCTCTGGGTGCCTCTCTGACCCACTAAGAAGACAGTCTGTGACCTATGGGTAAGGAGTCAAGGATTAGGGTTAGGGGGTTAGGGGGCTAGGGCAGGTTTTAGGGGGCTTTTTGGCACATCCCAGAAGTCTCAGTGGCCAAGTGGCCATGCGATTGGTGGGATGGCTCCAAAAATTTGCATGGTCGTCCACTCCCACATGGCTGGCCACTGGGCCAGCCCATCATTGCGCACTGCGCAGGTGTAAATAAAATAAAATAAAATAAAATCAATGGAGGACAGAGGAGGAGAGGAGAGACATTTTGTTGCAAGAAAAAACCCACTGCTACTGTGAAAAATCTGGCAGTTTATAAATTTTTGCGTGTTTCTGTTGTGCTTGTGTGCTTTTGGACCACGATATCGAAAAAAATATTGCGTTCGCCGCCCCATTTTGGATCCCCCGCCCGCACCGCATGGCATGGCGAGTCCGGCTGCCCAGGACGGGGGGGAGGCGGGACCCCCCCTCCAGACCAGAAGCCACCCCTCCGGTAGGTGCCCTGCGCCCTTAGACAAGCAGGCATTTTTCCGCCTGCTTTTTGGCCCGGGAATGGGTGGGGGGAGAGTTTAAAAGTTTTTTCCTGTGCCGTCCGTGCCGCTTGCTTGCGCTTTAATTGCGGCGGCCGGCGGCGAGACTAGGCTTTTTGCTGGCTGCGAGCCTGCAGCGAGTCCCACCAGAGCAGCCCAGGACGGGGGATGGGGGGGAGGCCGGGGACCTCCAGAAACAACCCCTCTGGTAGGTGCCCTGAGGCATGGCAGGCATTTTTCTGCCTGCTTTTTGGCCGGGAACCGGGTTTTTTAACTTTTAAAAACCTTTTTACTGTGCCGCGCGGCATCGCGCGAGCCCGCGATGCAAGTAACGAGCACGACAAATCAGACCAAAATTGTTTGTTCGTCGGTTCAAGCTCGAAGTCTGGTGGAGTAATTCCCGTTACCGTTTCCGTAGAGTAACGGAACCGAGTAACGGAAACGGAAACGGGAATACCGCTAAGTCGTGCCCATCTCTAATGGCAAGTGAGTAATGAGACTTTATAACATTGAACTCAGGCTACTTGCAGCCTGGCTCCAAATCATACTAAGCACTAGAGATGGGCACGAAACGAGCACAATGAAAACAAAAACACAATGAAAACAAAAACGAAAATGGAAACGAAAATGAAAAACTTTGTCGTGTTTTTCGTTTTCGTTGCGGCAAATGCATTGAACTGAAAAGAATGCTAACGAAACAGCAATTTTTCATTTTTGTTTTTGTTTTTCGTTTTCGTAACGAAAACAAAAATGAAAAATTTGCAAAAAAAAACCAACGAAAACGAAAGCAAACCAAAACGGACCCCTAAATGACCAAACAACAAACGAAACACCTTTTTTTTTTGAGTTGTGCCCATCTCTACTAAGCACTACTGGGTACATTAGACAGCAGTGTACATTAGACAGCAGTGTAAACTAGACACATTAACAGAAATAATGAAACACTCTAGAAGAAAAGAAGTTGGATGACTGGAAATCCTTCCAGCCTAGAAAATCAGTCCGTTAATCTTATCCCTTGGTGATTACTAAGATCAGAGTTCAGATCCAAATACGAGAAGTAAAAACAAGCAAACAAACTGGATGGGTTGAGTTGGAGCTGGAAGTGATTGGAGATCCAGATTTGCCTTTTTTTAAAAAAAAATATCCTTTGCCAATTTTGCTTCAAATCTTCACCACATTATATCTCCTGTTTTGCAAAATCAAACAGAAATGGGCTCTGATGGATAAAACTTCAGAGGCAACTGAAGTCAGCAGGTGGCTACTTGCAACTGCTGATTTTTTTAGAGCTGGATATTTTATGGAGAATGCACAATGAATGACATTTTTTAAAAATAAACTTTAAAAAAATTCTGTAGCGGCTCAATCTGTTAAAACAGTCAGGAGAAGGGAACACACTTCAAAGCACTGCCCTTTTAGAACACGTAGATAGCTTGGCCGAATTCTAGAAGTTTATCTATCCACTTCAGAGAAATACGTTTGGAAGAAGAGCTCTGAAAAGTGCAAACCCAGTTTTTCTTTCCTCAAACTGAGTCTTTCAAGTCCAAAGGTAAGGGGATTTACTTTTGACATCATGATTAGAATGTGCAAACTTAACATAATCTTCAGCACTGAAAAGGCATAATTTGAATAGGTCAACTCCCCCCCCCCAGCCACTTTCTACTGCAGTCCAAACTGAATTGTGAATCTTGTACACTTTGCCGTCAATAGAGCTGCCTTCTTGTCTTTACTCTCTGCCATCAGTTGCCCAACATATGGGAGGGAAAATGAGATGGAGGCTTGTCACACCGTAACTGGTTTACACATTCTTGCAGCTTTTTCAGCAAACCTGGTTTCTGTCCTTCACCCATCTGCCATTTCCCTGTGTTGCAGGTATAGGCATATTTGCACCACATGGATAATCCAAATTAATTTGTACTTCCCTAGCAAACCTAGTGGTGCCAATGAAGGTGAAAGATTATCATAACAACTCACATCTTCTAGCTCACTCATATTGCAGTGGTACCCCGGGTTATGAAATTAATTTATTCTCCAGGACACCTTGTAAATTGCATATTTCTGTAACCCTGATATGAATGGGGCACAATGTACCCTGGGAATGGAAGTCTTCAAAAAAAATCGTAACCCAGGGTTTTCCATAGGAAAAAAAATTTGTAAGCCAGTTTTTTGCAGATTTTTTTTTTTGATAGACTACCAGGAGGATGTCTTGAGGCATCTGTAACCTGAGGTACCACTGTATTATTCTTTTTTTAAAGTTCCTTATGGCCTCAGAAAGGAAGGGGGAAATGAACTATGGAGTGGTATAGTCAGGTCAAACTAGACTTGAAGTAGACTGTGTGCTCTGTGTGTGTGTTGTGCGTTATCAAGTAACATATAACTTGTAGAGACCGTAATACAACTTTCAAGGTAAGTGCAATACTTGGCAGTGACACCACTTCCAAGAGTTTCCATGACGAAGCAGGGATTCAAACTCAGGTCTCCTAAGATTTCAGTAGGGCCACCACACCATGCTGGTTTCCCAAGTGGAATTTATATTTCCTTACTATTAACCTGCTTTCTTTCCAACAACAGGACTTTTCTTGAGGATATATGCCTTGTCAAATGAGATTTCCAAACGAAGCCTGAGTTTGTCTTCCAAAGGTCAGTCACAACACAAAGCATGCCAAACACATGTGTTGCAACAAGCAGATTTCTTCTGATATGTGTGAAAGAAACATTTCCAAAAATATGCTAAGTATGACATCAAAGCTTCACACTGTGGTTGAGTGGTAGGTAGATTAAGGAACGTTAGCTATATATTTACAACATGTTAAGCAGAGAATAAAAGTTTCATGTTGTGGTTTGCCACATAGTTCATGAACTACAATGGTTAATGAAGATAGTAGCTATTATAAGTCACATCTGGATTCAATATCAAGTGACATCTCTGTTGGAACCCACATTCTGACATGCATCAAAATATTTTGCAGTAGAAATAAGGTCTGTTACAGCCCTGTTCATAAATCATGACATGATCAGGTAGGGGAAGCTGGCGTAGCTTGTTTCAACCTAAAAATGTTCTTATTGTTAGCGTGACCTATTTTATCTCTCACTTGAAACATGCTCCCCTTCATACTAATCATTTTTTCCTCACATGAGAAGCCTTCACACAGGTCTTTATCTCCCCAATTAGTCCTACTTTTGATTAATGACACTTTTCCCTATCTTTTCCCACAGCTATCATTAAGCTGGCCATGACAACTTGTTGTTGTTGTTGTTGTTGTTGTTGTTGTTGTTGTTGTTGTTCTTCTTCTTCTTCTTCTTCTTCTTCTTCTTCTTCTTCTTCTTCTT
>JAHTLZ010000348.1:18523062-18546677 GCA_023846285.1 Phrynocephalus versicolor
AAGAAGAAGAAGAAGAAGAAGAAGAAGAAGAAGAAGAAGAAGAAGAATCCAGATTTTCCAAGGTCCTTGTTTATGATTAGCATTCCTAGACTGAAGTGGAATGGATGTTTAGAATGAATAAAATAAAATAAAACAGTTTTCTTTGCCTCAGAAGGAAAGATTGAAAAAAACAAGTTAAAAGCCACCATTTGTTTATAACTGAAGATACATGTGTTATTGTTGTTTTTTCAGTCGGGACATTCAGTGAACACATTTTGACATTTAGACATCTCTGGGAGCTGGAATGCATTGGAACAATTTCAATAATGACAGCTCAGCTGGCAATTCTCCTCTGCAAACAGAGACAGTCAATTTTCTTCATAGTTTCTGCAAAGGATGCACCACCGTAACAGCAACTTCATTCTCCTCAGTGTAGCATCCAAAGGATTAATTGAAAAGGATGCATAACCCCTATCAGACTTCCAGGATGCAGTCAACTCTGTGCCTCAAAGTGAGCACAGAACATGGGCCACAGTCTGCTTGGCTTCTGGATTTAAGTACACAGAGCTTGCAATCAGAGCATGCCCCTGTTTTTCCACACAATTGTTTCTAATCTCCATACCACATGTGGGCCTCTATCTGAAAGACAGCAGTTCCATGTGGCAAAACTCTACTTGAGCCAAGTAATTTTCTTAGCCTGCAAGCTACTGCTTTAAAACAGGAACTTGGCATTTTGGGATCTTGGCTTTGTCTCATTTATTCGTCTTCCATATGAATAGAGACATTTCTCTTTTTCTCGCTTTCTCTCCCTCCCTAGTTTTCTTATTGCCAATTAACCACATCCAGGCACAGAGACTGCTTGTTTGTTCATTTGTTCATTTGTTCATTTGTTTGTTCACTTACTCACTCACTCACTCACTCACTCACAAGTTCCCAGAATCCCCTACCCAGAATGTCCATTATTCATTCAGAATGTGATTTTCTAAAGTTGTAATGCTCTTCTTTGTAGAAATCATCATCATCACTACAGAGGGGGGGGGAGAGTCAGCTTATGTTAAATGTTCAAGGAGACTGGTGTGTATCTGCTTTTTTTTAATACGCTACCTTGCTTTCCCTTTATATTCTCGGTTTTTCATTTTAGAAGTTCTTACTACTGGTACTGTATAATTAAATGCCAATATTATTTGTTATTGTATGTTTAAAGTACCTGGGCAAACCACCCCTGCAAGGAATGGTGACACACTTCTGAGTCCGTTATACTTAAAAACTCCTGAGCATAGTGATCAGAGGTCCTCCTTATAAATCTATTTTCATCCCCCTGGGGGTTTTGGTTAGAAATGGGCATGAATCAGAAAACAAACCAGGAAGTTCATGAAAATTGCTTTTTTTTTTTGTCTTAGTGAGTTTGGGTTCATCCAAAATAGAGAACCCACACTGCCCTGAACTACAATTATTTTTAGCATTTTCCAAACTTCCTTATTCATTCCCTCTGCCCCCAAATCCTTCCCCATACCTCCTTTCCTCTGCCTTCACCATCACCACCATGCTGAAAGGCAACATGGCTGCATCCTGAGGCCAGCTGCCTCTGTAATGCAAAAAGAAAAAGCCCTGTTGTCTCCACTGAGACCACCTCTCAATTGAGGCAGCTGGGCTTTTTCCCCCCCTTTGCTCCCTCCCCCACACCAGGCTGACAGGCAGACAATGGTTAATGGGCATTTGATGAAACACAAAACAACACAAACTACAGTTTTGCTGGTGCATGGTCATATTTCATTCTGGTTCTTCTGGGCGCTCTATTTCTCAGTTGTACACCTCTTACCCTCTGTCATCTATTGCATCCTCACAAACTTCTTCTTGATAGTGTCCTCATCCTGGGTTGTATATCTCTGTCCCCCCAGACTGCATTCCTTTCCAGCCACTTCCTTTCCTCCTCCAGAAGCCAACTGGACAAATAATCCACAGTAGAGATGGGCACGAATCAAAAAAATGGTGTCTCGTTTGTCGTTTGTCGTTTAGGGGGTCCTTTTTGGTTCGTTTCCATTTTTTGTGAATTTTTGCAAAAAATCATTTTTGTTTTCATTCGTTTCATTACCATTTCGTTACCATTTATTTCATTTTTTGTGATTTTTTTAGCATTTAAAGCAGTTCAATGTATTGCCGTAACAAAAACGAAACAGATGACAAAATTTCTGGTGTTTCTGTTCATTTCGTTTCATTTTAGAGAAAAAAATTGTTTGTTGTTTTGTTGCGTAACGAAACGAAAACATGAAAACGGAAATGAAAAATTGTTCGTTTCGTGCCCATCTCTAATCCACAGTTAAGTCTTGATCTTGCAGTGCTTCAAAACCCAATGCAAAATTGTCCCATGTTTCATTTAAACTGCTTAGAATCACATATGCTTTGTGACAGTCTATGTATCTTAAACCTGCTTCTTCTAACTCCACAAATGTTTGCCTCATGAAGCTTAGGTGTTCAGACACACTGTCACCTTCATTTAGCCTTTTTCTGTGCAGCTTTCTGGTCAGCAGCATTCTACTACATGCTGTTTGACAAACATGCACCTTTCTCAGTGCTTCCCAGCAGTCCTTAGCAGAACTTATGCCATGAATATAGCTCAACTGGGAATCTTGCAAGCTTAACACAATTGTAGCCAATATTTTTTGATTTACTTCATCCAACATGTCAACTTCTACTGCTCTCGGATTTTTTACACATTTACACAAACTTTCATGCTTCAGGTACATCTCCATTTTTAGACTCCAAGCTAAAAAATTAGACTCACCAAGCCTTGGAACTGGCAACATTCCACTTGCTGTGGCAGACTGCATTTTGCAGAGGCTTCTGGCTCACTCTCACTCTCTGAGCTTTGCCCACTCTCTTCCTTCTCAGACATCAGGGAAGACTGCCTGTCAACTTCTTTCAGCTTTCAACTCCAAACTCAGCAACTTCAAAACTTTCTCTAACTACTTAAAATGCTGTCTTAAACATTGGCTGGGCCCATAACCTGTCAAGGAATTTATGAGGAGTTGACCTCAATAAGCAGAGCTGCAGCAATGTCAAGGATTAGAGGCAAAATATGTCAGACTCCGTTGCTGGTTTTCTATTGCAGTCTATTTACAAAATATATACAGGTTCCATCAGTTTCCAGACTTACATCCAGTAACATAAACAATCCAGCTACTCTTCCTGATCACAGTCTTACTGGCTAAACATCCTTGGCTAAACAGCAAGAACATATTGCAATACATAAGGTATATATAACATTTCTTTCCAATCAATTCTTTACTTTCACATCACATGTCACAGTGCTTCTCTCATCCATGCTTCTGAGCTACGCTCCACTGTCCTTGGACATTAGCCTTCTTATCAAGGACACTTTACCGAGATTGCTTCAGTCCACAGCTGGACTCCATATCTCTAATTGCAAGTTGAAAAACTCACACACAAGAGTATTCTTGACATCAAGAGAGGCCCTTCCCTCCATCCCACCACCCTCACAGGAACATCTCATGAGAACCCATGAAAGAGCCTTCTCAACTGCTGCACCCAGACTGTGGAACTCCCTCCCACTAGAGGCCAGGACTGCCTCATCTCTCTTGTCCTTCCAGAAACAGGCAAAGACCTTTCTCTTCAGGCAAGCTTTCCCTGAATGATGGACTACCATCTGTATTTTATATGAATCTATAGGTTCACATAGCTTTAATGTAATGTTGTCAATTAATGCTGTAAGATGTCCCTCAATTCCTTTTTCTCAAATACTTGAACATGTCTTAATTGTACTGGACTATATATTATCCCTCATTACTGTAAGCCATCTTGTGTCCTTTTCCAAGGAGAAAGGCAGGGTACAAAAACCACTAGAATAAAAAAGAATAATAATATGTGTGAAGAAAACAGCAAATCAAAATAACACAAAAGAAGTTAAAGAGAAGCATTTTTTCCTTGAAGACAGGAAAGAGAGTATATTGTTATTTTATGGTATACAATATTACATGGACTTTTAATTTACTAATAAATTTTTTAAAATGACAAAAATAAAAGTTGCATTTTTGATTCCAGGAATGAATGAAGTCAGAACCTTATTCTATAAATATGAGCAGATCAAAAGAGAATGTTTTCTACTTTGGGGCTTCACTAGTAAAAATATAGGTGTAATTTTTTTCATTTCTTGGGCGGTACCTCCTCCTCATTTTCTCCATCCTTCTCCCTATGATCACTGTAATGAAAAAAAGAGAGAGAGAGAGAACTAGCAACCCTGGAAAATGTTTTAAAATAACTGGTGCACTTTTGGACTGTTTCCACAGACCTTTGTTTCTCATTTTTGTTTGGTATGGTGTTTGTTTTGTCTTAGTTTTTTTCCCGTTGTTGATGCCGTTGTCTAGACTATTTTGATGGAACATTTTTATAAAAGTACTTGAAAGAGATGGAAAATATTGTGACGTAAACTAGGTGAATATTTTTTTTTAAAAAAATAAAAAACTGAAGGCATTTGGACATGGCACAAAATTTGGGTAGACTGCAAGCGAGTGGAAAGAGGGCTAAAATTTCTAAAAGTTTTGCAACTAAATAGCCCAAGGAGAACAGTGTGGTGACAAGGGCGAAAGTAAAATGCTGCAGAAGAATAGATGAGTCAAAGATATAAGAATAAGTGGGATGCAGTGATGAAATAATTGGCTAACCACCAGCACTCCAACACAAGACTGGAGCATTGCAGCAAACTGAAATCAAAACATTGAGAAAAGCAGGACTTCAAGATTTGGGAAGGAATCAGAATTGGACTACACACCGAGAAGTCCTTCTCTGCAAAACTCAGTTTATTTTTGGAGAATACTGTGAGGAGGATGGGAACAAACTGAACCCAACAAGACACTGGAGAAAAATGATCCCCTGAGTTTCAAACCCATTTCTCTCATCTGACTGGGAGTATTGTTATCCTGTTCCCCCACCATTTCTAAGGCTTACTTATATTTTTTTGAGTATGTGCAAGTAGCAGCTGCTGTTTCGTTATAGGCTGTATTTCATGAAACAAATAAACGTCTGATTGTGTTGTCATTCTCTCCAGTGTGCTTCTCTGGCTGCCTGTCTTGTGACAGATTGTTTTTGAAATTTAACTACTTATTTTGGATGGTTTTTGCTGAAGTCACACCATAGGCCATCATAATGGATCTAATTTCAAGTTATCAGCCAGCTTTCTCCCTCCAGTCACTTTCTGAAAGCCAATTCACAGTTCCTAAGATTAAACTATCTGATGCTAGTGGCAGCAGTTTTTCATTTTATACATTATGGATCTGTTTCCTTAGAATCTTAGTACTGCATTTCTTGCTGGAGGCTGCATTTGGTGCCCGGGTTTTTTATTCTTAAAGGCATCCATTCTCTTTAGAATTGCATTTATGTGACATGTTCAAGCCTGTAAAGAATGGCTTGCAGTCCTCTACTGTGGAGAGGATAGATAGGAAAGGCATTAAGGATGCATAAGATATTGGCATATGAAAGGTCACATAACCCCCATCCACAGACATCTTGCTGTAGCAGGTTGCCATAATTTTTCTTCAGTTAAAAAGAATGGACCAGATAACTGGCAGCCCTTTCCTTACAGAGATCACAGAAACATAGAAGGACATCAAGTCCACCCCCCTGCTCCATGTGGGAATACAAATCAAAGGATATCTGTCAGGTGGTTAATTTCTCTTGAATGTCTCCAGGGTTGGAGCACTCAGCACCTCTCAAGGTAACTGATTCCATTGACATACTGCTCTAACAGTTAGGAAGTTCTTCCTGATAATCATTCAAAAATTGGCTTCCTGTAACTTGAGCATTTTGCAACTGAGAAGAAAACAAATCCTAACCTTCTTCAGTATGACAGGACTTCAGATATTTGAAAGCCCTATCATATCACCCCTTAGTCTTTTTTTCTCTAGGCTAAACATCCCCAGCTCTTTCAGTCTTTCCTCACAGGGCTTGGTTTCCACTCCCAATTATCATTATCTCCCTCCACTGTGTCAGCCTCTTTCTTGAAGTGTGATGTCCAGAACTAGACACAGTACACAAGTTGAGGCCTACCCGAACCAAATAGAGCAGGAAGAGAACCACACAGGATTTGGAAATTATGCAGTGATACCTCTTAAAACAAATTTAATTTGTTCTATGGGTCAATTTGTTTTAAGAAAATTTTGTTTTAGAAAATGTTTTTCCATAGGAATGCATTGAAAATGGATTAATCTGCTCTGGAGGTTATGGATTGCTTCATTTTATGTCTTACAAAATGTTGTTTCCCATAGGAATGCATTGGGAATGGATTAATCCATTCCAGGGGCTAGAATAAAGACAAAAATAACTGAGTTTTTTCCTGGGTATATGTGAAATGCTGTTTCATCTTGTAAAGCGTCTCATAGGGAATTTTTGTCATATTCGGGGGAAACAGTTGGGAACCACATACCAAGGTGGTTGTAATTCCCACACCTTGTGTCATGGTTGTTTTTTGTAATAGACAAAAATGGCCATCATTCATTCATTCATTCATTCATTCATTCATTCATTCATTCATTCGTTCATAGCATTAATTTCATCTTAGCCAAAAATGTCCCTCATGGTGGCATAGACATAATTGAAAACTAGTGGTGGTGAGAATATAACCTTTGATCTCAGGTTTAATGGAATGCAAGAAAAATGGATGGGAAGATTAAAGGAGGGCAGGAGCTATGGAATCCTGGCATAAAACCAATAAACAAAATTGTAATGCTTGTGTTGGATTACTAAAAACAGGCAAACTTTTGGATCCAGCAGGATCCCTCCTTTTCTTAGGCATTGCAGAGTCTGAGTAGAAAGAATCAGAAAAATCCAAACATCACCCTGACCACTTCTAGGAGTATCAAAATCTGAGTTAAAGTTCTATTCCAAGATGGAGATTGCAAACATATAGAATCAGCTTGTGATATCAACTTCCCACTCAGGCAAGTGAAGATTGATTGCCTTTCCCCATCTTTGCAAGGAAAGGGCTGCCAGTCACCTAGTGAATTCTCTGTTACTTTGGGTCAAAGTACTGTATATACAGTACCTCCTATTTGCCTGGAAGTAAAGATACACAGGGATAAAAAGCAGAGGTAATTCATTATCAGGTTGAGCAGCATTGGTTCCTGGCTGCAGTGTGATGGGACAGTCATTGCAGCAGTGATGGCTGCAGAAGGAGTGATGGCTGTAGAAGGAGCCATTCTGGGAAGTGTTCTTACACGAGCCCTGTAACTAGATGGAGAAAAGTCTGTACTGCTATAAAACAGCTTCCTGCATGTTTATGTACTATGTATTTGTAATTGGTTTGTTTCAGGGGTTGTTATCAGGATTGCTGTGACTTGCCCAATGGCATTTGTCTTTTAACTTTAATTGTAGAGAACATGTGGGGAACTGGGAGTAAAGCCACTGTTCAAGACTTCAGCCCCCTTACAACATACGGTCATCAGGTAAAGGGCAGATAACTGCACTACAACGGATGATTGCTGAATCAGAAAATGAAATGTGTTCTCCAAATTTCAAAGGTCAGATTCTGATACTGACATTTCTCCAAGACAGCATTTACATTATGAAATGTGCATGCTGTGATTAACTACATGAATTAATAATATTAAAACGATGCTTAGCAATCACCAAGCTATTGCCAATCTTTTTACTATACTGTGTCAGATACTGATTGCTGCTCCATGTCTTTGACACTGTTGATTATTGACATCCCCTACATAATAGTTATCAGAGATAGACCCATACTGACTGCAATGCATTTAATAATGTCTAATACCATGACTTCCAATCCACTTAAAAACATAAGAGCATAAGAAGAAACATTCTGGATCAGGTCAAAGGCCCATCTAGTCCAACTTCTTGTACCTCACAGTGGCCCCACCAAATGCATCTGGGAGTGCAAGAGAATAGATATCTGTCCCCTGATACCACTCCCCTGCAGCTGGTCCCCGGTTTTAAGCCTGGGGATTACACATCTCCATCATGGTTTGCAACACAAGCTATTATCAAATATAGTCTAAGATACACTGGTTACTGTGAAGAAACTAAGGAACTGAGAAATATGAGACATAACATTCAATTACTGGAAGCTTCAGTACTTTGTAGCTTCCTGGGAAGCTGATGGAACAGGAAGAAGTCACTATCTGCCCAGAACAAACAGACAATTCACACCTTCAAGTAACCTCATGTTAATGAACATTTCAAAGAAAGGACTGAGATAAGGAACTGATGCCTTTGATCAGAGAGCATAAGAATGCAGCCCAGAAAGAAATCTAACATGTTTACTCTAAATCTGGAGTTGAAAAACCAACCTGCTTCGTTCCTCAGAAATTATGCAGAGAAAGGGGACATGAAAGAGGATTAAGATGTTGATTGTGACAGGTATGCAACACCTCATTTATTTGTATAAAAGGATTAGGAAAACTTGTTAGATAGCTTAGCCTACCTCTTAAGAAAGAGGTTTTTGTTCACCTGTTGTTCTGTTAAGTCATGTCAGGAATAGATGCACTCTGTGTATAACCCAGATCCAAGCTACCACTATGCTAAGATAAGAGCAAGGTTTCTTGAGAAGTGTTAGATATGGTTCCTGATGTGGACTGGCTGCTCTTGTATTTCACTGAGCAGGTGCTGCCACAGGTTGGCATATTTAATTTAAATATAGCAACTGCCACTGCACAGTAGTTGTTAGGTGTATAGTCCACTGATGTTACTTGCCCAATATGGCTAGTTACAGTCAAATATTAAGCATTACTGTAACATCTTTGGATGCCTCAGCAGATTAGCTGTTATCGGCTTCTTAGCAAAATATCTGGACAAGCAGCAGATAATAAAAATGTAGGGAAGAATTATTTTATTTATTTTTATTTATTTTTGCATTTTTATACTGCTCCCATTTCCCGGAGGGAACTCTGGGCGCTTCACACAAAAAGATTAAAAGCATGTACATCTCTAAAAAATTGTGGAAGTATTAGGCAAAAGGCATAAAATTTGACAATAAAAAAGCAAAAAGAGAAAGAAACACTTTGGTACATCCTAGCAATTGCCAAAGGCATCCCTGAACAGCCAGGTTTTAAGAGCTTTCTTGAAGGCTGCCAATGAGGGAGCCTGGCGTATCTCACTGGGAAGTTTGTTCCACAACTCTGGGCCAGCCACCGAGAAGGCCCGTTTGCGGGTTGCTACCCTACGGGCCTCTCTAGGTGTGGCCACCTGAAGCGAGAGAGCCACAGAGGATCGGGTTGGTCGGGCCAGCTCTGATCGTAGGGAGATACGCTCTGCCAGATAATCAAGACCCAGGCCATGGAGGGTTTTGTAAACCAAAACCAAAACCTTGAACCTTATTCGGGAGGCAACAGGCAACCAGTGCAGATGAACCAGAATGGAGGTGATGCAGTCAAACCTGCCCGCACCAACCACCAGCCTGGCCGCCGCATTCTGGACCCACTGCAGTTGCCGAACAAGGTTCAAGGGAAGCCCCATGCAGAGAGTGTTGCAGTAGTCTATCCTCGACCTGACCAGCGCCTGCACCACTATCCTCAGGGAGTCCGCATCAAGGTATGGGCAAATCTGGGCGATAAGCCTAAGATGGTAGAAGGCCGACCTAGTCACGGCTGCCACCTGGGAATGCAGGGACAGATCCGGATCCAGGACGATGCCCAGACTCCTCACTCTTTCAGCCAGCTGGAGGGCAGACCCGCCCAGCCTGGGAAGAGGGCCACTGTACCCCTCTGGGCCACCCCCAAAGAACAAACCCTCAGTCTTCCCAGGGTTAAGCCAGAGCATGTTAGTCCTGGTCCCGTCCAATACTGCAGCCAGGTAGCGATCAAGGGTCTGGATGGCCTCCACTGCAGAGGTGGAGAAGGAGAGATAGAGCTGCGTGTCATCAGTGTACTGATGACAGCAAGCTCCAAAACTCCAGATGACCTCAGCCAGCGGCCTCATATAGATGTTAAAGAGCATTAGGGAGAGAGCCGACCCCCGAGGCACCCCACAAGAGAGTGTCCAGGGGGACAACAAAACACCCCCCAAGCTCACATGCTGAGCACGGCCCTCCAGGAAGGAACAGAGACAGCCAAAGGCCAGACCTCCAATCTCAACCTCAGAGAGCCGGCCCAGAAGGATACCGTGGTTGACGGTATCAAAGGCCGCTGACAGGTCAAGAAGGACCAGCAGGGTAGAGCAACCCCTGTCAGGCCTCCTCAACAGGTCATCCTGCAGTGCGACCAGGGCAGTCTCAGTCCCATGACGTGGCCTAAACCCAGACTGGAAAGGATCCAAGACATGATTCTCCTCCAGGAACGACTGGAGACGCCAGGCGGCAATCCGCTCGATCACCTTGCCCATGAAGGGAACATTGGCTATAGGATGATAGTTCAACATATCATCTACAGCCAGGCCTGGTCTCTTAAGAATGGGCTTAACCACCATCTCCTTCAGCCAACCAGGAATATAGAAGAATATATTATTCATGTTTTTCTATAATGAAATATTTTCCATTTTTTAATGTTGAGATATTTTCAGACAGACTTGATTGGAATTTTTCACAGTTTATGTACTTATGCTATTTATCCTATTATCCGTGCCGTTCCCCTTCTCAAAATAGAATCAAAAAGTAATGAGTGAAGCAAGTAATATAATTAGTTACTGAAATGTCTTGACAAGATGAATTAGAATTTTAGGAGTTTGGGGTTTATAAGAAAGCACATGACAGACTACTGCAGTCAAAACTCTGCTCACAACCAAGGTTCAATCCCAGGTAGCTCACTTGAGGTTCTACTCTGCCTTCCATCTTTCTGAGGTTAGTAAATTGACTACCCAGCTTATGGGGAATAGGGGGATAGGATAATGCATTGCCTGTATAATTATATTGTAAACTCCCAGGGAGTGCTTTAAGCATAGTGGTGTGGTACTGTGGTATAATTGGCACAGTTTGATTTACACTTTCCCATCATTATTGTTTTAATAATTTTGAAGTGCCAGTCTATGAAGAGCTGCATTTTTTTCAAGGTTTGTCTAACCCTTACAATCAGCAGAATCAATGGATAAAGCTTTTCCTGCACTGCAATACTATGTTGTAGAACTCTGCATGGAGCTCCACAAGTGTACAACCCCAAATCATATATTACTCTTTATAATATCACTGTGTTAACTGGGCCATAAATTATAGGAAATCTTACATAAGAAAAAAAAAAAACTCCCATGGCCTTTGAATAACTTCCCTAATTTCTTTCCTAAACAAAAATGAACAGCGGTGAAATGTACATCCATTATTTTTTCAGTATTTCACACTCAGCTTTGTCTTCCTAGCATTTGTAACCTTCAGGTCTTTGACAATTATTATCTTGGCCATCCTTCCTTATGCTTTGCTCACTTTACATATAATTAGTTTCTTCTCACAAACTATTCTATCTGGAGTCATCAAATTTTGTTTCCTTTCTTTGAAATCCTGCCAGCTTGTCAAGGTCTTCTTGGTAATTAGATGTCCAGTATTTATTCTGAACTTGCAACTTCCTGGAGGAGCGCATCCCACTTTGAATTCCTCCCTTCCAAATTGTAATGCTCTGTTGGTAAAGCTAAAAGGATCATTAGAGATTAATTTGCAAAAGAAAGTATCCTTTGTAATAATGAAAAATCTTTATTTTATTTATAATAATGGAGCAAGGGGAGTGTCTGAAGGTCGTGTAATAATTTCTAGGGACCCCCTTTACATCAGTGTTTTCTGAATGAACAATTTCTTCACTTTGAGCAATGATGCATTAATCATGCATCATGCAACCATTATGGCAAAAAAATGAGTTTGGTGTGGAATAAAGCTCTACTGAAAACTTCTCCTAGCAGAATTCAGGAGATTCCAACACTCATTTGAAGGAAAGGAAACTGCTGTTGAAGAAGATTTCAAAAGAATACAAATTTCAGAGAAATTCTGGAAGGCAAGGATGAAGATTCTTCTCTTTATCCTACTTAAGACCCTCAGCACTAAATGTGTGCATGTCTTACCTTGGACTATCATATTCATGGCCGCTGACCACACACCCTCGCAGCTTTCCATGCTTGAGGAAACATCCAGTGAAGAAACTGTAAGGTTACTGATTCCACAAATATTTTTCAGATGAGAAAGCATGTCAGCCAAGGAAACCAGAGAATGATGAAGAGATGTGGGACAGAAAAGTAAAACAAAAACAAATGCAGCGTTCTTGCTTGCAAATTTATGTTAAGGAAAACTCAAAAATGTTGTCAGGTGTTCAAGTCTAAAAGGCCATTGTCACCTGACAAGAGGGAAGGGAAGCAAAACAAAAAAAAATGAGGAAACAGCCATTTTTATCAATGAGACCTAGCTCTGAGAAAGAACTGGACACTTCCACCTTTCCCCGATGAAAATAAGTAGTATCTCCATCCTTATCTCTTCCTACAAACAGATTGAAGAGCTTTGAAAGGGCATTTTTCCACAGCTATAGTAAGAAATCCAAGTCAAAATAACTCTGCAAGTATCTGGAAAACAATGTGGTAACAACTAATAACCAACATGGAATTATCAAGAACAAATCCTGCAACACTAATATTATCACATTTTTTGATCAAGTGACCCCCCTCAGAGATGGTGGGAGTGCTGTAGACATAATATATCTGGACTTCAGGAAAGGTTTCTGAACCTGAGATATGGTGTTTATGCATCTAGGAATTGATGCAATATTGCTTCAAAATATCATGCTTGTGTTGTCATCAGGGAAAAAAATGTCACATTGTACACAGCAAGGGACAACCTGGATGTTTATGACTCAAATTATATCAGTCAAGATGATCTACAGGATACCCTCTTATGCTTACTATGATTCACAAATTGACATCAACCTCATTGTGTGAGATTCCAAACATTACTGTTTATCCATTTTTATTTTTATTTTCAAATTCTTTTTGCACATGAAAAAGTGTTTTGGCACCCCTGCCCCCTGAGGGAAATCTTGCATTTTGCACACAAAGACTCCCTTCCTTATAGAGAAAATGAATTTCAAGAATAAAATTGTATTTGCTGCAAATTCTAAGTTTTTAATGGACATTTGTGGGTGGGGTACAAAACCATTCTATGTACGAGTGTGCACATGTGCTAATAATGCTGCTGCTGACAAACAAGTGTTGGAATATTCACTTTTTGTGTAGCAGTTGACTTTTTTTTCCAATGTGTTGATGTGGGAAGTCACTGGAGAGGTTTTGAAGCCAAGCTTCAAACCTTGGCTGCAGAACAAAGAAGAAACTCTCTCTCTCTCTCTCTCTCTCTCTCTCTCTCTCTCTCTCTCTCTCTCTCTCACACACACACACACACACACACACACAGTGCCTTTTTCCAGCCAGAGTAGGAGACACATGCAAAACTGCTGCGTTTCTCTCAGAAGGCTTCATTTTTGTTCATCAAAGCAAAAAAGGGGGGTGAGCCGCGTGGCCATCACAAAACACAATTGCCAAAATAGTTTACAAGCGATACCTTTATAGGCCACTATTTATCGGCCACCCTTCTTCAAAGCAGGTCCCAGAAGTTCAGACATGGTAAAAGATGCGTTTTACCAGGAGGTTACTTTTAAAGTCCTTGTTTAGATGATGTTCTTAAAGTCCATGGCTAGATGATGTTGCAGCCAGAGCAGGAGTCTTGTGAGAGGCAAGATGGGCAGTTGTAAATAGCTGCTTCTTAAGTCACACCCCCATTATTCAAACAAAGGAACATGGGTCATATACCACTCCCATTTCACTCGAAAGCTTGCAATGTTCCTTTTTTAATTTTTAATAGTGGCCTATAAAGATATTGCCTGTAACCTATTTTTGCAATTGTGTTTTGTGATGGCCACACAGTTCACCCCCCTTTTATGCTTTGATGGAATTGTGAAGATACCAAGAATGAGCCGGCATTTCCCCAAGAGACCTGGAAAGAGGCACAAGGACTCTTAACCTCAAAGGGCAATACTGCTTCCACTAGGTAATATAACTTTAATTCAATCTGGTTACAATTGGTAAACCTAGTGGACTTGGAAAAAAAAATGTTACCCCAAGCCCAGAATGAAGCACGTGGGTCTCTTGTATCAACCCTTTTCTCCCCCGTCCCCAGGCCAACATAATCTAAACAAGGAGTTTAAAAGTAACCTCCTGGTAAAGCACATCTTTTACCATGTCTGAACTTCTGGGACCTGCTTTGAAGAAGGATGATTTACACTCAAAAGCTTTCAATGTTCCTTTTTTATTTTTAATAGTGGCCTATAAAGGTATCGCCTGTAACCTATTTTTGCAATTGTATATTTATTCATCTTATCTATGTTGACAAGTAAGAGATTGCAGAGCTTACAAAAACAAGAGCTTGGATAGGGGGCAGGTGCCCTTTAGCCCTGCCTCAAAGCAAAGAAGGTCATGGGAAATAGAAGGTCACTTCCCTTCCAGGCATGCCACATTGGCAACCAGGAGCATGTGTGCATCACTGCAGTCCCTCCGGAACACACCCTTCAAAGGAAGGTTCCCACATGTTGAGACTGTTTTTTTTATATCAGAGTCACACTATTCTGAGGGAAGTTGTGATCCCTACAATAAAACATTATAGTTTAGTATACTGTAAGACTACTCAGTTCTGCAGTGCAATAATAATAAAAATTGCATGCTGTCAAGTCATTTATGGTACCCTTTCCAGGATTTCCTAGGTAGAGTGCTTAGAACTGGTTTATCATTCCTTTTCTCTGAAGGAGTCATGGTAGTAACATGTGCTTAGATACTTGCCAATCTGGGTAGGTCTAGTGTGGGATGCTTCACTGTGAAGAAATGGTGTTTTAAGAACCATTGAGCTTTGATTCTATTTCTGAATCAAAGAGCTATTTAGCAAGTGGTTAATTTCCATGAGAGGCTAAGTGTTTCCCAGATGAACATTTCAAAGAGCTTATCTAGTTAGCTGAATACTTTGATATGAAAACTCCCAAATGGCAGAGAATTATATAGCAACTTTATTGCATATTCACACCTTGAGAGGAAGCTAAGCATGGTCGAGAACCATACATCTGAAAGGACTAAAGTTATGTCAAAGGGAAGCCATGTTGTAGACCATGTGTCAGGCTGGTTTACATCATAAAGCTGAAATCTAGTTTTTTTAGTTAAGGGTAGTTAGTTAGGACAGCACATTGTAGGTATAATGAGGAGGAAGGAACTGTGTGGATTCATAATGTTGAGCTGAGAGCAAGGTCCAGAAGGAAACTAACATAGAGCAAGAAGAAGAGATGGAAAATGGAAATTTCGCCCTCCCGCAAACTCACACAAAAATGGAGTACTGATAACACAGAGGAGCCAGGCTAGTTAGACTTTGTTGTTTCACATGTATTTTCTAGTAGTAGTGGTGGTGGTGGTGGTTGCATTTCTTTAGATATTTTGTCTTATCCCAGTTGTATTATTCAACATGTTTTATTCTTTTTAATTCTTTTAAAATAAATAATTAATGGACTTTTTGTCCAGAGATCATTTCAAAAGAAATGAGGGGGGACCTTGAAATGAGGAGACAAATCATGGAGGTGTCTAAGAGGGACAGGATAGTAATCATGTGGGACTTCAATTATCCCCACATTGGCTGGACCAATGTGAGCTCAAGGCAAGAAAGAGAAACCAGGTTTCTCGACATGCTGAATGACTGTGCCTTAGCGCAATTTGTCATGGAGCCCACCCGAGAACAGGCAAGTCTAGCTCTAATACTGTGTGAAACTCAGGACCTGGTCATGGATGTGAATGTTACCGAGCCTCTGGGGAACAGTGACCATGCTGCAATCTCCTTTGCCATGCAAGTCGGTAGAAGAGTGTCAAGCAAATCAGACACAAAAACCCTTGATTTTCAAAGGGCAGCCTAGTTAGAAAGAAATTGAAAGGAAGCCTGTTTAAAACAACAGTAGCAGAGGCCCAGCGGAAGTGCATACCACAAAGAGAGAAGAGTTCGTTTAAGTCCAAGAGCACTTGGGCATGGTTAATAATTGTAGTTAGAGAGGCTGTGAAGTGTAAGGAGAGGTCTTTCTGTAAATGGAAATCCTCCCCAAATGAGGAAAACAAAAAGGAACACAAACTCTGGCAAAAGAAATGTAAGAAGATGATAAGAGAGGCAAAGAAAGACTTTGAGGAACATATGGATAGCAATATAAAGGGAAATAATAAAAGCTTCTTTAAATATGTTAGAAGTAGAAAACCTGCCAGAGAACCATTTGGCCCTCTGGATGGTGAGGGAGGAAAAGGGGAGGAAAAGGAGGACTTGGAAATTGCAGAGAAATTAAGTGGGTCCTTCGCATCTGTCTTCATGACAGAAGACCTAAACAGTCCCTCTTGACTAAATAAGGTCAAAAGAGAGGATGTTTTAGGTTTAATTTATAAATTAATGATCAATAAGTCACCAGGCCCAGATGGCATCCACCCAAGGGTTATTAATGAACTGAGAAATGAAATTGCGGATCTCTTAACGGTAATATGCAACTTGTCTCTTAAAATGGCCACAGTGCCAGAGAACTGGAGGATAGCAGATGTCACACCAGTTTTTAAAAAAGGAAGGAAGGGGGACCCCGGAACCTACAGGCCATTTAGCCTTACGTCTATCCAAGGGAAGATGGTGGAAAGCCTCAACCAAGAAAAAAATATTAAAACAAATAGAAGAACAAACCTTGCTGAGGGAAAATCAGCATGGTTTCTGTAAGAGTAGGTCTTGCCTGAAAAACCTTTTAGAATTCTTTGAAAAGGTCAACAGGCATGTGGATTTGGGTGTACTTGTGGATATTGTCTATTTTGATTTGCAGAAGGCTTTTGACACAGTCCCTTACCAAAGGCTGCTGAGAAAATTACACAGTAAGGAGATAAGAGGGCAGGTCCTCTTGTGTCAATGCACAATTTTCGCAATGGAGAGAAGTGAAAAGTGGTGTGCCCCAGGGATCTGTCCTGAGACCAGTGCTTTTCAACCTGTTCATAAATGACCTGGAGACAGGGATACTGTAAGTAGTGAGGTGGCCAAGTTTGTGGATGACACAAACTTTTCTGTGTGGTAAAAACCAGAGAAGATTGTGAAGAGCTCCAGAAGGATCTCTCCAAAGTGGGGGAATAGGCTGCGAAATGGTAAATGCATTTCAATGTAGGAAAATGTAAAGTGATGCATATTGGGGCAAAAAAATCAAAACTTTATCTAACAACTCATGGGCTCTGAGCTATCTGTGATGGATCAGAAAAGAGACCTTGGTGTGCTGGTGGACATCTCAATGAAGGTCTCTACCCAGTGTGTGGCAGCACTGAAGAAGGCAAATTCCATGTTAGGGATTATAAAAAAGGGGGATTGAAAATAAAACAGCCAACATTATAATGCCATTGTACAAAACAATAGTAAGACCGCACCTGGAGTATTGGGCACAATTCTGGTCGCCACATCTCAAAAAAGACATAGTGGAACTGGAAAAGGTGCAGAAGAGAGTGACTAAAATGATTACTGGGATGGGGCACCTCCTTTATGAGGAAAGGCTAAAACATTTGGGGCTCTTTAGTCTGGAAAAAAGGTGCCTGAGGGGGGATATGATTGAGATGAACAAAATAATGCAGGGCATGAGTAAAGTGGATAAAGGGACACTCATCTCCCTCTTACAAAATACCAGAACTAGGGGACATACACTTAAACAAAGGGTTGGGAGAGTGAGAACAGACAAAAGAATTTTTTTTTAACCCAGCATATTGTTAGTCTGTGGAACTCCCTGCCACAGGATATGCTGATGGCATCTGGCCTGGATGCCTTCAAAGGGGGATTGGACAAATTCCTGGAGGAAAAATCCATCACAGGTTACAAACCATGATGGAGACGAGCAATCTCTGGTCTTAAAACCAGGGTACTTCAAGGGCCAGATGCAGGGGAGTGGTATCAGGAGACAGACACCTAGTCTCCTGTGCTACCAGAGGCATCTGGCCACTGTGAGATACAAGAAGCTGGACCAGATGGGCCTTTGGCCTGACCCAGCATGACTCTTCTTATATCCTTAACCCAACTACTCAATCCAATAACGGCCACTCAGTTAAAGACCAAACTACTGAGAATTATGTGAATACATTGAAAATAATTTGGGCACCCATGAAAAATAAGCAAGAATGGTGAAGGCAACAGCATAGAAAGACATGTTGAAACTATAGATCGGCACGAAATGAACAATTTTTCATTTCTGTTTTTGTTTTTTCGTTTCGTTACATCACAAAACGACAAATGAATTTTATCTCTAAAATGAAACAAAACGAAAAGAAACACCGGAAATTTTGTCGTGCGTTTTGTTTCTCTTACTGCAATATGAGTGAATTGCTTAAAATCCTAAAAAAAAAATTCACAAAAAATTGAAATAAATGGTAACGAAATGGTAACGAAATGAACGAAAATGAAAATGAATTTTTTGCAAAAATTCACAAAAAAACGGAAACGAACCAAAACGCACCCTCCAAATGAGAAACAACAAACGAAATGCCATTTTTTTGATTCGTGCCCATCTCTAGTTGAAACAATAACTTCTCTCTGGAGTCTAGTGGGAGTAAATCCTTGCCTCTGGTCACTTCTTAAGTGTTTCCTCTGGAGGGTTGGTATCATTACAGTCACATACCCCTTGAAAGACAAAGCACTCAAGCTAGTGTTCTCCTGGACCTGTGGGGGGCAAAGACAATTCCAAATACTTGAGTGTCTTTGTTTTCTTTCCGTTTTCACTGAGTCTCAATGACTACAATTAAGGTTCATATGGTCAATTTTAATGGGCTTTTACGGTTGCGGGCCTTGCGGCCATTTTTCTAGTTTAGGAAATTGTGTTTCTGTATTTCATTGTTTGAATTTTAACTTTTCCAATGGTCTTGGGAACAATGTGCCTTTAAAGCCTATATAGAAATATTTTCATAAATTTGTGAATACATCTTAGTGCTGCTACTGAAAATCGAGCTATCCTCCTTGCAATACTATTAGATCACATTTTAGAAGCCCAGAGTGGATCTTACCCAATATATCACCAGAGTGGGCCTTTGGGGGCTGTGATGCCCACAGCTAGTCTTCTTTAATGTATCTCATTTTCAGGAGCATCAGTTATTTCAATCCTGAGGCAACTTATGTTCCATGCAAGCTTACTGCCTGCCCCAGTTTGTTTCTGAAAATTATTCACATCTGAAATAATCATTGTCCCGAGGTTATTATGGAAGGATGTTCCCTTAAAAAGAAAAAGAATGCCACACCAAGTTACCTTCCATACAGACAAAACAATCTTGTCTCTCATTTCAGGCCTTGTATTTTATTATATGCAGTAAAAGAGTAGTGGAAAAACTAAGGGGATGCCAACAGCTGCTTGTTTATTTTCTATCCCTGCTTCCGTGACACTCAGGCCATTGCACATAGTGTTCCAAACAGATTTCTTATTGATACTGACCAAACCTGGATGTGGCAGGCATCAGACAGCTGTTTGACGGATATGCATTAGTACGAGAGCCCTTGCTATCTTTACTCTCAGTTACCCATTATCATCTGCGTATCCCGTAATGTGATGGAGCCAATGACCTGGAAATGTTTATACTTATGGTACTGGGTGGTCCTTGCAGTCATTGGACGGCCATTAAAATTGCAATGTGAAGAAGAACAAGCACTGGCCAGCTGGCCCATTAAAAAAATACATAATATATTTTCAGGTGAAAGTAGCCTTCATTTGTCAGATTGTCTCTCTGTCACACGTATGTAAGCAGTAGAGTTTCCTTCACAACTGCTCCATGCTGTATTTCTGTACATTAAATGTCTAGATCTTATTTATCTCAAAAGCACCATGAATAATGTTGGGATCATGGACAATTCAACATCCAAATGAATGCATGATTACCTGAGAGGTAGTGCTTGTAACACTAGCTTTCTGAGTAGCTTGCATGACTGTCTCCTCTATAACCAATTCACTGACACTTTCTCTTTGGCAGGTAAAGATGACCCCTCCCTTATCTTCTTTTGTGTTACTACCTTTGTTTAGGTATTCCAGGCAAAAAATAAAATAAAAAAACAAAACAAAACAAAACAAAAGACAAAAAACACCTGGCACTTTAAAGGCTAACTATAATATTTTAATTATCTGAATTGTTTACTTTGATTGTGAGCCACCCAGAGACCTTTGGGTAGTGGGCAGCATACAAGCTATATAAATAAATAAAATAAAATAAAATAAAAAATAGTCTTTAAAGTGCCACTTTTTAAATTTTATTTATTTATTTATTTTATTTTTACAACTTATATGTCGCCCACTACCCAAAGGTCTCTGGGCGGCTTCCAATCAAAGAATTAAAACAGTTAGAAACATCAATCAACAATAAATAATTAAAACAATAATAAAAACCTTATACTAAAATCATCACGCTACAACTGCCATCAGAAGACCCACAATCTAAATTGTATCAATTAAAAAACTTCTGGAAGAGGAAGGTTTTTACCTGGCACCGGAATGTCATCAGTGTTGGCATCAGGCGGATCTCACTTGGGAGGGCATTCCATAGCTTGGGGGCATCTGCCGAGAAGGCCCTGTGTCTGCAAGCCATCCCTCTTACCTCCTTGAGGGATGGCTGTTTCAAGAGGGCCCCCTGGCTCGATCTTAATTGCTGGGTAGGTTCATATGGAAGGAGGCGGTCCTTCAGGTATCTAGGTCCTAAGCCATTTAGGGCTTTATACGTCAAAACAAGTACTTTGAATTGGGCTCAGGCAGCAACTGGTAACCAATGTAGGCTACGTAGAATTGGCGTGATGTGATCTCTAGCGGCCCCAACACTTACCAGCCACACCACATGATTCTGAACCAGTTGCAATCGCCAAACCGTCTTCAAAGGCAGCCCCACGTAAAGCGCATTGCAGTAATCAATATGGGATGTTACCAGTGTATGCATAACTGTCATGAGGTTCTGCTCGTCTAGGTAGGGGCAGAGCTGGTATATTTTTCGCAGCTGAAGAAAGGCACCCCTGGTCACCGAGTCCACCTGGGCTTCCAGAGTTAGACCAGAGTCCAGTAGTACCCCCAAGCTGCGGACCCTGTCCCTTAGGGGGAGTGCAACCCATCCAGGACAGGAATATGGCCCTCTAACCTGTCCAGCGAAGCACCCATTAACAGCACATCCATCTTGTCTGGACTGAGTTTCAATTTGTTAACCCTCATCCTGTCCATTATCTGGCCCAGACACGAGTTCAGCACAGAAACCGCCTCACCTGGATTGGTGGAGAATGATAGGTAGAGCTGAGTATCATCAGCATATTGCTGACTCCTCAGCCCAAACCTCCTGATGACCTCTCCCAGTGGTTCCATGTAAATGTTGAACAGCATGGGAGACAGTATAGAGCCCTGAGGAACCCCATGACATAAATGCCACGGGGCAGAGCAACTGTCCCCCAGCACCACCTTCTGGACACGGTCAGCCAGGAAGGAACAGAACCACTGCAAAGCAGTGCCTCCAACTCCCAACCTGGCCAGCCTATCGAGAAGGACACCATGGTCGATGGTATCAAAAGCCGCTGAGAGGTCCAGGAGTATCAACAGGGTTGCACTCCCCCTGTCTCTCTCCAGGCAGAGGTCATCATACAGGGTGACCAAGGCAGTCTCTGTACCAAAACCCGGCCTGAAACCTTTTCTGTCTTTTGTTTTATTATTTTTATTTTTATTTTATTTTTGCCTAGAGTTCTTACACAGGACATGGCTACCTCTTCCAAAACTTCAACTTTGTTTAGGTAAAATCTTTTGGAACACTAGAGAGGAATGATGCTCATTGAGATTCATCTGTACTCATGCCCACCATGTTTTTTTAAACCATGTAGCCTGAGAGGATGCAATTTTGTTTTTGCTATTTCAACTTTTTTCTTCATTCCTTCTACTAATTCCTCTGTAGCCTTTCTGCTTTGTTTCCTATGTTTCCTCCATTTATTTGACCTTTATACTGCCCATCTGGCTGCTAAGACCACTCTGGACAGTTTTCAAGATAACATAATAAATAGAGAACATAAATAATGACATAAAAGCTAAGAAAAAAATTAACATAAATTAAGTGACACAAAACTAGAAATTATACTTTAATGCCTCTATAAGGGTCATCAGATGGCTAGACCTTTTCCACCTCAGATTTTTCATCTTTCAAGGCACAAAGTTCACTAATGGGTGGGATGTTGGTGTTGTGCTGTCAGGAATGCCAGAGCAGAACTCCAAAACATCTTGAGACTGGCCTTTGAAGCCACATGGCTCAGGAGGAGTCTCCACAGGTTTCTTGGTCTGCCAGGAGTCAGAAAGAAAGTCACTTGGCTCTGGTGGATCCAGAGGGGCAAAAAGCCAGTCTGAAAATAAGTGCTTTACGGAGGCGATCCTATTTATTAAAATCTGGGAACTCAGTAAAGAGTTGCAAGTGAGTTGCACCTTGCTCTGTCCCTGCTGGTCTTCAAAAAAAGCTCTGAAAATATTGCTTTTTAGAGAGGCATTTGGCGACCATCAGAGTGTGTACTTTTGTATTTTTTTTCTTTCCCCCCTGAGAAATACTTGCTGCCATCTTTGCTGTTTTTATTAAATTCCTTATTTTATGCTTTTACTCTGATTTTGATGTTACTGTAGTATTATATCGTTGTGGACCTCCCGGAGTTCCATTGGAAGACTGGTGGCATAGAAATATAAAAATGAATAAATAAATACTCTGAAGCAGTTGAATCTCATTTCCTGAGCTAAAAAGCAGGCTTATTTCTTGGGCAGGCATACGTGGGTAAGATTATAAGGTGGTTTGGATTTGAATATTGCCTCCATTCGCAGTTACACTGTTCCTGAACTGGATACTAACAGCTGGCTTGGAGACGCAGCCACAACAATATGTGCTTACTCAAGAATGATTTTGGAGCAAATGTCTTGTAGGCTCAGGCCGCCATTCCCCTTGGTGCCACCCTGCACAACTGCCCCCCAAAAACGATATCCCAGGAGAAAAGACAAGGCTGCTCGGCCACTTTCTTTCCACGCGATAACTCTGTGTAATTAATTAAGATAGTTAAATGCATTGGCGGAGTATATTTGGGAAAGTGCTACTCAATTTTAACTGCTGAAGCTACTAGTCCTCCCACTGTACAATTAGGGAATTAAATATATTCTTCTCTGCTGGGACTACATAGCCTATCACAAACAGGTCAAGTGATGCCTCAGTGTGTTCTACCTTGAAACCATTCAACAAAGAGGCCAAATCTGTTTTCTCTCAGGCCACATCATCTGCAAAATACTATGGACAAAGCTTCTATGCAAACAGTTGTAATGTAAATAGCTAAATTAGGTCAACTATCTTTATTTTTTCACAAAATGTACATTGTTATCCCTTAACTTTCATACTCGCTCTTCTCTTTTCATGTAGTGATATTACTTGCATCCTTTTTGAATATTTGTTGCTTTTATCCTTGAATCTTAATCTTAATCTCTAACTCCTAGAAATTTCTTTTTTCCACCTCTTGTTATGCTTACTTCTGGGTTTTTTTTGGTAGTTTAATTTTATTTTTGTCAATTATATTTGATTATAGTTACTTTTTATGTTCTCTTTTTAATGCAATTTCAGATTAGTCCTGTATATCATTTGCCCACCCACACCGGAATAAAGAGGCGACACAGCTCACTTTTTGG
>JAHTLZ010000348.1:18555705-18585728 GCA_023846285.1 Phrynocephalus versicolor
CTAATTAATGTATTGTCTGAACTCCATCCACCATAACTGGATTCCTCCTGCTTTATAGCCATTCCATGTCCATAATCCAAATGATTGCTTAGATTTACATCCTTGGAGCCAATTACTACACAACAAATTTGCTGCACACAAAACCCATAATGGGCAAAGCTGGTACATCAAATAGAGATATCTAAGTAGAAATAATTGGTGAATGTAGCTCAACCCTGTCAGAGTGGAATGCTCTGGTAATGGACATTTCTCTATCTAAAGAAGAGCTCAAAACATATGGGTTGCTTTGACGGAAATGCTGTGAAGAACAAAGCAAAATCCCCCATTACTGTGGCAACTGAGCATTTTGGGCCCCTTAAATTTGGTCACAAAAATGTTGGTGATGCTAAATGCTTCTTTAATTGTCTGTCTTATAAGGAATTAATGGCTTTCTTTCTGGGTGTTAGGGAGAAAAAGAATAATTGTTGTTTAGAAGGTTGCTCATGTTTAATTCATTCTCCCCGTCTCTCATAATTATTTCATTTTAGTACACAAAAGAACTAAATGCAGGAGAAGCATTAAAGGAAAAAAACAACAGCAACACAGCACTTTTTTAACCTCATAGATAATTGTTTTATTAAAAGAATTATCATTCTCCATAGAACACCCAATTTTGAGACAAAGTAAACATGGGTCATTATGGTAATTTCACACACACCCCTCAGTGAATTTGTTCTATTTGAAGTATAATCTTGCTCTTGTACATTTTGTGAGTCGGAAGAGGGTTGGACTGAGATATTCCAGTGCCTGAGGTAAAGGATGAGATGTAAGCCTCCTGCCTCTTGGACTGGAACCTGAATCTTCTTCAGCACTTGGCAGAAAGATAGCTTATTAGGTATGTGACACTTCTGCCCTCCAATGAAAGGAGATATTAGATGGGACCTAGGAGGCAGAGACACAGATCCTGCCACTGCTGCCCTCTGCAATCTCATAGTATTCTCCATCTGAGGCAGCTGGTTCTCTCTGGCAAATGGTAGGACTAGCACTGAAATAGAGCTAAGCTGCAATGTACAATCACTTTCAGGTCCATCAAAATTTAGTTGGCTTGAACAAATTGTTGTTCAAGCCAACAATTTAGTTGGCTTGAACCCATTAAATGACTGGAAGCTTCAAAAATGAATGTGGCTACATATATTTGTCCAGACATAATATCCAAACGTTGCTATTTTGGATATCATGTCCCAGAATACCCCACCCAACATGCCTGTAGCCTAGTTGGACAGGGGATTTGGGGATAGATCTCAAACCAACTTTTATGAGCTCCATATTTGTTTGACTAAATACAATGGGTTAAAATTAATATCCGTGGTAGTTTGTATCGAACACATGAAGCAGTCATGTGTTAATTATGCAAGTCTGTATCAAACAACAATTCTGAAAACTTAATGAGATAGAAGTTATAGAGACAGAATGGAAATGGGCATTTGAATGACTAAAGGTAGTCAAAACAAACAATAATCAGACAGAAACAGTAGAGCATTTTCAGTTTCTTTTTTGGAAATCTCTCTCTCTCTCTCTCTCTCTCTCTCACACACACACACACACACACACACACACACACACACACACAGAGAGAGAGAGAGAGAGAGAGAGAGAGAGAGAGAGATGGGTATAACTCGAAAAATTGTGATTCATCGCAATTGGTAATTAGTTAGTGTTGATGAATCACAAATCTATGATTTTTTTGACAAATTGATGAATCAGTTTGTTGGTTTACCTCGCCTTTAGTAATTCCTATAAAATGCCACCCCCCGGGCACCTATTGACACCAAAATCACAAAGAAGCTTTCCATGACAATCCTCTACAATGTTAGCAGGCTTGGTGAAGTTTGGATTTTGGATGTCCAAGTTATGCACCCCAAATTTCCTCAGGTACCTAAGAGACACCAAACTCACAGACAAGCTTCCTTTAATGCTCCTCTACAATGTCTGTAAGCTTAATGAACATTGGTTTTCAGATGTCCAAGTTATGCACCTCCAACCAGCCCCCCCCCCGCCCTGGAAAGTAATAGATGCTACAGATGGCAAGGGTCACCCAAAAGGGTTGACAAACTAATGGATAAAAAAGAATAATAATGTTGCTTTGTATTTGTTGGTATTTTCACTTTGAGTGAAAAGAAATCAACAAAATTTGACAAATCTATTATTTTCTATGAATATTCTAATTCATTTTGATTTTTGCCCATCTCTCCTCCAGAGCGCAAACCTGATGCCATATTCAAGGAAGGTGGGCTGGCTTCCCTTCCCAGATGCTGGGCCTGCTGTGTCTGATCATGCACCCACCTATCAGGCAGGTGCATGCACAAAGACAGCATATGGTAGCAGAGGTGGATGTGACAGAACCAGGTAGGGAAGTAATGGGGATAGTGGGCAGGGGGTGGTTGGGCATCATAATGAAGCACCCAGTGGAAAAAAAAGTCTGGCATTTTGTTTTATTTTGGCAAAAGGGGTTGTGCAAACAAAGTCATGGACCTACTCTGTTGATGTTGTATCTCCCCCCACCCCCCAACACCAGCTCTTAGAAGCAGATGCCCGGAAAACCAAGATTGCTTACATTTACCTGGGAATCAATATAAGTGAATTTGATGTGACACATCAGACCATTCATACATAGATAAGATCCACTTGTCTTCAGTGAGAAAATGTATACATAGGATTGGGTGACTTGTTTTGCATGACTTGTTTTGCAAAGAAAGGGGGATTGTTTCTCTTCTTTTTTCAAACATTGGAAAGCCAATGTCAAAAAACAAAACAAACAAACAAAAACTTCCAATTTATTTATTATTTATTTATTATTGAATTTATACCCCACCCATCTTCATGAGTTCAGCATGTAAATATAGATAAATTAATCCTAACTGATATGAGGGGACAGAACTGCTGACCACAGTTTCCTTGAACAAACAATTTGCTTGCAAATTTGTTTTTGGTTATATTTTTAATTGAGGCAAAACAGGGTTTTTAATCCAGTAGATATGCCCAATCAATATACAACTGGCTAGTTCTCTGCTCTCTTGGCTCTTTCATCTTCAGAAAAAATAAGGCATGATTGGTAAAGTTCCAGAGTACCCTGTCCAGCATAACTTGGTTTTGTAGTCCACTGTGATAGTTTTGGGGCAAAAAAGTAATGTTTCAAAAAAAAAGTTACAATCAAGGTATAATTTCAATCATAGTGTATTTTAGTAGTTCCCTTCTGAATTTCTTTTCATGCTACTATAAAATTGCTAGGCATTTGTGCTGTTTCTTGAAAATATTGAACTGCCATTGTCTGCTTTTCTTCATGTGAGCTAAGTAGTGGCTCTTCTGGAAGTTGATTCATGGCTACTGGACTTCTTTTTGAGAGATAGAAACGTTTCGCTGCTCATCCAAACAGCTTCATCAGCTGGACTTGGGAGCAATCACCAAGAAAGCCCTCTCTCAAGTCCCCACCAGATGGGTCTCTGAAGGTGGTAGAACCATGAGAAGGGCCACTCCCACATATATTAAAGCCAGGGCTGGCTTATGTGGCAGATATACTGCACCCAAGTTGAATAGGGCTTTATTGATCATAACCTGCAGTTTGAATTGTGCCTAGGTGGATGGGTATTCATTGAAGTTGTTGGACAAAAGAAACCATATATTCTCTATAACTGGTTCCAGTTACCTATCTGGCTGCACTATTTAGATCAGCTGAACTTTCTGAACACTCTTCAAAGGCAGCACCACATAGAGTGCCTTGTAGTATTATTATTATTTATTTATTATTTGCTTCATTTTTATACCACCCATCTTCCAATCTGGAACTCTGGGCGGTTTACAAGTAATCCAGTGGAGATGTAGCTAAAGAATATTTCACTGAAGCCTGGACAGACATTTCAAATAATGGTTGCAACCAGAGCATCAGCTTTAACTGCAAATGCAGTCTGGCCATTGCTGACACCTATGAATCCAGGAACACACCTAAGATATGAAACTTCATTTTCAGAGGGGGTATAACCCCATTCAGCAGCACTGAATCTCTATTCCTTGATCTACCTTCTTTAATAGGAACACCTCTGTTTTGTTCAAGCCTCAATTTGTTAAAGCTCATCCAGCCCGTTAGTGATTACAGACACTGGTTTACTAGCAAAACAACCTCTTCAAATGTAAATGGATAGATAGGAGGGCCAGAATATGGGTGGCACCAAACCACAAAACTCTGACCAACCTGACCTAATAGTTTCATGTCTACATTAAATAACATAAGAGATAAAACAGACTCCTTAGGTATACTATAAACCAAGGTCTTGAATAGGAGTCTTCCAATACTACTGTACCTTCTGAGATACATGAATTTCCATGTGATATGGGACAATACCACCAAGTCCCACTGTGCCCCTTCCTAGTGGGTGAGGATAGGAGGCACCCATGGGTGCCTCCAGGAGCCCACTTTCCCTTTATAGCGGGCCAGAGGAGGCACCCAACCCACAGAGGTGCCTCCAGGAGCCCGCTACCCCCCCAAAACCAGTACTAATGACAACGAAAAAATGAAAAAATGAACCTACTAATTTTTGCGGTTTTTCGTGAAAAACGGAAACGAGCCGAAACGGACTGCCTCCGACACACGACAACTCGAAAATGTCATTTTCCCTAGTCGTGCCCATCTCTAATACAGTCTACACAGAGGGAATCAGTGGCCTTTCCTTTATTGTGTGTGTGTGTGTGGGGGGGAGAGAACAGCCTTCCTGGTGATGATGGGGACTCAGGTTGCGGGACCCACTGTCCAGTCGGACCTAAGTCATCCTGGCAGTTCGAATCAGATTCATCTCAGGTGGGTTGGTTGGTTTTCAATGACTTGGACTTGACCGCCTTCTCCTTTCTAGAGGAAAAAAAGCTTGATTTTAATTGGGACTGAGACTTGGGACTTGGTACCAAACACTCAGGACTTAGGACACGAGTCCAAAGACTTGCCAACATCCCAGTGAAGATGAGCTATAGAATTATGTAGCCAGAGGTAACCCATCTCTTCAGAATAGCAGGGTGTTTGAACTAAAGAAAGCAATAAGTGGACACATGGAAGACCTGTGCAGGTATTGCTGTTGGAACCTAGCAGGCTCCCTAACCAGTTGGCAGAGTAAGGAGGCAGGTGCCAGCTTAGGCAGACAAAGGGAAATAAATGTCCAAGAAACAGGTATAAGGGAAAACCTAAGAGGGTATTAAATTTAATATTTCAATGTTGTACCTAAAAAGTTGAAGTTAACATATGTGAAGACAATGGCCTCTGTAACTATGGTTTATGTTACTTACTGACCATATTTCCACTGTGGAAAGGCAATGAATCTTTATGACAAAAAGTAGAGTTATGTTCCATGACATTTTAATGATGGACTGGTTTTTGCCACAGTCCAGTGTCCAGTACTGGAGACAAACAAACAAAAAGGCAAGAAAAAAGCACCTGTCATGCTGATCAGTGTCAATCGATAGATGATATATGCAATTTGCAGTCCAGATATGTACGTTTGTGGGTGGTGGGGATAAATTATTTGAATTTGCTATTTCTGTCCTCCCTCCCCACCCCCCAGTGGGAGAAGAGAGAAAATGTTTATGTATATTATTTGTACACTTCCCTCTATCAAGTAAAATCAGTGGAGTGGGAAAGCCGATGGTCATTTTGTTTTACACGTAAAACAAAAAATATGTATAATTTTTAGGATGAGATTAAAAATGAAATAAAAAAGTAAATTTAGAAGTCACATTTTAGCCTTTAGTATTGTAGTTTTCATTGAGTCATTGAGTCAGAGAGCTTGCTTAATATAAAAACAAAGACATGTGGCATTGAGGAAAAATCCCTCACAGATCACTCTTTATGTATGTTGTGTGTGCATGCATTTGTTTTTAGCTTTTGTGCTTCTAGATCAAGTATTCAAGATCATGTCACACAATTTAGTTGTATCCCTTTTTCTCAAACTTGGGGTCTGCAGATGTTCTTGGACTGTAACTCCCAGCCTGTGAAGGCAAGGGCATTCCAGGGTTTTCCTTTGAGCAGATGGAATGGTTCATCTTCTGAATGCTGACCGCATGCATAGATTGTGTGATGTCAAGTTATCACATTACCATTAACCTAAGCATTTTGGATACACTTCCTGAAAAGATAATTTGCAATCCAACTATATAACTGTGTGATGCTCACAGTTTACCTGTACCATTAATTTACTACCTCATTAATTTATGATGCCACTTAGAACCAAGCCACTTCCTCTACAGTATGAGGTTAATTAAACTGATCTAGTATTCACAGAGCTATGCCTCTCAATGCCACTGGAAAGACATGACAAGAAGTGTTCTGTGGACCTGGTACTCCAATTGTGGGCTTCCTACAGGCATTTTGATAGCCACAATGGGACCAGAACCTTGCGGCAAATGAGCTTTAAACTAAACTAGTGGGACTCATCTTCTCTTTTTTAAATTTGGCAACTTACATTTAGAGGAGATTTAAATTTGGATACTTAGACAAGTGTCAAGGATCTTAAGTACCATTGTTCCAAATCAGTTCTCCAATGCATCCCCCCCCCAAAGCTTTTCACCTGCCTAAAGGGGCTTCTGTTTTTCCAGAGTCATTCTCCTGGTGATTTCAGATGTCAAATGTGAAACCTTAAAAAGTGAGCTGGGCTCCAATCAAAAATATATTCCAGCATCACTTTTGTAACCAAACTCTCAAAGAACAAATTTCTCAGGGATTTGTAAGCAACAGCAATTGTCCTGTAATGAGGTTTTGGAGTTTCTTCTCTCTTTTGTTCAACCTGCATATAAACATCCTGGATAAAATTATCTTGTTGCAACTGCTGGAGGAAAGTGAATGTGGAAATCTTATTATTTAGGACAAGAAAAATACCAAGAAGCAAAATCTTTCTGTGTAAGTTACTGAAGGCATTCATAGTTATAGCTGGTTGTTGCCTTCTCTGAACTGTCAAGAGACACACTTGTTATCCAGAGTACCGTGAGTAAAATATGAATTGCTAGCCTTAGCTCCTTGGCAGTAAAAATCATTAGTAGATTTCTTTTTCTGAGAGTAAATGTGCACCTTGGAAAACAGCCAGTTTCAACATCAAAAGCTTAACTTTGACTTTACTAGCTATTGACAGTGTGTCTTTCAGCTATAAAGTGATTTTGGTGATTTAGGAGGGTTTTGGGGGGGTGTTATAAAATATATTGATCAAAAAATCTGGTGTGAATCACTCTTACTATAGATATGGGAAAACATTATTAATTTAGTTTAAAAAATGAATAGTAAAATAGTTACATCTCATTTTTCAAGCTGGAAAACAGACTCAAGTGACTATGTTTGCCTCTTCCTTGCACTTTGATTCCCAGTGTAATATAATGTGAGCAGTTAGGACTCTGGAGAATGGGGTTTGAATCCCCACTTGGGCATGGAAACTCATGGTAGGGGGTGGAATTTGTAAAACAACTCCTTAAATATCACACCTACTTTGAAAGCTGCATTAGGGTCACTGGACATCAGTTCCGACATGACACACATACACACACACACATACACACAGCACTTTGTCCTGGAAGGCATCTCCTCTGAACTTCCTTGAGCAGCTGGCAAAAGTTAGCAGATTTCAGGAAGCCCCTTTTGGGTTCTATCCAATGGCAGTTTTTTCTTAATGGCAAGCCACCTGACTTCTGGGGAGGAAAAGATACCAAGCAACCTACATTTGTTTGGGTTTCCAGTTCTACACAACTCTTGCCAAGGTCCAGGAGCCCTGTCATCTTTAAATCTGGCAATTTTTGATATTCTTCCTTTATTTAGACATTCTTCCTTTATTTTCCTACTTCTACTGGTGTACTCATTTCATAGCAGACGATAAAGATCCTGTATTTCTTTCTTGCTGTTACTCTTTTCATTTCCGTCTCTTACAAAGCACCTGTTCTGTAGAATTAATATACAAAGCACAGAATAGGTTCTTTGGAAGACATGAAAACGACAGCAGTAACAACAAGAAAGGAATACAGGATCTTATCGCTTATTTCAAAATGTTGAGCCTCTAGCGACAATGTTGCTGATGAGTCAGCTCTAAGTGCACATACAACAGCTTGCCAATGGAATATTCATGACAAGCCAAGTGGAAATCTTTGTGAATTTGGATTTCAACCCAACCAGCCTGACTTTCTGTATCAACCTGCTATTGTATCTTCCATGGGTTTCTCACTCTTCTGAACAGCATAGACCTCATGCAAACAGGCAACTGGCAAGACACAAATTCGACATCAGGCCTTATTGAAAACATACAATGCACCTCTTCATTTTGATAAACTTTGTTCCATAGAAAATGTAGATTTACAAAAGCAAACATGGGAAGAAGAGCAACCAGCATGACAAGAAGCAGATTTATTTCAAAGAGACACTGTTAGTCAATGAAAGGGAAGGAGAAAGAAAATGAGGAAAATATTCTCACAACATTGACTTGGCAGCACATTGCCAGGTTCTTTTTGAAAGGCACCATAGACTGAATCCTTTGCTGACCTAGAGAGAATGTAATCAAATGCTGACACTAATAACAAATACCAATAATGTTTTCAGAAGAAGTAAAGCCTTGGTGATGTGTTGCCTTTTTTTCTGGCGTACAAATCAGTCTTTCTCATTTTATTTTTCCTGCTTCATCTTGATGACTTTCACATAAGTGCAACAACACTATTCAGTCGCTACCTGATTTGATTTTGTCAGCACAGATAAAGGTTTGTGTGTGTACTCCTTCCTGTCCTCTGTTGCTTTGCTCATGCAAATATTGACAGAGCTGAAGAGGACAATGTTGAGGCACCTCTCAACTGCCAATTTACTCTGGTCACATAAGCAAGTCAATGGGCGGGTGGAGCAAAACACCCCTTTTTAATCCACATTGATAGTAATAGAGATAGCAACAATAGACTAGATCCTCCACCATAAAAACCATAGGATAAAGAGTTGCATTACAGCCCATAGTTAATGCATTGCAATGTATTTTTGTATAGTTAATGTATTGTAATGTATTTTTGGGGGTCACTAAAGGGGGATATTTAGGTTATAGTGAATCAAACCCAGACTTTTAATACATAGGTAATAAAAAAAAACCCACTATGGAGTAGTCTGGTATGGACTAAATAGGGTAGGTAAAGATCAGGTAGGGGTCCTTGCATCCAAATGGAATATACTTACCTACAATAGGACCCCTGTATCTGCAGGGGATTGGTTCCAGGCCGCCCCTTGGATAAGGAACTCAGCAGATAAGAGCAAACTGTCATATCTTAGGGTGACAGCATTGGTGTTGACGAGAGGGTAACAGAGACAGCAGTGGTAGGGCAAAAGCAGTTGCTGTGCAGTCGCCGGGCCCTTGTGCCACCATAGCCGCTAGCAGGGTGCTCCCACCAGCTTGTCTGACAGGGAGAGCACTGCCTCTCCAAACCCCTACCTGTCAAAAAGCCCCAGCTGGTAGTCAGGGATCACAAGTCAGAAGGAAGGAAGCAGCAGCAAAGTGAAGCTCTGTTTGAATTTACTGCTGCCTCCTTCCTTCTCCCATGCTCCCCCCTCCTCCCAGGGTGGTTCTCTGGACAAGGAGTGCTGTGGGCAGTGGGGGCTGGTCCCACTGCTCACAGGACTCCCTGTCGGAAACACCACCCTGGGAGGAGGGGATGGCAGGGGAGAAAGGAGCAGTCAGGCAGGGAATTTACTTCTGCCTGGCTGCCCCTTTCCTCCTACCCGCCTGCCTCCCAGCTGGGATCAAGCTGTCAAAATCATCTGGGCGACGGTTTCAAGGAGGCTTTTGAATCCCACTCAGGACTAGCTAGAGCACTGGTGCCGTGGAGGATTAATTTTGTTTCATTTTGTTTCATAAATAATGATTTTTTTTTTGAATTTTTTTGTTACAATACAAAATGAAATGCAGCAGGGATGAAACGGAATGGAATGGAACACAATTTTTCCATTTTGTACCCATCCCTAATGGCTACAGTAGAGGAAATATCTTCGAAGAAATTTAGCTGTGTTCCTTTTCATTTGGTCTCCTGTGGAGAAAAATCATAAATGGGGGAGAGGAAGTAAAATTTATGAAAATAAGAATGACAAGATAGAGTGCAAACTGTGTATTTGTAGGGGTGGTTCGTGGATTGAGGAGGACTTCTAACCCCACAATTTAACAGGTAACCATCCTGACCTGGTCAGAAACTATCTATGTGTATGTGGCCATTTCATGGTGCTGGACATTTTCCCTTCCCTTTTTTGCAAGGCTTCTACCAGCCTTTAGATAGTTCTTCCATTGCCTACTTGGATCCCTAAATTTTGATTGTTTTACTTTTCCACATCACTCTGATTTGCATAAATATAATGCTACACAAGTAAATAACACAAACTTCACATTTAAGGATCATGATCAAAATTACTTCACAATGCCTAATAAATATTCATTTCCAAAATCCCATTTAACAAATTCTGAAGGAAACAAACTTAAATCTTCTTTGGAATATGCAAATTAGTTATGCTTATGCTGTAATTTAATGATGCGGATAGTACAATGAAGCTACAGTACTTGGGTTAAAGGAACGAGATTTACGGCAAGCTTTGTGGAGGAATGCTGTTATCTGTACGAACCACACAGCTTAAATGTTTTGTTTAAATGTTTAAATCCTAGACAGAAGCCTTCTAGACTTATTATAAGATAACAGGGGAATATGTATGCAGAGTTTCTCAATGTATGAAAGCTGGAATATAGTTTTGTTGGCCACTTAAAGAGCTGAAAAAGTTACTTTTCTGGCCTGCAGCTTCCAGAATCTCCCAGTCATCATTCTTACTCGATTTCTCTGAAACTCACCTCATTTGTGTCTAATACTTAGTTCATACCAAAATGTGAGGCAGGGTAGATCATATATTTCATAGTTACTTGCATTTCCAAGGTGGGTTTGCTCCATAACTATTCTCAGAAGACATGAAATCAGTATTTTTATTGGAACTATGAATGCCAACACAAATCTTTCTCACCCCTAGAAAAAAGAATATCAATCTTAAACTAATAATGGGAAACCCAGTTCCTAAAAAGAAAATTTCATCTCTTCTGAAATTAAACATATTTGGGAGTTATGATGTATGGTTGACCTAGAAGTCAGTCTGGAATTGACTTAATGGTTTCCAAGACAGGATATATTGTTTACTCATGGTAATGGGCAAGTGTAGGGCCTCTATCTGTGCTTATTCCTATTTCCTCACTTCTCTTTTGAGAAATCAGCAAGCTTTAAAGCTATGGTCCCCAACCTTAAGTCTCTAGATGTTCTTGGACTAAAACTCCACCACTAACTTCACCAGGATTTCTGGGTGTTGAAGAACAAGAACATCTGGGGACCAAGGGTATGGAAGCCCTGTAAATGAATAATAAAATATCTCAGAAAGCTTGAAGAAATATGTTTAAAATTGTATTCAGCATTGTATATTATTATGTTCAAAGTATATTACTTTCTCACTCACACCAGCCATGTAAGGAATGACCAGGTTCACCTGTCAGCTCGGGTCTCAGGCTGTTCCATTGTTCTGTTGGATCAGGGCACTTTAAGGGGGCAATGTCCCATTCTGGAAGAACATTGGAACAGTCTGAGACCCAGAGACAACAGAAGAACATGGTCATTCCTTACATGGCTGCTATGTGAGAGAAGTTCAAAGGGATTTTCAGTAAATATCATATCCATTCACATCTAACCCACAAAAACCCCAAGGCACTTGTGCAGCCAAAAGACTAGATACCAAAACACAAGAGAAGCAATGTGATCTATGCGGTCCAATGCAGTGAGAATTGATCAGAACTCTACATTGGAGAAACTAAACAGCTCTTAAACAGGATAGCTCAACACAGGAGGGGCAATAGCTCAGGACCAGAATCAGTGGTGTGCCTTCACTTGAAGGACAAAGCACACTCATTCAAAGACGAGAATGTACACACATATTAGACAGAGGGGATAGGTGGTTTGAGATGGGGGTCAGGAAGACTATTCATGTGTACATAGAAAATCCCTCTGTCAACAGAGGTGGAGGACTCAGGCACACTCTGTCTGCCTCTTATCAAGCTGCCCTTTCATCTATCCCCAGGAAAACCAGGACTACTTCACCCCTCTGCCAGTGAGGCCACTGCTAAGGACCTATATTTAATAGCTTATTGGCAGATGATGCAGAGGTGTGCCTTTCACATACACCAGACCATTGTCCATAGAGATGGGCACGGAATGAACAATTTTTCGTTTTCATTGTTTGCTTTTCATTTCATTGCGCAACAAAATGACAAACAAAATTTGTCCCTAAAATGAAACGAAACGAACAGAAACACGGGGATTTTGGTCGTGCGTTTCCTTTCCGTTACTGCAATGAAGTGACTGGCTTTAAATGCTAAAAAAAATCATTAAAATTGGAATGAATGGTAACGAAACGGTAACGAAACAGTAACGAAACAAAAATGATTTTTTTGAAAAATTTCACGAACAACGGAAACGAACCGAAACGGACCTCTAAACGACAAACGACAAACGAAACTCCATTTTTTCTATTTGTGCCCATCTCTAATTGTCCATCTAATGAGCTTATTCAGACCACGGTGAAGTGAAACCAACATGGAGTCTAAATTGGAGGTCTTCCAATAAGCTGCTTGGATAAAAAGTGAAACGTTTGTAGTCCAGTTGCAATGACTCAACTTCTAGATAACCTCACCTGGATGGTTACAAATCTTCACAGACAATTCCTTTGGATTTTATTTTGTCTACATTAGTAGATTAGTGCTAACACTTAATTCCATACCAAACAGCTCTTGCCTCCTGATATCTATCCTGGTATAATGCCAAAGAAATATATACATATACAAATATACATATACAGTTATCAAGGATATGGTATTGATTGCCTTGTGTCATCTGTGTCATCTGAATGGTGAGAAAACATCTATTTCATTGGCACAGTATAAGGTACAAAACAGGAAAACAAATGCTGTGTTAGAGTGAACCTTTAATACTTGTGAGTTTTCTCAGCAATCATCCAGAATAATGTTCCTCCCTTCTCTTTGTATGTGCTTTTTTCTAAAATGTGGGGGACAGAGACCTGCCTTCCATTGGGGGGGGGTTGTTTGTTTGTTTCTAAATGTGGGGGAAAGAGCACTGACTTCCATTTTGTATATTGGCATTTGTATGTTATAGGATTTCATGCAAGTGTTTTACTGCACTGCTACTTGAGAAATATAATTCCCAACACAGCACCAGAGCTACTTGAGAATTCAGTGGCAACCCAACTGGAAACAAGAGATTTGAGATCTTTACACAGAACAAATATAACATAGTTTTCTATCTATAAGAAATCCCATGTAGAAGATAAACCCCCAGTTTTCAACCCAAAATTACAGTTTAACAATAACACAATTCTCTCCTCTACTTACTTCTTATGACAAATCTCAATTTTAGTCTAACAATTTTAGGAGTCTTATGTAGTCTTATACACAGAAAAATACTGTATATGTAACCCTCCAACCAAAAAGAGAAAGAGAACATTTGCATGAAGTATTCAAAAGAACTGGCTCACAGCATTAGCCAAAGAAAAGGCTCCTTGGCAAGCTTACAGAGTAGAAGGCAGATTTAAAAAGAATTTTAGACCACATACTTGGAAATCAGCTGGCTTTGCCATTCACAACAACAAAAGGACAAAGGAAATACTCCACATTTCTTAGGAGTTCAGGTTTTGTTCAGCTAAAATATTTGCTGTAACGAGTAGCCTAATTTGCATGCAAATGTAACCAGCAGTGCTGCCCTAACTGAGAGATCCAATGGGTGTTTCCATACTTTTTTTCCATTTATAAATACTTTCAAGACATTGCCATTCTTAGTTCAAATCTACCTTCATCCTGCCGGAGTAGAAAGTGAGCACCTTCTGGGACTGCTTGTTAGGAGTCTGGACTTGCATATGTTGCATCCTGTGAATAGATTTGGGGCCAGCTATGAACTCTCATTTCTCCTTCTGTCTGCTGTTGCACACATGAAACAATGGCAGGTGCACGTGAAGGAAGCTCTCTAATCACATTAGTCACCTGAATTAAAAGTGTTGTTAAAAGTGTGTTTCACTGTAAAACAGATGAGATACCGCCTTAATTGCAGGAAGAGTGGGTTTGTATCCTGAAACAGCTGCTAAGCACACAATGACCCACACCTCTCTTTCTTGGTCTTTTTATCGTTATTTCAGCAAGGATCCCTTAGGTTGTTTCATTGGTAGCAAAACTGATTGTTTCATTGTCAGCAAAACTGGGGCACAGAGATACATCACAAGTTTCTGGCAGTGCCGAGGGGTCTAGGGAACAAGAAGTTGTTTGCTAGTCCAATATAGGGTTTAGTCCTTTAACGGTTGACATATACCAGGCATGTCCAAACTTCGGCCCTCCTGATGTTGTGGACCACAACTCCCAGAATTCCAAGCCTGTATTTCCAATGGCAAAGGACTGTGGGAGCTGTGGTCCAAAACATCTGGAGGGCTGAAGTTTGGATGTGCCTGACATATACTGTACAGCTTTCAAGGTAACCAGGTCAGAACTGTTTGTGGACAGATACCAAACCAAATTACCTGGGATCTCAAATTACCTTTGATTCAGTCTGACACTCTTGACATGTTTTGACCAGAATCCTATTCTTTTTTCCCCCAATGTAGTGCAATCCCCATGGACAGAGTGATGCTCCTGGGCCTTGTTGATCTCCACCTGGCAACCAGAGGCTGTTCCAGTGCTTCAAATGGCACTTTTGCACTCCTGCAATAGTGTGTCTGGATATTTGCATTAGGTTTCACATGAACACATTGCACACATGCACACACATGCACGGAAACGGTGTACTGAATATTTGTAACTGTGTAGGACAGCACTGTGTTTCAACTTGTCACTAGTGCTGATACACCTTGTTGGAAAGGTACCTGAGATTTCCATAGCAACCAAGCCGCACAAGATGATGTAAACAGATGCTACAGCTTCCTTTTCCAGAGATCTAAAACTAGCTTAGAACAGTAAGGAAAAGAAACCCCAAAACTGATTCAGATAATGATAGAAACTGTGATGATCCGTGTAGCAATGTCTGGCTGCTGGTTTTCCTTCTCTCAGAGCCCTGTTGAGTTATCCACTCCCCCAGCTGGGCTCTAAATGTCATTTCTATATATGCAGGTCCTAAAGACTTCGAAAGAAGCTTGGCAGGACAGCAGAAAGAGGAAGGATTAATTCTGTCCCATATGGTGCTTCAAGACATTCACTTTATAGAATGGTAGTGTTTTCCATATTTTAACTGCATATCACTTGAGCAATTTTAGCAAGCCCTGGTGGCCAAACCTGTACCCCAACATCCATAATGGGCTTGACCAGGAATGACACAACTGAAAATAAAAAGAAAACCCAAAATTGCCTAGATAAGAACTTCTGGGTTTTATGTTTCATGGGTTTGGGGAAAGGATTGGACATCCCCCTAACCATCCTCCACACACATACAAGATACTTTGGGGCAAAGCATTTGGGGCCCTAGTGCATATAACCTCAGGAGTACTGCAAACATGCACCTGGGATCTCATAGTGCCTATAACAACACTTTGCCATTTCCATGCATGTGTTCGGGTGGGTGGAGAGCAGCACTGTCTAATAGAGATGGGCACGACCAGGAAAAATGACGTTTCAAGTTGTCGTGTGTCGGAGCCGGCCCGTTTCGGCTCGTTTCCGGTTGTCACAAAATTTTTCAAAAAATTGTCATTTCGTTTGTCGTCTGTCGTTAGTACTGGTTTAGGGGGGTAGGGTAGCGGGCTCCTGGAGGCACCTCTCTGGGGTGGGTGCCTCCTCTGGCCCACTACGAAGGGAAGGCATTTAGCGGGCTCCTGGAGGCACCTCTCTGGGGTGGATGCCTCATCTGGCCCACTACAAAGGGAAAAGGAAGGGTACATGACCGTGTAGCCATTGCGTACCAAGTGGCACTGGCAGAGGCACCTCTCTTTTGGGTGCCTCTACTCTGACTCACTAAGAAGGACAGCATACTGGCATACAGGTTTGGAGTTTTTTGGAACTTTGGACTGGTGAGCGAGGTGAGAGAGGAATGCCTCTGCTGGGCGCCCTATGGCTCACTAAGAAGGGAAGTGTACTTGTGTGTAGTGCAATGCGAGTACAGATCTGGCTTAGGGTTGGGGTTAGGGCAAGGGCTAGGCTTAGGGTTATGGGTAAGGTTAGGGTGAGTTAGTGGGCTGCACCTCTGGGTGTCTCTGACCCACTAAGAAGGACAGTGTACTGACGTATGGGTTAGGGTTCGGGTTCGGGTTAGGGCTAGGGTTAGTGGGTTTTTTATGCCCGACTGGCACATCCCAGAAGTCTCAGTCAAAACCTGGCCAAGTGGCCATGTGATTGGTGGAATGGTTCCAAAAACTTGCATGGTCCCATCCCATGGCCAGCCCATCACTGCGCAGGTGTAAAAAATAAAAATAAAAATAAAATAAAATAAATTCAATGGGATTGGAGACAGATGTTTATTGCAAGAAAAACCCACTGGTGCTACTGTAAAAATTCAGGCAGTTAAAATACCTAATTTTCGCATGTTTCTGTGTGGTGCTTTGGTGGGTTTTTGGACCACGATTTCAAAAAAAAATATTGCGGTCACCATTTTGGATCCCCCCACACAGCCTGGCATGGCGTGACGACAAGGATGCCCCCCACCAGAGCAGCCCAGGACAAGGGGGGGAGGCCGGGGACCACCCCCCCCCCAGAAACCACCCCTCTGGTAGGTGCCCTCACTCAGGCAGGCATATTTTTGCCTGCTTTTTTGGCCGGGAATCGGGGTGTTTTTTAAAAAAGCTTTTTTTCTGTGCTGCTTGGCATCGCGCGATCGCCGCGATGCCATGAACGACAACAACAGATCAGACCCAATTTTTCTTTTCTGTTATTTTTGTTTGTTTAGCTGGGATGGCAGTTTAAACCTCATCAAGAAAACGTCCCCAGAGGTGTGAAATGATTTTTTTTTAATCTACACTTGCACAGCATGTTTGTGCACAGCCATATAGTGAAAAGAAAGATTTCTTATTTAAAATTTGTAGGGTGTCCCCCGCCCTCCCTGCTCCAAGGCTTCTACTTTTTTCAAAAACAGATCCATTTGTATCACTTCATGTATATGAGCACTTGAACCAATGCAGAAAAGACTCTTCACTAGCACACACTCAGGAAGTGTAGCAAGACTTTCTACTTTTTCCCCAACAACTAAGGGTGAGCAAAGCCAGTCTCAGTAAGCTGAGTTTGTTTGATTTTTTTACAGCTTAGAAATGGTGAGCAAAGCCAGCAGGAATTTTCTTTCTTTTTGTAAAACTGTTTGGTGTCAATGCTGAGAATGAGAAAAGGCAACAAAAAGGAAATCAGCAGATTCTTTGTGTTTACAGCTTACTGAGTAGCTGTCCTGAAGCTGCACCACCTGATGAGTTACAAGACAGCTACACTAACAAGATGTAAACAAGTCTTTTCTGTGTGGCAAGCTGTGAGGCTATTGTTTAGCTGACCTGCTCCACTGCCCATGAGAAACAATGACCCTCATGCTTAATTGGAATGAAAATGGCTGTAGCAGTTAATAACTGGTGGCCAGCACTAGGTTGGATCCATCTCATGGGGACAGAGGGCAGATGCTACACAATGTCACTCCATCATCTCAAAACAGTACCCTTCTTGTGAGATAACTTGGAATGACTGGTCATTTGAGATCTAAGGCACTCAGTGACTCCAAGCCATCCTGGGGTGCAGCATTGGCCTTCCCTGAGCTGGGACACCTCATCCTGTTGCCCCTGGATTCCCTTTGGGATTCCATGCCAATCAGTACATCACAGTTCCATACCTGGTGCTTTTTTCGACTGACGGGATCCATCCCAATGCCTAAACCACCACTGGGGTTGTGACAAATAAATCATCTTCAGCATTAAACATAACAACTAAAAACCTAAAGGCCAACTAATATAAACAGGGAATGGAGAGGGGGGGAACTCTCCTCACAACTGTCTGGCCCGCCCGTTCCCCCACCCACATCCTCTCAAGGGCTGGATACCCAGCATGCATAGCACACTACATGCTGGTCAATATGGAACACAGGAGATGCCCATTGGCCAGGCTACTTGGCATCATGTACGATGCCCTGTGGTCGCCGTCATTGCTTTCCCATTGGGGGTATAGGGACGACTGCTCATTGCTCAGCCAAAATGTGAGGTCATGGGTAAGTCTGCATCCCACTCTTTAATTTGAACTGATACAGAGAAACCCAAACTCACTAGTGCAACACAGTGAGTGAATGCAGCTGAGTTTACTCATATTTACTGAAACATTTTTTGAACAGGATTAGGCTTGCAGGTGTCTGCTCACAGGGGTCAAGTTTAGGATTTTTCCAAGTGGTTAGTGTCAAGATATGTAAAAGTTGATAAAACATATGTTATGTATATTTAACAGAATGTGTAAAGAGAATTGTAAAATGGAGGCAGTTAGATTCTGCTGTGTCATGATGTTAATCCACAAGTGTTAGAGATAAGTAATCACAGGCATGTTAAGTGATGAAGTGCAGGTGGAACTGATTGTAACATCATGATTTGTAATGGTTAGATCAGATTGCATCAGATTGTTAATTAGTGATTGCATCAGATCTTATGAGTGCTGATTAGTATAAAAGCACTAGCTTGCCATTTGTAACTTGGGGACTGTTATGGTGAGAACAGTTTACCCCACACTCTGTTTGTCTGTTTGCTATATTGTATATAATGCTTGGTTGTTATGCTGTGTATATTTTGATGTATATATGAATATATGAGTTTTTACTCTATTCGTTGTCATTGTCTATCTGTTAGCCTAACTCTGCAACCCTTTATATCAATACTGACATTTTATCTATGTTACTGCTGCACTGCTCAGTGGCAAACATATTTAATTATATATTATATGTAACTGCCCAGTTTAGTATAGAGTCTGCTGACAGTTAGAAGTGCAGAAAGCAACCACTCAGCTGCAAGTTGCATCAAAATGCAGTCTAGCTATTGAGAATAACTTTCCCTGGTGTTTCCCCTTCTCTCAGCATTCCTTCAATTAATGACTGATTTATACCCTTGCAACTTGATCTTGACACTCCACTGCTGCCTACATTAGAGACAACACACAAGTATTGGGATTTAAATTGGGCCACAACTTTATTAAATCTTTTAAAACTGTAAATAAAAAGGGGGCATTCATAGTGCAAATAAATTTGGCTATATTCCAGTTAAGCATAGTGCCATAATAATTTTGGTGAGTTCATACCTGGGAATGTGCTGTTGTACTTAAACAGCCAATTTCCCTTCTTGGGGACTAACTCCCCATGGGGCAGCCATAAACAGTTTTTTCAACCTGTTATCTTATAACAACTAACCTAACACTAACCTGACCTGTTAACCTTAACTTAGAAGGCTGCCTCTTTTTCTTACTGGGAGAATTTCTATGAACTCACCTGCTATCAAACTTCTTGCACTACCTACCGTTGTGACTAGTTAAACATGAAGAGCCCTGCCTAATCCAGGTAAGAGAATGGGATGGGCAAAGCACACTGCCAATCAAGATGATAGTCAAAAAAATCCCATCCGGCACTGAAGCAACCAGCTACACTCATTCTCATGACCTCTGGGTGGGTGGGTGGGTGGAGAGCTTTGCCAAACAGCCAATAGGATGGGAGGCTCTTCAACGCCTTCTTTTAAAGGCTGCAGAGCCCAGATATTTCGGTTAATCACATGGGTGCCTTTTCATGCTGATTATGTAGGACGGGACTGCAAAGCATCCCCAGGTTCATACAAGCCTCCTGGAGTCAGCATTCTGAAGGCAACGCCCACCATGTCAAGACCCTTTTTATTTCTGATTTTGGAGGAATCTAGTGTCTGCCTCCTAGTGCCTCAATGCGGGCTACAGATATATTTGCATTGAGTACAATGTATTTTATGAGCCACATATGAGGTTTGTAGATTTATACAACCCTCAGATGTGGGTGTAACAATCTCTCAGAGAAAACAATACATGGTGCTCTCAGCATTTACAGCTTTAAAATATAAATAACCCTGACAAGTGTCAGGAGGAGCTTTCTCCCTCTTGCTGATGAACTACAAGACTGACACTTTTCCCAATCATCTTCAGTGTGTGGGTGGGGGGGAGGGGGAGAGAATTTCCTGGGGAATAACACCCGTTGAGGAACAACACATCCCTTTTAATGCAAAATTTACAAGGGTTGCACAAAGAATTCTTCTTTGGATTTTTAACACACACACACACATACACAGATTCCTAAAACGTTTTTTTAAAAATGCATCTCAATGAAAAAGAAAACATTTGATCTTTTTTTGCTCTTCCTTACTTGCAATAAATGAAGATTAATAATTCAGGAGATATACAGCATATAGCAGAATTTTGTTTGGAGATGCAAAAGAATGCTGTGTATTTTGGTTACATGGATACTCAAACATTAGAATGGTATTTAAAATTGCCTAGGTAATGGAGGCTCCGCACCAACTTGTTTGTGGGTGGGGTCCACTTTGCCGCCTGGCCGAACGAGGCCAAAGAGACGCCCTCGATGGTGCTGGCTGGGGGCAACAGAGCTTGCCTACTTAAGACACAGCGTGCTCCCAACCACCCCCATCCCCTTTTGAAATACATTCCCACCCAGCCGCCCTTACACCAAGGATGGAGAAGCTTAGCTGGTCACTACAGGGGCAGATGGAAATTTTTGATGGACAGTCAAATTGGCCCTGAGTGACCACGAGTTTTCACACATCCCTTCATCCTTAGTGTGGCATGGGCATGGTCAAGCCACCTTGCCATCGGTCACAATTGGTGGTAGTGCAAGTGGTTGCCTAAAACCCAGCAGGTCCCTCCCAAATAGCGTACCTTCAAGATGCCAGGCAGTCCTCAGTTATAATTAGTTAACATAGCAAGAAGCCCTAAACAATGGCCCAGTTAGCAAAATGAGGACTGCCAACGCTTAAGGAAATTCACCCGGGTAAGGATATTTAACTAACGCATGGCACCTTACCCAGCAGCACACCACCTGCATGTTGAAATGGGAGGGACTGAGAATTTTAACACCATTACAGCTAACACTTGCGCTATGGCACAGTCCCTCTGTAGTTCCCAGTTAATAGAGTTAAATAAGAGTTAATTGTTTTTATCAATAAATTTTGCCCCTTATTAAATCCCAAACTTTGTGTTACCTCATTATTTCAGTCTGGGTGGGCGAGGTACTCTCCATATTACATTACTGAACATTATATTTTAGCATTGTCTGAAAAGACAGCCTACTTACAAAATACGTAAGGCAGCTACTTACAAAATAAGCAACTTTGGCAATGATCGTTTGTCTTTTCACTTATCCTTCAATTAATTTGCTCCATGTTTTAAATAATTCCTAGTACACATCAGGTATCTGTCCTACCAGCGCAAGGTTCTATTGGTTGCTACTGGCTTTCACACATATCTTTCCAGTTCCATGCAAACACAAATAAATAGGTAAAGGCTGAGCTAGTTAGAACTGCCTATGCACTTAATGCTCTTTTGGAATGAACCCCCACCAAAGGCAAACCCATTACTTTAGACAGTGAGATAGACCCAAGCTTGACGGTAACATCTGAAAAATTCAATAACTTGAGTCTTTGATTAGAATATTAGCTTCAGCATTGACTTAGCTTTGCAAAGTATTATCTAGCTAAACTGCTTACACTTGCAGAATTGGGCTTAAGGCAGGGTTTTAAGATCTATTTTGAAAGATTATTTTATGGCTCATTTTATGTACAGCCAATGTAAAACCACTTCAAATTGTGCTGTCCACATAATGTGTGTGAGTGGATGTATGTGAGTGGAATTGAGCAATATCTAGAAATACTAATAATCTTCTGACATTGTTATCTTTATTTTATAGCTTCTATTTTACCCCTTCATCCCATCATTTTAATCCATAGCCTATTCTTCTGTTTCACAGGACTATAAAATATAGATAAACTGCAGTTAATCCATTATTAAAATGGACTAATTGGGTAAAAAGCCAGGGTTATAAACCTTATGAATAGCTCTATAATTTTAACGTTGCCTTAACTGTTCTCCCAGTTTGTATAACATTTTATGAAAATATGTTTATCTTTCATCAAATCAACCATCACCAATTAAACAGAATGATTATTTGGATTTATTTAAGTCTACTATTTTGACCCATTGTAGCCCTATGGCTCATGGTGTAGTGTAGGCCTGCCCAAAGTCCGGCCCGGGGGCCAAATCCGGCCCGTCAGGCCATTCTGAGTGGCCCATGGCTGGCTGGCCTGCCCCTCCCTCCCCCTCCTTCACCCCATGTTTTGTTTTTTAAAAAATCTTCTGCCAACACTGGCACCTCCGGGAAGCTTGAGGGGCTGTGCGGGCCGGCCGGTGAGCAGAAGCTTGTGGGGCTGGGGGAGAGGGTAAGGGGGCGGGCCACCACCATCAGCAGCACTGCCGGGAAACTTGTGGGGCTGGGCGCGCACACTGGGGTGGTGCGTGGGTGGGCCGCTGCCACCGGCATCACTGGGAACCTTGTGCACCTAGGCGCGCATGCAGGGGTAGCAGGGTCGGAGAGCAACCGGCCCCTGACACATTTTCAGCCACCAAATCTGGCCCTCCTTAGAAAAAGTTTGGGCACCCCTGGTGTAGTGCATAGAGTGATAGACTAAACTGGGTTCAAATTCTTCCTCAGCCATGGAAGATCACTGGGGGATAAAACCACTTTTTAATCATCTCTCTTTCCTATTAGGCCCACTTGACAACATATTACATACAACTTTCTTTAAAGATACTTGGGTTTGAAGGTAAGGAGCAGCAATGTGCACATGTTTTAAATGAGAGGTGGTGAGCAATAGTCTGAATTCTTCTTTTTCTTTTATTTTACTTTAGGAAATAAGCTTTAGCCACAACTCTTTGCTCTGAGCCAAAGCTCTTGGGTTTTTCCCTCCCATCAGGGAAACATTTCTGTGAACCGTTGCTAATTTGGTGGCATCCCTACTATGGATGTGGATATACAGTAATGGGCAAAATGAGAGGCTTGGACAAGGCGGAGTAGGGTCCAGTAGGCAGTAGGATTCTTTGCTTCACAAGAAAGAATGTCTTCCTGTATGTACTAGAGCCAGGTCTGGCTTTCAAGATGGATTATCTGGGTGGCTGCCCAGAGTACCATGCTGAGGGGTGAATCAAAACTAATCTGAATATGCTGCATACAAAACATGGGGGCTGTGTTTTTTACTGCACTATCTGAGTTGAGCTTGATTGGCCAGGAAGGAAGGAAGGAAGGAAGGAAGGAAGGAAGGAAGATTATGTTGTTGTGGGAGTACTAGCTACCAGGGCTGCAATGAATCTGGGAGTGGGACATGTGTCCCAGGTGCTGTGCTATTTATTGTTGTTCAGTCATTGTGTCTGACTCTTCATGACTCCATCGACCAGATCATGCCAGGCCCTCCTGTCTTCCCTGTTTCATGTTAGTTCATGTTAGTTGCATCGATGACACCATCCAACCATCTCATTTTCTGCCACCCCTTCTTCTTTGCCTTCAATCTTTCCCAACATGTGGGACTTTTCCAATGAGTTATTTCTCCTCATGGGGTGGCCAGAGTACTGGAGCTTCAGCTTCAAAATCTGCCCTTCCAGTGAACATTAAGGGTTGATTTCTTCCATGATAGATATGTTTGATCTCCATGCAGTCCAGGGGACTCTTAGGAGCCTCCTCCAGCAACACAGCTCAAAGGCATCGATTCTATAGTGATCAGCCTTCTTTATGGTCCAGCTCTCCCATACATCATTACTGAACAAAACTATTGCCTTGACTATCCAAACTGTTGTTGGTGGGGTGATATCTCTGGTTTTTAAGATGCTGTCTAGTTTTGTCATCACTTTGCTCCCAAGAAGCAAGCTTCTTTTGATTCCATCACTGCAGTCACCATCTATAGTGATCATGGAGCCCCAAAAAGTAAACTCTGTCATTGCTTCAATTTCTTCTCCTTCTAATTCCCAGGAGGTGATGGGAGCAGTAGCCATGATCTTAGTTCTTTTGATGTTGAGCTGCATCCTATTTTTGTGCTCTCTTCTTTCACTCTCATTAAAAGGTTCTTTAATTCCTCCTCACTTTCTGCCATCATAGTAGTATCATCTGTGTATCAGAGGTTGTTGATATTTCTTCCAGCAATCTTAATTCTGTCTTGTGATTCATCTAGTCCTGCCTTTTGCATGATGTACTCTGCATATAACTTAAATAGGCAGGGTGACAGTATACAACCTTGTCGTACTCCTTTCCCAATTTTGGACCAATCAGTTGTTCCATATCCAGTTCTGACTGCTTGTCCTACATATAGATTTCTCAGGAGACAGATAAAGTTGGTCAGACACTCCCATTCCTTGAAGTACAAAAGCTGGATTTTGAAGAGGCAGAGGAATGAGAGATCAAATTGCCAACATGCGCTGGATTATGGAGAAAGCTAGAGAGTTCCAGAAAAAACACCTAGTTCTGCTTCATTGACTACACCAAAGCCTTTGACTGTGTGGACCACAGTAAATTATGGCAAGTTCTTAAAATAATGGGAGTGCCTGACCACCTTATCTGTGTTATGCTTTGGGGAGGGGGCACCAAAATGACAAAACAGTATTTGATCACAGAATCCATGTTTGTCCTGGGTGACGCAGACCCTATTTGTCTATCTGCCAGCTACAAAATATAATTTTCCTTCCATTCCTTTTACATTTTCAGTTTTACGCCCCTTGTGTGAGGCAATAATCACTAAAACACAAACTTGTATACAGTACTGTGTTTTGGAGTCTTGAAAGGGGCAGCCAAAAGCTTTCAAATAGCTCATATGCATCCTATAGCCTAACCCCCAAAAAACTGACCTTTAGGGTATCCAGGCACTTCTTGCCAGGTCACTGTTGATCAAAGTACTGGCCATGTCCCAAACCTAGAAAGGTTTACAAACATCTAAATGTCTGTCTGTCTCCTTCAGGCCATCCCATCCTACACTTCTAGTTATTTCTGCTGAAGGCCTGTATCAAAATGCTGGAACCTCACCAAATCCAGCTTTAATGGAGTGCCAACAAACTCTTTAGCCAGATAAATCTCACAGGCAATCAACTTGTAGATCTCCTATATGGATGAGTACAACAGAGTCACGCTCATTATGAAGCTGTTAAAATATCCTGCATCCTGTTTCAGGGCTATCCTTGTAGCAAATGGTTCTCTGGAGCTCCTTCAAAAGTGTTTAAAACTAATTAATGACTCCAGAGCTAGCTGCTGTTTTAAATTAAAACATCTTCTAATAATTAGTGGACAATGGGGGTAAGCAGAGTGCTCTTTCCCTGCTTTGTATGTGTGAACAATTACCATTTCCTTTCTGCACACCCACGGCATCCTTATGTCTCTGAGTCTGCAGCTATAATGCTTTAGGCTGAGAAGATGGAATGCTTCAATTTCATGGATTTACAGAGACTGTCTAAGAGAGACTGTATTTCTTTATGAAGCACTTGGGACTTCATTCAGTAAAGAAATATACCTGGGCTTGTGTTGAATTTGCAGGGAATCATCCAATTTGTCTTGTTGGATCACATACTTTATTTTAGCAACACAGCTGGTTCTCTCTCTCTCCCTTTAATGAACATTTAAAGCAATTTGGAAACCAAGGCTAATTGAGTTATTGGAAGTTGGCTATCGAATCGGAAACTATCCTGTGGTTTCAACTTGTGTCATTTGCCCTCCTCTTCTGTACCCATCTCTGTCATTATACAACCAGTTAACAATGAATTTGTTTCCAGATTGTACACTCGGTGAGTCCTCTAAGAAGTTATCTCTTTGTTTCTCTGCTCCGGAAATGTTTCCGGCTTTAAACTCTTTGTGAACTATCATGTTACTGACTTTGATATCTTAAACTGTAAGGTATCAAGACAAGATGTCTGCAGGAGATGTCACTCTCTGTCGGATAGTGAGATATTTTAAAATCCATCTATATAGACATAATTTGTAGGAAACATTTCCTCTAGAATATTATGTGTTAACGTCAAACATGGCACCTTCACTATGCACATTAAAGAACATACTTGGACGTGGTACTGCATTCTGCAAAAGCACAGCATGCAAGATCACAGCAAGATCTCTACTTACCAAATATTTTACAATTTGTGGGAAACAGAATGAAATTTCCACGGTAGGAAGACTAGTTGTCATAGTAACCTGGCAACTACATTTGTGGAGCCATGCCAATCTTTCAGTTGGCAATTCTGGAGCTGAAAAATATTAGATGGTTTTTTTAAAAAACAAACAAAAAGCTGTCTTGATAGGGTGATATGCTAACAAATCCTTAAGGCTATAGGACTTCGAGTATATCTTCAGAAGGCAAGACTCACTGATGTAGACAATAATGCTAGAAAAAGGCATCAGGGTAAGAGGAAAGTTAATTGTGAAACAGACTGACTCAATAAAGGAACCATGGTCTTGAGTTTGCAATGACAGAATCTGCTAGAGGTCACTAATTTATAGGGTTGCCATTTGTTAGAAGCTAGTTGATATAACAAAATATTTCATTCTCATACAGGAATTATTTTAGCCTTGATGAGAGGTAAACGTGGACCATATAATATGTGCAGAATAGAAAAAAAGCATGCAAGTAGGGATGGGCACAAAATGAACAATTAAATGCTGTTTTGTTGTATTGTTACGTAACAAAACAAAATGAAACAAGGAAGCGGCATTTCGTTACAGATGAAATGAAATGGTGCTTTTTAAATTGAAACAAACCATTTTGTTTCATCTGTAAACCGGCCCTTTACCTGCTGGTGTCCTGCTGCCGCCACTGCTGAAACCACCTAGCCAGTACGGAGAGGGCAAGAGCGGGCCCATTATCCTGTTGGGTCGGCTTTCCAATGTGCGGATCGGAGGCACAGCTTTTAGCTGGCTCCGGTCCTTCCTTTGTGGCCATTCCCAGCATGTTAAGCTGGTGGAAGAGTTGTTGGCTCCTTGGTCACTCCCTTGTGGAGTACACCAGGGGTCGACAATCTCCCCCATGCTGTTTAACATCTATATGAGGCCGCTGGCTGAGGTCATTAGGGGATTAAGAGTTTGCTGTCATCAGTATGCTGATAACATGCAGCTCTATCTATCCTTTACCACCTCTGCAGCAGTCCTGCCTGGATGCAGTCATGGAATGCACCAGGATCAACCGGCTCAGACTCAACCTGGAGAAGACTGAGGTTCTGTTTTTAGGGGCATCCTCTGCTGGGTACACTAGCCCTCTCCCCAGTCTGGAGGGTATTACCCTTCAGCCGGCAGATAAAGTGAGGAATCTGGGAGTGGTTTGGGATCCAACCTTATCCCTGGAAGCCCAGGTGATGGCCGTCTCCAAGTCCACCTTTTTTCCATCTCAGGCAGATTGCCCAGATCAGCCCATACCTCCCTGGGCAAGGCCTCCTTGAGAACAGTTGTGCAGGAACATGGACCTCAAAGATAGATTATTGCAATGCTCTCTACGTGGGGTTGCCCTTCACCCTTATTTGGAGACTACAGTGAGTACAAAATGCAGTGGCCAGACTGGTGGTTGGTGTGGGCAGATTGGTTGCCCGTTGCATTCTGAATAAGGTTCAAGGTACTGTTTTTGACTTACAAAACCCTCCACGGCTTAGGACCTGAGTACCTGACAGAGCGGATCTTCCAGAGGTCAACTGAGGTCCAACCCACCAGAATGTTGGAGGTGGGTGGCCACTCCCAGGGAGGCATGGAAACTGATTGCTCAAAACCAGGCCTTCTCTGTGGCTGCCCCTACACCCTGGAAGAAACTGCCAAGTGAATTCCACCTAGCACAGTCCCTGCCGGCCTTCATAAAAGCTCCGAAGATAGTGTTGTTGTTGTTTTTTGTAACATATAAGCCACCATCTTGCCTGATTATTTTATCATTTTTGTTTTTTAAATTTTAATTATTGCACTATATGTTTGATATTTGCTTGTTTTTTATTGATATCTATATGACTGCTGTAATGTGATATACACAGTGCCTTTCTAAGAGGATCCAGGGTGCTCACAAAGGCTCCATCAATATGTTCAAAGTTCCCAGGAAAGCCTGCAATAGTGTAAAAGGCCTCCCTGATTACTGGCAACTCATCTTCTGTGATGGGAGTTAAATAAACCACTAGCAGTGGTGAACTATGTCATCCAGCAAATCACCGAGAGCCTTGCTGGTGGATGTCTGGACACATCATGGGCCCTGCCCACACCCAGACAACAAATACAGTTACAGTACCTCTACTTATGAGTTGTTCAACTTAAAAGCATCCATTCAGAATGGATTACATTCGTAAGTAGAGGTGCCGCTGTACTGCCTTAGTCACAAACTTTTTGGAGAACAGATATGCTACACTTTGGTTGGAGTGACCCCTGGAGCATCACAGACAATGCTGCAGACTAGGCTCTACTCAGGACCTAATTTCATTCCCAATGGACTCAGGTAGATATCTTAAAGTTGACTCAGTCTTTCATCTTTCTGCGGTCAGTAAACTGAGTACCCATCTCACTGGGGAGGGGCAAAACAATGTGTTGAACAGCATATTTAAATTGTGAACTGCCAAGAGAGTGCTTTAAGGACTGTAGGTGGTCTGTAGGCAGCACAATTTATCTATTCTGACCATTGTCCATGGCCTTGGCTTGTCGGAGGAGAGGTGCCTTTTGAGAGGGAGCAGGTGCTGATATAGGAGGATGCTTCCAGAGAGTTTCTAGGAGCTCCCCTTAAACATATCCTAAGTGGCATAGAATTCTGCCACCTGCCAGCGGCAACCCTGCATCTTTTCCACATTTATGCTTTTGACACTCAGATTCGTTGGCTGTGGGATGACCATAGCTGAGCAGGTCAAGGCTTCCCAACTGGCAGGCAACGGAGAAGTTAAAACTGCATGAACTAGATGCTCAGGACCATGAAATAAGACTAAATGGCTGGGCTGGGCCAGTGGCTGATGAAATGAAGAAAGGCTGATTTGTTGAGCCTTCCCAAAATATCATTGAGCTTGGGTTCCACTATTGCTCAGTGACTGCTGCACACAAGAGATGGAATGAAACATATTCAGAACACTAAAAGTGAGCCAGAAAATACATTCTTTCTGGCAATGGCCCCCAAGGAGGTCATTCTCAAGGCTTTGCTACCAGAAGAACATCTTCTGGGAGCAATCATCCTTGTGGCTGCTGTCAACTGTGTCATCCTCTTGCTGTGAAGGACACTTACATCAATGCTTTTTGCACCTGCTTCCCCCTTTGCGTGCTTACTCTACACACTGCTTTTTTCACCTAACCACTACATGCTGCTTTTTAGACTGTGGTATGTGTACGTGTGTATAAATAGGAGAGGAAGAGAGACTTGGGAGATACTCTGATTGCACCAGGTGCAGCAGAAAGGGCTTCTGGGCAATGACCGCACAAAATAATGCTGCAGTGGGTTTCACACCAGCTGCAGAAAAGGCTTGCATTTGGGCGAATTACCACATGGCGTCTTTAGCTGTCCTTTTCATCTTCCATTCTGCAGATGTGTTTACCTCCTGTAGAGAGGGCTCAAACTCATTGCTCATTGGTTGCTGTGTGGTGTTTTGGTCTGTGCTGGCTGCCAGCAGATGAAAACTGCTGGATAGCTCAATGGTTTAGGTCTCTGGCTGCAGAGCCAGAAAATGGGGAGTTCAATTGCCCTCTGTGCCTCCTTAACAAGGGCAGGAGTTGATGATCCATAGGATCCTTTCCAGCTCAGCAGTTCTATGTCCTTAATGATGATTGGTAGTTATCAGTCCAGTTTCCATGGTGATTGTTCTTGGCCTGAGATTTTTTTTTTATCCCTCCTTCCCAGAGCTGGGAGGAGTTTGGATACAAAATAGCCTCAGCTGCCCAGCAAGTGGATCACCTGGTTTAGGATGGTACCCCTAGTCCTGCAGTGTGAGCATGCTTGGAAAGGAGATTTTTACTCCTCTGTCATCACC
>JAHTLZ010000348.1:18586228-18599747 GCA_023846285.1 Phrynocephalus versicolor
AAAAGAACTAGTATGGAAACCAAACCCTTATCCCTCAGCTTGTCGCTGTGCCCTCAGGATATTTTGGTCAGGATAAGCACACTGCCACTGCCTCCATGTGCATTCTCTCACCAAATGTGGGTGAAACATTATTTTATATTGTGCATTAATCTTTATACAGTTACAACCCAAAGGTCTCTAAAACTTGAAAGTTAATCCTTACCGCTCGTTCTCTGCTTCTTCCCATCCTCCAGTTAATGGATTATGCTGAATGACAAGTCTACTTCACAGGAGGACACTTCACAGTTGTCTTGGCCTTGTAAGAAAGCAAGCCTATGTTTTCACCTTGTCCCAGTTTATCCTTTTTAGTGTGTTTGGATTGAAAGTGTACCTTCTGAGGAACTTTCATATATATATATATATATAAGATATATATAAGGTTTCAGACTCTTCATTGCTTTTATCAACTTTAAGTGCAGGATGTACGTGTACTCCCGATGCTCTAATGAACTGAAGCCATGTAAAGAAATGAATGGATAAGCACGTTTATCTGGCCTTCAGAATGAACACTTCATTTAATGCTTTTGCTGTCGACAGTTGTGTTTGCCCTCCCTTGTATGTTATTATTACTTTCTTTTTTTCTCTCATTTTAAAATGTTAAAGACTTCCTTGAGTGATGTCTGTTGTTCCAGATTGCAGTAGGGCTGTGCCTATTCCTCAGTTTTCTTTCTGTGTTGTATGCATTTAACAAGCCAACATTCAGCCATATTAAGGTAAATAGCAAGAGATCTTTCTTCACTTGCTTTCTGAAAACAAGGGCAGTGGATCATAGAGGTAGAATCACAGAGTGGCAGGGGACCTTTTAGGCCAGTGGTGGCGAACCTTCGGCACTCCGGATGTTTAGGACCACAAGTCCCACACTCCTTTGTCGTTGGCAGTACTGGCTTGGAATTCTGGGAGTTGTGGTCCAAAACATCTGGAGTGCCAAAGGTTCGCCGCCACCACTGTTTTAGGCCGTCTTGTACAATCCTATAAAATAAATCTAGATTAAGAATGTTTTTAAACAAGCTCTGTGTTCCCTCATGAATGGGGCTGGTTCAAGAGCCCTTGTGAAAGAATATAGTGCAAGCATGTCCAAACCTCAGCCCTCCTGATGTTTTGGACCACAACTCCCAGAATTCTAAGCTTAGATTACAAATGGCAAAGGACTGTGGGAGTTGTGGTCCAAAGCATCTGGAGGGCCGAAGTTTGGGCATGCCTGATATAGTGACAGGAAACAGAAAAGGCAACCATGTGATCCACTCATGGAAAGAGAGTTGAGACATACCTCTACTGGATCACTAAAATGTTACAAATAAGGTAAAGTTTCAGGTTCTATAGAAGTTATCAGAGGTGGTGAAGAGTTTTAGGGAGTTGAAAATATTCCTTGTGTGACCTCTGAATGATGTAATGAAGTAAGTACCAAATTACCCAGCACAAAACAGTAAAAGAAAATGTTGGAAGAGTAAGGAAGATTGAAACACGCTGATGTCTGATTGTATTAAAAGGAGCAACTACTCATTCACTTGAACAGTATCTTGTCTCAAGATAACAAAGGGGATGATATATCTGTTAACACAAGTCCTGCAGGTATATAGAGATATATTTTCAGCTTTGATTTTAGTGGAGGAACTACTGAATCACATTGCATAATTGGGCTGCCCAAAGCCAAGGAGGAGGCATTAGCACAACAATACTAGAGTTCTACAGTAGGGATAAGAAAACCTAGTCTTTTTGTTTTCTCCTGAGCTCACATTTTCTAATACTTCAAGATCTTTCCATTTCAAATATGAAGCAACAAATTACAGGAACTGAAACAGAATTCTTTCTCACCAGTGTTGGCCAAATTCCACAGATGCTGGTATTCGAAGAATACTGTTTCTAATGTAGTTGTTAGAAGTGGGGACAAAGAGGCAAGATCACAGAGATGGCTATAAACATTTGTTTGCATTGCCTCCTTTCATATGCACTTGAAAAAAAAGTCTCAAAATTTTCAATTGCTAATATGAACACATTTGTTAATACCCCCCCCCCCAAAAAAAATGATGTGAGATACCTTATCCTTCTCTAGGTCACTAATGCATTCATTAAAACCCATGAGATGCTATTTTATAGACATTTATAAAGCAACTATTGGACTAAGAGACGGATGAGCTAAGTATGATCTGCAGGATTCATGCTGTTCCCAGGACCCGAATGTTCTCTCAGCCTCCATGCTCAGCTTCTGTTTTCAAAAAAAAAAATGGTTCAAAATTTCCCTTTCTCCAGTCATGTGGGAGGCACTTTTGCCATGCCCTTGTACTTCAGAACTAGTACTGATGACTAGAAGTCATGACTGTGTTTTTTCCCCACCAGTGGAGGGACTGATAGGAACAGATGCCTTCTCCATTTCAGGGTTGGTTATGTGCTCTTATGTCGAGGAGCAGACCCTGCTGAATTTCATAGACCACAGAACACAAGGATACTATCGCTGAGAAATCCATACATCTAATCTATAATGGGTTCAGGATTAAAATGAGAACTATATCAAAGATGGACTTAGGTACAGAAAGATAGAAAGACTGGCTGTGAGTTGGAATGCACTTAAAATGAAATCTAGAATTCAAGGTGTGAAAAGATGGATGCTGGCCAAAAAAAACAACAGAAAGGAAGCGATGTGAAAGGAGATGAAAAGACAAAAAAAACCCAGCAAAAATATCAGGGGTCTAATTGGAAACCATTCCTATTTGGAAATCTTAGAGAAAAGTTTGTTTGCAGCAGGGATCTAATTATTGTGCCTTGTTAAAAGGGCATTTTGACCTCCCAGCTACAATGTGCTCTCAAGAGATTGATGGAACTTTTATATCATAATTCATTAAGCCTGATGTTTGTTCTTCTTAAAATACTTATTTATTTTAATTATCTTCTTTTGGGTTTAACGATCAAGCAGATGTTTGCTGAAATTTTATTTTGAAACATCATAAAACTCCCATCATCCTCTTGACCCTTTGGCATAATCGGCTTTCTAACGTCCAAGACCCATGTCATCAAAACAATCAATTCATTCTATTGCATTAGTATTAGAATGCAGCTTCTAGCTGAGCTCATATGTCACAGTTATGTCTGGACACAGAAATAATGAACTGTGTGTGAAAATGTCTGGAGAATATAATCTGTCTCGAGGACAAACTACAAGGATCAGACATTACAAATAATATACTTCATACAAAGTAAAACCCTTTGAAGCAACAGAAGGGGGAAATTTATTCAGCAACTTTGCTGAACAAGAAATGGCACCCCTCAGAACTTACTTTGTAGTGGTGAGAATGTAGGAGATGGTGCCAAGTCAATGGGTGTGTGCCTTTCAACACACTGGCTGCAGCCTGAAATCTAGAGATATGGAAGATCACAAGATGCCATGTACAATCTCATGAGATATAATTTCACAAACTGAAATTTTACTGGGGTACAAGACTACAGAGCATCAGGCAGTGCAACACACCCTGTTGACCACTGAGTGGTTGATTTTCACACTCGGACAGGTTACAAGATACCTTTTATGAACCTAGTTTTTTTTCTGTTCATGCTACTATTGGACTAACCATACTTGTGCATGACTGTGAAGGTCATGGGGAGCAAGAAGGAGGAGGTGTAGAAGACTGACTCTGGAGATAAGGATCAGAAGTGGGCAGGTCTCCACCTGTGGGTATCACCAGTGAAACATGGGGAATTTTCAGAATGGATTTCTTGAATCAAGCCTGTCCACCAATATGATGGCTTGGATAAACAGCAAGTAGACATAATTTGGATACTGAGTACCTTTCTATCTCCATTTATTGTTTCCACTTTACTTTTGTTTATATTTGATTGATATGGAATGAACACTCCTTTTGTATCCTGATAATTTTGGCCAGACTGCTCTCCTTCATCGAAGCAAAACCAAAATAAATTAAAATTGATTTTGCTCCACTTAAGTTCGTTCATTCATTCATTCATTCGTTCGTTCGTTCATTCATTCATTCATTCATTCATTTAAACAGAAGTATCTGCTGGTTTTGTTTTGAAAAGCATTCTGACTGAGTTTGTATTGGCAGCACTGATGTTCTGTCTATGGTGTTAAACCTGTAATGCCACTCTGATGAAAGAAGTTACCATTCAGTGCTAATGACTAAGCTAATCCATAAACAGGCTCCTTTCTCCAAAGTGCCCAGGGCCATGTCAAAACATTTCCCACTTGAAAGCAACAACAAAATGTCTTCTTCCAAATACTGAAGCAAATCAGATTGAGTTTTACTTCCACACTGGCAGTAAAACTCCTGCTCTGAGGCTATGGGGCACAATGAATGCTGCCATTCAAGAGAGGGGAATAGCTGACAGCAATCCCCAAGTGTCTTCCACCTTAGATGATTCCTTCAATCTGCCTAATAGCAAGAGTGGGTCCCAAAATGGATATTTTCAGGTTTACATATGATATCCTTGTGATCTGCTCACATTATGTAAAGGCCTAAAGGGATGCAACACTACATTAAGATACCTCAAGGTACAGAAAATGGGGCTGCTGTACTGCTACAGGTCTAGATGTGGTGATTCTTTGCTTGTTTGGGCCGAAGACCATTCTCATACTTGCAATGAAGCAGCTCCCCATGGACCCCAATGTAGGTTAAAGACTGGTGAGAAATGAGTATTAAAACGGTATGTTGTACAGTGGTACCTCTTCTTACAAGTGGCTCTACTTACAAGTAATTCGACTTACAAGCTGAAAACCTTCCCCCTTTTCTACTTCCACCTTATGAATTTTAGATGCAGTTTGCTCTACTTATGATTCCCCCAGCGTTTGAAGCGGTGAGCACTGGGCAGCGTGTGTGTGTGTGGGGGGGGGCAAAACCCACTTGCCTCCCCCAGCTTCACCTTCCCCACCCCAGCTTTGAAGGCAAACGCTGGCCAGCTGGGTAGCGGGGGGGGAGGTGGGTATCGCACCCCCGCCTCACCCAGCTCTTGCCCAACAGCCTTGCCTTCCAGTGTGTGTGTGTGGGGGGGAGGCAGAACAGGCTTGCCTCCCCCACCCTTGCCTTCCCTTCCCAGGCTCATGGGGCACCAAATTAAAATTCAGTCAAGTGAAGGGGAGGAGGGGGAGGGCTGGATCCTTTTGAATTTGTCACAGCACCAGTGAGACTAGGTGTAGAGGATGAGGAGGAAGGATGGATGCTTTTGAATTTGCTGCCACACGAGCACCCTTGCAGGTGCAGTGGCAAATTCAAAAGGATCTAGCGGGTGGAAGGGGCCATCCGCACAAACATGCACATACCTTCCTGCCACCCACCTGAGTCATGCCAACATATCCGATCGGGTGCATGGTGGTATGGCTTGGGCGGGTGGAAGGGAGGCACATGCATGCTGGCACAGCACACCCCTTCCACCCATTAATGCTGCACCAGCATGCACTGATCAGGTGCATGCTGGCGTGACTCGGGCATGTGGAAGGTGTGTGCATGTAGAGCTGTGCCAGCAAGCTCTGAGGGGTTCATGGTGGTGAGCTCATGGGTTTCAAAGGGCTACAGCCAAGCTGTCATGGCTCTAGCCCTTTGAAACCCACCCCCCACCACCACCTTTCCATAGGAATGCATTGAAATTTGTTCCCTCCAGAATGGATTAATTGATTTTCAATGAATTCCTATGGGGAAACAGTGCTCTACTTATGAATTTTTTTCTACTTATGGGCATGCACTCAGAATGGATTAAATTTCAGTATTAACTTCAAAATCCTTATGTGACTAGTAGCTCATCATTTATTTAAGTTGAAGGCAACTTCAGTAGTAACAACATGAGGCAGGTGTGGCAGGGGATCCAGCCTATTACCAACTACAGAACGAACCCTGGTGCTGTTGAAGGGACCCTTTGCTGGCAGAGGAGCTTAGCCTCTTCTTTGCCCACTTTGAAGTGGAGCCACCAAAGACACCTACATTACAGCCACCAGGCCACAGTGGCCCCTCACTCACTGTGGAGGAGCATGAGGTGAGGCGTGTTCTGAGGGCAGTGAAGGCTGCTGGACCTGATGGCATCACTGGATGGGTGTTGAGGGACTGTATAGACCAGCTGGCCGGGGTCTTGACCAAGATCTTTAACTGGTCCTTACACCAGTCTATCGTTCCACCTTGCCTGAAGTCCTCAACTATCATCCCTCTGCCCAAAAAATCAATAATCAGCAGCCTTAATGACTACAGACTGGTTGCACTCACTCCAGTTATTATAAAGTGTTTTGAGAAACTGGTACATAGTCACATCATCTCCTGTCTTCCATCGATATTTGACAATTACCAGTTTGCATACAGGGCAAATAGATCTATAGAGGATGCCATCACCACCACTCTCCATACTGCTCTTCCCATCTGGAGCAGCTAGAGAGCTATGTGAGGCTGTTGTTTGTGGATTTCAGTTCTGCGTTTAATACTATCCTCCCCCATAGACTGATATCCAAACTAGAGGCACTTGGACTTTCTAATTCCATTTGTCTCTGGGTTTTGGACTTTGTCAGACCGCTCTCAGAGAGTTAGAGCAGGGTCCCCCATGTTCACAGTAGCCTCAACACCTGCTCCCCACAGAGTCATCTGTTGACCCCCCTGCTCTACAACCTCTATACACATGATTGCACCTCTACCCACACCAGCAACAAAATCATCAAGTTTGCTGATGACACCACTGTGATGGAGCTCATTTCCAGAGGGGACGAGTCCACCTATCAGGACAAGATGGAGCACCTCTGCACAGGGGCGTGGTGTGGGAAGGGTCAGGGAGCAGTGCAGCCCAGGTACAGCAATTAGGGGCTGCCAAATTGTCTACCGCCCCCCACCGCCACCTCTTCCTGCCATCTCCAACTCAGTCTGGCACGCCCAGGCGGAGCCTCCTCTCCACCACCACCTCCGCGTTCAGCCTCGATGCCTCCCTGGACCTTGCCACCGCCTTGGCCACAAGGGTGGCCCAGCTCGGCACCCCGTCTGCCTGGTGGCATGTGAATGGCCCCGTTGCTGCTGCACTGGATTATGGAGTGGGATCTGGGGGCGCCCTGGCCAGGGCTGCTGCTGCTGTGGCTGGAGACACAGGGTGCCACTGAGGGGAGCAACCGGGGGGCTGGCCAGGCATGGGGGCAGCTGCTGCCCTCCTCCTACCAGGCCCTGTGCAGCACCATCTCCACCCTGGCATGCCTAGACTTCTACTGGTGACGTGGCAGGGCAGGGGTGGAGGGGGTGGCAGGTCATCTTGGTGAGGCTAGATGTTACAGTGAGAGGGCAGGGGAATCACACTCCCTGGCTTGGAGCTGCCTGGGGGGGGGCTTGGCAGGGCAGCCTGTCTGACCAGTAGCCTGCTTGCCAGTGGGGAGCACCGCCACTGTGCTCTGCTCCATCTGAGGTGATGGGGAGGGCTGGTGCTACAGGAGGAGGGGACACACTCCGGATGGCTCAGATGGGCTGGGTGTTACCATCGAGCAGGGTCTGACCTGGAGTGATAAGACCACTGCTTTGGTAACAAAGGCCCAGCAGAGAACATATTTCCTCAGACTCTTAAAGAAAAACAATCTGAGTGAGAGAATGCTGGTGTCCTTCTACCAATGCTCATTGAGAGCATTCTTACATACTGTATCTGTACTTGGTTCTCCAGTTGCACAGTCATGGATAGAAAAGCTCTCCAGAGGGTCATAACCACAGCCCAGAAGATCATTGGTCACCATCTCCCATCTCTGGAAGAACTATACAGTTCCCATTGCCTTAAAAAAGGCAAATAACATTCTACAGGATTCATGTCATCCCGGACATAGTCTGTTTGTACTTTTGCCTTCAGGCAAGACATACAGAGAAATAAAAAAAAAGAACAGACAGACTAAAAATAGTTTTTATCCAAGAGCCATAACCATCTTAAATCTTGCAACCAAATAGTGTGACCTTGACCTTGAGGAGTTGTGAGGGATGTATATGAGTGCTTTTAATTCTTTTTACCTTTTAAATGTATTTTTTTCTAATTTTAGTTTGTTTCTTCTCACACCTGGGATAGCTTTCAATTTCATTTTACTAAGTACAATGACAATAAAGTATATATTCTATTCTATTCTATTCTATTCTATTCTATTCTATTCTATCCTATCCTATCCTATCCTATCCTATCCTATTCTTATTATTTCATATTGTAACATAATAGCTAAGGTTATTAATTGGGCCATCTAAGGTTGACATGTTAGCCACTAACAACCTAGGCTGGTACGTAGCTACCCCGGAGTTAGTGCCATTGAGTTCAGTGGACTTTCTTCTGAGTAAGAGTGCATGTGAGGAGTAGTGTTTTATTTTCCCTATCATTGTAGAATAGCTAATTTTGTGAATTAGGCCATTCTAGGTTGACATCTTAGCTGCTAACAGCGGCTTAGCCGCTAACAGATGGTACATATCTACTCTGAGATAAGCAGCATTGAGTTCAATGGGCTTTCTTCTCCACGAAGGAAGAAAATGTATAGTAGAATGCATAGTATCCTTAACAAACAGCTTCTAGATCCAACTTTACATCTGTTGCACTGCAGTCAGAGTTTTTATCTACCTTGAACAACTGGTATATGGATTACCAAGATAATTTGTATGATATGTTTCAAGGGGAAAATGCCATATAAATGCTAATTTAATAACCAAGAAATGCAATTCATGGTACTTTAACATGTATTTCTTAAGCTTTGCAAAATGAAAGTATCCCACATTTTCTCTCTTTAGTCCATTTTCATTGTGCATCATCAATTTTAGGTATTGGAGATCTTAATTGATTTAGCTCGCTATTATCCTCTCAAAGTGAGATTATTAAAAGAAAACCTAATTATAGCAAAATCTCATTAAAGAAAGATTACAGAATGGATGCAATAATTGAAAACCGTTAAACATTCATACATAGAAAAATGAGAGAACACTTGAATGCAGATTTGCGATTTGATTTCATCTGTTGCTTTCTTGCAAGAAAACTATGACTGAATTTGTAATGAATCAGATTGGTATCAAAATCTAAAGATTTATCCGGTATACAAACATGCAACACTCTCTTCTCCCTCAAGTAATTTTACCAGGATTACTGAATCTCTTTCTTCTGGCTTCATCATTGTCTGGATGTTTTATCTAATCAGGAGCTTTCTACTAGGACAAATTCACTAGCAACAGGCATTCTGCACATTTTTAGAAAAAGATGTGGAGTACAGCCTACAGGGCTGCCTAGATGCCCTAAGTACATCCGATCTCGCCTGATTTCGGAAGCTAAGCAGGGTCGGCCCTGGTTAGTACTTGGATGGGAGACCACCAGGGAATACCAGGTGCTGTAGGCACCTGGAGTAGGAACTGGCAAACTACTCCAGTATTCCTGCCAAGAAAATACCATGGACGTGGAGTCATGAAGGGTCGGTCATGACTGTAACGACACAACACACACACACACACAGCCTGCAGAGCCTTCCCTCATGAGTCACCTGATGGGTGAGGGGCCCAGAAATATCTCCACTAAAGGCTAAATCACACTATGTGTGATTTTTGTGTGTGTGTGTGTGAAAATAAATAGAAGGGGAGGGCAAGCATCTTTTCCTATGCCTGAAAACCTCCAGAATTCATGGTTTTTGTGTCTGAGAAGTTGAGGGGCTCCCCTAGGTTTTGCTCTGTTTTCTATTCTGGTGGTGGTTTTGCCCAGTTTCAGTTGTAGGCTTGACTGCAGTGGTAGCTGTGGGGAATTTAGACTTGCTGCTCTAGGTGAATCTTCACAACTGAATCTTCATAATCCATTTGCTTTCGTGTTATTTGTTCATCAATGGAAATGCACTGGAAATGTTCTAACAGAAATGCCATTAATTTGACTCATTTTGAGCTTCTCAGTTACTTCACATAGAAAAAGAACATTCAAGTTTGCATAATTTTTGTTTTATTTGTTTATTTATTTATTTTAATACTTATATAATGCCCGTCTTCCGGAGGAACTCCAGGCGGTTTACAACAGGGATGTAAACAGGAATACAAAGGAAAAAACAACAACAATAATAAACATATAAGAACATCATACTAAAACATCATTATAAAACCACAAGGAAAAAAATTGGTGTGATGGCAGGGAAGGAGAAGAAGAAGAAAAAATATTAAATTAACTGTCGCCAAAAGCCTCTCGAAACAGCCAGGTCTTTAAGGCTTTTTTAAAGGTGGGCAGGGACGGTGCAAGGCGCAACTCAGGAGATGGTTCCAAAGCACAGGGCCAGCCACAGAGAAGGCTTGGTTACATGCCACAGTTTTCCAAGCCTCCCTGGGCACGGCCACCCGAAGTGAAAGCACCCACAACATTCTGATAGTTCGGGCCTCAGTTGATCTTTGGGAGATTTGCTCTGCCAGGTATTCAGGTCCCAAGCTGTGGAGGGTTTTATAAACTGTATTGGCAACCCAGGACTGTTTTGTTGAAGTTTTATTTGCAACCTCACATGGTGCCTCAAGTTTGACTGGGAGGTTTTTTTCTCAGCTGGGATCTTTATCTAGTACTATCCAATTGTTCATTTCAGCCTTTGACTACAAATTGAGCCCAGCCTCTTTGCAGAGAACTTCCTTTCGCTCTTTCCTGGTTCGCCGATAGTTGTTTGTTTGCTTTTAATCTCTTTAGTTGGCTGCTAAGTATGTGTGCAGTAAAAAAAAGCAGCATGCAAAGACTGTAGTTTCGAGTACCTTTAAGGAAAGAAATCTATTTTTATTCTTTCTCCTGCATTTGTCTCAGACTGAGTAATTGAGACTTTAAGTGCCAGTTAATGAGAAAGATGTGGACACTGGGAAACTTGTAACTATTTTCCACTTTGGATCCCTGCAGTGCTGCTACATAGCAGAAGGAGTTTTACCAGAAATTCAAAACTCCACAACATATTTCAATCCGCCTACAGAATGTTCAGTATGTGTTATATTTTTGTGAAGTTTATCAGTTATTTTCTCACACAACAACCAATTTTACTGTAAAGTTGGAGCAGGCACAATAGAAGGTGGGCTTTACAGAAACCCCCCGCCTATCACGGGGGTTAGGGACCCACCCGACCCGCGATGCCTGAAAATCTGCAATATGCGGAAGCAGGTCGGGGGTCCCAGGCGGGGGGGCAATCCGATCCCCCTGCCGCTGCCAGCACGTGCCAGTCTGAGAAGTCTTGGGGCGGCGCGTGGCAGCGGCAGGGGGATCTGACCTCCTGCCGCTGCCCGCTGTGCTGCCCGAAGACTTCTCCTCCAGGGCTGTCTCCATTGAAATGCATTGCCAATGCCAATGGAGAAAAATTTCCCCATTGGAAAACATTGGCTCAATGCATTCCAATGGGGAAATTTTTTCCATTGAAATGCATTGGCAATGCATTTCAATGGAGATTGCGGGGCAGCGTGATCGCCCCCTGCCACCACCACCCCAGCGGCCCTAAGGCTTCTTGGAGGAGTGGGGGGCAGCACGGGGCAATGCGACCACCTCCCGCCGCCCCTCCTGTGTGGCCCGAGATGCAGGTACTGTGATCCCGTGATATAGTGGGACTGCAGTACCTGAACTGCAAAATGGCGGGGGGTGACTGTATTTCAAGTTCTTTTTTGACCTAACACATAGGGAAATTGCATGGTACCCTAAGAGAGCAGAGTGAAAAATCTGAACCACATTGGCAAGAGAAGCTCTACAGAGAGGCACAAAAAAGTACTATATCATTCCCACTAGAGAAGGACACGGATCAGAAAAACTGTGATTTGTTTTGATTTTACAAATTTGCAAGAAAATTTCCTGTGAATCCATGAAACAATCTATACATTCATTTTTTAAGTTTTAAATTTTATTACTCTATAAAAGGGCCTTCAAGGAGTCACCAAACGGGCAGGGAGGGTTCCCCTAACTTTAATCTATGAAGCCTGCAAGTTTAATTTGTAGATGTCCATAAAAGAGCCCCCATCCCTAGGAAAGTGCCCTCTGGGAATCTGGATACACCAGAATTGCAGAGAAATGTCAAATATTTGGTGAAGATTGGATTTCAGACATATGAGTTATTTATTCACGAAGTAGGCCTCCCAAAAATGCCCTTTAGCAACTAGTCTGGGAAAACCCATTCTTCACCAAAAATAGGCTGCTATCTCACCTGGGGGAAGATCCAGATAGTGTGAAAGTCCCGCTTTTTTTCTTTCTTGTCACATGACTGAAGATGTGGGATCTCCATTCCCACGTACAAGGATTCTTTTTTTAAAGTGCTGCTGACCAGCCCCAGGGCCAGCAGGTGGCGATAGAAAAAAATAAAATAAAATAAAGGTGCTGACAGCACAAAGGCCAACTGGTCAGTGCTCGGGGGGAGGGGACATTTAAAAATATATATTTTTAAAAAGTGCTGACCAGTCCCAGGATGAGCTGGTTGCCACTGGGGAAAAAAAACAGAAAAAAAAACCCCAGCATTGGCAGCCCGAAGACCAGCTGCTCAGCACTGTTGGGCGATTTAAAAAAAAATTTAAAAAATTCCATCCAGTCCCAGGACGAGCTCTTTGGCGCTGGGGGGGGGGGAGCAGAAACATGGATCATATGTGAGCTCCCATGGACTTCTGGCTCGCATTTTTTACCAGAGCAAAAACTTCCCAAATTCTCCAGTAAGTCTTGGAAAACTCACTAAAAGGGGCATAACTGGGTTTTTTTAAAGCCTGGTGGCCATGGGGACAAGATTTTTGGAAACACTTTATCTTGAAATTTAATCAGCTTTTTAAAGGACATGTGATAGAGCCCTTAGAGAGTTTATAGAGGAGAGTCATAGCAAGTATGATGCCTTAGGTGATGAGCGGGGAGGAACTTTCCTGCGAGGAGCTATTTATCAGTATATAACTTGGACACCAGTAAGCCAATCTTCACCAAACCTGGAGGGAGTATAGAAGAGAGTCAGGGGAAGGTTCCTGGCAAATGTGGTGTTGCTACAGCCATTTTATAGGCTGAAAAATCCAGAAATCAAAAATCACTAAAAAGTCATTGATTTTTATTTATTGAGTTTATGGATTTGTTCAAATACAAATCGATGAATTTGTGATTTTTCAATGAATTTTACATTTTTTTTTAATTTATGCCCATATGTTAAACTCAGTGGTTTTAGCAGAAATTGCATAACTTATTTAGTTAACTTATAAGTTACAAAGCTGTGTAACTTATTTAGAATTACAGTAACAGGTGATTTGCTCCATATGTTTTAAAAACAGAAAACATTGGATGGAGTCTTTGTACATTTTGAAAAATATTCCCCTTGTCCTTCCATGCTTGTTGGATGCTTTGCCTTTTGAAAGAAATGGATATCAGCTTCCTACAGATAGCTCTAGAGACAGCACAAAAATGCCGAAGCTTTTTTGGGAGTAGAGTCATTTCTTATCTCATTCTTGTTCTAGAGGCAACGTATCACTTCAAATGTGAACATTCTTTGTCAGTTAGTGTCTCCAATATATAGAAATATATAGAAATGCAAATAAATTCTCAAAATGAGGGAAATGTGCCTGGCTAATGCCTTGTTCCC
>JAHTLZ010000348.1:18605791-18619141 GCA_023846285.1 Phrynocephalus versicolor
ACAGTTGGCAGCCAAGTGAGAGTGGGGGAGGAAACTCACACCGTCCGTGTGCATCAAGAGAGTCTCCAAACATGGAGTGCATTGCAGCCCAGCCCAGTGGCATGCCCTTCGTGGTGGTGGTGAATCACAGCTTCCACAATTCGAACAGGCAAGCCTGCAACTGTGTGATAAGCTGTTCTATTTATAATGGTGACAGAGGGCCACCATCACAACAGTAAGTTGTCCTTCTTAGTGAGCCAGAGTGTATGGCAGCCCAGTGAAGACTAAATAGCGGTCCGGAGGCTGACAACACTCCCACACAGCGGCACTACTTCCTGCAGAGGCCTGTCACTGTCCCAGGCAGAGTCCAAGGGTGCTTTCGCATGAGGTGGCTGCGCAAGCCACTTGAGGAGAGCAATCACGGGCCCACGGCTGTTTTCTAGCACACAAGCCAGCACCAAGCCCTTCCCTGTGAGGCACAGTGGGTGCAGCCCGGAGTGAAGGTTAGTGGAGGCCAGAAGGCCAGACTAGAGGGGGTAGAAGGAGAGGCACCGAATCTTCCCTCCTTCTGTCAAGGGATTTCCCAACCTAGACTGCGTAAAGAACCCCTTCTGCCTAGAGGCGGAAGCAGCCGTGGTTGCTGCATGGGCAACTTGAGGGGAGTAGCGACAGGGCTGAACTTGAAGCACTAACTGGACCGTGCTGTTAGGGTGAAGAAGAAGCGGCTGGAAGGCCTCTCCGCTAAGCCAGAAGTGGGGGGGGGGCTGACAGGCAGGCAGCGAGAAGACACAGAGCTAGAGCCACACAGGCTTCCAAAAGGACATCAAGCCAAGCTTTCTGACTTTCTTTCCCAGCTGTGTGCTGGTAGACTTGCTCCTAACTGCCGGCATTCCATCTCCATGCCCTTCGTTGTGAAACACAGCGTTGTGCAGCCCAGTGGGCAGAGTAGCGGAGGCCGAAACATACCCCCTAACCCTAACCCTAAGCCCACCACCACTGCTGTTCCTGATGAGTGTTCCCGTAACTCAATCACAACCTAGATTTGCAGCCGGTATTTTTTCTTTTCCGGTTACACAGCATCAGCATCAGCAGCACAGCATCAAGAACCCACACATGGTTCTTTCTGAATGGAGTACGCACACAACAAGTACGTTTCCCTTCTTTGTGAGGCACCGCTGGCAGCCCAGTGGAAAGAGTGGCGGCGGAGGAAACGGAATCACACATTCCGTGTGGGTCAGAGTATCCACGAGGAACCAAGACTGGAAGGTTCCTGGTCCCTCCTAGTGGGTCAAAGTATCCATCAAGAACCAAGCCTGGAAGGTTCCTGGTCCCTCCATTCACTGTGCAATGCAGCTGTGAGTGAAGAGGAGCAGCAGAGGAGGAGGACAAAAAAACACACACACACCGGCAGCACTTCCTGCAGAGAGACATGTATCATCCAAAAAACTCCCAATCCCAAATTCCAATAGAAGCGGAGCAGCTGTCTTTCCCTTTCCACAGCCGTTCTTTGTGGATCACGTGAATCACAGACCAGCCCAGATGACAAAGTATGGGACTTGGAAGCCAGAAGTGCAGATTGGAGGAGGTTGAATGATAAGCAACTGGAAGGCATGCTCAGTGCCGGGACTGGTGGAGTCTGACAGGCAGGCATGTGGGCAGAGGGCACGGCAGGCAGGGAAGCATCTAGTCTGGCTTACAGGTAAGGGTTGCCTAGACGCAGGCTTAGAGGATACCAGCCAACAAGGCAAGGGATTGGGAAGGCACTAAGGCACAGTGCCCGTAGGGAGGATTGGTTGTGCTTTGGGAGGCAGAGTTTCTATTGCCACCCCAGGAGAACGGGAGTTGCCAAACAGGGAGACAGAGTTGAAGCAGGAGAACTGGGTGGGTCTATTTCTCTAAGGCTGTAAGGAGGAGAGCTAGCCCCCTGATAATCAGTCTTTGAGGTAGGTTGTTGTAAAGTGCTTCCTCACCACTTTGTTAGCAGTTTGGTGCCGAAACCCCAGGGAACGGTGTGAAGCACCAAGGAAGGCAGGTATTAGGGTCTCACTCAGACCAGCCATGGCCAACGGGGAAACATTGGGCCAATACGGACCCTTTCCAAGGAAGCTGGAGTGGCCCTGCCTGGATTAGGAGACAGAGGCCAGGGCTAGAAACATTGGGCCAATACGGACCCTTTCAAATGAAGCTGGAGTGGCCCTGCCTGGATTAGGAGACAGAGGCCAGGGCTAGAAACATTGGGCAACTAATAGTACCCTTCAGTTGTGTGAGAGAGAGAATACAGGTAGACAGGCAGGCAGGCAGTCCAGCAGGCAGTTTTGCAGGCATTAAGCACTGGAGTCGGCAGGTAGTCACAGGGCCAGGCGGGCAGGCAGGCTCGTACGGCCAAGGGGAGGCAGGCAGGCTTGCAGGCGGGCATGGAGGATTGCAGACAGGAGGTTAGGTTACAGGCAGCAACTTAGTTCTTGGAGTGTTGGGGTAATCCCAAGGTGGAAAGGTTGAAGCGGATGAAAGTCAACCTTTCCACCGTCTCCGGGTCCAGGCGACAGCGGCGCGGCCTCAGGACATCACCCATGTGGGAGAAGACACGCTCACTCTGGACACTGGTGGGTGGGATGGACAAGAGGTCCAACGCCAGAGTTGAAAGAGCGGGCCAGAGGTCTGCCTTTCTGGCCCAGTAGTGCAGTGGGTCTGAGGTGAGGGGTTGGAGGGGCTCAGCCATGTACTCCTTCACCATGGTCTGAGCGGGCTCCGCTACTTCTTCCTCCCTTGGCTCCACTGAGGAGGAAACTGCCATGGCTAGGGCAGAGGCCAGGTAGTTGGCTGCTGGAACGGAACCTGGTCTCTGGGTGTACGCTCCTGGAGTTGTGGATCCTTGCGAGGAGTCCTCCTCAGCATCGCTCTGGCTTCCGTGCGCCCTCTGAGACGCCTGGCTCTGATCGGAGAGAGCCCTGACTTGACGGCATAGCTCTGTCTTCCAGGATTTAAGTTCGGCACTGCTGGCCGCCAGGGAACCCTTGACGCGAGGGTCGCACAGGCAGGCCATCTGGTACACGTTTTCCCTCCTTAGTGGGCCAAGGCGGGTATCCACGCCGGTCAACAGCCTCTCTGCCAATGCCCTGCTTCTAGGGAGAAGATTGCCTTCTTCCCGGATACTGGCCTCTAGGCGTTGGCGAAGGGCATTGACTAGGGGGAGAACGTGGCCCAGGCTGGCGTTGTAGCTGCTGAGGACGTGGGTGGTCTCCTCAAAAGGCTGCAGGATACCCGCCATCTGGGAGAGGGCGAGCCACTCGGTAGCACCAAGGTCCAATTCCCTCCCCTCATGCAGGACCGGGGTGGTTGACATGATGTATTCCACCACCTCCTTCTGCTCCACCAGACGCCTGACCATTTCGTGGGTGGAGTTCCACCGGGTGGTCACGTCCTGGATCAGGACGTGCTCCGGTCGGCTCGTCTCTGCCTGCCTCTCACGCATCATCCTGGCTGCCTTGACGCTGCGAGCGAAGTGCCCCACGATCTTACGACACTTGTCCAGCAAGGCCCTGGTCTCCCTGGTCCCCTCACCCCAGGAGTCCTTTGGTGCACCCAGGCCAATGGCATCGCCCACCACTAGATGCAGTTTGTGTGCTGCGCACACGATGCCCTGGAACCCTGCCCCGAGAACCGCGTTGGTCATGTTACGGCCCGCGTCTGTAACCATGACTCCACGATTGACCTGTCCCTCTGTCCCCAATCCCCACTCTCGCATTGCTGTCTTGAGAACGTCAGCAATGTTGATCCCTGTGGCGTTGTCCTCCATGCTTTGGGCCTGGAGAAGCACCACCCTATACCCTCTTGGGGTGCTGCCTTGTGCCTCCCCCTGCAGCTGCTCATGGCCTGATCGTGGCTCCAGGACCTCCTTGGGTTGCCACCAGTGAGCCGTCAGAGAGAGGTATCCGTGGTGCCCACCGGTCCAGAGGTCGGAAGTGAAGTGGATCTTCCTCCCTCTGGCCGCCTGCAGCAGGGCCCGGATCCTGTCCCTGACAGACTCATAAAGAGAGGGAATCACCCGCCTGCTGAAGGTACGCCGGGATGGAGGCTCGTACCATGGTGCCACGTGCTTCATCAGGTGCCTGAAGCCTGATGAATCCACAAAGGAGAGGGGCAACCCGTTCAAAGCCACCATTTCACCCACCACTCGAGTGGTGCTCTCCTGTGCTTTGGCCCTGTTTCGCGGGCTGACAAAAGTCCCACCCAACAGACCCACTTCCTGCAGAGTGGCCTGCCTCTTCCCACTCTCACTAGCGGAGCTGTGTTTTTCTTTCTCTAACCCTTCTTCCCCTCTCTTCCTCCCTGAAGAGCAAGGGCCTGACAGGGTTCCAGGCAGAGTCCCAGGGTGCTTCCTCATCAGGTGGCTGCGCAACCCACTTGAAGAGAGGTGTTTGGGGTCATTCCCCCTGCGCAAGACCACCCCGCATATCTTGCACACTGCCATCTTTGGGTCTTGGGGGCTGTTTTCAAAATGCTCCCAGAGACACCCTCGTGGCTTACAGAAAGTAACGCCCCCTCTGTTATTGCCTGCCGGTGCTGCTGTGGTGCTGGTGTGGCCTGTGCCCTGCTGGGAAAGTAGAGTAGTACTACTGCTCTCACTGGTGGTACTCTGGGTGGAAAGAGGGCTGCTCCTTCCCTCACTGCCTGGAGCCTGACTTAAGTCTGTCCCTGCCAACAGGTCCTCAGAATCTTGCAGGTTTAGATAAAGGGATCCCGATTCTGATTCTGATGCCATTTCGGAATCAGAGCCCTCGTCTTCTTCCTGCTTAAGGGTGATGCTGTCAGGTATCGGAGATGGGAGTTGGTATGCCTCATCCATGCTTCCCTCGGTGACAGACGATGATGGCACGGTGCTGCTTGTGCCACTGGCACTGCTACTTGGGGAGGGAGTTGCACCAGTATCACTTTCTGCACTACTAGTCCCTGTCCCTTCCCTCAGAAACGTGGCCCGGTTTATCTTAGTAGGAGTTCCCCTCCCCTGCCCTCTTGCTTTGCGACCTCTCCTCATTGTTCTCACTTTTTGTGGACTCACTACACCACCCCCACCCCCAAAAAGGGAATAGGAGTAAGGGTTTAGCCAATCCTGGCTGGCACCCTAGTCTCAATCTCAATGCCCTGCTGCACGAGTCAAGTCTGTACTTAGGAGGAGAACTGTAGCTTCTTCACAGCTGTTGTAAATTATAATAGTAGGATTGTATTTATGTAGGCTCAGCTGGCAAGGAAATGGGTGAGATGGAGTCACTACACCACCCCCACCCCCAAAAAGGGAATAGGAGTAAGGGTTTAGCCAATCCTGGCTGGCACCCTAGTCTCAGTCTCGATGCCCTGCTGCACGAGTCAAGTCTGTACTTAGGAGAACTGTAGCTTGTTCACAGCTGTAAATTATAATAGGATTGTATTTATGTAGGCTCAGCTTGCAAGGAAATGGGTGAGATGGAGTCACTACACCACCACCCACCACCCCAAAAAGGGAATAGGAGTAAGGGTTTAGCCAGCCCTGGCTGGCACCCTAGTCTCAGTCTCGATGCCCTGCTGCACAAGTCAAGTCTGTACTTAGGAGGAGAACTGTAGCTTCTTCACAGTTGTGTAAATAATAGTAGGATTGTATTTATGTAGGCTCTGCTTGCAAGGAAATGGGTGAGATGGACTCACAACAACACCACCACAAACAACAACACAACCAACAAGGAAATAGGAGCAAGGTGTTTGCCAATCCTGGCAAACAAGTTTCTCAATGCATAGCACAGGGCAAGTGTAACAAAGAGAAATGTAACTTCTTCAAAAATGTAATTGTTTATGTAGCCTGGTGGCAAAAGTAAATGAGTGAGGTTGACTCACAAACAGCACAAAAACCAAGCTAGTAGAAGGAAGGGGTTTGCCAATCCTGGCAAACAAGTTTCACAAGGCAAGTGTATTATTGCACAGGTAACTTATTCAAAGATGTAATTGAAGGAAAAGGTCTATAAAGTGGCTGGGTGCCTGCCCATCAACAAATGTTTGTTTCAGTGCCTTAATCCAAAAAAATGAATGAGGTGTTGGACAAGAGAAAGAATATATAACTATAAATAAGTAAAATGAAATTGTAAAATGTTCTATAGAAGGTGCCCTAGCCTTGTTGCCAAATGCCAATGCCAATGCCAACACAAATGTGCTTGTGTGAGAGATCTTTGAGTGCACTGGTTGGCAAGGGAGACTCTGCCTACTGACTGAGTTCTTCTGAATAATAGTTCTAAAATAATTTAATCCACAGCCTCCAACCCCCCCTTCTAAGCACTAGTACTGCCACTTGCTAAACTGTAGGTAGAATAGAAAATGAATGGTAATGGTATAAATAAAACTATAAGCTGCTAGGGTAGGATAGGGTTGCTGGATTCCCTTCCAAAACCCCAATCGCAACAGCAGCAAAAAAGCTGTAGGTAGGCGCAGGGTAAAAGGACCTTTGCCAAGTAAATGAACTCGGTGGGAAATTGGGATAGAAAAGAAATAGTATGGTAGTGTAAAATAAAAATAATATATTTCCAATCCGCACTCCCCTCCCCTCCCGCTCAAATCTTCCCTCCCCCTTGAAGCAAATAGCAAAGCAAATAAAAAACGGAACTCTTCCGAAAACAAAAAAAAATAAACGCTGAGTTGCTATTCCCCACAGCCAGGAATAAAAGAAATTCGAATCGTATGTTTGCGACGAGAATTAAATTCAATTCCCTCCCTCACTCCCTGAGTCCCTGCCTAGCGCGACCGCGAAATCGAAACTAGTAGAGACTGAGAGCGCCGCAATCCAGCCCTGACTAAACCACCCTCCACAAAATCCAAGCCCAGACTGCGACGGACTGGAACTGCTTCGCCTTTTTATGCCCTCTGGCACATCCAGAAGTGTCAGTCAAAACCTGGCCATGCGATTGGTGGAATGGCTCCGAAAATTTGCATGGTCCCGTCCCATGGCCAGCCCACCGTTGCGCACGTGTAAAAAAAAAATGAAAATAAAATAAAATAAAATCAACGGAGACGTATTTTGGCAAGACAAACCCACTGCTGCTACAGTAAAAATTCAAGTGTTTAAAATAGCTATTTTTCTCATGTTTCTGTGGTGCTTTGTTGGGTATTTGGGCCACGGTTTCAAAGAAAAATTTGCGGTCGCCATTTTGGATCCCCCCGCCCGCACACCGAATGGCATTGGCAATGCCCCCCCGCCTGGTACCAGCGCAGCGCAGCAGTAGCACTAGCCCAAGGAAAGGGGGGCGGGGAACCCCCCACCCCAAAAAACCCCTTCTGGCCTGGTGGTAGGTGCCCTCAGACAGTTTTCGCCTGCTTTTAGGGCCGGGAATCGGGTTTTTTTAAAACTTTTAAAACTTTTTTTCTGTGCCGCTTGGCATCGCGCGATCGCCGCGATGCAAGTAACGACCACGAAAAATCAGACCAAATTGTTCGTTCGTCGGTTCGAGCTCGAAGTCTGGCGGAGTAATTCCCGTTACCGTTTCCGTTCCGTAACGGAAACGAGTAACGGAAACGGAAACGGGAATACCGCTAAGTCGTGCCCATCTCTAGTAGTGAGAAGTCGACAAGGGCTACTGGTTCATGAGCAAGACAGATTAAGGAAGATTACTGGAGACTAAAACCACTATGAATCCCTATACTCAGCATCAGAACATTGACTAGATGCAGCTGTGAACTGGATGAAGTTCTAAAATGCCACCACATTGGCACAGCATGCCTTCAAGAGACCAATTGGAAGAGCCAGGAATCAAAGAACATCTGGGAGGGATACAAGCTGATTTATTCAGTTCAGGCATGCCCATCAATGGTGTCGCTATTGGCATGAGCAAGGACATGCTTCCTTGTGCCTGAGGTCCTCATGTCTGTCACCATTTATACCCCCATCCAGGTGTTTTCTGCCTATGCCCCACAAAGAGGACGATGAAGACACCAAGGATCAATTCTGGAATTAACCACAGCCCAAAATCTTTTCTGCTCCTCTGTGAGGACTTGTATGACCATGAGCTGCATTCATCCCTGCTCGTGCATTGCTGCTGATGCCACCAAGGAGATTAGAGCATCAGTGGCAATGTGTGAGCAAAGGTGAATGCAGCCTAGTTGCAATGGTGAGAACTCACTGTTGTGTTTTGTGACAAATAAGTATAAATCCATCTCAAATCCAAGATGTACAAGGCAATTGTCCACCCGCATGCACTGTATGGCACAGAGTGCAAGGTAATAACAATGGGCATAGAGAGCTGCCTCCATGCCATGGAAATGCTTATGCCCCATTGGATACTGGGTATTTTCCTACTCAAGCACATCACAAATAATACTACCATTTAAAAAAGAACTCAGTCAATCACCAAAGAAGAAATGAAAGACGGAAATTAAAAGTAACATTTAAAATGATTATGTTAGAAAATGACCAACTTTATGAATAACTTATTTAATTATAATATGTTTAGATAAATCTGTGAATCAGGCAAGGTCAGTGAAATAAATAGGGAGTAGTGGAGATAATGCCCAAGAATCATGCGGGGAATGGGCATTTAAAAACTTCCATTGCCAATTATTTTGATAAGAAAGAAAGAAAGAAAGAAAGAAAGAAAGAAAGAAAGAAAGAAAGAAAGAAAGAAAGAAAGAAAGAAAGAAAGAAAGTAAGTAAGTTCAGGTTATTTGTCCTTCCCATACAAAGATAACATATGTGAACTGTTTGTGACAGAGAAGTTAGAGGAAAGTTTATTCATACCCCTATTTTAATAGAATATCTTCTATTGAGTAGTGGAATTTTTCTAAGGTCTTTCGAATTTGCTTCATTAGCTTTAATAAGAACACTCTGGTGAGAATAGTTTGAAGATTGTGATACAAAATATTATTTCGGTCATAGTTTTAATAATGAATTTGCCTTTGTGCAGTGAATTGCCCTCTAGGAACTCTCAACATTGTGAAGGGATTTGAAATATGACCCTGGGTGAAATGTATGAGCACACAGATGCTCTCATACTCTCTTGCTCTGCAGTAATTATCAGAATACATCTTAATTTCAGAGTGAATCTTCAGTCTTTCATCGTTTGCTCTGCAACTGTTGTGACCCTCCTTGGCCTGATTTCTACCTTCTGAACATCTTCCTTTATTTCCCTGTGACCAAAAATTCATTTAAGCACTAGTTTTTAAACTGGTTTGTGTGCATGCTATCTTTCCTGTGGGGGTCCTTGACTGCTACTAACATCACCACTCTTCCATTTGACCACAGTTTGTATATTGTGTTGGTGCACAAGACAAACAGCATTGCCATCTGTGATGAAGCTGGTGAAGGGACTCAACTGCCCAGGTTACCTCACCTCTGCACCTCCCACCATATATATCATTAATCACACTCAATTAACAACACCCCAGAGGACCCTTCAGGGGGGAAAGGCCCAACTGGGTTGCAATGTTACAGGTGCAAGGCACAATTCAGCTACTACTAGGCATAGGGCTGACAGGCACTGAAGGAGAAGAGCCAGCTGCTATACATGGGAACATGTAATTATGTCAAGTGAGAGGTAGGAGTCCAAAAAGGGTGGGGTTTCACTATAAAAGAAGTGAACACCCTGGAGAAAGGGGAGGAGGGTAACAATGGTGATGGCAAGAAGATGGAAGAAGATTGGCTCCTTGGGTTGTAGATCATATCCTTGTTACCCTCTCTTAGTAATAGGCTCCATGGACAACTTACTAGTTCAGATGGTATGAGGTGACAAGTAACCCACACCAACTGAGAAGAGGCAGTGGCAGTGAAAGCACCAAACATGGTGGCTTCACCATAAAGAGAACTGGGGGCTGATGACCTTGGGTGGTTGTGGTGGTGGGGACAACAGCGAAAGATTTGCAGACATAATGAAGGAGAGTTGGAGAACACGAGAACTGAGTATGGCCCAGGGAGGCTGATTAGAACTACTTGCCACTCCCATGGATTTGAACTGACTCAGGGTGATGCCTGGAGACAGCAATTGGTGCAGCATTGACATCATTTTGGTGCCAACTCCATCAATCCATCCATATATACATAGATACATTAGAGCTTTGAGATTGAGGAACATGGCCAGCAGAGGTTTTAGTGCAATGGTTTTAATTACTAATGTTTGAAAATTTTGAATTAGTATTTTAAACAGTTTGGTTCAAAATGTTTTACAATTTCCTTATACAGCTCCGCAACTTGCCATGTCATTCTGTCATATAGGATAGACTATGAACAAACAAACTATCCATCCATCCATCCATCCATCCATCTCCAAATCCCACCCACTCTTGCACCAACCAATTGGGGGGGGGGGAATCTGCCAGAAATGGAAGGCCAAGTTTGGAAAATACTGCTCTAAATAGTGTATCAACGGTTAATAATGAAGCCCAGGTGTCATGTCCCCATTGGTGCATTCCACTAATAAAGTTAAGCTTGATGCATCCAAACTCGGGTATTGGGAGAGGTCTGCAGAGTTCTGCAGATTCCAGATCCTCAGGGGGGCCAGGAGGCGTAGCCTCCAATTTGCTCTGGGTTGGGGGCTCAGTCCCAGCAGACACAACTGCAGTGCAGGCTGAAGAGACAAGCCAGGAGGGATACAAAGTATCAGACTACATAGAAACACTCTCAAGAAGAAAGAGACTCCTCAAAAATGGGCAGTCTCCATGATGAAAAGTATCTTCCTTCCTTGGAGACCAACATACTAAACTCTGCTAGCCAAGTTCCTGCTACTGAGTGTTGGATGTGACACTGGCAGCCCAACTATAAGAACCTTCAGTTAGAGATTTTTGGCTTCTGGAGACAATAATTCACTTTGCTCCAGATCCAGCTAAAATAATGTATGCAACCTTCTTGTTGTTGGACTATGGCCAACAGACCAGGGTGGATAAAAATCAATGATTTTTAAATGATTTTTTTATTTAATCGGATTTTTAAAAATTTAAATAGGATGTTTTAAAAATTTTAATGCTTTTTAAGGAAAAATCTCTCGAAAAAGTGTGTTCTAGTTAAGATACATTAAAATCCAAAGGTTATTCATCATGAAATCAATTTTTAATTATGTTGCATAAGGCTGTATTAATCCATTTACAATGTCATGATCTCCCAGAGGTTTCTGATTATTGGGGGCAATTTTTCTATCTAGTGGGAACATGAAACAGTGTTTCCATGCAGCCATGCCAGCCACATGACCACCGACTTGCACAACACTAGCTCTTCAGCTTGAATACAGAGATGAACACTGTCCCTATTAAATGGGAGACGGTTCACCTTGCAATAATTTCATAATTATCTATGTATTTCTAATGGTATATAAATACCAAATCAGTAATTTTATGAATATAAGTGTAAAACTAATCTGAAAAAGTTATTATTCTAAAAATGAAACCTTCATCTGGTTGTAAATATTAAAATTAAAACAACTCCAGCAAAAAAATGAGTATTTATGTAGAAAATCCTGATTTTAATCAAGCCTTAATGACTAGTGAATGAAATTGTGATTTAAATCATTGTTTAAATCAAAGTGATTTAAATTGTGAATTGAATCATGAAATCAAAGTGATTTAAATCAAATCCACCCTGCAACAGACTGTGCTTGCTTGCCTCTGACACATCTGGACTGTCAGGACCTGATGCTGTCTGCTGATTTTCATACATAATGGTGCTTTTCACCTCCTGGACCACTTTCCTTTTGATTCTGGGTTCCCCGGCTGGCCTTCTTGTGTCCTTGCTTTCTTGCTTGTCATGCCATGACCCAATTCATCTTTTAATCATCTGCTTTCTTGAGCCTAACCATTTTAATCCATATTGAGGAATTCTGAGCTGGGACATTCAAGAGATCTGACCATGTGTGGGGGTACTTCTTGACTATACAATGCACACTTTCCACTTTTTTTCTTTTAATGGATATTTCTGTTTCCAAAAGAACCTGAAGATTTGTATCTTCTTAGGAAAGTTAAGATGATAATATATAGAGGGGCTTTTGCGACTATTAGGGCTGCAAGGAGAAATCTGCTTTACAAGTTCCATAATACGATCATTCAAATGCCATGCACACTGTCTGTGCAAAGACCTTCTGTAGAAACAGAGTGATGAACTGCAAACACACAACCCCAAAATGGTGTACTGTACAATGATTTTTTTTAAAAGCTAGCACAGGAAGAGATCTAATCTATCACACACATACAAACACTCCAGATGCTGCTGGGCTATGGCTCCCAACCTACTGGCTATGGTGGGTATGACTGATGATACAATAGTTGGTGTCCATGGGATGTAATTCCATGGGAAAGATAAGAGGCATGGATTTAATCTTCTGATGCCAGTGGGAATTGAGAAGCTCAGGTCTGAACCCTGTCTTTCAGTTTGCCATGTTCCAACAACCAAAAATCTGGAAGTGGCATCTATAATAAAACCTTAAATTGCAAACAATTTTAAAGATATACAACCTGATTTTACATGTATCTCACACGAGCGAACTTCTCTGAATAATTCATTACTATTTTCCTTCCTCTGCAATTCACTGTAGATTTTAAAGAGTGATTTAAAGGATTTCTTCCATCCATTTGTCTCCAAAAGTAGCACCTACGCCCACTTATTTGGATCAGCCTAGTGACATATCTAAACCTCATCTTTTGGAGATAAAAATTGAAATAGCACATTATTAAATTGGGTTTTATTGTTATCATCATAGCATTAGCAGAATCCTGTAAAATCACTATGCAATTATTCTTAGCATATTTCTCATATCTTAGACATATGAGGTTTAAACAGATGGTGATGGATTCTGACAAAATTGCGTTGTAAGCTTTCAAATAGGAAGCATGGGTTGCTTCTCTCCTGGCAGTAGTACCTAGTAGGGTTGTAAATTTGCTCACATTTCATTCTCTTAAGCCAAGCAAGAGAAATTTTAGGCAAATTGCTGGGTGATTTTTAAGCTGATAAGGGTGTCTCCAAACTACCAGTATGTATTAATCTACTTTTATTTTAAAATAGTGTTCACTTTCTTGTATGGGATGCATGTTTTGTCCCAGAGATGGGCTAAAATCAACATGAAGTTTTCATGGATACCCGTGAAGCTTGAGGAATAGAGCAGTTAGCTTTTAGAAAAACAAAGTCAATGTGAGGGATAAGTCTTGCAAACATGCTCCTCAGTTACTTCACAGTCAGTTTAAGCCAGAGGGTCTGGAATGCCAGCCACGAGAATGCCTCAGAACTCTTTTTGAAGGGAATGAGGGGAAAAGTATGTTTAAAATTCTCACGGATGAATTTTTCAGCACCCTGGTTACTCGATTGAGAGCATGATTCCCTCCCCCCATCTCACTCAATCACACACACACACACACACACACACACACACACACACACACACACAC
>JAHTLZ010000348.1:18619151-18640946 GCA_023846285.1 Phrynocephalus versicolor
CACACACACACACACACACACACACACACACACACACACACACACACTTCTGCTTCCATTTGTTCAATGTAACATTTTCTTCATTTATCTGTGGCTTTTCCTTCCTTCCTTTCCCCCTTCTGAGCTCGAGGGAGTTCATGGCTCTCCTTCCTCCTAGCTGGGTCAGGTTGAGGGATTGTGCACTGTATTTCAGTGAAAGAGTTGGCTTGGATTTCCTAAATTCTAAGCTCATAGGACAACACTATATTTTCTCTGTTTATTATCCTTTAAAAATGGCTCAAGGACGTGGTCAGTTTGGTAGGTTTTTATCATATACCTCTTATTTGGTCTAAGCAAAACAAGAGATATGTGATTACCTGTTGTGGTAGGCTGGAGCTCAAGGGCATTTTAGGCTAAAGATTGTCCCCATGCCAACATGAACAGAGAGTATTAAATCTGCCACCTTCCCAGCCCCTCTGATACTTTTTGTTGATTTTGTCTGCTTCATGGTGTTCAGATCAATTGTTCTAACCTCCTCCTAGGAGTTCTCCTCAAGCTATCCATTTGACACCTTTGTATTCTCACACCAGCTGGTTTCTACTTGACAGCTTCAGAAGGGATCCTGTCCCTCGGTGTCTGGAATGTATTTGTGTCAATATACCCAGAGCTTCCTGCTAATTCAGATTAAAAAAAAAAAAAACTCTCATTGCTGCCTGTAAATTTGGAGGACTGGAATTCAAACAAACTCTTTCAACCTGTTTGCTGCTGTTTTCCCTAAGACCACCTGCTATATGGAGGCCGGATTCAAAGCACAACATTGGGAATGGGAAGGAATCACCACATGCTAAACTATTTATATATGACTGAATTTGATCAGGAGTGTTTTATACATTGTCACTTCAGAGTCACATTCTGTCATTGACTGGTCTCTCTTTCTTCAGTGTGCTCCTATATCAGAGCCAATTTTAGTGAGATTCTTATCCATATAGACTTCCATCTCATAAAAGGGCTTTAAATAATTCATATAAATAAACCCATGTATATGTGATGTTCAAACACCAGCATTAAAATCTCAGAAATGAATGTAAATGATCCGTCACCTGGTAGAACACAACAATATGCAAATTTAAAACACTTATGAATTATGCAAGTAACATCTCAGAAACATAGAAAAGGGGACATTAGATGCAAAATCCCCACACAGATTTAGAATAGTAATGATTCTTTGCATTTTGTAGCCCTTAAAAGTCCAAATGAATCCAAAATATATGTGGAAGTCCACTTAAAACTGGTGTAAGTAATATATGTTGATAGGCTCTTTTTTCCACTATATTGATTTTCTGTCTGGAAATGATACTAGAATGTTGTTCCTGGTGGTGTTTGGTGTCTGGATGCATCAATATCCTCTAACTAAATGGGTTTGGTATATTTGGCTTGGCTGGCCTACTCAGAAGTCCTGTTTGGGGATGTGTTTTGCCATTCTGGGCCATTGTTTATTGTTAGAACAAGCTTTGGGGTAATGAAAGAACAATATTTTTGGCCTAAAATATTTTTTGAATGCTAACTCACCACATTCCACTGTTTTTGGCATCCATTTTTTATTAAGACGTCCCTCTTCTGTTCTGTTCCATTCTGTGTTTTAGCTTGTCCCTGATAAGAATCAGGAAATTGAGTTTTGTACTTTCACCATCACATCTCAGATAAAAAAGGCTATTTATTACTTAATACCCTATGTCGTGAAATGAACAGAGTGACACACTGGTACTTGGGAAGTCTGATTTTGAATTCCTGCTTAGCAATGGAAGCTCGCAGTAGGAGAACTGCTAAAACTAGACCTTAATTATCTCACCTTGAAAATTTTATTAGGGTTGCTATGATTCAATTCAAACTTGGTAACACATAACAACAGTTTGGTGGGTAGGGATGTTTGCCTATTTTTATGACAATGGAAGTCTCATTTTTTTACTCCTGGGTTTCAAAACTAAAAAGGTACCCATTCTGAAAGATTTTACACGTTAGTTCTTTTTCTAAATGGGGTACTCATGATTCGAGAATTGGCATATGATCATTATTCTCAATTGAGTATGGTTGGTGAGGACTGAGTACAGGAGTTTTTGGATTTTTGGATAAAAAGTCCTGTGATCATCTAGTCTGAGAGTTTCAACCTGATGGAACCACACTTACAAACACCTTAACGTGACTCAGCTGGAGAAAAGGTCTCACTTGCTGATAAATATTTCCCATAGTGAATTGTTAGATCATTTCAGTGCAGAGGTGAGCAGCACCAGTCGGCCTGGGGTGGTGGAAGATGGGGAGCAATTTTGATGTGTGGGGGTTTTATTTCCTTTGCCAGGGGCCTTTTCCCACTTCTAGCTTATCTGAAATCAGTTTTGGGGGGGGGCTATAACCAGATGTAGAAACTGCAGTTTCATGAGGTGAGGACTGAACTTATGTGGGTGCAATTCCCTTTTGAAACAAGTTCTGTATAAAACAAGTCTACATGTTTTATCTCAGAAATGCAGTCCATTGAACAAACTCCCATTAATGTTATGTTGGAGGGCTCTGGGGATAACACGACCAGCAAGGTTTTAAACACCCCAAGGATTACATGACCATCAGTTAACAGATCTGGTTCAGGCAAAATATTGGTAGAAAATCTCAGAGATGTGAACTGTGCAATCATCAGTCACTTTTTAGAGGCAAATCCCATCGTGTTCCATGGAGCCAGTGTAAGGGGTGCTTTCATAAGATGAGCAGTGCTTCTGTCAGGGTTTTCATACATTTGTGGAAGAAATTTCATCATCATCCTCCAAGTTGGAAAACATAAGCACCTGGGGCAGGTGAAGGGGGAGGCTATTTCTGTGAAATCATCTGGTTTGGGATTTTTATTGTCAGACAATCATATTTGGTAGTCTCTTTTGCAAACTCTAAGTGCTCATGCTGGTGTAAGTAATTGGATTTGGTCATTTCATTAATTTGAGTATTCAAACCTATGTAAGTATTCACCTACTGCCCCAGAATAGAGACAGCTTTCTATTACTGGTCTCTTTGCCCCAAATATAACTGGTAAAACTTTATTGGAAAAGGAACAAATAGTGAAAAAAAGAAAAGAAACAATAATGAAAATAAAGACAAAGATACCTTTCAAAATGACTGGAAAAAGAAATATTTCCCTCAGGAATCCAAATGGTACATGGGGAGAATAAAGCTGTGCAAAAGAGTTTTAAATTTTCATAATTCCATATATAAAAATGTATAATCTTTGTTGTTCTTATGTGGTGTCAAGTCACCTTTAACTCATGGTGACCCTCCAAAATGTCTTGTCCACAGCCTCTTTCCTCGGGTCTTCAAGACTTAAGCCCACTGTCTCTTTAAGGGAATCTGTCCTTCTCATTTTTTTTTTTTGTTCTTTCTCTTTTCCTGCAACCTTCCAGCTTTTACAGTATTAATGTCTCTTCCAGGAAATCCTGTCTTCTCATGATGTGCCCAAAGTAGGACAGCTGTAGATTCAGAATTTTTGCTACTAGAAATACTTCGGACTTGACTTGAAATTGTTTGTCTCTCTGGCACCCCAGGGTATCCAGAAATCTCTCCTCCAGCATCATATTTCAAATGAATCAGGTTTTTCCCCTGTCATCTTTTTTCACACTCCAGATGTCACACTCATACATGGCAATCAGAGATGGACGAGTGTGGATGATCTTGGTCTTTATCTCCATCTTTAGACTTGATGGCCTTTTCTAATTCCTTCAATGCTGACATTCCTAATCACACTCTTATTCTGATTTCTTTGCTGCCATCTCCACTTGGACTGACAATTGAAGCAAGGCATGCAAAACCTCTAACTTTTAATGTCCTCATTGTCAGTGCTGGAGTTGTTTAGTTCTTCTGTCTTAACACTCAACTGTAGTCCTACTTTGGGACTTTCTTCTTTCACTTTCCCTAACAGTCATTTCAAGTCATTGCTATGTTCTGGCAGGAAGAGCATGTCATCTGAATATGTGAAATTAATGATCTTTTCCCCACTAATTTCCACTCCATTTGAAAAGAATCCAACTTTCTCTATGGTATGTTCTGCGTACAAATTGAACAGATAAGGACAGTCAACAGCTGAGGCACACCAACTTCTTTTAGAATAACCCATAATTTCTCATGTTCTACGCAGTCAACAATTTTGCTGTTGTTATAAAGCAGACTGATTTTCTTCTGAAACTCATTAGTGCTCTTCTGTAGGCAGCAAATATTTGCAATGTGATTTCAAGTGCCTCTTCCTTTTTGAAGTCAAGCTTGGACACAAGATGTTTCTCACTCCATAGAAAGTAGCCTGTGTTGCAACACCTTGAACATTACTTGTATGAGAAATGAAAGCAATGGTCCTGTAGTTACTGCAGTCCTTGTCATCTCCTTTCATAGGGATTGGAATGTATATTGAGTAATTCCAGTCTGTGTCAATTGTTTTGTTTTCAATTTCTGTGGACATACTCTTGTTAGGATTTTGACAAATTCATTTTCTGTGTCTTGAAACAGACCTACAAGTATTCCATCTACTCCTGATGATTTATTACTTGCTAATACTTTTAGAAGCTTTCACTTTCTAGTATGGCAGGTTCTTCATCATAGGCTTTCTCTTCAAAAGAAACTGGCATTCTTTTGTTCTTTCTGCATAGATCTTCAGTGTACTGTTTCCACCCTTCTCTTTATCCGTGTACTTCCCTGTTGGCCATTCAGCATTCTTATTTTACATCATTGACAAACTAAGGTTTTAAGAACCCCACCATATATGGATATTTTTGGTACTTAGGTAGATTGATAAATTATACGCATCTGAGACTCTGGGACTTACTGAATTCTTCCTAGTTTTATGTTTGTACATGTGTGGAGACATATGTGGAATTTCTGTAAATATGCTCTATTCTCAGGTTAATTATTCAAGCAAAATATAAGAGCAGAATTCTGTTTCCATAATGAAGGTGAAATGGGGTGATTTTTTTTTACTATGAAAGTATTTTATTTTCTTCAGAGAAGACATAATACTCATCATGCATGCTTACAAATATTATAAAAAGTGTGTCTAAATGGTGATAACTATTACATATTTATAATGACAGCCTACTGCAATTTGTGGATAAGGTTGGATAAAGATTTAATTCTGTAACATTATGTCAAACTGTCTACCAAGTTTCAACTATCTGTCTGCATACTGGAAGCAGATAATTTCATTACATTCAGTATTCATTGCACAGGCACTTTAATATTTATCTCCAGAAGGGATCTGTCAGACACTGTTGCACTCATGTGATGACAATTAATATGGAAGTTCATTAAATGTGTATGTTTCCTTAGCTACAGAACAAAGACAACAACCAAAGAGTGTGGTATGTTTTTGATTTAGCTGTGATGGGTGCTTACAACTTAATCTGGAAGATATTTTAAAAAATCTTTTCATGCTTTGTTATAAAAAGTGTTGAAGATTTCATGTTTCTTGCTTCAAAACAGAGATGGAACAAAGCTGTACAATATCCTATGATTATTATTCGTGATTTGAGCAGGGGGTTGGACTCAACAGCCTTAGAGGCCCCTTCTAATTTTCATTATTCCATTATTCTATGAGACCCTTGTAGGTAGTTGTAACCTGAAAGGATGACTTCCTTGACACCGTGGCTTGTGTCGGGCTGTTGGTGACACTTTTTAGTCAGTGGCTGAATAAGTGTGCCAGAAAGTTGTCGTTTCTCTCAACATTGAACATCAAAGTGCTCCTGGACTGGAGAACCATCATCGGATGAGCAGGATATCACCTGAATGTATTTATGGTGTCAACGTCTGGGCTCAACATAAGCGTCTCAATGTTGAGGTGGTGACAATGAGAGAGAAGAGTCATAATAAGGGGAGCATTGCCTAGTTTCTCAGTATTGATGTTGAGTTTGGTGTGTCGGTGTTGGTGATGAGGAAAGCTCCCAATACTCCGGTTGGTTGTGGAGGTGAACTCGCTTTTGTTTAGGTTGGCATCAAGGCAGAGAATAGTAATTGTCCTTGGGCTCAGCCCCCATGCCCAGCATCATGCTGAGGGGATCAATAGGATCTCTGTGGACCCATGCCGTGTTGAGATGGAACAATCACAGGGAGGTGTAGGAAAGCTCAGATGATGAGCCTGGGGTGAAACTGTCACTCTGCATAGGCACTTGTACAACAGTAGTTCCATCATTGAAAGAATATCAACCGATAGAAGAATGGGTTGGTGAAAGCACTCTAGATTTCTCAGACAGGAGCAAATGCTCAACAGACTGTCTAGCATCATCAGAAGGTGAAGGTAAGTAATCAGCAATTGTAGGAGATGAAGTCAGCCTCAATTCCAATGTTGGCATCAGGGCCAAAACATTATTTTCTCATTTCCCCGAGCTCAGTTTCATGGTAACTGCCAGTGTTGATGTCAAAGGAAGTTTAGCCTTACAACGTTTGTTAGGCAAAGTAGACACCAAAGGAGCATGAGACTGCTCGACAGGAGCCTGGGATTGTTCCATGAGTCTTAAAGATTTTTCCCCAGAAATGTGCTCAAAGGCGCTCAAGCCACTGTTTAAGTGCAGGCTTAGTGAGTTTTTTGTTTGTTTGTTTGTTTGTTTTTTACAAGCGCAGCACTGGACCAGTTGGTGAGTTTCCCCCAAGCGAAAGAGGCACTTGTTTTGTCCCTCTGTAAGTGGAATCTTATGGGAGCACAAAGTGCACTACTTGAAGGTGCCAGAGGAGGCCATAAAATGGCAGGTGGGTGGAGGTTGGAGAAAGTGAAGCTCTCAAAAAAACTCACCCATGCAGTTGAAAATCAAGAAAAACAATGAAGGAGGTTGGGGAGGAGGAGGAGAGTATAAAAAGAAAAAGTAAATAAATGAACAATTCCTTTTGTTTTTGCAGGAGATAAGTGTCCATCTGCAGCAGTGGTAAAAAGGAACTAAGCTTCACCAGCACAGGAAAGCAGGAGCATGTGTGGTGAGGAGGAGGCAATCCCTATCAATTTGCCAATGGTGTCAATAGTGGTGCTTATATGTCAGAGAAAGTGAATCAGAATAGTGCTGATCCGGATGTTGAACTTGTTTAAACTAGGACGTACGATGCTGAGGTGGTGTTAAATCATACTTGACCTCGACATTGACCAGCGTGTCATTACCAGAGGACTATCGAGCCAGATCAGGAGGCTTAGTTGTCAAAGGTCCTTGGAATGGTTGATCTTTGACATAATGTCAGATTTGATGCCCATGAGGCGAGCCTGATGATAAGCCAGGGCTTTCTAAAGGTGGTTCCAGCATGATTGTTTGTTCATTAGAATTGTATCCCTAGCTACATAAATGGCTGGATCCCAGAGACAGTGCAGTCAGCTGCCAAGGTGGTAAGGCATCATCATCACGATGATGAGACCCTGTTAATGTCAGGGCTGAAGGTCTTGGAGTCAGAGTCAGGTCTCTGCCAGCATTGGGAGTCGGGCTCGAGGTATCATGAGGTGGCCCCGAGTCTGTCCTAGGAGTCAAGGAGGGTAGCTTCTTCTTCCTCTTCTTCTTTTCAGTCAATGCAGCTGAAGATTTTACAGCCCATTTTGAAGTTAGTGAGAACTTCAATGAGGTGGAAGGAGCAGAGACCTTGGAGTGCTCATGACACTCAATAGGGTGCAAGGACTTTTCCCAGAGGTGTGCCCTGAGCCACCCTAGTCTTTGTTTGAGTGCAGGTTTGGTTAAATTTTGACACTTAGTACACTGGGGTAGACTGATGGGATTCTCCCAGGCAATAGAGGCAGTGACTGTGGCCGTCCAAGAGTGGTATTTTATTGGGGCAAGCCACACACTTCTTAAATAAACCCATAGAGTCCATAAAATGGTGTGGGTGGAGAGAGGGGAGGGGGCAACACTCCCAAAAAGGTGAAAAAGAAAACAGGTCTGAGAGGAGGAGAAATACTGAGTAAGTTAAAATAAAGAAGAATAAGCAGAAAACGTTTCTGTTACTTAAAATTCCTTTCGATTCCGCAGGAGCTCAAGGAAAGGTGACTGAACACAGTAAGAAAGGAACTGAGGCGGCAAGTGTGGGAGATTGGGAGCATGCACACTGAGAGGAGGACAGCCTATAGCATGCAAGGTCTTGGAATGTCCAGTGATCTTTGTACAGGCCTAGTAAGCCCCTATGTGTGCATTCACAGATGCCACAAAGAAGAAAAAAGGTTTTAAGAACCCCACTATATATGAATAATCCCCAATGGCAATCCTTTTGTGAGTAGGGTTACGTCTCAGTCCAGACAGCTATCATAACTAAAAATCCACTGTATTAAACTTCATGTCCTGGTTTCCTGTTCATTTTTTCCCATTGCCTTAGGACATATTCTACTATTTATATGTTAATTGAGCTGGTATAGATAAATGAAGTTGTCCCCAGTTCACCCAGACCAAGCCCGTGACTGTGCAAAGTGGAGGACAAAAACCAGAATAGTGGACCCTGCCACCAAGAGAAGAGACATGAAGAAAAAGAAGAAGAAAGAGGAAGAGTAGGTACATTGTATAGAAAAATTCATTTACTTTGGTACTTGCAAATCGTACAAAGTTCCCCCCCCTTTAAATTCTGCATTGCTCCTTGATGCCATTTGACACAGAAGCTGAAGAATATGTTGGTTGTTCTCCCCACCTCCCATCCTTGTTATCTCACTCGAACTTCTTTCAACATTATTCATTGTTTTGGATACAGCCATTAGACATGTGTTGTGATGGATTAATCCAAGTCAGAAATGCCAGCAGAAACTCTTGAACTTGGCCCTATTTACAAACCTGAATTCATTTAATGTACAGTGGTCCCCCGCCATTTCGTGGTTCATATACTGCGGTGCCAATATATTTTGGGCCCGCAGTATATGAAAGGCAAGGGCCCCTGGGATAAGCTGCTTGGGCCTGTTTGGGGCCTACTGCACTTAACCCAGGCCTGTCAGGCTGCCCCAAGTGGTCCTCTGAAGGGCTTCCTGGGCCTGTCAAAGGCCCCAGAAGTGGTTTCCGACAAACCAGAAGTGAGTTCCAAAAAAACAGAAGTAACTTCTGATTGCAAGAAGCCACTTCTGGGGCCTCCACTGGGCCCAGGAAGCCCGTCAGAGGCTCATTTAGGGCAGAGCCAGGCCTCAGGTAAGTGTAGGAGGTCCCAGAGAGGTCTCCCAGTCCTGACCTGACTCAGCACCCTCATATCGCGGATTTTCAATTATTGTGGGTCGGGTTAGGTCCCTACCCCCCATGATAGGTGGGGGATTACTGTACACTGTTGCAAGTCACCATCTTTCTTCTCCTTTGCTCAATGTTTCCACATTTGAATTCCATTTTGGCAGCTTCCCTGGTTAATGCCTGAGAGGCACCGTGACTTCCTTAGTGCCAACAAGAATTGAATCACTCCCCAAAGAATCAAACTATACCATTGTACTTTCTCATTTAATTTGATGGAAACTTTCTCATTTAATTTTATGGAATTTTCAGTGAAATTCTCATGGACAGGATTCAGAATTCTTGCACTTACTTTACTTCCAAGATTCCTATGTTTGTCTTTCATTGTACAATCATCTCTCCAGTGGCTGCCAGACATCAAAGATTCCTATTCTTCACTAAAAGCCCAGAGGAAGATATAATGAGAGAACTTCTGTCATATTATTTAGATAAGGGCATGTGGGAAGTGGGAGAAGCTGCCCAAAAAGATATGTAAGAACAGAATTCCAAGAAAATGGCCATCTCTGAACAATTAGGAAAACTTTAAAGGCATCATTCAACCAGAATGACATACACAACATAAGCCTCTCACTGGAAGATAAGCACAATATTACTACTAGAGACCGGCACGAAACGAACAATTTTTCGTTTCCATTTTTGTTTTTTCATTTCATTATGCAACAAAACAACAAACAAATTTTGTCTCCAAAATGAAACGAAACAAACAGAAACACCAGAAATTTTGTCATGCGTTTCGTTTTCGTTACTGCTATACAGTGAACTGTTTTAAATGCTAAAAAAATCACAAAAATTGAAATAAATGGTAACAAAATGGTAACGAAACAAATGAAAATGAAAACAATTTTTTGCAAAAATTTGCGAAAAATGGAAACAAACCGAAACAGACCCTCCAAACGACAAACAACAAACGAAACGTCATTTTTTTAATTCGTGCCCATCTCTAATTACTACACAGAATTGAGCAATCCATATTAGGTCAGTTATTTCTAGTGATATACTTGATGATAACAGCCAGAGGAAAATGATGCATATATGCTTGCTCAGTTCTCTGAAAAACTCCTATAAAGCATTGGATAGCAGAGGCAAGTGAGAAGAAAGCTCTTGTTCAGTTATAATCATGCTGTGGGAAAGAGGCCAGTTTCCTGAAATGTGGCTCCTGAGAAAGGGAACAAGAAGAATATTCTAGAGGGCAAGAAGAATGTTCCTAACTGAGGCTGCTGCAATACCGCTAGAGTTGCCTCAAAGAAAATGAAACCCACCCACACCCACACCCACTCCCTCCTTTCTATGATTTTTAAAATGCACCCATTGCCTAATAGCACAACCAGGTTAGAATAGACAAATATAACTATCATGTACAATTAGGTCACCCATTCAAAGGAAATGAAAGTCCTTAAAAGCCCACATTTCCACATAAAATACTATAATCTTCTGCATTGCTTTGAGAATGTCATTTGGAGAAAAGCCTCTGCAATATTGCACAATAGACAGTTCTTGTTGGTTCCTGCAGCTGGATTTCAGCCCATTTTGAATAAGATGAGTTCTGTAGTTCTTACTGGTAACTAGAAGGTCTAGATGAGTCTTTCACAACCCCATGACCAATATAGATGTGGAGATCCAGGTCTACCATCAGCATGGGTTTGCTATTTGCTGGGAATGATGCCAGGCTGCCATATATCTGGAAGGTGCCAGGTTGGGGGAAGTGTGGCCACAAGAGCTCAGCTTACATATAGTATGTATGTGATTGTGTCCATTCTTTGAACAATAAGTTCACCAGGCTTAAAACCGAGGTACTTCAAGGGCCAGATGCAGGGGAGTGGTATCAGGAGACAGATATCTATTCTCGTGCTCTCCCAGGCGCATCTGGTGGGGCCACTGTGAGATACAGGAAGCTAGACTAGATGGGTCTTTGGCCTGATCCAGCATAGCTCTTCTTATGTTCTTATATTCTTATGTACCCTTCTTAACATCACTGCCATTCATTATGATCCCCTTAAAACAATTTATACCTCAGAAGTTACAACCTTTGTTGATCCCCACAGTGATAGTCTGTGGAAGTCAGGAAGCTAAGTATTTCTGAATTGAACCTAAATGAAATCAAGTAGCCTCCAAAATAGGCAGATATGAGTTAGGATTTGGCCTGCCTAATTGGGAATAAATTAGATCTGATGGTTGGCACACTCATATGAAATTGTTCTACTTCACTGTGCTTCTTAGCATCTATGCTTTATGGCAAAAAATATTTATGTCATCACTCTTACACTTAGATTCTTCTGCAGTTTTATGGGACTTAAATTCAATAAAACGTACAGCTTCCAAGCTGCAGAATGAGTTGTTACCTCATCGTTATTGCAGGTCTAAGGATTTAGGACGGAATGAGTTCCAGAAGAATGCATAGAGGTGTGTGCTTCTTCCTGTTCCAGTTTTTAAAAATTGCCCTGGCACTTATGTAACATCTGCCACAAGCAAATAATTCTCATTCCAAGAAGTGGAGGGTCTAAAATAATTTCTGCCATCCCAGAACATAATATAAAACTGTGCTGGTCATCAATAATATAGGTAGTTTACAATGTTTATGCCTTTTGCTGGTTATCTGAGGACAACTGTGGAGAGACTAGTACAAGTCCAATGCAAACATTTGTAACACAAATGTTTAAAAATCCAGTCTTGAATATGTTTACCTGGGAGAAAGCCTCATTAAACACAGTGGGGCATCTTTTGAATACAAGTGCACAAAAATTATATCATTTTTTAAAAAGCCTAAAGGTGGCTTGAGCTATTTGTTAAACAAACACTGAGAGACATAAGTGAGCATATTTCCTTTTGGTTGTTGTGGTCATTGTTGTGGCTGTTGTTTCTCTGTTGTTTATTTAAGTTATTTTACTAATACAGCAGAGCCATTGCTTAACCACTATCCTATTTACACAGGTATTGAATGTCTGCAATTCAAAATGCGAGTGGGCATTTCTATAACAGAAAGTGATCCTCACAAACTTTATTATACAATGTGTGGAAAGAAAGCTTACCGTTTGGAAAGATATAAACTGACAGCTGTCAAAGTCCCATGGGAAACATGAGTTTAAAGGAGTTTCCAAATCAATGCAAATGGCTTCTGCTGTTCTGGCTGAGTTTTTCTCTTCTTTTCTTTGCACTTAGCTCGTGGGAGAGGGGAGAGACCGGGAGGGGGTTGGGTGGCTGAGCGGGGCTCCTGTGAGCCCGCTTGGCTTTTTGGGAGGGCGGGGAGGAATAGGGGTTGGGTAGCTCAGGGATCGGGTGCGGGGTGGGCAGCAGCGCTCGGTTGAGTGGCACTGCTGCTGTAACTGCCCTTCGGGAGTCTAGGGCTTATTTTCCCGGATTGGTGGGGGCAGTAGGAGCCTCAGATCCCGGGGAGCCAGGCATAGAGGGGTGGGGGACAAGTGGTGTCTATACTCCGGTGGGTCACGGGGGTCATGGGAATCAGTGTGAGTGCCCCCTATATACACCGCCTCATATCCCTCTTGTACCTTGGCCTTCGGGACTCCCTGGCCTCAAACTCACCCCTTCAGGCCAGCCGGCCATCTTGGTGACATTCCCATTCTAGCCTCACATTGGCCATTCATCCACACCCATCCTCCATCGGGGCCCATATTTGGGGGTAATTAGGGGGTATGAGGAGGTAGTGTAGGGGCACCACAGGGGAAGGGGGTGTATTTCTGGTGTAGGGTGGTGTTTTATGCTCCAGCCATCTGGGGATAACATTACTCACATGTGGGGGTGGGCGGCCATCTTGGTGGGTGAGCGGCCATTTTGTCTCACAGTTTGCAGTGGATCCCTCGGCCTAGCTTTGGTATCCACACCCATCCTGCCTTAGGGGGCCTTTTCCGACCTAATACCCGGGGTAACCTGGGAATATACCACCCCATCCTTACTTGTGTTCCAGTATTGGAGCCTGGTGCGCCCATCCGTCCCACCATGCTGCCTAAGCAGAGTTCCAGTAAGGGCAAGGGCAAGGCCCCTCCACAGAGGAGGCAAGCACCCCATCCAGCCCACAAAATTTCATCCTCATCTGATGAAGGGTGGCCTCAATTTGCGGCTGCCTGGAGCAAACTGTCCCGTTTGGAGAAAGAGCATGCCACACAAAAGGGAATTGAGACCTCTTATGGGGGGGACAGCCCGCAAGTGATACCAAAGCCCATCATAGAGCGGGACTTAAAGTACTTGGGGATCACATGATGTTCCGTATTTCTGTTCTGGAGACCGCTTTGGTGGGATCCTCTGGCCAGGCTTTTACAGGTCAGCATTCAGGATCCCAGGAGGTGCATACATCTGGTGCTGGACTACCAGCTTCAGCTGCTCCTTCCGGGGGACCCGCACCCTTACCCGGCACCCAGGCCATCGTGGACCAGCAGCAGGACCAGGCCATTGATTTGTCGAACACCATCACCCCGCGAGGGTCACAACCACAGGCATCTATCTGCAACCCTGCTCTGGGTGAGTCTGCCATATCCATGCACACACCAAGGTGGGTACTCTGGCCCTGGCCTGGCTGCAACACAATAGTCCAGGAACAGGTTGAGGCTGACTTCCTGGGACATAGGCCCCCTCCGCCGCCCCCACGGTCCCAGGTGCTCAGGGCCCGGTGATGGCGGAGACGGCTGCCCAGACAGGCTCCAATACGAGTCTGCCCCTGGTGCAGGTGGGTGCTGACATTGAGACGCCGGCTCCTTCAGCGCTGTCTGCCACCAAGCCGGCAGCAGCACAGGACTCTGAGGTGGCAGAGCCTCTGAGGCAGAGCCTCTGAGGTGGCAGAACCTGCTTTAGAATTACCAGAGGGGGATGAGTCATTGCCATTGGGGGACCACCTTTCTGATGCTATAATTGACAAGATTGTCTCGGGTAGGTAAGTAGACATATTTGAGCTGCTGAATAGGGAAATTGACACCAAGGAACTGGAGAAGCTAGATGACAAAGAGAAAGAGAGAATCAGGAAGAGGAAGCCAGAGAAAACTTGGAATAACTGGCTTATGCCTTTGTCATGTATGCTGGCATCTATGCGGAGGCTCACCCCGAGAAGGGTGCAGTCTTATGGCACTACTTGGACACCATCATTAGGGCTCATTCAGATTTTCCGGCCTCGGCTTGTCTGGCATATGACGAAGGCTTTCGTCGCCGTATAGCCAAGGATCCCACCCTCTGCTGGAACAGGCCCCATAGTTACTTATGGCTGAGGGTGATGAGTGCCCCCTGCCAACCCCTGAATGAAAGATTCGATAGCGGCCATGCGATTTCACGCCCTGGCCCAACTGGCAATCCCCACGCAAACGTGGGCCAGCAGGTTCAACCCCGGCTGGTCTGCTTCGACTATAACAGCAAGGGGTCTTGCGGGTGCCGCCAGTGCAAATACCGGCATTTGTGCATCACCTGTGGGGCCAATCACCCTGCCTCCACCTGCCCCAGGGGTAAACCGGGAAACAGCGGAGGAAAGGATTCTGGGGGTAGGCGTACCCAACCGGGGTCACCCCCTCCTCCAAAAGGGACCTAGTCCCATATGAGTGCTGGTTCTGAGGGCGTGGCTTTGTAGTTACCCCTCTCGTGAGGAAGCCACTTACATTTTGGACGGTTTTTTATAAGGCTTCCACATTCCAGCCATTGGGGAGTGATTGCCCTTTCTAGCTGACAACCTCAAGTCTGTACTAGGGAAGGAGGCAATAGTGAGGGAAAAGATAGCATCTGAATTGGCAGTGGGCAGAATTCTGGGACCATTCGATCACCCACCGACCTCTCGTTCCCGGGTGTCGCCCTTGGGCATTGTTCCCAAAAAATCACCTGGCGAATACCGCCTTATCCATCATCTGTCGTACCCGGCAGGGGAGTCCGTGAATGATATGATACCCCAGGAATTATGTAGTGTCCATTATACATCCTTGGATGCGGCCATCAGAATAGTACGGGGGTGTGGCATGGGGGCCAAAATTGGGAAGTGTGATATTAAATCGGCCTTCCAACTCCTCCCGGTTCACCCGGATGATTGTGAGCTTTTAGGATTTGCATTTAAAGGACACTATTACTTGGACAAGGCCATGCCTTTTGGCTGTTCCATCTCCTGTTCTGCCTTTGAACGCTTTAGCTCTTTTATAGAATGGGTGGTGCGCCAGCAAACACGTAGTCCTCATGTTACCCATTACTTGGATGACTACCTATTCGCAGGACCTGTGGGTACTCAGCAGTGTGAATCCCTCATGGCTACCTTCCGTACCATGGCAGCTGAACTCAGCCTCCCTTTAGCTGAGGATAAGACAGAGGGTCCCACCACTGCACTCACATTCTTGGGCATTGAGCTGGACACAGTGGCCCAAACATGTAGACTCCCTATGGTGAAGTTAGTTGACCTGCGTGTCCGCTTGACGGCGCTCTTGTCACAAAGGAAGGCCATGCTCCGAGAGCTTCAGCAGATCATTGGACACCTAAACTTTGCCTGCAGTATTTGTGGCACCCGGTCGGGCTTTTGTTTGCAGACTGCGATGCCATTGCAGGGCTACGTAGCCCTCATCACCGGCGCCGTATCTCTGCGGATATGAAGGACGACCTTCGAATTTGGCTGCAATTTTTATCAAATTTTGACGGCATTTGCTTTTGGCGATCGGAAATGATCGCTGCTTCAGATCTGCAGGTCCAAACTGATGCCTCCAGGGCGCTGGGCTTCGGACTCTATTTCCAGGGCCGTTGGTGTGCTGGCACTTGGCCTACAGAATGGCAGGACAGTGGTATTACCCGAGACCTCACGTTTTTAGAATTGTTCCTTATTGTCGGGGCCGTATTTCTTTGGGCTGAGCGTCTGGCTAATTTGGTGGTGCAATTCAATTGCAACAACCAAGCGGTTGTGCACATAATCAATAAATTTACCTCTAAATCAAAACGTGTCATGGGTCTGGTCCGCGCTCTTACCCTCCGATGCCTCCAGTTTAACATATTATTTTGTGCCTATCACATGCTGGGGGTTAGGAATGAGCTTGCTGATGCTCTGTCCCGCCAACAGATGGAGCGGTTGAGATCGTTAGCACCTCAGGCTCACAAGAACCCAGACATTCTCCCGACAGAGGTATGGAGGCTTGGAGGGTAGAGGCGAATCGGGTCATGGGGCTGGCTTTGGCACCTAGCACTCGCCGGGCGTATTTGATGGCCTGTTCTGAATATGTGCGCTTCTGCGCTGCTGAAGGATTCCCTCGGCTTTGGCCGGCCACGTTGGACCAGCTAGTGCAATTCACGGTACATTTACACTTTAAAGGCTTAGCACCCCGAACCATAGAGGGCAAGTTGTCAGCCCTGTACTACTACGCCAGGGCACAAGGATTTCACCTTCCAGACTGTCAGTTTAGAATAGGTAAGATGATAGCAGGCTGGGCTAGGGAGCGGGGCGGGCCTCAGGATGACAGGACCCCTATTTCTCCAGGGATGCTGTGCAAATTGACCACAGTTTGGCCTCGGGTGTGTTCTGATCCTTTTGAAGTGCGTCTATTTCAGGCCGCCACATTTTTGGGGGCCTTGAGAGTTAGCAAACTGGTGGCCTATTCCCAAAGTGACATATCCAAGACTGCCCTTCCATGGGCTGACATGGCTCTTCATGAGGATCATGTCGTGCTCCATATTCGTAAATCCAAAACGGACCAGCAAGGCAGGGGCACGGAGATACGCTTTGGTATGTGTTCACTGCCCCAAATCTGCCAGATACTGGCCTTACACCGGTACACCCACCAGATTGGCTCGGGGCAGGGGTACCTATTTCAACGTCAAAACAGGTTGCCACTGACCCGGTATCAATTCTGGCATGTATCATCCAGGGCTCTCCAGGTCACTGGTATCTCTGGTCGGCGTTTTGGCACTCATTCCTTCAGGATTGGTGCTGCCTCCACGGCCGCCGCCATCGGGGTTGATCCGGCTGGGATCCAACGGATCGGTCGATGGCGGTCTAAGCAATTCAAGGCCTACGTGCGCCCCTTAATGGACCAGTGAGACAGGGCCAGTTCTTTTTGTTTGTCGTTACAGGTTTTGCTCCAGGAGGACGGGCGCGAGTCATCACTTACGGCCACAGTTTCGTGTTTTGGGCCGCCAAGTTTGCAGTGCATTCAGGACGTGGCCGCAATCTCGGCCTGGGACAGTGGGCCAAACTAGCGTGGAGGGGACGACGGGTGATGCTCTGGAATGCCTTTTTACAAACAGCACTCAGTGATCCCCCTGATCCTCCCCCCGCCATTGTCGTGGTCCACCTCGGTGGAAACAACTTGACCCGCATGTCAGGCAAGTCCCTTATACTCAAGGTCATCGATGACCTGAGGACCTTTAAGCAGCATCGTCCAGGAATGACCATTTTGTGGTCTGCCATGATTCCGAGGTTGGTGTGGGGTCCGCTCCATCACCCCAAAAAGATGCACAAGGCCCAGAAAGGAGTCAATTGAGAGGTTGTCCATGTAGTTCAGGCTGAGCTTGGCTCTGTTATTTGGCACCCCCAGATCACTGCACGGAATCCGGACTTGTTCCGACCTGATGGTGTTCACCTGTCTGACAAGGGCCTGGAGCTGTTCATTTCTGATTTATATGAGGGCCTGCGGGCCGAGTTGCCTGGCCGTTTGGGGTAAAGAGGCGTCAGTGCGCCTCTTTGGTGGCGGGTAGCGCAAAACTAAACATTGATTACCTAGGTCCTGACTTCAGTGTGCTTGGCAGCCCATAAACAAGCAGCTAGTGTCAGTATTAGACAGGAATAAATTACATCATAAACCCAGCCACATTTAAAGGGCTGCCAAGGCTTGATTAACTTGGTAGGATGCCAATACAGTTCTGGCATCCGGTCTGTGGCAGTAAAATAGGCCGCAGGAGATTTACCTGTTGAAGGGACCTAGAGAAATTAAGAAGCACCATAAAATTTGCGCTACGTTCCAGGCTCTCATAAAAGTTGTGTTTAAAGTTTAATACCCCTTGTTAACCCAAAGCAAATGTGTGTTGCCTGTTTATTTCTGTCTGGTTTGGCAATTAGTGATCACCAACCATGTGTGTTTCACCAGCCACCTATTTAGATCTTCATCTTCATGGTTACTAGCCATGGAAAATATCCAACAGTGGCTGTCATTCAGTGGCTAAAAAAAATTGTCTCCGTATACCAAAATGGTGTGTCTCTGAATGTTCATCTACTGGAGACATTATGAATTGTCTCTCTGCCTTATAGGTGCTCTGGGTGATATACAGCTTGTAAACATGACAGTAAAACATCACGGAAACTAAGGCATCAAATTAGCAAAAAAAAAAAAAGAAAGAAAGAAAAAGCCAGGGGGGTTGTTCAGTAAAAAAGAGAGCATTTATAGCACAGTCTGTCACTGCCTGTGCAAATCATGGTTTTATGTTTTTATTTTTATTTTTAATTTGATATATATACTGCAAAGGGAGGGCTGCAAATGAGGTGATTGGAACTGTGGAATCCAAGCTACAAAGGGGACGGGTTGCAAACGAGGTAATTGGAACTGTAGAATACAAGCTGCAAAAGGGGAGTTTTGCAAATGAGTTAATTGAGACTGAGGGATCCAGGCTGCAGAAGGGGAGGGCAGAGGATCCATGGAGGAGACCTCTTTGCAAATGAGGTGATTGTAACTGCAGAATCCCGGCTGCAGCAGGGGATGGGAGAGGCTCCGTGCAGGTAACTTCTCTCTAAATGAAAATCTGTGATATATATGTAGTGGGGACTACTGTATGCACTCTATAAGATGCACAGACATTTCCCCTTACTTTTGAGGGGGGTAGTATGTCTTATAAATCAAAACAGTATGGTAAATTTCTAGTTATAGCCACATTCAAATTGTTCTTGATTTTGCCTGACCCCAGCAACCATGAAGATGATCATGCAATCATTTTGTAGGATCCCCTAGCACTCAATAATTCTACATGAGGGAGGTTCTGTTGAGATTTGTGTGTAATGTACATATACATAAATTTCAGTTTTAAGAAGCCAGGAAACTCAGTGCTTAAAATTTTATGAATCTCCAGTTTATGAATATAACATATTGTGCTTCTCCATCTGTGGTTCAAAATACCAGAGGAAATATATGTTAATTAAAGTTCAACCTTGCGTACTTGTTGAAAAGGAACACTGACAATTGCTTTATGCATGGATGAGAAGTGGTTGACATGTGAAAAAAGGAACTGGCCTCCAGGATTTTTACCTCCTTGATGTCTCTTTTTGAATAATTGTGAGCACAAGAGGGTTACCTGTAAACCATCTTGACTGCCACCATAGGTGTTGTTAACATTCCAACTACCCTTTGCTAAACAACATTTGCATGACATTACACAGCACAATTGGGTCACCTTCTGGCATTTTCAATCATGAATACAGAAGTGCAGTATTACACATTCATAACTGGAGGTTTTGTGAAAAACTGAATTTCATTATAGAAGTCTAGATGAGATATGATTGAATCACAGTAGCTAGACCTGCACACACACACCATGAAAGAGAACAGCTGACATACCAGCTCTAGCTGGACAAAACTATTCTTAGCCACAACCATCACCTGACCTTCCTTTGACTTTTTCTAATTCTGCTGTGGAGTATTCTCATTCTCACATGCAAAATTAATATCTAATTTTCCTAAATGTTGTGATAAAGCACTTGATTCAAATAACCTCTAAGAAGATATATTTCGAACTCTGTATTTTGAGGTAAAAATGCATGGTTTAGGGGAAGTATAAAAGAATAAAGTTTTAATTATGTACTTAAATGTATGTTTTTATGAATTTAAAATGCAGGTTAGTATTGAGGATGGCATAAAAAACTCATGGCTATCCATCTATGAAATTGATGCAGACTTTCCCCCCCTTCCAATGTACAGATGGTGTTATAAACCATTTGGTGAGTAAAAACTGGACCTTCAACAATTAGAGACAGACTTTCCACTTGACTCATTGCAACTATACTAGATACAAACAAGGAAACTTGTTTAGAAAAGGAAGCTTGATAGAAAAAGAATTGCATTATAATAGCGGACCTAACTTACCCGGTCCAGAGTTGTGGTCCGCTGCCCAGATGGACCTTCTGGGGTTGGAAGATGGCACTGTCCGGGGTCCACCCATGTGGACCCACCCATACCACACTGGGCGCCAGGGCCAATCACGGGTGCCCAGCAGGCTTTGCGGCCGTGGGCATCCGGGCACTGGCTGGCCTGTGCAGGCGCAGAGGATCCGCCGGCGCTCGCCCTTTAATAGGGGCCCGCGGCCTCCAAATGCTGCCATGTGGTCCCAGCGGCAGCGGCGTTCCCCACCCACCCACCCTTCGAGCAGGGAATCGCTTTTCTGTATGTTGGTGTGTTAATTTGTATTGTTCTTGTTGTTCTGTCACAGCCTGGGTGGTTTGGAGGCATTGGGACTGGATCCAGCTGGAAGTGGCTGCAGGATGGAGGCTGTGCGGCATGGAATCTTTAGGTGGTAACGGCGGACCCAGGAGAGAGCTGCGAGTGTCCCGGCTCAGGAGGGACATCAGACAGCCCCTCCGCTCAGCTTGGGAAGGAAATCTCAAAGGAGTCTGCACCCATGGGGTTTTCGGAAGCTGAGTAACAAAGGGTGCTGCCACCTGGCGGTGCCACCATGCACATCAGGGGACAGGCAGGTTCCCCGATAGTATTAGATCTGACCGAATGCCTGGCCACATTACTGCAGATTGTAACCATACCCATAAAGCTGTGGCCTCAACAATTTTCCCCATAAGTTCAAGAGTGTTGGTGCACCCAATGGGTTTTAACAAACAACAGGGCTTGGGCGCTGGACCACAATTCAATGTACAACCTGGCTAATTTAGTTGAGATTATAGCAGTCAGGAGGAATGTCTGGAATCTCCAGAAACAAAATATTATGCCTAATAGTCATTTGCATCACCCATAACCACAGCTCAAATACACAATGCTAACAAAAGTAGCTTTGGGGTGATAGCTTTGGGCTAAAATTCAGATGTGCCTATAGCAAAAAGGCAATGCCTGCAGTGAGTTTAAAAAAAAAGGTTTCAGAGAGAGGAGAGAATGGCTTGAAGTGAAAGATGATGAGAAAGGATGCTGTTTATGTGATTCTCCTACACAATCAGTCCAGGAGGCCTATGACAATTACTGCATGTACCATAGTTCTTTCCCTAATGCCAAACATAACAAGTCAGCAGACTGTAGAAAAGGTAATGACCAAAGACTCTTTGTTAACTTTAGACCTTTGCTAAATCTCACATCATTTCCCAGAATGATGAATAGAAGGAACATGCTTCTCTTTACAACATGGTATCGCTGATCAAATATTATATTGATAGATATAATTCCCAGCGGACACCAAACACCTGTGGTTCCAGGTGTTTGGTGTCCCTTAATGAAGCTGCAGCTTTTGATTTGGCAAGCTGTCAACAATAATATATTGATGAGTTTCCATTTTTATGGTCTGTCATGACCTCCTGGTTTCTGCATATAGGTTTATTGAGCACTTTTTACCCAGCTGTGCATACAGCTTTAAAAAAACCTGACCTTACATCTCCTTGACTGCAAAGTAACATTATATTATATTATATTATATTATATTATATTATATTATATTATAT
>JAHTLZ010000348.1:18640956-18664814 GCA_023846285.1 Phrynocephalus versicolor
TATTATATTATATTATATTATATTATATTATATTATATTATATTATACTGCTCTGATAACAGGAAATGGTCTTTTAAGCATAAGTGCTGTGAAAGGCTATCCACCATTTCCAAAGAATATAAAAGTACGTTACAAATGGATAGCACATTGTTCCCTCTTACTTACTTTTCCAGAAGCGATATTGAGCATAGAAGTGCTCCCATTTGAGCAAGGAAAGGTGTTTTCAGAGAATCTTGAAATCCTACCAAAATCCACTTTCTATAGAAGCTTTTCTCTGCCACATATATATTATCACCTCAGACTATGTTTATTATCGCTAGCAGCGGCTCTTCAATATGTCCCAAATAATATGCCCCAGTTGTTCCTTTCCTTGGAAATCCTTAGTAAAAGGCAAAATGATTAATTCAATCAGAAGAGAAATGAAAACAGGAGCAATTCAGAGTTTTCAAGTACTCAAGCATGATTTATCATGCATCAGGAACATGGACAGCCCAATAACAACATGTTATAGAAAAGGCCTCACAGACCATAACAATCTTGAGATTGTTATTTTTTTTTACACTTAATGGTCACAGTTTTATACCACCAGTTTCTGAAAGTTTCCAGAAACAAATTTCAGCTCAGTTATTTATTTATTTATTTATTTTATTTTAGAGTGTTTTTACCCTGCCTTTCTTACTGCACGAGACTCAAATCTGGGTCAAAATTGAAAGAAGCCTTACAGTCTAAGTTGCTCAGGCAAATATGAGGTGTGCTCCATATTCTTTCAGGGTGGAAAGTGGTCTTCATTCAGTTTTTACACAATGCTGGCTCAAGACATTCAACTTTTGGCTGTGGCTGAATTTAGCTCCTTCTGGTCTGCTTTGTTTTGTTATACAAGACCCCCATTGGAGAAAATGGATGCCATATATTAAATCTAAACAATTGGACTGTCACATCCACACCTAATGACTATTGGTTACGGGACAATGAGGAATTTAACAAATCCGCAGTTGTATGGTGCTGAACATCAAAATAATTTATCTGTCCCAAATTCCTGTCCTTCAACAAGATACAAATGGCAGAGTACAGGTAAGTGCTAACAGTTCCTAAATGTGGAACAGCATTCACACATGCATGAATTAAGGTCATATATTTAGCACTACCTTAGTACTGTTTCAGAACAAATCCATTACAAAAACACCCATATGGTGATGGTATTTAAATACTTGCTCGCGTATTACTGTTTTGCTCTTTTTACAGATGTCTATGAGGCAACTTTTAAATAAGGCTTCTCTGTATTTAAGTCAGGATATCAGTCATATATCCTTGTAAGGTTTCATGTGTTTATACTTACTGTTTCAGGGATCTTTCGGGGCAGACAGACAAACAAAACTGTGTCCGGGGGGGGGGGCAGATAGTACTCTATCCCACCAGATTTCATTCTATTTTGTACTGATTTGAAAAAATTCCATAACAAACCCATACAGCACTTACTTTGTGGTTTTTAATATGCTTACATGGATTGCCACTTAGACAGGCATTCCTGTCACTTATTTCTCTAATTTCCTTGGCATTTCTTCATATGAGATGACAGGTGAAGGCAAAGACAAAGGGCAGAAGCAGCAATACCCGGTCTTAGGTTGCTTGTTGGAAGTGGCTTTCTCCACCTGCATTTTGGCTTGAATGAACAAGTGATCGGGATATTGGGATATGTGTGTACACCTGGTGCTTATAATGAGAAAAGTGGGACAATTTGATCTGATCAATCTTGAAAGCCATTTGGAGTTCACAAGGTCTACACCTAAATGATATAGCTGGTCAGCCAGCAGTATATAGAAAGCTTTTTGCTTTCAAGAGGCAACACTGAAAATTAAATTACAGGCCTTCACTGGAGGTTTCACTATAAATGGTTATTTGTTAAAGCTGTATGTGGAGGGGGGGGGGAATTGATTTTAAGCTCTGGAAAGAAAACATTTTCCCAGTGTTGGCAACTTCCTTGCCATTCCTGCAATTTCATCGATTTAGCCCTTTTGCTGAGATATTTTAACTAAGGAAATGTGTTGATTTAATCTCCCCAGTAGGCAATTCATGAATGTGACACTTCTTGCTGTGATGAAAACTTGCTGCATTATCCCCACATCATCTTTGCAGAGAAGCAAGAATTTCTCCTACTCAGTTTGGACTTTTTGTCCCTAAAAATGTGCAGGTGCTACCATATATATTATTTATTTATATATTCGATTTATATACTGCACCATCTAGCAACACGACCACTCTGGGTGGTTTACAATATTTAAGCGAATATCAAAATACAAACAATAAACAACAAAATTATACAACAAATAAACAGTACAGCATAGCAAAACATTGTAGGCATGACAAGTCAACCAAAATCAAAACAGAGAGCAAGATAGGCTAAAGATGGAGCTCGAAAAGGTGAGTAATGTTTTGTTATCTTTAATGTTTGGGGCAGTCTTGTCTTTCAAATGACCACTGGGGGTCATATGGCCCAAGTTCAGGAGGAAAGCTAAAAGAGCTAGATGCCCTAAGCACATCTGATCTCACCTGATCTCGGAAGCTAAGCAGGGTCGGTCCTGGTTAGTACTTGGATGGGAGACCACAAGGGAATACCAGGTGCTGTAGGCGCCTGGAGTAGGAACTGGCAAGCCACTCCAGTATTCCTGCCAAGAAAACTCCATGGATGTGGAGTCACAAAGAGTCTGTCACGACTGTAACGACACAACACACACACACACACACACACACACACACACACATGCTTCCAATGACTGAGGTGAGGCAGCCCATCAGGAGTTGAATAACCTTTGTCATATTACTCAGAGCATGAGAATGAGACAACAAGGAATTGTGTGGGTGTATAGATTTCTGAATCTGCAAAAAAGTGTCTCAGTGCAAAATCAGGGTCGGTGTGCAATGAAAGATGCACCCAGAGCAAACACACAATTGCATGAATGATATAATCAAATTTTGAATATTGCAATTGACAATTCTAACAGAACCCAGTACAACAGTGAGAGTTTTGTTTTGCTTTATCAATGGGATCAGGCCCCTGATTTACAGCCTGAAGGTGCCCACGGATCTATACTTGCTTGGTGTGAATGATGGTTTAGGGATTTTGTTGTCTGTTTTTGTCTTCTGTTCCACTCAACATCTCTCACTGCCATGCCCACGTTTGTCATACATGATGCCATTAACTTGCAAACATTTGATTGTGGGTAGTACAATGACATCAGTCCTGTCACTTTCTTGTCTTTTTGCAGGGGTATCTTAGTAATCCAGCAAAGTGGAGGAAAAGTTACTGCAAGGACAATAAATGGCTTCATTTTATCACAACTATCATATAAGTTCCTATGGAAAATTATTGTCCCTGATTGAGGCAAGGACTGGACATTCTCTTCCCACTCTCCAGCCAGATGAGAGGTAACACTGAATCCTTTTCCCTCCTTTAATATTTTTATGAGATATGAAGTTCTTTTCGATATGGTACTGATTAGACCTTAATTGTTACATTAATTCCTGATGCTGCTTCATCAAAGGAAATGTCAACGTGGAACACAATAGTAGCGACTGATCAGTGTGGGTGGAGAATCTGGGTGATTTGTGCAAGTTGAGAAGTCCCTTTCTGGGTAATTTTAAATAAAGTTGGCACAGAAACACAAGTCTTGCTTACACATGCTTTCAGACAGATGGATGGATAGATATTGTGCAACAATATCAGTTGAACATGTGGGGAGATGTCTTCCTTGGACTACAAAAAGCTCAGAGGAATGCCGAGTTCCTTATAAGAGGCTCTCACCATGGCCAGGGTACTCCTATGAGGTGAAAGAGAAATTCAGCAATTTTTCAAATCCCTCCATTATGCCTCTTAAAAATAATCCCCTCTATATCAAGGAACTGACTCGACAAGCTGACATCTGAACAAAAAGAAGAAAAGCATCATCCAATGTTAAGTTTATCTCCGTGGAGAGATGCTGCACCACGCAGAGTGCTGTGTCTTTACAGTGAAGTAAGCAAGGGATTATTTAAGTATATCATCAAGAACATGAGAGAGTTGAAATGCTATGTTTTTGAACACTTTGAATGGAAACTTACCCCTCCTCTTTTTTTCTAGGAAGCCAAGCCTACCACACCATCCTGCTTGTTCTTTAGATAACTCTGTAGCTTTTAGCCCAACAGGTTAGCTTTGAGAAAGGTTAATTTTGTATAAAACAAAAAAAATTACACATGAAGGACTACGCTGGAGAAAGGAACTGTTCTGTTCACACATGCTGACAGAGCCTTTGATACACTTGTGTTAACTGTCTCCAGACAGTAAGTCTTTTCACAGCATAGATTTGTAGGGTAGTTTAAGGGGGAAGCCATCTTCATAACATGACTTGGAAAATAATGCCTGAAATCCAACAGTAAGTCAAGATTAGAGTAGGGACACTGACTCAGTGGGAATTTGATGAGCCAACTACTCCAAGAGTTCCATTGATTCAATGGTCTTACTCTGAATTTCAGCCATTTGTCTTATGTTTGCTCACTGAGAAGGTGTTACAATTGTTATTGCACTGTCTCACACTACAAATTCTTCTTTTTAATGCATTGTAGCAGGGATGAAATATGTACTCAACATATTTTTCCCCCAATACTCGTAACTTTTGACATTTTGCCTATGCAGGAAATCCATCCAGGAACCTGAGAGAGACCACACAAATTCCCAAAACAACACGAGAGAGAAATGGTGGACACATTTCCCCTTGGCATGCACCTAGCTGATTTACTGAGCAAGAATAAGTTTGACAGTCCTGTACTAGTGGTCCCTGTAGGATTAGATTCTGTAGGATTGATTCTAGCAAGGGCCTTTTTGGATTTCCTGAACTGCAGAAGCCACTATTCTCCATTCTGGGAATTCGACCTACCTCAAAGGCACCTTGCAAATACTTCAATGTGATGCATCTGGGAGAAAGGCCAACCTCTGAAAGCTTTGAGGAGTAGCCAGGTAAAACTCTACCCAAGTGTTCTACTAAGAGAGAATGCTCCAGGACGCTTATGAGAGCCATCCAATTCAAGTTCATTGCAGCTACAGAATTGGCTCTTCACATCAACAGTCTACCAGCAGCAGAAGGTGAACAAGTCTGGCTAAAAGTCTCAGCAGCACTCACCAGTGTCTAACCACTGCCATCCAGTCAATGTGTAGCCTGCATAAATAAATTTAAACTGCCCAGAGAGTGCTTTAAGCACTATGGGGCAGTATGTAAGTAGAAAACTTTGCTTTGCATCCAACCTCACCAGCCAAGAGTGAAGTGCTCTGACATCCCTCAGCAAGGATGAGAATATCACCATTCTGCCTGCGGACAAAGGAAGGTATACTGTCATCTTCAACACTGTGGAGTACCATGAAAAAGTTATCTCACTTTTGGATGACCACCACATGTAGGAAAATCTGAAAAGAGATCCCACCAGCAACTACAAGAAAAAAGTGTCAGAATACTTGAAACACTTGGAGAAGGACAACTCAATTGACAGGGTGGCCTACCACTGTTTATATCCGGGAGAGGCCGTCCCCTGCCTGTACAGACTTCCCAAGATTCACAAGCATGGAGTCCTCCTCAGACTCCCTGCCAGCAGTAAAAACTCAGTAAGCTATAACATTGCAAAATGCCTGGCTACTCTGCTAGCCCTAATGGTTGGACACACAAACCACGTGTGCGCAACTCAGAAGAATTTGTTTCTACTGTAAGCTCAGGGAGTTGAAAAATGGATACAGATGAAACCATGGTATCCTTTGATGTTACCTCTCTCTTCAGCAGCATTCCCGCCACCAATGCCCTAACAATGGTGAAGAAGAAAGTAAGAGAAGACAGCACCCTCACCACCAGAAGCAGCCTCAACCCAGAAGAGAAATGCCTACTTTTGGACCTGTGTGTGAACAACATGTGCTTCATATACAGATGGGACTTTAACAGACAGAAGCATGGTTGTGCCAATGGTTCCCCACTGTCACCCACTGTGGCTAACCTATACATGGAAGAAGTGCAGGAAAAAGCACTCAACACCTTCACATGGATGATACTGACCCACTGTTTCAGGTATGTCAACACTCACAAAGTACAGGCCTTTACAGACCACATAGATGCAGTGGAATCAAATATCAAGTTCATTAGGTAAGACACACAAGACAGTGGGCTGGCTTTCCTGAATTGTGCAGTAGGACCCAACCATGGCCTGGGAATAGAAGTTTACTGGAAACCCACCCACACTGATAAGTAGCTACTATTTGACTCCCACCATTCATTACAACACAAATTAGGGATCATCAGAACTCTAATCCACAGAGCAGAGAGCATCCCCATCTCCACAGAAGCCAAAGATGAAGGAAGGAAGACACCTGAAGACAGCACTTAAGGCCTGTGGATATCCAAAGTGGGCTTTCAACAAAGAGGTGTTCCAACCCGGGACAACAATAGATCTGTCTGAGACCCAGAGCCGACAGAAAAACCTGGTCATTCCCTACCTGACTGGAGTGTCTGAGAAGCTTACAAAGATTTTTGGCAAACAGCACATCCCTGTTTACTTCAAAACCCACAAAAACACTACGACAGACATCTACTCAACAGACCCAACACTAAAACACAAGAGGAGCTTTATAATATATGTGATCCAATGCAGTGAAGAGTGTGCAGAGCTCTACATTGGAGAAGCCAAACAGCCACTAAACAGGAATATGGCCCAACTCAGGAGGGGCAACGGCTCAGGACGGGAATCAGCAGTACACCTCCACTTGAAGGACAAAGGGCACTCATTCAAAGATGAGGATGTACACATATTAGACAGAGAAGATAGGGGGTTCGAGAGAGGGGTCAGGGAAGTCATTCATGTGTGTATTGAAAACCCCTCTCTTAACAGAGGTGGGGGACTCAGGACAATCTGTCTGCCACTTTTCATGCTGCCCTTTTATCGATGCCCAGAAAAATCAAAAGTACTTCACACCTCCACCAGGAAGGCCACATCAAATGACCCATACCTAATGGATGTTGGGAAGGCTTGCATACGTGGGACTTTCATGCACCCCAGGCCATTGCACATCTAACAAGCCCATTCAGGCCACCATCCAGCTAATGAGCCTGTTCAGACCAGGGTGATGTGAAATCTAGGTGAACTATAAATTGGAGTCCTCACCATTAACTTTCCTCAGACTGACGAAGCTGACTGGATCAGCAACAAAACATTTCAGTCTCACAAGAGAGTAAATCCAGTTGCCATGACTCAACTTCCAGATTCCTATTCAAGTATTTCTCCCTGTTGAATCATGTTCAGGGACATGCAAGGTGCTGGTGAATTTGCAGTTCATAAAAATCGCCTTAAAACAGTTATACGTCTTTGTTGCCCCCATCAATTTCAAGTCCTTGCAGTGGTCAGTTTCTAATTGTTGTGTTAATCTGGTGCACAGACATTTGACCTGACCACCGAAAGAGTCTGAAATTGAGCAACAGGAGCAACAAAGATATAGATAAATCCTAAGGAAAGTAGTATTACAGGCACAAATAATGCAGGAATGTCAAACCTATTCTTGCTCAGGAAATGTGAAAGGGCAAAAATGCTTCTATCTATAGCCCAGAGAGCAAAACAGACAGGTGAAGCAGAGAATGGTATCGGTTTCTGTATAGTGACTAGTCAATTTTTTTGCAGAATTTTATGGAAAGAAGCAGAAGACATTTTGGGAGCTGGGAAATCCTGACAGAGTAAAGGAAATAGTCAGAAAATCCCACAGAAAGGTGTGGGGCTGGCATGTATCTAAATTTACACCGTACCTTGAAACATTGTTCTATTTGGTTATATATATCTGCTTCCCCAGTGGCCAATTACGAGCGGGGGATTTAACTCAATGACCTTATAGGACTCTTCCAACAAAATTATTCTGTGATTCTATATTAAACTTTGAACTTCTCAAAATACAGAAGACAACATGGAGCAATATGTCCTTTGTCTTTGCAGTCATTGAGTCTCATTAAGATATGTTTGTTTTTAAAACATGCTGTTGTCTTGACCTTTTATAACACTTAAACTCTGCTGCCTGGGATTCGAAGACAGAATGCCTTCTTCCCTGCTCTAGCAGCTTTCATTGGTTTTACAGAGAAGAGCCATGAGACCTGTTCAATTGCAGTTTTGTTTTGTTTAGAGTTCTTATGATTTTTCTAAAATAAAAATCCATCTGTTGCTATACTCATGCATAAATTATTGTAATGGATGTTTTTGGGGTTTTTAAAAATATGCTCAAATTCCCTCTGGAGACAATCCATTCTGCTACACTGATTCGGCCTACAAGTAACTAAAGCAAAATTGCATTGGTGGAAATAAAACTGAAAAGATCAGATTGCCTCTTGGCAGAAAGCTCTTACATGGCAAAGACCAACTGAACGTCACAAAGCCTTCGTCAGAATGTTTAAGCAAGCTCTGCTGGATTGCCTTCTTGCCCTTATCCTCTCTTTGGTATCCCTACATGGAAGTAAATCAGATGTACCAAGTTCCCTCTCCTGTGCACTGGACTGTATCCTTAGAAATTGTATAACCTGTAAAATGTTTTAAATAAATTAACTGACTCACTCACCATAACTTTGCATGCATCAGATGAACTTCATTCTACTTCAGGCCTGCACAACAGGTAGACCATGGGCTACCAGTAGCCCTCAAAGGGTCTGAAAGTAGCCTGACAGCCACCGATTAAAAAGTGAGGGGATAAGTTCTCCACCCCTCCCTCCCCCATCCCAAGGACCACCACTGCCCCAGCAAAGTTCTGGGTCTGCCAGCCCACTGTCTCAGCTGAGCAGGGCAGTTCAAGGGCTATGGACTGGTCCCCTGCCCCCCCCCCACTGGCCAGATGATTGAGGTGGTTCAAGGGAAGTGTGTGCATGGTCAGTCTTCCCATAGAAATGCATTGAAAATCAATTAAACCGGGGACAGATTTCAATGCATTCCTATGGGAAACCACTGCTCTACTTACAAATTTTTTACTTACAAGCATGGGCTTGGAATTGATAAAATTCGTAAGTAGTAGCCTTCGGGCACTTTGGGCCAGAAAAAGGTAGACCTCCGCCTGTTCAAAGTTGGACAACCCTGCAAAAGTTTATATCATAGCAATTAGGCTAATCTTTAGAGTGATGTTTTCAGCTCCTAGTAATCTATTCTGCCTGTGAAAGACTTGGGCAACACTGATTGAAATACAGTAGTAAGTCACAATCAGAGTAGCCCCATTGATTCTGAGAAATCTACAAAGATGTTCACTTACCATCTCCTCACTGATTCCATGGACTTACTCTACTTGTTGTTCACTAAGAACCTCAGCTATTATCTTGTTTTACTGGCTATATCTATTTCTGGAGGGAAGCTCTCAAAACAGATATAATGTCATGAGCAGAAGTTCAACTCACAATCCATGCAACAATAAGTCTCACATATAATACGGGTTGTTTGTCATCTAAAGTCTAAGCAGAAGTAGCCCAATGGTTTCATTGAAAGGAATTAGTAGCTAATAAACTCCAATTGAAAGCAGCAGAGCCCAAAGGTGAAGGAAATTTCACCCATTAATTTTGAAGGATTGGTTGACTCATAATTTTTATATAGTTTTCTGTTGAAGATGAAAGACAAAGAGGTTGATTTGCCCTCTGTTTCTTTGAACTGATGGCAGGGTGACATCAAGTGAATGTAAAACCCTGAGTGAGTGAGTGCAGACATCTTCAAAATGACTAACAGAAAGGCTCTTCACTCATGGTCAGGACTCTTGAGAAGCATGAAACAAGCGGTTTATAAGCAGAACGCTTTGATTTGCTTTTGCTTTGACATTTCCTGAACCAACAAAAATGCTCAGGAACTTTCTTTTCAAAGATATCTGGATAGGGCATGGGAAATATAGGTGATGGAAAAAAATGAGTACTCCTCTCACCCTGCTTAGAGGAGAAATTAAAGAAGGCAATTTCATTAAACTTTTGTGCCCTTTATTAATTTTTGTTTTGGAATCAAATGGAGAAAATGGTATCTTCAGAAATCAGCTGAAGTATTGCCTCTGTTGTCTTTTAAGCTTGATAGAATGAATAAATATTATTAAGGTATTATAGGAATGACTTATACTACTATATTTATTTATACTAATATAATACAACACAAAATACAATATATTTATTTGTACTTATAAATATATTGCTGAGAATGAGATTGTGTTGATAATTGGGCTATAAAACAAAATAATTTAATTTAAAAAAAACCCATAGCTTCCCAAATTTTCAAGGGAACAATCCTGCTAAGTGTTAGATGTAGAGAGGAGCACACAACATTGGTTTGAGTGACAGTCGAACAAGTGTTTTGTAGTTTGCTGCTCCCACCCCTCCAGTGGGTGCCCCCTTGTATGCAGTGTGCAAAATTCTCTGTCACTTATCTTCCAAGCACTGTCTCTGAGAGGGCCCCTGCTGGAGCTGTTCGGCATTGAACCATGAAACACCTGCCCAGCCATTTTCCCAACTGCTGAACTGGTGGTTTGTGTCCATCTCTATTCAGTTGACTGAGAGTTATAGTTTCTATTTCAGGACACTCTAGCTAGGAAATATGTTAATTTATAGAAGGATGGTTGTAGGAGTTTTGGGGTGGGAGTATTCAACTTTGCAGGAGAAGCTATATTTCCTTTTACCTTTCACATCTTCCTTTTTGGACATTTGCCTGGGAATGTCATTACTTGGCAAAAAGCCTTGCCTTCAATTATTCAAACAGCATACCATTTAGAAGTGAATCTCTGAAAATCAAGAAATATCTGTAGACTTCTCTGGTGCACACCAAGTTTCAGAACTCAGCATGCAATATATAATACCAATGGAGAATTTAATCTCTGTGTCAGAGTGTTTTTTTCCATTTGCATAACTGTGGAACAGGATTTCATTCATCATGTAAGAAAGCAGGAAATCTACACAATTTTTGAAGGCATGGGGAGGAGGAGAAGGGAAATGGGAAAGAGAGTTTTATTTTTATTTTCCTTTCTTCTTAATTGTTACAAGAGTGACAAATTGTGCATTAGACTTTAGTGGGAGATGAAGGAGGAAGAGATAAGACAGAAAGGTCTTGTGTGACAAGCTTGCACAGATATTTAAAATGATCTGTATGGGCAATGGCTCCAAGGACATGAATTACACGAAAAGGAATCTTCCTTGATTTTGATCTTTTGTTTAGACATGACAGGTCCATCCCTAATTGAATTCATTTCAGAGATTGAGGCAACAAGAATCAATGTCAAACTCCAGAAGATATTTGCACAGTATTTGGGATTAATCTCCAGTTTCAGGCCCTCTTATTCCATCCAGGATTTTTTAATGAAAATGTTGCAGTTATTGTGGCCATGACAGTGAAGCCACAGAACTGAGAATATTGTTACAGATGGACAGTATTTTTTTTGTTCTAATTTAGTGAATGAAATTGTTTTCTGCTTATCCAGTAATGAGAGTTCTATTGTTCTGCCCTAGTTTGTACACAAAGTTCATGTCGTGTACTCATCAAGAGTCGCCTGTGTTGCTCATGTTTTTACATCTGCCTTGCTGAATTTCTTCTGCTTTCAGAATCCTTTCAACCTTGATGTTTCTGGGAGATGGTACTAACCAAGAATACATGGCCAGTTCCACAATAAATCATTTCAACATCCCAGCTCACATAGCACAATGATTGCAGTGCCCTAGTAAAGCCATTCACTGTGATAAGTACATAGAGCAGTGAATTGAAAAACAGCATCCTTTGCCATTGGGAATCTTATTGTGTAGGGCTGCTAATAAGTGGAAGGCCTTTCAGTGCCTTAATGCACTTAACAGTTTCATTCAAGGCCTTCCTCCTCCACAAGAGGAGAAAGGGCAATCTTGGTATGAAGAGCCTGTCATGTTTTTCCCATGTGATCACGGTTATAGAATAGGGCTCCTGAGTAGGGCTCCTGAGTGTTTTGCCATCGTCTAGTAGCCACCATTATTTTCTTTTTTTCAATTTTATTAAAAGTCCATTTAAATATTTCAGAGCTTGTTGCTAGAGGAGAAGCGCTGCTTCAAGGTGTTTCACATGAGGATTATTGAGACTTGGGAAAGAAATTCATTTCACTTTTAAATAGATTGTATTAAAACTTGCATGATTTCAGTCTGTGAGGAGACCTGCTCTTTATTTTGGAAGCCATTTTGTGTCTTAACTGTGTCAGCATGCAAGAGCCTTCTTGGCATTTCTGATATGAGTACAAGATACCTTTTAATCAGATACCCTTCTCTTCAGCATTATTCCAAAATGCCAGCACTCACTGATTTCTTTATCATAATTTATAAGGTGATTTTTTTTTTAAAAAAAGAAAAAGAAATAATGAGTATAACCATATAAGGAGTCCAGTGAAGACACTTGGGGTAATGAATGTCCTTGACACAAATGGAATACATCATTCAGGTGAAGGGCATTATGTGATGATGCCACAAGGGAGCCATTTAAATCATTAACAGAAATGACTGACACAGAAATGAATAGTTCAAATGTTGAGCCATGAACAATTCATTACTTATCTATTTAGAGTGGATGAGTTCAGCTTACATTTTTCATTGAATGGTTCATGGAGAAAGAGCTGAAATCATAGCACAGTTAACAACACCTTGTTTAGGATTCCATCCAATCTCCAAGAAAACCTTCATGGGGAGAGACTAAAAAATATTATATATTAGCACTGTAAACTGGGTCAGGATGAGTGTATACACCATTTAGGATAAAATTGAGAATGTAACTTTCAAAAGTATTCAGTTGCTATTATAATTACAAAATTAAAAAATAATTATCATTATGGTTATATTTTTTTTACAGAGTAATGTTTTACTTTATTTTTTTTTCAAAAGTTACAGTGAGTCTTTTTGAAAACTAGCCAGGCCACTGGTACAAATGTACTCTTTGCATCCAGCTTACGGTCACCTCAAGGTGCACAACTGAGCACCAGGTATGCCATGATCTGCAATTGAACCATATGATATTTTCCCTCTCCACTGAGCAAGGCCACACCCTTTAATGAGAGAAGTAGCTAGGAATCACTGTAATGCCACAAAATGAGTGAACTTATCCTTTCTTAATTAACAAATGTAATGTGATATGTAACTATACCTTAGTTATTGGGAAAAGGAAGGGATAACAAATAATGAGTTCAACTGTCAAGATTTGGTGCCAAAGGGTTCCAAAAATAGATGGCTGCATTACATGTCTCCTGGTCAGTTTTTTACTTACTGGGTGCCCAACCACATGCCTCTTTTCTTCATTGTTGCTTTCTCCAGATGTATGATGTGCTTAAAGAAGAGCTTTCTAGGATTCTTTCACACACATAGAATCTACACGCAAGCAAAAGCAAAGCAAAATGTTCTGCTTATACACCGCCCCATACCACTTCAAGTAGTCTCTGGGCAGTTTACAATTTTAATTACAGTATGCAGGCTATGCATTGCTGCCCCCCTCCCCAGCCAGCTGGGTACTCATTTTACCGACCTCAGAAGGATGGACGGCTGAGTCAACCATGAGCCGGCTACCAGGGATTGAACTGCAGATCGTGAGCACAGTTTTACCTGCAGTACAGGCATTTAACCACTATGCCATTGGGCTTCTCATTGATTACCCTTCTCTTCAGGACATTACTCTTCAGATGGTGAAAAGAATGGAGTCTCATATTTTTAGTGTGTTAATGAGAACAAAGAAACTAACAACCAGACAGGGCTGAAAAGCTGTGCATATATGATGCTACCTGGATTCTAAATCCTTGGAAAGGTGAACCTAATATGCAGCCTGCAGAAGACTAGTCGTGAACTGAAATATGCTGTGAGAGACTCAAATGAAAAGTTAAACAAAATACTACTAAGAGAATGTTGTGAAGAAACCTTCCCTTGAAAATGGTATGGAACCTTTGGCAGGTCCACAATGTGGTGGTCAGGCAGGTTTTGAGGTAGGTAAATTCGATCACATCACCCCAATCCTGGTTCACCTGCAATGACAATGATTCCCTGCCAAATTCAATGTGCTGATTTTTTTTTATCTACAAGTCCCTGAATGGCTCAGGAACTTGATACTTGTCAGAGTGTCTTCTCCAAAAAGCATCTACCCATTTCATTTGCTCCTCCCAGGTATTTTTACTGAAGGTGGCCACTCCGAGAGAAGTGAAAAAAGGGTGTCAGCTAGGAATTGGTGGCCTCATCTTTATGGGGGCGGGGGGGAGTATCTATTGGAGGTGTGTAAGGCACGTCCCTTTACAACATATTTAGAAAATAATGGCAGCTCTGCCATGCCATAGTGCACATGGGGCATCTTTGCCCGCCTGCACAGACTGACATAAAGAGGTCACCAGCATGGGTCCAGCTGCAGGGTGCATTTCCTCCCACCCACCCAATAAAAAAAAGAGAATGAAATCAGCTAGTCGTGTAAGGGCTGGATGGGAATTTTTGGCCACTCCTGGTGGTGGTGGTGGTGGTAGCAACAATGGTTTTGGAGGCAGCAGCTGGAAAAGGTAGGGAGGTGATGGGAGCAGTTAGACAAAACCAAACTGATATGAGTCAACCAATTAGTGATTTTCAATGAACCTCCTGGTTGATGATTAGCTTGGAGCCCACCTCTAATTTTTACTACTTTTTATTGTAATTGACAGGTTATAATCAGTGCAAAGGTAGGGAGGATTGGGTTTTGTTGTTTGTGTATACCCCCTGGGCTAGTCTTCTTCAATAATTGGGTGTTATGTAAATCAAATAAATCAAATAAATAAGTACACGAATGAATAAATAACTAACAGGGACAGATGTGGCAGCCACACATCCTTCGAACAAGTGATTTTCAATATGTGCCAATGTAATGTTCTTGTCTTTCACGTTGCCCAAATGGTAAATAAGAATATATTTCTTCATTGCTTACAATTTCTGTTCGGTCTGACATGGCTCCAAGAGGAGGCTATCCATCCTGTTTGACAAACAGTGGGGCCCCCATGGGGCAATGTATCCTTAAGCATCTCCAAACAGGCATCTGGCCAGCTCAGTTGGATCTACAGGAACTTTACATCACATTCTCTGTTGGGATGTGCCTAAAGACATTTGCATCGGCATTTACTTTATGGGGCTACTTACCATGTGGATTTTCATGGTGAAGGTGATTGTTATTATTCATTTTAAGAAATGTGGTTCTGAATGCTTTTTTTACCCATATGTGGTTCAAAGTAACACAATTGGTGTTCCTGTTAATTCTTGCCTCCTGTGCTCTTTACCCACTTCCCTTTGAACATAATTTACCTAGCTGTGACAACAATGGTTTCAATTATTACAGTGGCATTTGGCAGGGCAAGTGAATGGGAACAGCTCCTTTTTTCACTTATAAGGTAAAGTTTCTCCTTGACAATTAAGTCCAGTTGTTTCCAACCCTAGGGACCGGTGCTCACCTCCTTTTGTAAGCTGAAAAGCCAGCATTTGACCATAGACATATCTCCATGGCCTTGTATCTGGACATAAAATGGCAGCATTCTACCATCAAAGGTTTTCAGTGCTGAGAACTCAAGACTCCTGACAAACCTCCTCAGCCCTGTGGTGCCTCAGATGGTGTATACTGTATTTCAGCATTCCCAGAAAGACTTTCCTCTTGCTGTAGCACAGACAAAATCTTCATGCATCAAGGATGGAATTGAAGGAAAGTTAGACACAGCTACCAAAGCAGCATTACGACATCAATAGGCATACATCTATTACTTTCTAACCCTACTCAAGCTTTGAGACTGCTACCTTGTTTGAGACAAAAGACTACAAAAGAGCTGTGTGAAAAAATCGGCAGTGGGGATACAGGATGCCAGTTTCATGTATACTTCCTCTCTGTCTTTTGCTCTCTTTTTCAGCTGCCAGAATTGTTCTGGTGCTCACTGTAGCACTCTGGGTGTCTTTACATTTGAGTGAGTCTAATTGTTTTACAAAAGAGGAAAATAATAGGATTCTCTAGCTGCTGTATAGCTCTGTTTCTCCCTGTTTCTCGGAAGGACTGATGAAGTGGCTAGCCCATCTCTACCTCAGGAGCTATGTACAAGGCTTAATTAAATTCATCTCCCGTTGACTTCAGTTGGAGCTATACTTATTCATTCCCTCTCCGTATCTTTCCATTGAAATATTTTTAATGTACAATTTCACGTTACCCCTGCAAATGGCAGCAATTTCACATAATGTCTGTTCCACTTATTTGTTCTGTGCAAAAGCATACATGTATGTTGTGACTATGGCAGGATGGTCACCAATCACTGTATGATGAAGATAATAGAAGAGAATATTGCCAAAATCATTAATGACCAAGCACCACAGGACACACCTCCACTTTTGATGAGTCCTAATTGCAGTTGGCTTTTCCAATATTAGTTCTGTACGTTCAGAAGGAATGATTATGATGACTTGTAAACAATTTTGTAAAGTAGTTATTGAAAATGAGATTCTCAGCCAACTCCTTAGCTTGTCATTAAAGATAAATGCAGATGCTGTTTTCACTTTGAAATCTCCTTTCCATCTGGGGTCGGTATATATGCAAATCAATGAACTAATTTCAGATAAGAGGATTCTGTTCAAGTGTAAAATTTCAACTAGCTGAGCTTCAGAGAAAATAGAACTTTTTATGAGTGCATTTTCCTAGACAATTGCTCTTCCATTAAAACAGTTTGATTTCAAAGCCTATGAATTCCATTTACCAGATGGAACTATTGCTTGAAAATTATTGCATTAACGGAGCATTTTGTTCTAGACAAAATTTCATCATCATACATTTAATAGCGGTTCATTTTTTGAGGACAATCAGCCTGTCAGAGAGTATTATTTACCCTTAGCACATTTGCCTACTTCCCATAATTTCCATCCACCCATACAAGTCCACAACCACACAAATGTACCTGATAAGATGTCAAGAGCTTTCAGTCAATTAGAAAATGCAAAGCCATATTTCTGTCTTGGTGTCGGAGAAAGAAATGTGAAAATAGAAGGTTTATTTATCAAAACTTTAAATATGTCAGGTCCACTGCCCTAGAGTAGGGCCCCCACACGGAATGGTGGAGATGTTGAAATACTCTCAGCTGAGGCAGGGACCAAGAAATTAATCAACAACACCACACTAAGTTTTTTTTTAACTTGATAATGTTGTCCTTGCAACTCATGTCCAGAGTTAGTGAGTGCACATTTGTTAAAAGGCACATTAATATGAATTGTGCATTGTGCACCATTTCATTTTGTTTTTGTAGAAGCCATTTAAAAATAAACCAAACACTATCAGCTATTTATGGAAGAGCTGGAGAAAACTGGCCATCTTTTAATGGAAGTAGTTGAAGTTGAGAGGAAAATCCAAACACACCATTTAGTACTACTCCCTTCAAAGTTGAGCTGTAGCTTTTTTCGATGCAACTGGATAATATATTATGTATCTGAGAAGGCTGGCAGATGGGCTAGGTACCTATAACTAGAATGTTATCTTCTTAATGCACTCAACAACATAGCTCTGTCTGGACAAAGTATAACCATTATTTTGTTAAACTACTTTCTATTTTGGTGACCATGAGAGTGCCCTTTCAATTTTTTTTCAACAATGCAACATTAAAAACAAAACAAAACAGAAACTGAAATTGAAAAATGAACCCTTTCTTGCATACCACGGTGATATGTTTAGATGAAGAGTATTTTTATAACTGTTCATAATAAGAATGACAACAATGGTGACAGCGTAGATGAGGAGAAAATGACACAACCACCATATCTGTTCTGCGAAATGTTAAAACCTTTATGCATCTTCAAGTTGTGCTGCAGCTGTTGTGAAACATGAAGCAAATCAGTGGATTCATGCTGAGTCAAAATATGTGATGGATTCTGAGTGAAGTCCACGGGGGTTTAAATTCCGTAACATTAATTTTCTCAGGAAGCTTTCAAGCATCCCTATATAATATCTTATTGTTATCCATTTCCTCATAGCATATCCTGGGTCCTTAGAGGATTGTTTGTGAAGCATTTCCTGCCTCATCTCTTCTGAATATAGCTGTCTTCCATACATCTATTGTTCATTCTTATGATTTATAAAGATATTTTCATACCAAAGTATTCTGCAGAAAACTTTAAAATGGTACAACACACCACTATCACCACCACCACCACCAAATGTCGGCAGAATGCATAAAGCTTTTGTGATAAATTTAGGAGAGACATTACACAACCATTGAGTGAATAAGCCTTCCAGACAGCCCCATTATTTTTATGATAGTTTTAGCTTATGGACAGAAGGACCCCATAAATTGCCCTCATCATTAAGTTAAAAATAGAACACTCCCTGAAAGAAAACAACAGGTTTTCAGACATCTCCATCATAATAAAAAATGGATAACGACAAGCATCAGTATAAAAGAAAACTATAGTCAGATGCAGCTACGTTTATATGTCAGGCCTTCTAGCCCACACAAAAAAATGCATTCCTTTAGACATAGCCCTCAAATTCAGCATTTACGCATCTGTGCTCAATAGAGATGGGCACGACCAGGAAAAATGACGTTTTGAGTTGTCGTGTGTCGGAGCCGGCCCGTTTCGGCTTGTTTCCGTTCTTCGCGAAATTTCTCAAAAATTTGTCGTTTCGTTTGTCATTTTTTTCATCTGTCGTTAGTACTGGTTTGGGGGGGTGCGGGCTCCTGGAGGCACCTCTCTGGGGTGGGTGCCTCCTCTGGCCCACTACAAAGGGAAAGCGGGCTCCTGGAGGCACCTGGGGTGGGTGCCTCCTCTGGCCCGCTATGAAGGGAAAGCAGGCTCTTGGAGGCACCTCTCTGGGGTGGGTGCCTCCTCTGGCCTGCTACAAAAGGGTACACATAGCCAATTGGATATGAATACCAAGTTGCAGTGGCAGGCAGAGGCACCTCTTTTGGGTGCCTCTACTCTGACTCACTAAGAAGGACAGCATACTGACATACTGGCATACAGTGCACTTGTTGTGCTGGGGAGCGAAGCCCTCTGGGCGCTCTATGGCTCACCAAGAAGGGAAGTGTACTTGCGTGTAGTGCAATGTGAGTACACAGATCTGGCTTAGGGTTAGGGTTAGCGCAAGGGCTAGGCTTAGGGTTACGGGTAAGGTTAGGGTGAGTTAGTGGGGTGCACCTCTGGGTGCCCCCCTGACCCACTAAGAAGGACAGTGCACTGGTGTGTGGGTTAGGCTTAGGGTTAGGGTTTGGGTTCGGGCTACGGTAAGTGGGCTTTTTATGCCCGACTGGCACATCCCAGAAGTCTCGGTCAAAACCTGGTCAAGTGGCCATGCAATTTGTGGAATGGCTCCAAAAATTTGCATGGTCTACTCCCATGGCCAGCCCATCATTGCGCAGGTGTAAAAAATAAAAATAAAAATAAAATAAAATAAAATCAATGGAGGCGTTTTGTTGCAAGAAAAACCCACTGCTGCTACTGCAAAAATTCAGGCAGTTTTAAAATAGCTATTTTCACATGTTTCTGTGGTGCTTTGGTGTGTTTTTGGACCACGATTTCAAAATAAATATTGCGGTAGCCCCATTTTGGATCACCCGCCCGCACCGCATGGCATGGCAAGTTGGCGAGACGATGAGGATGACCCCACCAGAGCAGCCCAGGAAAGGAAAGGGGGGAGGCCAGGGACCCCCCCCCCGAAACCACCCCTCTGGTAGGTGCACTCACTCAGGCAGGCATATTTTTGCCTGCTTTTTTGGCCGGGAATCGGGTTTTTTTTTAATTTTTTAAAACTTTTTTTCTGTGCCGCTTGGCATCGCGCAATCACTGCAATGCCAGGAACGACAATTACAAATCAAACCCAATTTTTCTTTTATCGGTTCGAGTTCGAGTTCTGGTGGAGTAATTGTCGTTCTTCGTTCTGTTGCGTAACGGAAACGAGGAACGGAAACGGAAACGAGAATTTCGCCAAGTCGTGCCCATGTCTAGTGCTCAACATATTTGAGTTTGATTCAATTCATGGGATTTAAATTTTTGTCTGCTTGAAATGGTAGTATTTATTGTGATGGAAGCTCAGCATAATGTGAAATGGGGATGTTGGAGATAATGACATATCTAAATGGCACAAAGGAAACATTTCCAATAATTATAGTTAGATGTAAAAACAAGACACAACATTGAATCTCTTCTTTTTAGTTTTTCTAATTTTTAGTCCTGAATTTGGACCCATATATTAGGTTTCTTGGCCTTTGTGGTGAGAAAATTATTCAAAAACTTGCTTTCACCTAAATAGCTGGCAATTCAGAACCCCACCTTGGGTCCTTGGGGTGAATATATTTTAAATGAATAAAATAATAATAATTTGAAAAACTCCTACTTGATCCAAAACTGATTGTGTCAAACACATACATATGTGTCAAATTCTAAATTTGCTTGGGTTCTTTCATTTTTTTTCTTGCTATAGTTTTATTCTAATTGATTTAGTAGATTTTAAAAGTTTATTCAGTTTGTTTAAATAATCCACATACTGAAGAAAGGATGCACAGGAAAGACCCAAAGCAAATCTGGTTCCAACCAGTGTGCCTTAATTTAGATATTCACTGAATCAGGTGTCAGCACACAGCCCATCTAGTAACCCTCATACACTGGAGATATCATTTTAATCTCTTGGAAATCATGCAGAATTTAACCTACAAGAAAGATATTTGAACCAAATTCACACCTGAAGATTGAAACCATGCATCTGAACTTCAGTCACTCTCTACATACGGTATAGTTGTTTTTGGACACATACAGTATAGTTGTTTTGTTATTGTGGTATTTTTGTATCTTAGCCAATATAACGTAAGGGAGCAAAAAGTGCCCCATGTCTTTTTGAAATAGATAATGATGCTGGGAAGCAGAACAGCATCCTTTAGTTGCTATAACCCCATTCTCAGTGAGTAGGGTGGTTACTTCACATTCGTTTTGTCTCTGTTAGCGTTGAGCTTAGGACCGGTACAAAAAAAAGTTACTTCACGTCCGTCGCGCAACTACTGAAATTTGTCTGGTGTAGGGTTTTCCCTTGTCATTCTTTGTTCCTGCATTCTGTTCCGAGACAAGACACTGTGTAGTAACAACTGTCACACAACAAAACATTCATTTCTCTCAGAAAACTGTGTCTGGGTTTTTTTAATTTTGACTTTTCAGAAGTGAAATATTGAAAAAGAATGTTTACCCCCCCCCCCAAAAAAAAAGGGAAAAGGAAGCTAGACAAATTCACTGTTTGTCATGGTACCAGACCGTGAGGTAACACTTGTTACGAGACAAGTTATCACAACCATGGGAACACTGAGACAGGGACAAAACCACCTGATCGCGACCAATGCTGTCATGGTACAAAACTAATCACAGAACAAAGAAGGACGTGAAGCAACCATCTAGGAAATACAACTCAGTTTTAACTCTGGCTGATATTCATTTGGCATAGCTTTATGTCATACAGTGAAGATGCCATCCTTGGATGGAGGAAATACTGATTATTTTAATTTGAGTTAAAATATTTGTATTTCCTTTCAAGTTCCATTGCCAATGGTAATCTAGCAGCAATTGTCTGATATGAAAGCAAGCCACCACCACCCCAGTCCTGAGGCTCCTAAATGTTTCCTCAGGGCAAAAATAATATCTACCAAGCATCACTACCTGAAGGGATGGATGGAACATTTAAAAATAAATCAAACCAAATCAAGCAGCAATGTTGCCATGTTATCCTTCTCACATGGCGTAAAGTTGTGCAATTAGATTTCAGTATTTCCCAGGAAACACTCACGTGGCACAAATGTACCCTTGGTTTTACCCTTGTGCAGAAGGGTTTACCAGTTTCATTCAAATTATTTTATACTTTTCCATCACAGAAGTTGTAATTCAAGGAACTGAATTACATGATTACAATTACGTATGAGGAAAGGAAATGGAAAGCTATATTCAATGGGCATTGAAATTTTTAGCTGCTGCTTCCTTCAAGTAGGACTTCTTCCTCTTCCTCCCTATTGCACAGCTATATGAAGGGGAGAGTGTCGATTTCCACTATTGCAGCACAGATATTAGAAACAATAATCAGAAAAGGATTGGTTCTAGCCTAGGATGTGACATGCCTAGCCAGCTGCATTTTCAGTGACAGCGAGTAAGTAGTCAAGAAAATGGCCAGGAGGTCTAGAAGAGAGATATTTGGAACTGCTAAGTGAATGTGTGGGAGTTCACTTTGGGTCTACCCAGTTTCAATAGTGTGTGAGCAAGCAGTACATGATCATGCGTACAACTCCAGGATAGAAGAAAGGCATGGAATTCCCTAGTGTTGCTGCAAAATTGCAACGTGATAATAACTACTCATTTCCTTCCCTGCTTGTAACGAGTCAAAATTAGGATAAAGGGGACTCGGTCACCAAGCCTATGGCTTCATTTAAAGTGCACACCTACAGATTAAGAGCCTCTTCCGTACCACTGCATTCCATGCAGTTGCAAAAAGAAGCTGAATCTGAAAACCTTGTGGAAGGTGCCGATTTTATGCTTCTTTTGTACCTAAAATATGAAATATAGTAGTGCCTATATTGAAAATGTCATGAGTTCCAACTCATTGCTACCTTAGGGATCCGACTGTTCTACATACAGAAAGTGTGACCAGCCAGCCAAAGTCTTCTATATGTGACAACGTTACAAAGTTTACATGACCTACTCTTTCAGAGCATTAATGATGTGGTCGAAATACGGGATCTTCACAATTTAGCAAAAGCAACTCTCTTGTCAGTTCTTTCACTGACAAATAGTAATTACTTTTTTAAAAGTGGAGTGGGTGACTTTGATTGGTTTCAAGGTCATTTTTGTATTGTCATACAAAAAAAATTGGAGGAGGTATAAAATCAGAAGCAGTGGGAAGTCCCTTTTTGCTTTTGAAAAACTAGTGGTGAGTAGTGCTAGGAATCTATTTGCAGAATAGTTTGCCACTTCTGAAGGCCTCCAAAAATAGTAAAGCATTTTCCTTGGTGATTTTTGATGTGATGGGTGCTGAGGAATTCAGGGGCCACTATAACAGCACCACAAACTACACTTTTAAGCTTAGCCATCTTTTATATTCAGCCCATAAATGAAAATAGCATGGAATGTTTGCAGACGCTATTAACACAAAACTGTTGAGAATTAATTACTTAAATCTGTCAGACTGCACTGCTGCAGCTATGTGCTGTTTATGGAAACATAGAGTTTATGGATCTTCTTATAAAAACCTGCTTTAAGGATAATAATAGATGCAATTTATAAATGGTTAAATCAGAAGATATTAGGCTTTCTGCCTTGTCTTTTCTAAAGTGGTATTAAAACCAGTTACACCAATGCACATATACTTAAATGGTGTTTTAAAATAAAGTTGTGAATTTCCTACTTTGTATTTCCTGTTAAATAAGTAGGAGGCTTCATATTTAAATAAACTCCCCCGTAATTCTGCCATATATATGTATTTGTTCTATGCCTGTGCACTGTGAATAGCAAGAAGATCCAGTTTGCCATTAGATTAAAACCCTGTGGAGATATACTTGGTGTTTCTGTTATTTTTGCTTTAGAAATGAAAACATGTAGAAGTAAATAGTTGCCACTATGTATGTGTGTGGTCTGTGTTTCATGCGGCCACTGCAACATAAGGCTCTTTGAGTTACCCCATCTTCTGTTGTGGTGGGCGCATGAAAGGGGAAAGGTAGTGGGGCTTTCGTGCCCCTGCAACACAAGATGGGAGCCTTGTGCTGCTGCAGCCGTAGGAGCCCCACTGGGTTTCATGCATCCACCACATCAGAAGGCTCTTTGCATTACCCCACCTTCTGTTGTGGTGGGGACACACACACACACACACACACACACACACACACACACACACACACA
>JAHTLZ010000348.1:18664824-18676190 GCA_023846285.1 Phrynocephalus versicolor
CACACACACACACACACACACACACACACACACACACACACACACACCTCCTGACTCTGCAGTGTGTGTGTGTGCGTGTGCGTGAGGGGGGCTTTGGGGGTGCAAGGAAGAGGGGAAGCTTTGAAAGAGGGAAGCATGGAAGAGAGAGACAAGGAGGGCAAAAAGAGGATGAGAAAAAAAGGGGGGAAGAAAAAGAAGAAGGGGTAAAGCTGAGCAGGGCACCTGCCCCAACCAGCAAAGCTGGAGAAAAGCTCCCCCCTTTGATGTGGTGGTGGGAAAACCCCTTAATCAACAGGCAGCTGAAGGCTGCTCCTCAACAGCCAGGTAATTTTCCAAGCTGTCAAAATCAGCTGGGAGTCGGGATGGGAGGAGCAGCCTTCAGCTGCCAGTTGACTGAGGTGGGTTCTCCCCAACCCAGAAAAGGGGGGAAGCTTTTCACCTGCTTTGCTGGGTTGGGCAGGCTTTGAAAAACCCACCTTGTTTCTAATAGGGACTCAGACTTGGAGCTTGCAACTCAGAATTCGGTACCAAAGATGCAGAGTTACCAACATCCCTGTTAAAGTCAGTGTTAAGCTGTCTCAGCTCCTTTCCCATTTACCGCTCCCATGGTTTAATATTCTCATGATTAGCACAAAACATTAGCATGAGTATGCTTGTAATAATACGATGCAACATTTCTACAACATGATGGAGAGATTGCAGAGGTTGCAAATTATCCATGAATGTTTTTCCCCCTTTTTAATTAATGGGGTAATTTCATATTTGAAAATGCACAAAATGGTAAAAGCAAAGTGGGGACAGATCTAGCACATGTGAAAAGCTTAGACAACTACAAGAGCCCTCCCCATTCTCTAGATTGTTGTTTTCATACAGTGTGCATGTGGGGGACATACCTGTCAAGTTTTTACCCCTTTTTACCCCTCTTTCCTGCTGTCTTCCTGGATTATTTTTCCAGAAATGTCCCATATTTTTAAAAAATCTGGTACCTGCCAGGCAGGTCATTCACAGTTGGCAGACTAATTCTTTAGTTGTTGGGAAGATTAGCTCCCAAAACCTGGAAAGCAGCTTTAAAAATGCAGATCCCTGACTGCCTCTGCCAGAGAAGGGCTACTGTTTAGCCTGCCTATATGTGACAAAAGGAACAACCTGAGAAGGGAGGAGGGAGTGATGTCCCCTCTTTGACTACTTCACGTCCTTTCTCGAGCCAAGGTGAACTTGCCTCCGTGTTGAAATCGGTTTTCAACATGGATCAAGAAGTGGATTGAAAAGATTCCTGAGCTCCTGGACGGGAATCTCTCACCCCGCTTGGAGCGCAGTTCAGGGGGCGTGGTCAGGGTGAACTCGGATTGACCCCACAAGGACGTGAGGTTCTGTTCCTTTGAACTCGGATTGACCCCACAAGGATGTGAGGTTCCGTTCCTTTGAACTCGGATTGACCCCACAAGGACGTGAGGTTCCGTTCCTTCGAACTCGGATTGACCCCACAAGGACGTGAGGTTACATTCCTTCGAACCGGTCTCCAGCGGGGCCGTGAACTGCAGCGAGAGGGATGTGAAGTATCAGCCAAAGACAAAAGACCTAGACAAAAGCTGTCTCATTTGAACTCTGCTTATTCTCAGAGACTAACACATTTTATTACAGAGAAACAACAGATAAAGTGGGCATATGTTTGTGATTGAAATAATAAAATATTATAGCATGATGAATGTGGGCATAAGAACATTGTAAGCCCTAAAAGGAGAAAAGCAGAATTTAGTTACAGCTGCCTGTTGAATTTATATCCCATCAGGTTTCTTTATGTACTTACATAACAGTATTCAGATAGTTTGTTGCTGTTGCTGTTGTTGCTGCTGCTGCTGTTGTTGTTTATAGTCGTTCAGTCGTGTCCGACTCTTCATGCCCCATGGACCAGAGCATGCCAGACCCTCCTGTCTTCCACTGCCTCCTGGAGTTTGGTCAAATCCATGTTGGTTGCATCATGTATCTTAAAATTTGAAAGATACTGGAGCTTGGTTGTGGTGGGATGGCTCATGGCAGGTGTTGGAAAATTTTCCTTATTTTCAAATCCAAAACTTGATAGGTGGGGGGGGGGGTTAGGGGTAGGCCAGCAAGTTCACCTCAATGCATGACAGAAACATGCATTATAAAAACAATTGAATAGGGCTTGAGTTGCATATGAAGTTGTCCAAAGCCTACTGAAAAGTTCATGACAGTTTAAGTTACAAAAGAATTAGGTTAATTATTGTGCCTGAAAAAAACAAAGAAGGGGTAAAATATTTCATCTTGTTCTAGAATCGCATGCAGACAAAGTTGGAATATGGATTCCACCCCACCCCACCCCACCCCACCCAAAAAACACCTGAGGTATTTCAAAAGAGGGTTAAAAAGGGTTCACTTAGATTAATATTTCCCTGGATGGTTCTTACAACCTTTGGTTGTCACTAGATTGTGCCTAAAGTGAAATTCAAAGTGAATTCAGAAGAACTTCCTATGATGAGACATCTCAGGAGCTTAGTGTAAAGCCTTCAAATAAATTATGGATTGTGAAATTTATGAGTCACCTCTATTTTCTTTCTAATCAATCTGTTGTCACTAAATGTGAATTTAAAATTCACATGATAGTTCAAAGTAATTTAAACCTTATTCCTCTATATACTCATTTGGTCTTATATACTTGTAAAGGATCTTTTGCCCTCTACTCTGTTATTTCCATTTTTACCTAACAAAATAGTTCAAACTTTTCATCATCCCATACGTTGCTAAACTACGCAGGATATTTATAACTTCATTTAATCACATATGGGACTCTGATATGCCAACAGTATGCAAATGGAGATTAATATATCCCTAAAAGTGCTCCCTTAACATCCAATTAACTCACTTTTACTTGCTTTTTAAATCCTAGACTTTTAAAATGGCCCATTACTAAAACAAAATTATTTTGCTTTCCCCAAACCTTATACTTTGAAATAGCTATGTCGAGGTCTCACCCTCTACAATGGAAAACATATAATTGGATTGTATCTGTAAATTGTAGAACAAAAAATCTATGGGCCCAGAGGTACCAATTATTTGCCTTAATATCTAATAATGGATTTTCCCGCTGGATGAATATTAACATGTTTCAAAAAGAAACTGTTTCCGACACAAACATCAGCATACACCAAATGTCTGGGATATTTTTCGTGCTCTGCAAGGCTTTCTCAGAAAAAGTGTAGTGGTAAAATTCAGTAGGAAGGGGACAGGTGAGTGGAGGGAGCAGGGACATCTTTGAAAGCAAGAAAAATGCAGTGAAGAGGATTTGGCCCACAACGAGATCTTGCGTCCCAATCCCCAAAATTTGCCCATCCTTGGTGTGGACTAATGTAATTATTTTGGAACTTGTTTGCTTATGGTCTACCAATTTTTGTTGTGTTTCCTTTGCCACATAGTTAGACCTTACACATATTTCTGCACTGAACTATGCCACTTTTGAAAAGGGACATGGCCCAAGAGTAGAGCAATTGTACACAAAGAGAGCCTTAAGTTTAATTCCCTGGTAGGGATCAGTAGGCCCCATTTTCTGAAGGCTACTGCTGGCCACTTGCAGGTTGTCCTGAGCTGAATGAACCAACCAACTTATTCCACATGAGGAAGCTCTCTAATCTATACTCTCTTGCAGGTTCATTCTACTCATGGCATGTCTGTGGCTGAGATATGGCCTGAACGTAGGCCAATCCTTGCAGAGTTTCTTTGCAGAGTTTTGAATTTTGTCATGCAGTAAAAGTACAGAGACCCACAGAGGGGAAGAGTTACAAGTTCCCCAGAGAGTTCACCCCTTTCTCGCCTTTCTTTACTCACAGTTACTTGAAATTACAAAGGTGTGCATGCTGGTTTCTCTACGGGGCACATATTTTGCAACTAATCAAACAGATCACCAGCAGACAACTGCTATCAACCAAAGAAAGAGAGGGAAAGGAAGGGCTTCCTTTGAATTCAAAGGCTGTAAGAAACTGATAGTGCTGGATAGGTAATCACCCCATCCCATAAAAGTTCATAAGAACATAAGAACATAGGAACATAAGAACTCATAAAAAGAGACATGCTGGATCAGGCCAAAGGCCCTTGCCCCCCCCCCCCACAAGCCCGGAAATAAAGAGGCAAGACAACTTCAGCTTTTGGGTAGAACGGGACACAACTTTATTTATACCTTATCAACTTATTAACTGGGTTAGTCAGGACTAGAGATGGGCACGACTCAGAAAAAAATTTTCGTTTTTGTTTTCGTTTTCAGCTAGGGTCCGTTTCGTTTCCGTTTTCGTGAGCCAATTTTCAAAATTTTTCATTTTTGTTTCGTTACGTAACGAAAACGAAAACCAAAAACAAAAACGAAAAAATTTTCGTTTCTCCCCATTTAGCTCCATTGAGTGCTTTTCCAGTAACGAAAAACGAAAACTGGCTCAAAATTAGTCGTTTCGTTTCCGTTTTCGGTCCATTTTTGAACCGTTTTTCATTTTCGTTTCGTTACGTAACAAAAACGAAAACGAAAATTGCGCTAAGTCGTGCCCATCTCTAGTCAGGACCTGTGAAGGGGACCTGAGCCGTAGTGCAAAATGGTAACAAGATGGGATGCAATACTTCAGCCAACAAGCTCGATATACAAGTAAATTTGCCCAGGTGAGCAGCCGCCCACCTGTTGAGCATTGTAATAGGATGGGTGAATTTGGAAGCCTGGCAAGCCCTCGAGATGCCTCAATTCACATTCTAACATTCATTGTCTGCTGATATAGCCAATGGTGATAGACTGAATTCGAGGGCTGAATATCGCCGTATGGGCTGCTTGGATAGAGCTTTACCTGAATTCGGTTACCAGTTGCACTACCCGCCAACATAAGGGACAGGGGCTCCTACCCCAACCAGCTGAGCAGCTCGGCCCTCTGGCCCCCTTGTAGGTCAGATAGAAAAATATCTAAACCAGGGTCAGAGAGGTGGACTCCATCCCATCTATAAAGGTGAGGGGCATGCCTGGATATATCCGGGTGGGCTATGACAGACCCATGTCCATGCAGGGGAAAACTAGCAACCTCACCATTAATCATTCTGAGGGCTCTGTCCACAAGGAAAGGGTCATGGGCTGACCGCCACACTAATTGTGGGATCAACACGGACCAAATGATACGGGACCTAGGAAAATAAAACAAAAATTCACTCAAGTCCTGCAGGATCTTGAGGAGCAAAACATCTCCCGGCACACGAGCAAGATCGTTGCCGCCAAGGTGCAGCAACAGGACATCTGGAGGGTTTTGCAGAGGGATACAGCATGCCCAGTGGCGGAACTCAGCCCACAGCATGCCCCTGCGACCCAGCCAGTCCAAGGTGGCACACGCGCCTAGGCCCAGATCTCGGCCCCAGTGAGAGCTTGCAGCATACTTGGCTGCCCAGAAGACAAAGCTATGGCCGAAGATGACCACTCTGGCTCTTGTCTTCACACTGGATCCTGGAACAATAGAAAAGTTAAAACGTTCGGACAATAGCTAAAACTTCGGCAATAGCCGAACATAAACTTGAAATTTCTGTGACCTCCAATGGCCAATACGCTGTATGCCAGCTGCATCGTAGCCCAAGGCTGCTGCCGTGGAGGCCGCCCCAATCCTGAATGAGTGGGAGCCGAAATGCCACCCCACAATACCAGCCCTGGCCAGGGCATCAGCAGTGACAGTCCAGAACTGGTAACGGGAAAGAGGGGTCCCGTTCGCATGGATGAAATGGTAACCAGGTGTGTCACCCCTAAGGGACAGGTAATCTCGCAGAGCCCAAAGTGGGCATATGACAGAAATGTGACAAGGGCCCAAAAATAGCTCCTGCCCTCTGGCCCATTGGTCCATTTTGGACCTACGCAAATGCAACAGGAAGTCCTCTGGAACCCAGCAAAGATCAGATCTAAGGAGGGCTGTATATGACAAGTCAGATTTGGATGAGGTGAGCAGCTCACTGATACAGAGCGCGGCAAAGAAAGCTACTAGGGTAGCCGCCCTGAATAAAGCCACCTTGAAAGGGCCATCGCAAACTATCGGCCACTGATCTGTAAGCCGGGATAAAATCTCCGGCGTAAACGGGGCACGGTCATCTTTCTTCCTGCCCCGCTCCTTAGCCCAGCCCTCCAACATCTTTTGCAGCAGAAAATCACCTGAAGGGTGCTCGAAGCGATGGGCATTGGAATAAAACGCCAAAGCAGATAGCCGGCCTTGGGTGGTCCGAGGGGCCAATCCCTTAAAATAAAGGTGGACAGCAAATTGAGTCAGTTGATCGGGGGGGGGGGCATGATGAAGAAAAACCCTCCTGGGCGCAAAACCTAACATATTCATTGCAGGCGGCCGCGTAGGCCCGCCTGGTCCTGGGGGCCAGGGCAAGTGTAAGTGCCCGGTGGGCTTCTACTCGCCAAGGGACCATACCTCATCGGGGAGGATCACAGGCTCGGGTGAAGCCAGAGGGGCCAGCAGCCGGAAACACTCCATCTGTTGGCGTGAGAGGGCATTGGCGATCTCATTCCTGACCCCCTGCACATGGCAAGCCTGAAATACTATATTAAGCTCCAGACATTTAAGGGTTAGGGTGCGGACCAGCCTCATAACTCGAGGGGATCGAGACGACAAGGTGTTGACCACACGAACCACCGCCTGGTTGTCTCAGCAGAAACGGGCGGCCGTGTTGGCCCAAGTTTCCGCCCACAGCCAAACTGCCCCCACTATGGGGAACAATTCGAGGAAAGTAAGGTCCCTAGTAATGCCAGCTGCCGACGAGTGAGCCAGCCATACGCCCGCACACCACTGGTTATGATAAAAAAATGCCATAACCACAGGCCCCAGATGCATCCGTCTGTACCTGCAGCTTGGCACCCAATATCAGCTCAGAGCGCCAGAAGGAGACCCCATTGAACTGGGAGAAAAACCTAAGCCAAACATTGAGGTCTTCACACACCTCAGCCGAAATCCTCCTACAGTGGTGGGGCTTTTTCAGCCCGGCTGTGGCCTCACAAAGCCGCCTAAGGAATGCCCTGCCAGGCACGATGACCCGGCAGGCGAAATTAAGGTGGCCGATGACAACCTGCAGTTCCCTAAGGGAGGCCTTGCGCTTACCTAGAAGGTCACACAAGAGGACCCTAAGGTCACTGAGTTTGGCGTCTGGCAGTCTGCTTGACTGCCGGACAGTGTCTAACTCGATGCCCAAGAACGTGATGCAAGTGGAGGGCCCCTCGGTCTTTTCCCTAGCTAAAGGGAACCCCAGCTCAGCTGCCAATTGCTCAAACTCAGCCATGAGGAAGGCACAATGACCAGAGCCAGGAGCCCCACAGAAGAGGTAGTCATCTAAATAGTGCACCACAAGATGGCTACCTGTCCTCTCCCTTCAAGGCCCACTCCAAAAAGGTACTAAATGCCTCGAAGGCCGCACATGATATGGAACATCCAAAAGGGAGTGCCCTATCAGCGTAAAATTTACCCTCAAATGAGAAGCCCAACAATTTGAAATCCCCTGGGAAGACAGGCAGAAGCCTGAAGGCTGATTTTATGTCACACTTGCCAATCTCAGCCCCAGGGCCGCAGGTCTTACCCATAGAGATGGCAGTGTCGAGAGACATGTACCAGACCGTACACCACTCATGAGGGATCTGGTTGTTTACTGAAGCACCATCCGGGTAAGACAGGTGGTGTATAAGCCTGTACTCACCCGGGGTCTTCTTGGGGACAATGCCCAAAGAGGACACGGGAAAATGAGGGGTGGGAGGAGCAAGGAATGGGCCCAGCACCCGCCCCTCTGACACCTCCTTGTTAATCTTTTGCCTGACCAGATCCTCAAAGCCCTTTATAGATTTTAAGTTGCTGGCAAATATGGGTACCCTGGGGCCCAAAGCGGAAATGCGGAAACCCCAGAAAAAAAACCCCAAAGAAGGTACAGGGTGGCCGCCCTGTCTAGGTAGCATTGGAGCCATGGACACAAGGGATTAAGTTTAATGGCGCTAGGTCCCTTTAGGAACCGAGCCCGCTCCGGGAGCGTTTCTCTTGGCACCGCCACCTCTGCCTGGGAATGAATTTTGCTTGCCCTTAGGACAGGCTGTTGCTGCATCCCCACACACACAGCCCGAACACATGTGCTTAAATTTGCACTGGTGGCGGTTGCAGGAGCCCTTGGAGTTAAACTCCGAGCAGGCCAGACCCGCCGCAGGGTGGGCTGAAGTTGCCTGGCTAGTTCTACATACTAAGTGGCCACTGTCAAAGTGGTCAGCAGAGATGGGACAGGCTGGGGAGATGATCTTCATCCAAAGGGGGCTGTATGGCTCATCCCAACGCATGCTGGGAGAATGGGCAGTGCGCCGGTGGAAACGTTCATCGTACCGCAACCACCCCGATCCCGCAAACTCCAAATGGGCCCGATGTATGGTGTCCATATACTCAACCAGTGCCAATGCTCGCTCAGGGTGAGCATTAATAATGATCGTCGCATAGATGAAGAATGCTGAAAGCCAGTTGGTCCAGCATCTTTCAGGCTTGTGTTTGCGAAGTGTCTCCCACTCTTTCTCATCGAACCTCTTGAAGGACTCCCAGTCAATCTCCCTATTTAATAAGTCAAATACGTCCACATATCTGCCACTGAAAATTTTATCAATGGTAGCTTGGGAAAGGTGATCTCCCAGAGGCATGCACTCATCACACTCTGGCAACTCCAACGGGGATACTACTGGGGTGTTGGCAGAAGGGGTAGCCTGCACAGCGATCTCCTGAGTGACTGGCTGCCCAGGGGTCACGGAACCGGGGTCCTCAGGAGGGGAAATCCCAGGAGAGGCAGCCAAAACATTAGAACGTACGGACCCAGAAGGGGCCGCGTCAATCGGCTGCCCCAAAAGTGTGCCTGGCAGCGGGGGTGGCCCCCATGGTCACAAACAAGGGGGAGCTGGTGTGGGTTGTATCAAAGACTCACCCGAAGCCTGTGTCCCGGCAGACGATGCAGTACCTGCTGGACGAGCGCGGCCAGCGAAGGAAAGATCGAGGCCCAGGTCCTGGGCAGTCAGTGCCCCCTGGGTACAATGCAGAGATTCACCAGCCGCCATGCCACTGACGGTCGCAGAGCCTGAGGTGGACGCCTTGGCAGGACTAGCCACCTGTTGCTGGTCAGTAGCAGACACTCCCTGGCGGGTAAGGGTTGCCAGCTCACCTTCAAGGAAAGCAATGCGCGAAAGCATTAATTCCCCCATCTGGTGCAATTGGGCCTGCTTCTGGGCCTTCATACTCCTGACCGGTCTGCCCCCTTCACCAGCACCCACCAGCCCCCTGGCCCGGGCCCTCGCTTGCTCTAATTGACTAAGCTTATCCCAAACGGCTGAGTAGTCCGGAAGGTCCTCATCCGAGGACGAACCAGAAAGCTGAGGGGCTGGGTTACGGGGTGTGTGTGTGCCCTGCGTTTGGCAGGCGCCTTACCTTTGGATTTAGAGGGGCGCTTCTTGGGCACCATAATGGCAGCAGCAAAGGTAACGAGGCCCAAGAAAGCAAGGTTTGCCCGAATGACTACTGGGTAAACTATGTAACAGTATATAACTATTAATAGGCCGCTGCTGCTCCCGCCGCCGGAGCCCTCATCAGGGCTCCAATTGGCAGAACAGCTAATCAGCGGGCTCTCAACAATTATAAAGGAGGGAGACCGGCAAGAGCGCGGTGAGGCCGCAGCACTCCTCAGGGCAATGACTCAATGAAGAGGAAGCTGGCTGCCCTCACCATGTAAGAGAAAAGCCTCTGGTAATGGGGGGGGGATGCGGCCCGGCGCACCAAACCATGTGCGTCCTCACCGCCACAGATCTCACCCACAGACGGGCTTGGGAGGGGGCGGGAGCCTACTTATAGGCTCCCATCCCCGGGAAAAAAGTCCCAGATGGGCGTGAAGTTTTCGCGCCCAAAGTCCGGGACCAGGAAGGCAAATGTGCCCTTCACCCAATGTAATGGGTGTCAGAGCAGCCCATCTAGTCCAGCTTCCTGTATCTCACAGTGACCCCAGCAAATGCCTCTGGAAGTGCAAGAGGCTAGATATCTGTCTCCTACTACTGCTCCCCTGCATCTGGCCCTTGAAGTACCCTGGTTTTAAGTCTGGAGATGATACATCACCATCATGGTTTGTAACCTGTGATGGACTTCTCCTCCAGGAATCTGTCCAATCCCCTTTTGAAGGCATCCAGGCTAGATGCCATCACCACATCTTGTGGCAGGGAGTTCCACAGGCTAGATGCCACTGCCATATCTTGTGACAGAGAGTTCCTACCTGACGCTCATACTATACAAAGAGCATGTGAGGTGGTAAATAAAGCTCCAACTGCTTCTAAGGCACATGAGATTTTTGTTAAAGGAGTGGGTTTACCAGTGCTACTTTCCAGTAGTCTTTGAACTCAGGTCTCCTGAGTCAACGAGTGACAGTATCTATGATGATACTTCGCTGGTTTTCATTCATAGCATAGCTTCCATTGTCTTTTCATCTTGCACATGCAACTGGATTCAGAAGGCATTAAAATGGGAGTTGACAACTTCTGTAGGTCTGTTAGCTAGTTTTCTCCCAAGGGATGGCCTGGGGCCACTACAAATTTGAAAATAAAACCAAATAGTCTTCAGGTTTCCCCCAAAGAAACAAACAAACAAAGAAGCAAGCAAACACAACAGTATTCTGTGAATCCTTATCATATCAGGACAGGGGGATCAGAAGCCTATTTACAAACTGTAACCCCTGAAGAAGCAAGAATGGTGTGGCAGTTTGTTTTTTGTTATGTACAAGGTTTTTGTTGTACATGGGTCTAGTTCCAAAACGAATTATGGCAGCACAACTGCTTTTTGGAACTTGGACCCACTCTCTGAAATGAAATCACCCATTGACTTAGTTTAGCTTACCTCGCATGGGGATAAACTCCAACCAGGAAGTAGCCTCCAACATGTCATCTTTCCTTCTCCCTGGTGCTGGCCAATCAGACAGGAAGACAGAATGATACATGTCCCTGTACAGCTCCCGATTGACCAGTGCCAGAGAGATAGAACAATGAGGTGTCTGAGTGACACAGATTAGGACACTTACTTTCAAACTCAGTGGATTTCTCATGTTCTGGACAATCTGCTGCCATCAGCCATGTGCCCTGGGCTTCAGGTAAAGTAAAAGAAATGAAATCATTAAACTAACCAAAATAGGCCACTGGCACACTGGGAATTTACTGACTCAGCATTTCTGGAAGTTCCACTGATTTAGTAGGCGTACTACAGGTCTTAATCACTAGTGGATTTTAGCCTGTAAGATTATTTTAATTTCACAGCTATTTATTCTCTCTCTCTCTCTCTCTCTCTCTCTCTCTCTCTCTCTCTCTCTCT
>JAHTLZ010000348.1:18687479-18714947 GCA_023846285.1 Phrynocephalus versicolor
AATAATAATAATAATAATAATAATAATAATAATAATAATAATAATAAACTTCATTTTTATGCCGCCTTTCTCCCCGAAGGGACCCAAGGTGGCTTACGACACATGGCAATATTAAAAATACTAAAGATAATATTTAAAAACAATAATAAATACACCATCAAAAATACTAAAACAGCAGAAGCAGCAGAATGTAAAAGCCCCCCAGCTGATAAAACTGAGTATTAAGATCTTATAAGTAAAAAAATTGTAAGAGGCTAAATAAAAAAAAGTCTTGAGCCTTGCTTAAATGTTTCCAGGGAGGAGGCAGTTCTTAGCTCAAAAGGGAGGGAAATCCATAATATTGGTGCCACTACTGAGAAGGCCCTGTTTCTTGCTACCATCCCATGCACCTCCCTGGGCAGTGGCACTTCTCTGATGACCTAAGGGGATGGACGGGATTATATGAAAGTAGATGGTTTCTCAGATATCCTGGTCCTGAGCTGTATAGGGCTTTAAAGGTCATAACCAGGACCTTGAATTGGGCCTGGAAATGAATGGGCAGTCAATGCTGTCGCTGGAGAACCATCCAACAGAGTTAAACTGTCTAGCTCTAGTAACAACATGGGCTGTCACATTCTGTACCAGTTGTAGTTTCCAAACCATCTTCAGGGTCAGCTCCACATAGAGCACCTTGCAAGAGTCTGACCTTGATGTCACCTTGGCATGGATCACCATGGCCAGGTCTCCATGATCCAGGTATGGCCACAGCTGGTGCACCAGCCGAAGCTGGACAAAGCCCCCCCTGGCCAAAGGGATGCTAGTCTTGCAAAACACTCTTAAACCAAGGCATTCCTGTATATGAGATACAGCCGTTCCCGGCCATTTCACGTTTCTTAGACTGCGGTCCCGCTATATTGCGGGACCACAGTATATGAAACAAAGGCTCCTGGGGAAAGCTGTGTGGGCCCGTTTGAGGCTATCTGCACTTACCCCAGGCCTGGCGCTGCCCCAAGCAGGCCTCCAACGAGCTTCCTGGGCATGCCAGAGGCCCCAGAAGTGTTTTCCAGCGAACCCAACAAGATTTACTAAGAGTCTAATTCTTCAAACCCAAATCTCCTCAGTCCTAGTCTGGCACTATCTAAAAATACATCACACTGTCTTCCTATTAGTACAATACGTTGTCTTTGTTTCTTGAGAATACCGAAACTGATTGTTTATCACAACACAGTGCATAATTATTGAGTCTCCTTATCAGGAGAAAGACAGCTTCTAAATAAGACAAACAAACAAATAGATGGTAAATTTAATTATAACCTTGGCAAACCGGGTTCGGGACCTAACACTGTTCACAGCTGGTACTGGCATTGTTGTTAGCCACTTTTTTATTTGGCTCACACAAGTTTGCTGCTTCTGCTGTTGCTGGTTTCAGCTCTTGACAAATTTATTTGCTTAAATAGAGAGTCATCAGCCAAATTATGCAGCATGACTGGCAGGCACTGGATCTTGGGGGGAGGAAAAAAGGAGAAGAAATAGCAAAGTATTCAACTAAATCAGAGCAAGCAGCTGTTTCCATAAGATACACAGTTAAACTGTCAGTGTTATGCAGCTGAATAAACACAGCATGGCAGTGGGAGAGCTCTCAAGTATAGCAATCAAGAACAAAAATGGTGATTTGGATAATATAATTCTGCCATTAAAGCATACAGGGGGGAAAGAATGAGACGGAACTGTGAACAGAATATGCAGAGTTACAGGGGCAGTAAATAATTTTATGTAGCTTGTAAGAGATAAGAAAATTTAAATAGTTGCTGTGTTTCAAACACATATCATGAAGGGAGCTGCTCAGTTCAGAGCTTTCTGCTGAATGTTTCACTTGGAACAGGTGTATACTTTTCAGCTATACTGTGGCCTACATGTTATCATGTCACATAGGTTTTTTTTGTGATCTCACTAAGGTTTTCAACATATAGGAGACATTTAAGGAGTGTTTTGTCAATTCCACTTCCTCACAAGTTTGCACTGCAGAGGAGATTTCTGAAGCTAGATCTGCTGGGTCCTAGTCCATTGCTCTGTCCACTACACACTGTCTGAAGCTTGGGACACAGACACCTACTGACTCATGTGATGAAGCTGTTTGGATGAGCTGTGAAACGTTTCTATCTCTCAAGAAAAAAGAAGTCCAGTAGCCATGACTCAACTTCCAGATACTGACTCATGGCTTGTAATGGAAGGGTAACATACAGGTTTGTCTTCAGGCACATAAGATCTCAAGAGTCCTCCTCCTCCTCCTCCTCCTCCTCATCTGTACCACTTGGTGGTAGGGGCTGCTATTCTGGTTTTTGTCTTCCACTTTGCACAATCACAGGCTTAGTCCAGGGTGAACCCAGGACAACTTCATGTCACTATCAAGGGTGTTCCTCCAGTGCTGTTTTGGGCGTCCCCTTGGTTGGGATCTGCTGACCTCCAAGGAAAGAATTGTTTTGTCTAGTAGGACCCGGGGGGGTTGTGGGTAATAGATAAATGAATCAGTTCATTACTGTTTTGTTTAGTACATTGTTTTAAAAAAAGTTACTAACGAAATGAAAAAAAGCAGGGGGGGCCACAAAACAAAACAAAACAAGACACTATTTTTCCATTCCGTGCCTATCTCTAGTCTAGAGTTTCCTCACCAGCACACAAAATATGCCCATACCATTGCAGCTGGGTTTCACGCATCTTGTTAGCAATTTAGATGAAAATGCTGTATTTAGATTGGAAGTTGTCTTTGAGCACATGATCGTTTCACCTGAGCCTGGAGGTCCATTGTAGCAGCAATTTCTCCATGACAGCAAGGTCTCAGGATTAAGGCTGACGAGTGGACTTAAAGTGGAAGTACTGTAAGTGGCTAACAATATGCCTGAAATCTGGCTAATTGAAAGGTTCCATATCAAAGAAGTAAATGGAAGTAAATGGAAATTAAAGCACTGAATGCCATTTGCTTCATTATTTATCCTGTAATTTTTTTTGTTTAAAACTGAGGCATTTCTTGTATTTTACACATGAAGGCATGCTGTAGTATAGTGCAAGACAATACAAAATATAATAACGTCTTTCACACATCTGCATGATTTTCATCACTTGATTGTTTTACAATCCAGTTAGATAACTCAGCTCAAGGTGTGAATTAAAGTAGTATTTGTGAGCCAGTGCCTATCAAAATTCAAATGTCTTTTTATCTTACATGCCCTTGAAAGGTATGCCTGATGAAAATTTTCTACATGCATGTCAAGTTTCACTAAAGGCAATACTTTGTATTTTTTATAACATGAAATAATCCATTGATATGAACATTCTGGGCAAGTAGTGTCATGCAGCAGGAAGCAAGCAAAGAACATGTGTGTGTCTGTGTGTGTGTGTGTGTGTGTGAGTGAGTGAGTAAGTGAGTGAGAGAGAGAGAGAGAGAGAGAGAGAATCAGCATCAAAAATATGCTGAAATAAATTTATCAGACAATATGACAAGCTGTCATGGTGCTAAGATCTAGTGCCATCTCAAGGCATATATGCCCCCAACTCTCTTGACCCAATGCATAGAATTTCCCAGGCTGATCCAGTTATTCTGGTAAATGAAGTGAAAAATCCCCTTAATGCATCTTTCTTGCAGCAACAATTAATAGCAACAATGCCTTCTTTGGGTATCTCTTTTTACTCTGTTTAACAGTAAGGGTGACTGTTTTGACTTAGGGGGTTGAGGAGGATGGTAAGGTCAGGAGTAAGGTGTCAAACCAAGCGAGGAACCAACCATCCCTCAGTGGTAAAGCTAACACTGTGTGTGCTCCTCAGCATGCAACATGAATAAATTTATCAGGATGACAGTGTGAGTCAGAGAACAGACTGATTCTAGCAAGTGTATCTCTGAGTTCCATTTGTTCCTAGCTCTCCTTTCCACACTTTGGGTTGCCATGCATGTCATTCAATAACTGTTGGTGTCCTGACTATACTTACTTCTAGTTGTGAACCACACTGGAAAGTGTCAATTGAGAAGGATTAATCTCATTTGCTCTGTTGGGCTTTACAATTTTCCTAACCTACATTTGGAAGAGAAGTGGCAGCAAGCCGATCTTGGTCCAGATCTTCCATAGATGCATCTCATTTGGCCTGACGCATCAGCTCACTTCGGACATCTATCTAATGTGGCCAATCAAGGATGCTAACAGCATGGCAAATTACTGAAAAGTTTTTTGAGACAGCTCATAACATGGCAACCAATAGCTTGTATAAGAATAAGAATTTTGTTTAGGGCAAGCTGGCTGACCAGCCAGCCTGCCTTTTACATTTAGCTCATATATGAAGGACAAAGAAAACTTGGAAAAGATCCAGGTTCTGAAAGAAAGTGCTGATGTTTTGCTGTGGCAGGCATCGTGGCAGCCACGGTAATAAATTCTAGCTAATCCATTCTGCAGAAGTTCATTTGCTCCTGTCACTCAGTAGTAATTGAACCAAGGAAATGAATACCTAGCTTAACGGAGGAGGAGAGATCGCTGTGCACCTCAGTCAACACTATCTAGATTACCATAAGGACATGTGAAGGCTTGGCAGCAGGAGCAAAAAGAAAGAAAGAAAGAAAGAAAGAAAGAAAGAAAGAAAGAAAGAAAGAAAGAAAGAAAGAATAGAAAAAAGAATCTCCTCGGACTTCTGCTGCTTCTTGTATCTCCTTCAGCTGCATTTCCATAGTGAGGAGCTGCTGGCCATACTCTGACAGTGAAAGGAATGATGATTAAAAGGAGAAGATGCTTTTACAGCCCAACAAGTACATTTTTATATTGTTCTTTATGCTTGTTTTTAATCTTTGTGTGAACCGCCCAGAGTTCCCTTGGGAAATGGGAGTGGTATATAAATGCAAAAATAAATAAATAAATAAATAAATAAATAAATAAATAACTATTTCAATGGATTTTCAGAAAGTTTATTTATTAAATTGACCCTCCACTTCTTGGCCTTCTTCCAGAATGCAGCAACCATTTCTTTGCAGCACACATGCACACACTCACACACGCACGCGTGCGCCCCCCACACACACACATACACAGAGAGAGAGAGAGAGCTCTTTCTCTTTGGCAGCACTGCAGCAGGTAAAGGCTTCTACTCTTGATGGAAAAGTATTATCACTTAATCAAAATTGTGTTCTTGAGCAGCATGAGAGAGGAAAGTGTATGTTCAACATAGCTGGGGTGACATGGGAGATTAAGAACTGCACAGATTATTAAAAAGGGCTGTGTGTGGAAAGTTTTCCATTTCTGTTAGCCATGTAAATCTCCTGGTCAGAGGGAATTCTAATAATCCTGCAGGGTTTGGCGTTTCTTCCAGAACAAAATAATGCCCTGAGAACTTCCAAGATATGTCTTGAGCTTTCCTATGAGATTTATCGGTGATAGGGGGTGGAGGTGGAATCTTGCCCGGAAAAATCTCACATATTTCCCTTCAGTTTCTTGCCAAGAGTAAGAAACTGTGGAGTTCACATACCTGTGCCATGGGTGATGAAGTGCTTTTGCCAAAACCACTTCTAAACATGTACTCAAGATACAAGAGCCATGCTGCTGTTTTGTTGTTGTTGTTCCGGACATTCCATGTGATACCTCCATGGCATTTGTCAAGCATTAGGAGACTGGTAGTTTTTTTCAGAGTCACTGTCCAGAAGACTTAATGAACCGAGACACTACCATCCCCTAATGCTTTGAAGATATGGAACTTAGGAAGTGCTACCGATGCCATTCTTTAAAAGTAGTGCAGAGGAAGCCTTGGCAAGGAACAGGTAATTATCCTGAAACTTCTCTCAGAACTTGGATTTTCTTGGGAGGAGATTCCACTTGAATTCTAGTAGACAAGACCCAAAATAACATGCTTTCACCTCTTGTACTTGCAGCTACTGACCGACTGAGATATATGTCTGGTAAATGTTAATCTGGTCCTATTTTTAGGATATAAGGGTATGCTAGACAAAAAAAAAGGCTTTTGTGAACTGGATTTACCTATAGATATATGGTCTAGAGAATAGATTGCCAGTGTGAGGAAAGGCTACCCTATGGAATGGCACTGAGGAGGTCTTTGGTTTGTTTCATCAATAGCAGCGTTCACTGAGGCTTCCTTCCTGCCTGAATTTTTTCCATCATGGAATGAGTAAAAGGAGACAGAGATAGATGATTACTGTGGCAATGAGGCCCTGTCTTAGCCAAAGGCCACTTTACTGTGGGATGATGGGATTGTAGAGGAGAGTCATGGGAGGCTTCCCTGCAAATTTGATGCCTCAGGGTGACTGAAGGCACTTTCCTGGCATGCCCTCTTTGAGGGTAGATAACTCTGAAATTCAGAACTCAAATTTCACCAAACATGCCGGGCTTGTAGAAACGAGTCAGGGGAAGCTTTCCTGTAAATTTGGAGTCTCTAGATGCCTCGGAGAACATATAGTTTTAAAGCAAAAAAAAAAAAAAGTGACTCATCAATTCATCAGGGAAAAAAATGTGAATTCATTTTTGTGATTCATTGACCTTAATGAATCACAAATCAAAACAAATCACCATTTTTTGTGATTCATCCCCATCTCTAGGTGAGACTATTCCTTGTGGGAAATTCTATCCTTCTCTTCCTGTCATATTTTATTTAACCCTTTACATTTTGCCTTCATTTAATGGATCTTCTTCCCTCTTTTATCTGCTGTTATTTAAATACATCTTCAAATTTACTGCACTTGTGAATAACCACAAATCATCTTTGGTTATACCTTCCATCCACTGGAGCAAATGAAGAACTTCGTTTTCAGAAACCATCACAAACATAAAGCATAACAGATGGTTAAGACATGCTATTTTCTCACATCATAAATGAAAATGTTATTTTGTTCATCCAAAATCCATTTTTTTTTTTAAAAAGGAACTAACTTATGTGCAAAAGCCTTCTTAGAGTCTTCATTTTCATTCCAAGTTTCAATTGTTGTGTATATTTCAGTTCAGCTAGGAAAGCTCGTGACCTTAGCTATGTGAGGGTTGGGATGCGGGGGGGAGAGAATGATTTTCCAAAATATAATATTGTACCCATAAGGATTGTATTTATACAGTTATATGCCCAATATTTTATTCATTTGAGTGCCTTCTGCAAAACCTCAGAGCACAAAAGTAAAATTAAGAGACATAGCCTAAGTGGCCATATTTTCACAGTTGTCACTAGAGATGGGCACGACCAGGAAAAATGACGTTTCGAGTTGTCGTGTGTCGGAGCCGGCCCGTTTCGGCTCGTTTCCATTCTTCGCGAAATTTCTCAAAAATTTGTCATTTCATTTGTCGTTTTTCGTCTGTCGTTAGTACTGGTTTGGGGGGGGTAGCAGGCTCCTGGAGGCACCTCTCTGGGGTGGGTGCCTCCTCTGGCCCGCTATGAAGGGAAAGCGGGCTTCTGGAGGCACCTCTCTGGGGTGGGTGCCTCCTCTGGCACGCTACAAAAGGATACACATAGCCAATTGGATATGCATAGCAGTGGCAGGCAGAGGCACCTCTTTTGGGTGCCTCTACTCTGACTCACTAAGAAGGACAGCATACAGGCATACTGTGCACTTCTTGTGCTGGGGAGCGAAGTGAGAGAGGACCCTATGGGCGCCCTACGGCTCACTAAGAAGGGAAGTGTACTTGCATGTAGTGCAATGCGAGTACACAGATCTGGCTTAGGGTTAGGGTTAGCGCAAGGGCTAGGCTTAGGGTTACAGGTAAGGTTAGGGTGAGTTAGTGGGGTGCACCTCTGGGTGCCTCTCTGACCCACTAAGAAGGACAGTGTACTGGCGTATGGGTTAGGGTTAGGGTTAGGGTTCGGGTTCGGGCTAGGGTTAGTGGGCTTTTTATGCCCGACTGGCACATCCCAGAAGTCTCGGTCAAAACCTGGTCAAGTGGCCATGCAATTGGTGGAATGGTTCCAAAAATTTGCATGGTCCACTCCCATGGCCAGCCCATCATTGCGCAGGTGTAAAAAAAATAAAATAAAATAAAATAAAATAAAATCAATGGAGACGTTTTGTTGCAAGAAAAACCCACTGCTGCTACTGTAAAAATTCAGGCAGTTTTAAAATAGCTATTTTCGCATGTTTCTGTGGTGCTTTGGTGTGTTTTTGGACCACAATTTCAAAATAAATAATGTGGTCGCCCCATTTTGGATCCCCCGCCCGCACCGCATGGCATGGCGAGTTGGGCGAGATGACGAGGATGCCCCCCATCAGAGCAGCCCAGGAGAGGAGAGGAGGGAGGCCGGGGACCACCCCACCCAGAAACCACCCCTCTGGTAGGTGCCCTCACCTCACTGAGGCAGGCATATTTTCGCCTGCTTTTTTGGCCGGGAATCAGGTTTTTTTTTTTAATTTTAAAACTTTTTTTTCTGTGCCGCTTGGCATTGCATGATTGCTGCGATGCCATGCACGACAACGACAAATCAGACCCAATTTTTCTTTTATCGGTTCGAGTTCGAGTTCTGGCGGAGTAATTGTCATTCTTCGTTCCGTTGCGTAACCGAAACGAGGAATGGAAACGGAAACGAGAATTTTTCCAAGTTGTGCCCATGTCTAGTTGTCACCAAAGGACTGGGAAGACAGAAGTTTCACTCCAATAATTTGCTTGACTTCATTATGAAAGCAGAAGAAATTCAGTAAGACGGATGTAAAACATATGCAATACAGGTGACACTGGATGAGTACACAACATGACCTTTGTATACAAACTAGAACAGAACAAGAGAACTCTCATTACTGGATAAGCAGAAAACAATTTCATTCACTAAATTAGAGCAAAAAAAGGCTATTCAGGTGCAATGATATTCTCAGTTCTGTGGTTTCACTGTCATGACAACAATAACTGCAACATTTTTATTAAAAAATCCTAGATGGAATAAGAGGACCTGAAACTGGAGATTAACCCCAAATTCTGTGCAAATATCTTCTGGAGTCTGACATTGATTCTTGTTGCCTCAGTCTCTGAAATGGATGGACCTGTCATGTCTAAACAAAAGATCAAAATCAAGAAAGAATCCATCTCGTGTAATTTATGTCCTTTCAGCCATTGCCCATACAGATCCTTTTAAACATGTGTGCAAGCTTGTCACAGAAGTGACGTGGCACTAGACATATGGAATTAAAATCTGATAATCTAATACAATATTCATTCATTTGGTTTGTCATTCCTTCATTCACTCATTCACTCATTCAACTTTTTTACTGCCCATATGGCTACTAAGACCACTCTGAGTGGTACATAATACAGTAACACAGCAGGTGGCACTTTAAAAAGCGCTAAACAGAATAACTACATAAACCAAAATTAAACATTGGCTCACAGACACAAAAGCAACATAAAATTAACTAAAAACAAATTGGAAATAATTTCAAAGACCGGGTGATGGAGCTTGTAATATAAAAGCTGAGAAAAGGACCACTGTGGTGTAATTATATAGGCTCCGGGAGAGCGTATCTAAACTTCCACATTTCAGAGATCATTTAAAGATTCCAAGTGAAGGGCCCAGGTGGATTTCTGTACAGAAAGTTTTGTGGTTATTTTGCACAGCCATTTGGTCACTTTCACCCTTGGTCAAATCACTTAATAAATGTTTCATCCTATGACAGCATGGCTGCTCTCAGCAGCCAATCAGAACATCTGAAGGGGAGGGAATTTTGAATATGCAAAAGTGGCTAGAACCTAGAGAGGCTGGACTTTTGCTTCCTTCATTCCTTATGGGATTACTGCATCCAGAGATCCAGGTGTATCCTGGATTACTGCCTGCCTGCCTGCCTGCCTGCTGGCATACACATACACTTCTGTGGACTATATTTTGGGCATAAGAGAAACATGAGATGGACTTGAGAGAAGTTTCTAAACCAAATAGAGCTTTAAAGCAGTTAATATGGCAACTCTCGGTGGCAGGCCAGGTAGTTAAATTTGGCCAGCATCTGCAATGATTGCTGTTCATGTCCTATGTTGCCTAACCTATAGCATGCAAACATATGAGTAGTTTTTCCAGGCTCTGCAACACTGATGTGCTTGTGGAAAGTTTACTACCAGTAAACAGGAAGGCATTTTCCATCCTACTCTGCTGCTCCCCAAACCTGTAACCAAGGAAGTTCTCAAGCTATAGAGATGGCACGCCATTCCTTGACCTCCTCCACATGGTATGATGAACTCAAGTGCCCATTGGCTTTGCCCTCCCACCGCAAAATAAATAAGCGAGATACAATGATTGGGTACAATGTGGGCCACACTTTATTAAAATATACATTAATGTATAATTCACCATCAACTCAAGCAGGGGCCTGCAGCAGTGAAGATTCAAAGTTGGAACACCAGGGTCTCCTGGAAGCCCTCCAACTGGCAAACATTTGGGTGAGTAACTCCCCCTGCCTGCCCCATCCCAAAGACAGGGCAAGACAGGCCAGAAAATTCCATTGCCCCTCTCCGGGTCCACCAGCCCTGCCATTGGTGACTTATGGCCCAGGGAGGCCTCCAAGTACATCCTTCCCTCAACACTGTAATCTCACTTTACTTTACTTTACTTTACATACCTTTAATCTCACAATCTGCAGCGTCCCGTGGTAGGATGGGCTGTTAGAGCATATTAGAATTTCACTCACTGTATGCCTTAAATAAATCCACAGCGAGTGTGACCAAATTAGGGACTACCTAACAGGACCCACCAACCAGCACCATTGTGGGATAGGTAAAAAATCCCTGCGCCTATCAGACAATCATGGGAATGGGTCAAATATTCCTCTCTGGCCCCAAACTGGCAACCAGTCAGACTCACATTGGTACCTTCAACATGCGGTGGGTGAGTGGGGTAAAACCGCTGGAGCAAGAGGTGGGTGGAAAGTGAGGGAACCCCATTATATAGGGGCCCCTGCCTTCGCCACCCCACCTCCGAGACTCTCATTGAGGGTCTCATGTTAATCCGCCTGGGAGGGCAAAGAGGCTCCGCGCCCTCAATTGTCTCCATGGAGCCAAGCCTTCTCCCTTGTCTCTTATCCTCATGCATGTTTTTTTTTTTTCATCCAACCAATGGTGCAAAGCCACAACATACATAGACCACTATCACATACAGCCCATGAACCCGGGACACCAGCTAGGAATTGATAGAGGCTGCAAAGATACCTCACCAACAAGAGGAGTTGTTAATGAGAGGTTGAAAGACTCTGCTCCAAAAGTAGAATAAAAGTGAGCACTGAAATAAAAATATAGCTAAGTGCCATATGTTGTCCTCCCATACAACATTTGGATCTGCACAGTGTACAAACATGTACAAGTATGGTAATTCATACTGTTCACCAAATCTTCTTCTAGTTTCCATCATCACTAGCAGCACCCTTTTCACACTATTCCTCCACATTACACCCAAGAAATAGCTTTAAGGAAATAAATAAAGATAATTATAAAATCCAGGAATTTAAAGGAGAGAGGAAATAACAATGGGCTACTTTTGGGTATACATTATCCAATTGCTTGCTTTTTTTTCAACCAGTATTGGTGTTTTTTTAGGGAATAGTGTCCTAGTGAAGCAGCTCTGCAGGCAAGATACAAAGACTCCACTTTACTCACCTTGAAAAACACAAGTTTCTGCTTTCCCACTTATATCCAAAGCACTCTAGAAGATAATGACTGCATTTTTCTCTATCTTCAAGTGTATTAGTCATGGGTTTAATTGCCTCCTTTCCTCTTCTGAACCTAATGCACCATAGATGTCTCAGAAAGGTTGGTGTTTCAGGTTTGTTTGTTTTCTTTTTATGAAGTGAAATGTTTATTCATTTGTAAAGGAAAGAAAAACAGTAACACCAAATTTCCTAGTATGGCCCTGTAGACAGGGCCTGAACTTCCAGGATCAGGCTAAACAGGGTTACTTTGAAGCCTTTTGGGATGACCTTTGCATCCACATGTAAGCATCAGGTAGTTTCAGGGTACAATACTATCCTTCCTTTTAAAAGGAAAAGAAAACATAACAAAAAGATCTCTCTAGAGATGGGCACCAAATAAAAATGACATACCATTTCATCATTTTGTTAGCTAACAAAACAAAATGAGGACACACTGTGCTGCTAGCTGCCTGGGATCACTATTTTCTAGCACAGAAAATTACACTTAGAAATGTTTTTTTCCCAGGGGGCGCCCACTTTGAAGTTGAATGACTCGGGCCCCCAACTCCAAATCTCTCCAAATTTGGAGGGTTTAAAGGGGACAGTCCAAAGAAGGTACCCACCAAATCTGGTGCCTCTAGGACCCATGGAACCTGTTTCATAGAGAAACAAATTGATTCATTTCTGTTTTCATACAATTTTTTTTCAAAAATTTGTTTTGAAACAAATCAAGGGTCGATGAAATAAAATGAAATGAAGCACAATTTTTCTATTTTGTGCCCATCCCCATCCCTGCCCACTTGCCTCTTGCCTCATGAAGGAACAGGAGAAAGCTGTATTTTCTTAAAAAAAATGTTGAGTGACATGTCACTGAATTGACTTGCCACTTAACTGATTCAGTGCTGGGTTATAAGGTATTTTTTCTTAAAAAGGCACTGCATCCACTTTTGTCTTCCTGACCATGGATGGAATGAGAAGAAGCAGGATTTTGCTGTAACTTTATTAACAAGAGCAATCCTTTTAACATCCACAAAGGTAATATCCTGCAGAAACTTGAGAGAGGAGATAGTTTTGTAATATGCTTTGGTTCAAAACCGGAGAACACACGTGCCTAGAACGGAACCAAAATGGAACAATTTTTTCCCACAGTAAAGAAAAAAAGAAACAAAGAAACAAACTCAGTAACCCCTGTTAGGAATGCCAACAAGTTCAAGGAAGCACCAACTGCCTTTATGCGGCGTGATCACTGGAAAATGGAGTGAACCTTCTAGTTCTCAAAGCAATTCATACCTTGGAACAAAGTGCCATTTGATCACACAAGGCCAGTTCATATCCTTGAGTCTAGTGTGGGGGGAGGGCAATGTATAGCCTGCATAATTAAATTGTAAACTGCCCACAGAGTGCTTAAAGTGCTATGGGATGATATATAAGCAGAACACTTTGCTTTTTGCTTTGCTTTCTTGTGCTATTATTTACCTTGAAAAGCAAAGTGAAATAAGGAATGCTAATATATTCTGTCCTAGGGGTAAGAAGGAAAACAGGAGAGTGGGACAGTCTGGCCTGATGCTGAACCTTGAACAGACTTCTGGTTGCCAGAAATCAGCATGTAAAGACTTTTAATTGTTGTTGTTGTTCGTTTAGTCGTGTCCGACTCTTCCTGACCCCATGGACCAGAGCTAACCAGGCTTTCCTATCTTCCACTGCCTCCCGGAGTTTTGTCAAATCCATATTGGTTGCATTTATGACACCATCCAACCATCTCATTCTCTGCTGTCCTCTTTTCCTTTTGCCTTCAATGTTTCCCAACATCAGAGACATTTGCAAGGAGTCCTCTTTCCTCATGAGGTGGCCAAAGTACTGGAGCCTCAGCTTCAAAATCGTTCTTTCCGTGAACATTTGGGGTTGATTTTTTTCAGGATGGATAGGTTTGATCTCCTTGCAGTCCAGGGGACTCAAGACGCCCCTCCAGCACCACAGCTCAAAAGCATCAATTCTGCAGCGATCACCCTTCTTTATAGTCCAGCAATCACTTCCATACATCACTACTGGAAAAACCATAGTTGTGACTATCCTGACCTTAGTTGGCAAAATGATGTCTCTGCTCTTTAGAATGCTATCTAGGTTTGCCATTGCTTTACTCCCAAGAAGCAGGCATCTTTTTATTTCATTGCGGCAGTCGCCATCTGCAGTGATCAAGGGGCCCAAGAAAATAAACTCTGTCATTGCCTCCATTTCTTCCCCTTCTATTTGCCAGGAGGCGATGGGACCGGTGGCCATGATCTTAGTTTTTTTTATGTTGAGCTTCACCCCATTTTTTTCACTCTCCTCTTTCACCCTCATTAAGAGGTTCTTTAATTCCTCCTCACTTTCTGCTATCAGAGTAGTATCATCTGCGTATCTGACGTTGTTGATATTTCTTCAAACAATCTTAATTCCGGCTTTTGATTCATCCAGACCTGCCTTTCTCATGATGCCCTCTGCATATAAGTTAAATAGGCAAGGTGACAGTATACAGCCTTGTTGTACTCCTTTCCAAATTTTAAACCAGTCAGTTGTTCCATATCCAGTTCTGACGGTTGCTGCTTGTCCCACATAGAGATTTCTTAGGAGACAGATAAGGTGGTCAGGCCATCATTGGCATCCTTCAGTCTCGAAAGATTATGGTATCATGCCTGGAGTAGAGATCCTAAAAACAACACCTAGTGTGACTAAATAGACCAATTCGGGAATGGCAGTCTCTACTGCACTGGGGGCAGATGTATTCTCTTTCTTGCCTGGTCCTCGAGTTTCATTCTTTCCGTGCCTGCCTCTTTTCCTCTGCCTGTTGGGCAAATTCCTCTTCAAATTTATGTAGACCATCTCTTGCCTCCAGACAGTGCGATCAGAGGTCAGGGTTTCCCAACTGTTGAGGTCCATTCCCAAGGCCTTCAGGTCCCTCTTACAGATATCCTTATACTGCATCTGTGGTCTCCCTCTGGGGTGCTTTCCCTTCATTAGTTCTCAATATAGAAGATCTTTTGGGATCCGACCGTCATCCATTCTCACAATGTGTCCAAGCCAGCATAGGTGTCACTGTTTCAATAAAGTGTACATGCTAGGGATTCCAGCTCGATTCAGGACTATGCTATTTGGAACTTTGTCGTGCCAGGTAATGTTGAATATTTGCCTAAGACAGCGCATATGGAAGGTATTAAACTTTCTTTCCTGTCGAGCATGGATGGTCCAAGACTCGCTGCAATACAAAAGTGTGCTCAGTACGCAAGCTTTATAGACCTGTATCTTTGTATGTTCTGTCAGCTTCTTATTGAGCCATACTCTCTTTGTTAGTCTGGAAAACATAGTTGCTGCTTTACCTATACATTTATTCAGCACAGACTCTAGTGAGAGTGTATCTGAGATAGTTGAGCCAAGATACACAAAGTCATGGACAACTTCCAGTTCTTTTTCAGAAATTGTAATGTGAGGAGGAGAGTCCACATTCTGGCCCATTATTTGTGTTTTTTTCAGGCTGATTTCTAGCCCAAAATCTTTGCAAGCTTTAATAAAATGGTCCATGAGTTGTTGGAGATCTTCAGCAGAGTGAGCAGTAATGGCGGCATCATCAGCGAAGAGGAGATCCCGCAAACATTTCACCTGTACCTTAGACTTTGCTCTCAATCTAGAGAGGTTGAAGAGTTTTCCATCTGATCTGGTCCGGAGATAGATACCCTCTGTTGAAGTTCCAAAAGCATACTTCAGCATGGTAGCAAAGAAGATCCCAAACAAGGTTGGCGCAAGGACACAGCCCTGCTTCACGCCGCTTCGGATGCCAAAGGCATCTGACACCAGGCCATCGAAAACTACATTGCCCTTCATATCCTCATGAAAAGACCTAATGATGTTAAGGAGCTTGGGTGGGCATCCAACCCGGTGGAGTATTTTAAAGAGTCCGTCCCTACTAACCATATCAAATGCCTTTGTAAGATCTATGAAGGCTACAAAGAGTGGCTGTCCTTGTTCCCTGCATTTCTCCTGCAACTGCCTGAGGGAAAATACCATATCAGTAGTGGACCTGTTGGTTCGAAAGCCACACTGTGATTCTGGGTAGACTCTTTCTGCAAGTATCTGGAGCCTCTTCAGTATAACACGTGTAAACAGCTTACAACACTAAGAAGAGAGATACCACGATAGTTGTTACAGCCGCTCCTGTCACCTTTGTTCTTATAAAGCGTAACAATATTAGCATCCTTCATATCCTGTGGTACTCCCCCTTCCCTCCAGCAAAGGCAGAGGATTTCATACAGTTCAGTGGCAATTATCTCTTTGCAGCACTTCAGAACTTCAGCAGGGATGTTATCTTTGGTGGTCAGGCACTCCCATTCCTTTAAGGACTTTCCATAGTTTGTTGTGGTCCACACAGTCAAAGTCTTTGGCATAGTCAATGAAGCAGAAGTAGATGTTTTTCTGGAACTCTCTGGCTTTCTCCATAATCCAGCGCATGTTGGCGATTTGATCTCTAGTTCTTCTGCCCCTTCGAAATCCAGCTTGCACTTCTGGAAGTTCTCTGTCCACATACTGCTGAAGCCTGTCTTGTAGAATTTTGAGCATAACCTTGCTAGCATGTGAAATGAGTGCAATTGTGCAATAGTTGGAGCATTCTTTGCCGTTTCCTTTCTTTGGGACTGGGATGTAGACCGATCTTTTCCAGTCCTCTAGCCACTGCTGGGTTTTCCAAATTTGCTGGCATATTGTGTGCAGCACCTTTACAGCATCCTCTTTTAATATTTTAGTGTTCAATTGGATTGCCATCACCTCCACTGGCCTTGTTATTTGCAATGCTTTCTAAGGCCCACTTGACTTCACTTTCCAGGATGTCTGGCTCCAGGTCAGCAACTACGCTATCTTGGTTATCAGGGACATCCAGATCTTTCTGATATAATTCCTTTGTATATTCTTGCCATCTCTTCTTGATCTCTTCTGCTTCAGTTAGGTCCCTACCATTTTTGTCCTTTATCATATCCATCTTTGCATGAAATGCCCCTTTAATATCTCCAATTTTCTTGAATAGATCTCTGGTTTTTCCTTTTCTGTTGTTTTCCTCTATTTCTTTGCACTGTTCGTTCAAGAAGGCTGCCCTGTCTCTCCTTGCTATTCTTTGGAAGTCTGCATTCAATTTTTTGTATCTTTCCCTTTCTCCCTTGTATTTTGCGTCCCTTCTCTCCTCCACTATTTGTAGGGCCTCATTGGACAACCACTTTGCTTTCTTGCATTTTCTTTTCTTTGGAATAGTTTTCATTGCAGCCTCCTGTACAATGTTGCAACTCTCCATCCATAGTTTTTCAGATGTTCTGTCCACCAGTTCTAGTTCATTAAATCTCTTCTTCACTTCCACTGTGTATTCATAAGGGATTTCACTTAGCTTATACCTGACTGGCCCAGTGGTCTTCCTTACTTTCTTCAGTTTAAGTGTAAGTTTGAATTTTGAATTAAGAAGCTGATGATATGAGCCACAGTCAGCACCAGGTCTTGTTTTTGCTGACTGTATAGAGCTCCTCCATCTTTGGCTGCAAAGAACATAATCAATCTGATTCCGGTATTGACTATCTGGCGATGTCCATGTGTATAGTCACCTTTTGTGTTGTTGGAAAAGAGTGTTTGCAATGACCAGCTTGTTATCTTGAAAAAAACTCAATTAGCCTTTTCCCTGCTTCATTTGGAACTCCAAGGCCAAAGTGGTCAGTTATTCCTTTTATCATTGCTCTCCCACTCAAAATGACGAGACGAGTCAGGGAGGTGGGGGTAAACTGGGCCACGCTTTATTAACAACAACAATAAACAAACCAACAGGAAGGAGGGGCCCGGCATCAGCGTGGGTGGTTGGAACCTCGGGGTCACCCGAGACCCCTCCAACCAGGCAGCATAGGGCGAGCCACAACCCCCAGGTGGTGCCGTCACTGGACGGCACCCACCAAGCCAGTCGCTGGCATTACCCCTCCCTGCATAGGATGGCCAATTCTGGGAAATGCCCAGTGCAGGGAGGCACCCCCTCGTATCCACCCCGGCACTGAGACCTCCTGATCCGCGGTGCCATGGTTAAGGGTACTCGGGGGCAGATGTTGTTACATACTCACCGCTGCCTTCGCTTCTGCCGCCAGTGTGACCAATTAACCTAGGGACCTCCCTATTACCTAGGCACCAGTGTGGGATAGGTGAAAAAAACCCACTCTCCAAGGCCAATTTTGAAAGCGGGTCAAAAATTCCTATCCGGCCTCAAAAACAGGTGACCAGCAGCACTCACACTAGTCCTTACAGCGGTGGGCGGGAGGGGAACGCCAGAAGCAAAAGGCTAGAGGTGGGGGTCGGAGCCGCCCTCTTATAGAGTGCTCCTCCCCCCACCCCTCTGGACGCTCTCACACGTCCTCCCTGCTCTCGCGCCTTCTCGCGCGAGGGCAAGGTAGCTCCAGCCGGGCGGAAGAACCGCCCGGGGAGCCAGCATTTGACTCCCTACTTTAGCATTCAAATCCCCTATGATGAGGATGCTATGGTTTTCCATAGCATGAACTAAATGTGGTAATGGTGTAAATGCAGCATATCAGACAGCTGTTAAAGGAACCATTTTATGGGCTGCTTCAAAAGCTGGCAGCTGGCAACTCTTCACATACGGCCTTGTAATGAAGAGCCCACCTTTCATTAGTTTAGGTATGCTTCTTCATCTGCCACACAAAAGGGCAAACCAGATGGAGAAGCATCAGAAGTGGAGGACAGGCATGGCAACGAATCACATGCGAACTAAGCTCCACAACACAACACTGGACTCTTTGATGAGTTTGTTCAAGTACAGGAGTTGGGAAAGAGAATATTGACTATTTGTTTTCCTTACCTTCATGAGACGAAAGCTACAAATTGACTCATATGTAAAATGCAAAGTTACTTGGCAGAAAATGCATGGTATCAGCAAAACTGAAAAGAACACAGTTGCATTGGGAAAATTCACAAAATGTTGCTTATCCAGCATCAGCAGTTCAGCTGCCTCAAGGGTCGTTTAATTAGGCTACAATTCACATGCCAGCAAGTGGTTTTGTAATTACCTTCAAATGACCAAAATCTTGTAAAACCTAGAGGGGGTAAAGAATTCCCCATAATGAACCAGTCTGAAAGCAAAAATAGATGAGAGTTGATGTCCAAAATATTTTCAAAGGTGATGAGATGGGGTTGAGAGAGTCCTGAAAATGGAGAAATAGTTGTACATTAAGTAATGGAACACTGTAACTTATTTGAAAGAGATAGCTGTGAATATGGTTTCAAATTATCAAACCAGCCAGCCATACTGATGCTACTAACAATATCCCCCAACTTTGGGCAACCTAGGTGGTGTTATTGGACTGCAAATCTCAGAAATCTTCACCACTAGCTAGCCAGAGTTTCTGGGAGTTCTAGTCCAAGGACACTTGGGTTATATAAAATTAGCAACTACTGCATAGTATAGAATAGTGATCAATATACAACTGGAATGCCATTTCTTGAATGCCCTACAATATAATCCCGTTGCTTCAACTGATGCCCGAGTGATGCCATCTGTCTCACAGGGCATATGTTGTGCAGCAGGATTTCAAGCATAATTTCATATATTTATATGGTTTAGTGTCACAAATATACTTTTTTTGCCTTTAATTTTCATGTTGCTTGTAAACATTTTCAGTAGATTTTAAGGAATTTCTATAGTAGACATTCCAGAGGCTGAAGTTAGTTTTAATTAAAATGAAAATAAGGCTAATAGTTTCCTATTTTTTTAGCTTCAGGATTAGATTATTTTTAAAGGATCCTCCCTACTCATCATCTTAAAGAATAAATAGGATACTCAAAAGCTGTAAGTTCTGATATATTTACATAATCAATTCAACAAGTGACGGTCAAGTATTGTGTTGAGTTGAAAGATTCCTTTACATAGCAGGTTGTAGAAGTGTAGCCTGTATCCTTTTGAATGAGGTGGATGAAGCTTCCCTTGTCCATGGTCATACCAGCATTTTCTCCGAAGTTTCCCTTTGGCAAACTATGCAGAAAAAGATTGCATCCTAACTGCGAAGGGAAGTAAATTCGAGCCCCAGGGCATTTATACACGACCCCTAAGCTCCGCTGCAAATGGCTCCCAGCTCCGGAGCTTAAAAATGTTTCCCCACCAGCTCTGGAGCTAACAGAAAATTAAGTGCGACCCCGCCCACCTAAGCGCGACCCACCGCACCTTTCAAGTACCTGCTCTGGGAGAGTGAAAAATTTTGATGCGGAGAGTGCCGGGCTCTCCTCGCTTCTCTTTGTTGTTGGTTTTTTTTTTGCCTCCCGCCCCTTTAAGAGGAACCAGGAAGTAACGGGGGTTGGAGCAACTTCCAGCGGCACTCCGAGGTAAGAGTGCTTTCTTTTCTCCCTTTTTTTCTCCCTCCCCTCACGCAGACAGAACAAGGAAGTGCAGAGGGGGTGGGAACGCAGGGAGAGTGACAAACCCTCAAGATCTCTGGTCCGAATTTAAGGGACCAGCGGATCTTAGGGGTCGTGTAAAAAGCCCCCCAGCTGACCATGCCCCTTGTACAGCAGTTTCAGCGAAGTTTCAATAACCACTACCAGGTGCTGGATTTAGAAACTTTGCTTGAAAATGCTTACTTATTTGCTTCTGTAACCACGACAGGACACTGAAAATACACAGTAAAACTGTTGTTCCCCTTTTTCAGCAATGGAGGCTTGGGAAATAGAGCAGCAAAGAAGGGAAAAATGCGAAGTAGACAGGTAGAGATGGAACCAGATTAGGAAGATACGACACAGAAGAGAGGACATTAACTGCACATTAGAAACCATGTGACCGCCCGGAAAAAAAATACGCATGAAATTTATATACACAGAGAATGCTGGTGTGACTGCGGCCCTTGTCCTATTAGAATTCTCTTGAACCAAAGAAAGAAGGGTTCAGGGATGGAAAAGTCACAAAGCAGAATAGATGTTTCCCACTGTAAACTAGGAAACCACTGGTACAAAACACTGACAAAGTTCTTCTTAATTCATTTGCTTTGGCTAATCTTGACAAGTGTCACTGTAGCTCAGCTGTGCTCTCTGGGGAATTCTGGGAGTTTTAGTCCAGACAGCAACTTTGAAAAACTCTAAAAAGATGCTTCATAGTGAAAATGCATATTTTCCAAGGATTTCTCAAGAAAGAAATGGTTCTTGCTTATGTTAATATAACTAAGAATAACACTCAGTATAAAATATTAGTGATATTTAAACACATCTGGAATGTGAAGAGCCCCATGTTACAGTCAGGAACGGAATTCCAGCACATCTTTGCCAGAAATGAATCCTTGTACCTCCTTCTCCTCTGTCCCTTCTAACATGTAGGAGGGCAAGGCATGTAACATGACAAGATTGTCTTGTTTCGCTGTCAATCAAAAGCAAGGGCTAATAATAAGAAAAGGAAAAAAGGTTATAGCGGTAGAAAAAGAAAGAAAGACTGGATGTGAGATGGATTAAGTTGATGAACAAATTGATGGCCTCGAGTTTTCAAGATTGGAACAGGGTTGCACATTATGAAGTATTTGAAAGGTCACTAATTTCTTAGAGGTGCCATAAGATGGAAGTCACTTGACGATTTAGAAGAACAATAGAGATTTGGGGTGGAGAAACATGTTGAACACTCAGAGGAGTTTAAGAACGTTCAGTGAAACACACAGAGACTCAACTTACCCTTCAGAGTTGAATGTCAACATATGAAGATGTGAATTATCAACCAATGGACGGCAGCTTATTGGGGCAAGTGCTTGATGTTGCATAATATGTATAGAGTTTGAAATGTGGGTGCTCATTATAACAGTCCCCATAGCCTTGTTTTCAGAGAAAGTCCAAAAATGATGGCAGCTGAGTTGACCCAGATGAACAAATTGGCCTGAGCAATGGAGCAGTGAATGTAGGTCTTTTATAAATTAGATGGGTCTTTACCATTTATGACTAAGTCATTCCAAAACACAGTTGTTGGGAAAATCCATTTTCTCTATCACAAGCTACTATGAGAACCACAGTTAAGTTGGAAGGAAATGCTGATGGCAGATGATATATTAACCCTTCTAATCAACTGCCTGGTTCTTTAATTGGACAAGCCTATACAAACAAAGTGTATGCAAGAACAAGCTTATAGAGTTGCTGTTTGAGGTAGTAACCACCTCCACCACAACAACTTCTTACTATCTAAAATGATTGAACTGGGCATGATACCTGTTAAGCTGTGTCACCCATAACACCCAGAATTGCTTCATCTCATCTCTTCCTCATTTTGAGTTGAACAAGACACTATATATGAAATGAGAACTGGTTGATGGAGTTTGCTCCCCATGATCAATCTGCTCTTGCCACATCCTGATTTCACCAGTAATAGAATAATTTTTCAGAACCAAATTTCTAGATGACGAGGCTAAGCTGCAATTCCCTGTGTATGGAAGAAAGCAAGCTGGCTATTCTATCACTGCCTTAAACACAGCATCAATGGAAAGCGGCATAACAAGGCTCCATAGTAGACCACATGAATGAGGTCTGGGGAGTAGATCCCAGCATCTCCATTTAAAATGGTCTCAGGTAAGAGAGAATGAAGATATGAAAATCTGTAACTTCTGTTCGTCATGCTTCCCAAAATACCAATGCATTCTTGTCATGTCCTTATGAGCTTTTCAGACTTTTCTTCTTTTTCAGTACACATTTTTCCTAACATGTGGAAAATTTTATGTCTTATTTCCCACACGTTTTCTCCATTAAGTAAATTGTTCTTCTGCACATTGTCCAAATAACGTTTAGTCATGTGTTGATCGTATTTACTTTAAGTAGTTTACCCTTCCTTTCTGCAAAATGGTAGCATAAATCATTGAAAAGAATTACATAGTTAAATATTACATATTTAAAAGAATTAAACATTCTGTTCAAAATGCCAAGGAAAAATTTTATTACAACAGACCAACCGTTCTGCTTTAAAACCTCTCTTAGACAGTCGGTTGCTAAGAGAAAGCCTGTCTCAAAAGATATATTTTTGTCTGCTTGCAGGACAGCAGAGATGGGGCAGCCTGGCCTCTCATGGGAAGGAGTTCCAGAGTCTTGGAGAAGAGACAGAGAAGGCCCTCTCCTGTGCCCTCACCCAACACACCAATGAATGTGGCCATGGTCACTGGTCACCCATATCTAGGTCAGTCATCGTTTTACCATTGCTGCTGCTGCTGAAGTCTATGTTTGAATTATTCCATCAGCACCAGCTCACCAGTAAGCCAGGGGATCAGTTTCACTCCACTTTGTGAGATAGGATGCATCCGAATGATCATGTCGAATGCCCTGGCCCTTTCCATTTTACAGAGATCCAGCAGTGCTTCAAAAGGATTGCCCTCCAAGGCAACAGGAAATTCTCCAAAAGCTGTTGGAAAACCATTTGGATCCATCAGCCTCCTGGAGCAGATCATCTCAAGACCATTGTAAGCCCCCCACCTCTGCAGAGTTTGAGTTCCAGCAAGTCTAAACTAGAGATGAACTGTTGTTTGACAGCTGCGCACCAGCAGTAATGTTCTACCTGTGCTATATCATCCCACCCCTTCTCTCTGTGATCACCCACTCACCAGCAGCAGCATACTTCCCTTCTCTACCTTCTCCATATAATCATCCAGTCAGACGAGGAAGCAAGGCATGTGAGCCAAGGCTTTCCAAACTATTTAAATTTGGGGACAGTTTAGGGGCAAACAAAACCCTCTTGCTCTTCCCTCTTACATAATGTTGTAATCGCAATTCCTTGTGCCCAAGGGCATGGTGGCTCAGTGGGCTAAAGTGCTAAAACTGTCAGCTGCAAAATCAGCAACTTGGCAGTTCGAATCCTGGGTGCCACGCAGTGGAGTGAGCTCACATTGTTAACCCCAGTTCAAAAGCATGCACAGTGGTACCTTGTATAAAGGAATTAATTCATTCCAAATGAAATTATGTTAAGCATTTCCGATAGGAATGCATTGAAAACAGAGTGATCCCATTTTTATGTTGTACAGATCCAACCCATAGGTGATTATGTTAAGCAAATTTCCCCTATCTCCAGAATTTTTTATGTTGTACAAATTTTATGTATTACAATCTGTTTGTTATACAAGGGTCCACTGTAAATGCAAGTAAATAGGTACCACCGTAAAAAGCAGGAAGTTAAACAGTGTTCCGTGTGCAGAAATGTGTTCAGCCATGCCAGCCACATGGCCACAGATTTGCACAACACTGGCTCTTTGGCTTGGAAACGGAAATGTGCACCACCACTAGAGTCAGACATGACTATTGTTGAGTCTGCAACAGGCTATTCCTGCTGTATGCTGCTGGGCCTCAGAATTATTCCCAATAAAGAGTCCAGCAGGAGAGAGATCCAGGAAAAATGCTGTTTTTATTGGACCCAATAAACCAAACACCCCACTCAGGACAGTGCTGAGGTGTTCCGCTGTGATGTCACCCCTTTCACACACTGAGTTTTCAAAGGCACAACTGGGTTTATTTCGACATCCCACTTCTGTGCCACCAAATTGCAATGACACCTCCCTTTTACACATTGAATTGTGTTGGAAATGGTAATGCTGCCACCTTTTATTCACTTGGTAATGCTGCCACCTTTTAGATCATTGCCTTATGAATTGGGACCGACTCAGATATATAATATAAAAATAATAACGAAGTTTATTGAGAAAAATAATAAATATAACAATGTCTGAGGATGGTATGCATTGCCTTTAACATACAATAGATTTAATCAACTCTACAAGCCTCCCTGTCTTTAATAACTAGTAAACAGTATAGCCCTCACTGCCTGACAGAACTCCAACAGAGCAGTGCTCTATCCCTCAGCACTCACTCTCAAAACCTCAACTTAACTGAACTTCACTGAACTGCCTCAACTGACTAGGCTCCACCCTTTTTATATCATACCATTCCCCGCCCTCCTGCTGGGATTGGCTGATGATTTTTATATTCATTACTCCTGTTTCCAGGGTTTTGTCACATCCACCCCGAAGACAATGGTGCAACACATTTTATTCCCCACTTTCCTTCCCCCCAAGGTGGCGCCTCCCCTGGGGGTGGGCAGGGGCATTCTTCAGGGATTGTCCAACGGATGCAGTCTGGAGGCTGGTCCAGGGATGGTCCTGGGTTGTCCCGAGGCGGTCCTGATGATGCAGGGCTGGGCATCTGCCCAGCTGTGTCTGGCCTAATCTGTCCCTTGATGGGCCATCAGGGGTGTGACAATGATAAGGGGGAGCAGGGTATTGTGTTGAGGTCTTGGCAAACATGAGGAAACCAGTAAATCAATGGGAGGGGGAACAGTGAGTCAATGAGCAACATGAACAATTCAATGGGGGAACCAAAGTGTCAATGGAATAAGCCTAGAAGCTTCCAGACAGAGTTCCTAGTGGATGTGGAAACAAGACAATACACGGCCTCAGGCTGGGATCAATCCTTGTTGCCTACATGCTGGCGATGTCCTGGAGAAATGGCATCCATCTGGAGATTTGGCCCTCTTGACCTGCGGCCACCATGCCCTGTCCAAGATGGTGTAGGTCCAGAGAAGCAGCAGAGTGCATGAACACGGTTTTAAGCACATCCAGGGTTAGTGGGATACAGGGAGGAGAGCAGGAAAGAGGGAATTTGAAAAGGGAGAGAAAGGGGCAAGCAGGGGGTGGGAAGGAAAAGACAGAGAGAGAGAGAAAGAATGAGAAAGAGAGGGGGGAGAGAAGGGGGAGAGAGAGAAGGGGGAGAGGGGGCTCAGATTGGTTCAGGCCAGAAGCAAGGGTTGCTGGGCAGGGAGAGACAAGCAGGGTAGTTTTCTGGAGGAAAGGGAAGTCCCTGGGGTTTGGAGATGATTATTTGTGAAAAATCACCTCGTGAGCCAAGGGCATGATGGCAATACATTATCAGCTCAGGGAGTGTTCCCTGGGCTGCGTCTCTGGCTGGCTTTTGAAGGGTTAAAGGATAGTGTCCAATTTGGCCAAGAAGGGGTAAACTAAATTTGCTAGCAAGGAGCCTTGTCTATCCCCTGGCGGGACCCTGGCGAAAATAAGTTTTCAAAGCTCCAATTATTATTTATTATACTGTAGTTTTATTTTCCATTACAAATCTTCACTATCACATGTGTGTAGGAAACCTTTATCTTTTTAATATGAAGACAGAAATGAGATCTGACCATTGTGATTTTTCCCTGATGTTAGGAAGCTGAAAAATATGTGGGCAATTTCATTAATAGGCTCAGAGATCATGATTTTTTTAAAAGAAAACTTTAATATGACTTTCTTTTCCACACCTAGATAGGGAGCAGTTAATTCATTGTGCTTGATTAATTCTGTAACAAGGAACCTTAGGTTGTGATTAATATTATTAATATTTTCATTTGAAAAGCCTACAGATTATTCCTTTCCCCACATATCCTAAGGTGATCATATTTTTTTTTCACCTTCCTAGTTGTAGTGAATCTAGAGATTCTCGTTACTGTACTTTAAATGGGGGGGGGGAAGAGTGTGTTTCATACACTTTCAGCCTATCGTCTCTCTGCTCCTTAAAATGAGCTGGGTTATAAAACCCAGAAAAAGCTGGCTTTGGGTTATCCAGCTCTGTCCTGGCTGTAAGGTTTTGAAAATGCAGATTAGGATAATAAAGAAGAGGGTGAATAAAACCCTTTGATGGGACAATCCCCCCATGCCTAATCTCTTCTTTTAACACTCTCTTTCTGAATCAAAATAGAATCAAAGGTGAAAGGTGTCTACGTTTCTTCATGTCCATCATGTACTGCCTTTCTCTTTTTTGCCTTTCCAACTGATCTGTTGACTGTCTCCCTGCTGCCAGCTTTCGCCCTCTAAGCATCTACTTTCCTCTCAGGCATGCCTTCTTCCATAAACTGATGCCACACTGTTGAACAGGCAGCAGTACGAATCAGAATCAGAACAATAATGGCCTTAGTAAAACTTGGATATTAGATACTCTGCAATGCTCTCTGGGCTCATATGGACTGCCACAAAGAGTGAAACTCTAATTATATAAAAACCAAGCCCTCAGCCCTGAGAATCATCTAAGAAGTAGAAGCATGACTGCATGACATTGCTAATTCCATGATATTTGAACACTGCACGTTAGGCAGACGGCATAAATATATAGTACATGTTCCGAAAGCACTAACGGAGAACTGAGAAATCTTCAAGTTCCCATATAAATAAATTAAGACAAGGAGCAGACGCAAACTAATTTATTTATTGCCACAGAGACCTTTCCACCCCCTTCTCACTTTTTTATCTCGAGAAACCCCAAGGGACCTGAACACAGGCACGTGTTTTCTACTTTTGCCTTCGTTCCATCATGGTGTTTTATTAATCACAATTCTCCGATTATATTTTCTCTCTTCCTCTTTCTTTGATCAATTTTGCACGCATTTTCGCCTCACTTTCATTTCCTACTTCTAATATTCTTTTTGTATGAAGGCAGCATGGCTGGATCAGCTTTCCTACGTCTAGAGCCTTTTGAGTCTCAGATGGCACATATTTAGTCTCAGAACGTACTCTGTAGGAACAAGGAAAGAGACCAGCAGGAGAATATCAAGTAGAGGACCCATGGAACTGCCTGGTGTCAGTTTATTATTATGGATATTCTGATCAGGCAAAGCGAGAAAGGGTTCAACTATCCTTAAGCCCCGTACAATACATTTTTCTGCTTTAGCCAGAGTGAAAAATAAAGCCCATTTATCAGTCCAAGTTCAAAAGTTGACACTGTTATGACATCTGCCATACCTTCAGAATCCAATTAAAAGCTTTTTAGTAGTAGTAGTCGTAGCAGTAGTAGTTCTTCTTCTTCTTCTTCTTCTTCTTCTTCTTCTTCTTCTTCTTCTT
>JAHTLZ010000348.1:18771149-18786975 GCA_023846285.1 Phrynocephalus versicolor
GCCCAGAGACTACTTGAAGTGGTATGGGGTGGTATATAAGCAGAACACTTTAATGATGGTGAGTATCTCCCACCCCCCACAGGTTTTCCTAGAGGACCACAACATTCTGCATAGGAGAACTGTTCCATAACCAGGAACAGAAAGCTGAGCTCTCTTTTAGGGAAGAGAAGACACCATTTTTTGCTCTATAAAACACACCTGACAATATGACGCACCTAGTTTTTAGAGGAAGAAAACAAGAAAAATATTTAGCCTAAGGTTTCATGGTGAGGTAATCCTAGCTTCAAAAGGGGAGGACAGAGGCTCTGTGGAGGAGACCTCCTTGCAAACAAGGTGATCTTTGACTGCGGAATCCAGGCTGCAAAACGGGAGGGTTGCAAACAAGGTGATTGGGACTGGGCAATCCAGGCTTCAGAAGGGGAGGGCAGAGGCTCGGAGACCTCTTTGCAAACATGCTGATTTTTGACTGGAGAATCTTGGCTGCAGAAGGGGAGGGGTGGGGAGAGGCTCCCTGGTTGAAGCCTCTTTGCAAATGAGCCCTGCTAGCCCTGCAGGAAGGAGACCAGACCACAGAGAGCTTTGTTCAAGAAGACCTGTGCCAACAGATTATTCAAACAAACAGTTTCAGTATTCGTTATCCATTTCAATTAGTGCCACCCAAAGATGCCGAAGGGATGCTTCAAGTTATGAACATGACGACTGCAGACTGGAGCTATGCCCATCTGGGCAACTGAGAGACAGCTGACAGAAGCTGTGTCCTTTACTGGCCAAGCTTGTCACAGCATGAGTCAGAGTGCCAGGCAACCTTGGCTTGCTAGTTATCCATTTATCTATTCCATAAGAAAAATGTAGCCTTTGAAGTGAGTACAGTCGATTGCTAGCATACCTTTTCAAATAGGCTGTTGGTTTCCTTTTCTTTACATAAGGTAACATGTGAGATAGACCAAAGTCTTCTAAAAGAACATCTGTAGTGGTGGATCTCAGAAATGGAAATGACCACTCAGACAGACTTATATGCATAAACGTGATATTTAGATCATTAGCAGTTTTCAGTTGTCATGTGCCATCACATCAATTCTAATTTAGGGCAATCCCAACAGGGATTCTCAAACATTTGAGATGTACAAGGGATTGATTTACTTTTACCTCACCCACCCATCCACCCCCCACACACTTGGCCGTGAATTTCCACGGCCAAGTGTAGATTTGAACCAGGTCTCCAGAGTCTCCATCTAATTTATCATACTCCTCATGGTTACACACATCACTATTACCTTTACTGTTACTATTTACATAGCTCGCAGTTCCTCATGATAGCCCAGTCTGGTTAATAATTCATATGAGAGATGGGCACAGAACACCAAAATGGTATTTTGTTTCTTTTTTGTTTGTTTGTTTCATATGGAATGAAGTGATTTTTTTAAAAAATATATATTTTGTTTTTTGTTTTGTTTTGTTTTTCAGGTTTTTTATTTTTAATATTTTTTTTATAGTTGATCAGCCCGGCTGGTAGGCACTTTTTTTTTAACCTTCCACCAACCAGCTTGTCCACAGGCCAGTCTGAGCTTTTTTCCCTTTTTTTAAGGTAGCGCTGACCAGCTAGCCCATGGCGCCAGCTGGTCAGCGCTTATTTTTATTATTTATTTTGATAAGCACAGAGATTGGCACTTGTCAAAATAAATAATAAATGAAAATGGAACGGAATGGAACAGAATGAAAATTTCCATTTTGTTTCATTTCATTTTATGAAAAGGGCACTTCGTTTTTCATTTTGTTCTGTAACAAAATGAAAAATTAAAAACGAAACAAAAAATTCATTTTGTGCCTATCTCTAATTCACACTAAAATACAGTTAAAACTACAAGTTAAAAATATGCTTTAAAGCAATACAGACATCACAGAATAAGCATATTTACCATTGCATATATCTGGATTAAAATGCTTGCTGGTGTGGGGGAAAAGCAGTACAAGCCAGTACAGCAAACAGCAACAAACAATTTAGGATTTTAATGGCCCATATTCAATACCTTGATGTGAGCCCAGAAACAATTTTCCAAGCAGTATTTCTGGCAGAGGGTCAGCATCATTTAATCTGAATGAAACCAGGCAAAAACTATTGCAGAAATTGAAAGTTTCTGGGCCATCTTCACAGTCATTAGCACACAAAATCTGATGCAATAACACAGTCTAGGGGTGGGAAGAATTTGACTAAAAGACAGTAGACACAATGGCATCCCAGATGAAGCTGGCATAGGTGACTTCTGACTAGACTAGAGGTGAGTATTAAGATGGAGTATCTCCCAGTTCTCCTAGTAGACTGTCTGCACTCAACCAGGGTCCCCAGAGTCTAGACTCTAGAGGACCTGAAGGAGGCTTCTGAACCCAGGCTCCAGGTGTGCAAAGACAAGGAAAGACTGGTACTAAGTGGTAAGAGGACACCTGGGAGAGGAGGCAGGAGCGAACATTGAGTATCTAGAGCTTGGGATAAAGTAGGGAAAGGATAGCATACCTGGGGCAATGGTAAGTGGAGGGAAGTAGAGGAGGAGCTGTAGCCGATATTCTAAAGCCCTGGAGAGGTGGAGATCTGCTGGAACCCAACTCTTGGACATGAGTCTTTGTCAATGGGAAAGGTATAGATTGTGGCTCCGATGTTTAGCCTGCCACATCATTGACAGCAATAACAGCTCCATGGAGACAGCTAGTGTGAGTCCTCCATCTTATAGTCAGTCAGCTTTGACCTCTTGTCACCCTGGTCTGAATTAGGCTCATAAGATGAACAATGGCCTGAAAGGCTTGTTAGGGAGACAATAGTATCCCTAGCCTTAAGGTGAACAATGGCCTAAGGTGCTGAAACCTATCAAGAATGGGTCGTTAGCTATGGCCTTGGTGGTGAAGGCTTTTTGATTTGTCTGGGTACTTTGGAAAGCACACCCTGATAAGTAGCAGATAGACTTCTTTGTCTAATATGTGTACATCCTCATCTTTGAAAGAGTGCCCTTTGTCCTTCAAATGGAGGTGTACTGCTGATTCTGGTCCTGAGCTATTACCCCTCCTATGTTGGGCCATCCTTCTATTTAATGGCTGTTTAGATTCTCCAATGTAGAGGTCTGAACACTCCTCACTGCATTGGACCACATATACTATATTGCTCCTTTTATGTTTTGGTATTGGATCCTTTGGGTGGACAAGTCTCTGCCTTAGTGTGTTTGTGGGTTTGAAATAAACAGGGATGTGGTATTTGCCAAAAATCCTTTTAAACTTCTCAGACACTCCAGCCATGTAAGGAATGACCAAGGTTCTTACGTCGGGTCCGGGTCTCAGACTGATCCCTTGTTCTTCTGGGATGGCCCACTGCTTTGGTGAAGGCTCACTTAGGATATCCACAGGCCTTAAGTGCTGTCTTCAGGTGCCTGTCTTCCTTCTTCTTAGCTTCTGACCAGACCTGGGTGACAAGAGGTCAAAGCTGACTGACTATAAGATGGAGGACTCACACTAGCTGTATTCAGACTGATGAAGCTGTTTGGATGAGCAGTGAAACGTTTCTATCTCTCAAAAAGAAGTCCAGTAGCCATGACTCAGCTTCCAGATAAACTCACCTGGATGACTGAGAATCTTCACAGACAGGTCCATGGAGAATGCAGAAACCCATAGTGTAATCAGTCCCCACTCCAACTCAACACAGGCACTGCAGGTGCATTTACCAAAGGAGCACCAGAGCTGGCAGCAAGAGGAGCGAGACTCAGTATTCACAGACAGCTTAGCAGTACACCCTCTTTAGCTGTCAATAAAAGAATTGCTGATGTGGAGTGCACATGCCTGCTGATTTGATATGTACTCCAGAACCTGAACAATGGCAGGTTAATTGCCTCCTAGATGAGAGTAAATGCTGTGCCATTTGCCTTCCACCTACATAACAAAGCAACAAGATGTCAGCCAGTACAGTGGAACCTTGACTTACATGCTGCTTGACTTGCATCATATTTGACTTGCATCAAGAAGGGGCCTGTTTGACTTGAGTTGCAGGCTTTGACTTACATCTCGGAGGCCTGGCGCAAGGCACTGGAATCAGGCGGCAGCCACAACCCAGCATCGCGGCTGCTGTCTCCAAACTGCTCCTGCCTTCTTCCTCTTGTCCGACAGCGGCGGCAGCGGCTTCAGCGAGGCCAGCTCCGAGCACCTGGAGCTGGTCCTCGGCCTCGCTGAAGCCGCCATTGCCACCAGAGGAGAAGAAGGACCAGGAGCTCGGGGCTGGCCTCGCTGGTTAGACAGTCGGCTCGGTCTTGTAAAAAACCTGGCTGCAGAAGTCTGGTCCACAATGGAAGCATTTTAGTTGGGGAGCTGTACAGTTGTGGGACTCTAATGGTAAGCATAGAGTTGTTCAGAACTTGGAACGTCAGGTTAAAATCAGTAAAACTTAAATGTTAAGACATTGTTGCTATGAACATTAAAAAGTGGAGGCGCATAACTTGTGGACTATAATTCCACTGCCTCCTCCTCTCTTTGAAGAGACATTTCATTTACATCCCCGGAAGGAATCTCCTATCCCAGTCAAATTTGTGTTCAATTGCTGTTTTCAGGGGTCTTTTTCATCATCTGGAACGGATTAATCCACTTTCCCATTACTTTCTATGGGAAAAGTTTGTTTGACTTAAGTCATGTTTGACTTAAGTCTAGACCTCTGGAATGGATTAATGACGTAAGTCAAGGTTCCACTGTAATTTGAAATAGATTCTACACAGGCAGTAAATAGAAGATAAATGCATTACAGCCGTGCTATAGATTCTTCAAATATCCTAACAAGAAAAAGCTATTCATTTCTTGTTTGTAAGCATGAAAAGTTGGTCATCATATGTTAAGTCCTTATGGAGGCAATATATCAACACTTGTCTTCCAAAAACAAATTTATCATTGTTGCTTCCAATGGCACATCCCCCTCCCAGGACATATTATGGGTAATATATGATGAAAAAGAGAAACAGGGCATTTCACATAACTCTTTATAGCCATGATCTAGTTTTTCATTCCCACAAGATAACTACATATTTAAGGTACTGGGCCAAAAACCAAAGGGTGAGTATAAGTTATCTGGTCAAACAGTGAAAAGGAATCAATTCTGAGCTTTTTTTTTTTTTAATATTAATGTTTGTATTTGTTTAAATTAGCAGATGTTCCTATGGAAAAAAATATGGGATTCAGGATTCTCAACAAAATGTATAGGCAGAAATGCAAAAGGCTACATTAGAGACATTGTAGGGCAAACACATATTCAGGAAGGTTTTGTTTTGCTTTGCTTTTAATGTTGTCATTCTACACCACTAGCTACTTTTGAAATTCTTCTTAATACTGGACATATTTTCCTAGGCCGGGTGAGGTGACAGTCTTTTGTCTTAGAAAGGCAAGAGTTAACCTGCATATGATATGAAGAATTGCCATATTTTTATATGTATAAGACTATATTTGTTTCTGCAATTGTTAGATTAAAAATTGAGGGTCACCTTATACATTGAAGTAAGGCAAGGAGTGAACCGTGCGGTTGTGAAACTGTAATTTTGAGTTGGAAAAGTCGGAGGTCGTCTTATACATGGGTGCTTCTTATAGATGTAAAAATATGGTAATGGTAGTCCCTTCAAACCTGGCTATTGTCCTTAGGGGCAGAGAGAGGTATGCAAAGGGCACCATCCTCTGGATGTAACATTTTCTTACTGTCAGGTAAGAAAACAAAGCTTAGGGGAACCATAGAAATGTTATTGCGGTCAATAATGAATCCACATAGCAAAGAAAGTTGTGGGAGTCTGGTATTCCCTTCATAATCATGAACCCCCCCCCTTTTATTATTACAATATGAGTTGACTAATGATGGTGATCAATCCATTTCAAATGTTTCTTAGTCCTTTAGGGATAGTGTAATTGAAGTTTACTATCATCAAACTCATTGTCTTTTATTATGAGGCACACTTCTTAGAATTCTTATTGAGTAACTAATAAACCCCATGCACCAAGAATGTTCCATGGTGTGTTGTAAAATAGAAAAGATTTCTCCTCTGCCGTTCCTCTATGAACTCCCAATTATTCTGTTCTGAGAAACTCTAAGCACAGCTTGTGTTCCATAACAAGAGAGCTGTTTACGGGTATCATGTCAGTGTGCAGAAATACTTCCCAAACAAAACCTCAATTAGGAGTACACATTTACCTCAGGAGTTCAGTGCCAGTCGTTTGAAGAACCCAATTAGTCATATGTAAAACTTGAAAAAAAGAATTACTTTAACAAATCTGTGTTTGCAACGGAAAATGAATCACTCGCAACTCATTTGTGTCTGAAAGTGTCCCCTGTGGCCCATTGCTTTTCCAGCTTTTTGATGAGATCTCACCTCAGTTCTATTCCCCTTTTCGGCCTGAGGTTGCACTATATCATGAGGGTCTCTAAGCTGAGCTTTAATTTCAGAAATGCCCCAGTTCCAGCACTGCTCCTTCTTTTGCCACTAATGGTTGACACCTGTACAAAAAAGGGTTCCATGTTCACCATCCTCACCGGTTCTCATTTTCAAATGCCTTCACCTACCCTCATGTCATAAGGTTGCCAATCCAGTACACTAAATCCCTTCAGTTTCAGCTGTCTGGGGAATTTACTGAGTCCAAAAGTGAACTCACCAGATTAGCATCTCCTTGGCTAAAGTGCAGAATGGTGTTATGTGTTTAGTATACATATTTCTGTAAAATGTATAGGGTGGTATGAGAACTGGCCTCCTTTGCAACACTGTTAATCCTACTATTATCTTTAAAAGGCACATACATGTTTAGATCTTTTTATTGTATGTTCATGTCAAAATGAAAAGGAACAGACTTAACCATGAGACAATAAACATAAAAGTGATACTAGCAAAATTTAGGATTGATCCAGTCATAATGGTTCTGGGACAAATCCAATATGCATCATCATTAGGAAAAATCCACTGAACTGAATGGTACTAGTCGCAAGTAATGCAGGTTCCACTGATTCCAACGGTTGCTCTTGGTTTGAGACCAACACTAGGAACAACCTGTTCCATCCCATTCATGAACAGAAAAAAAATATTATGCTCATTCTTGACATGATTCTTGGGTCTTGAACAGATATGATCATCTATGTGACTAGCTAAAAAGAATATTATTTTCATTCTTAATTTTGATTCACAATACAATACTTCACTGTGTTCATCACATGATCTCTAAGATCATTAATATAATCAGTCAAAAGGAGGAAAAACATGCAGTACTTGGGGTCAAAAAAAATCATTATGAAGGATCAGTAGTAGCTGGAGAAAGCATTGGCTTCAGCCCTCTGGAGCCACAGTGGTTGGAAAACGTCTCAGAAGGAATCCACAAAGTTCTGAACAAAATTTTGAAAGTGTGTTGGAGCCTTCAAGGCATAGTGCTCCTTAGAACAACTGAGGAAGCTATTCTACCAACAGAATAGCACAACTGAACCCAGCTATATTTTTTCACCCAGAATGGAAACATGTTCAAAAACATTTAAAAAAAGAAAAAGATTTAGCAATCAAAACAGGAGAACATCTGATGCACTTTGAGTCACAATACAGTCAAAGAGCCAGATGACATCAGAAAATTGAGTGTATTTAAAACTCAGACAGGTGGTTCTTGTCTGAAGCAGAGTGCCATGAGATTGAGGGGATATAAACATGGCGGCGGGAGGAGGAGGTAATTTTGTTTGTAAATAAATAAATAAATAAATAAATAAATAAATAAGTTTGAAAATGAGTACAAACATTACAAGTAGTATTAAAACATTTACTCACCCATCTCCTTCACTTCATTTCTTGCATGTGTCTGATCTCTTTCCTCATACATATACAGTGGACCCTCATATAACAAGCAGTTTGTTTAACAGAAAATCTGCTTAAAGGAAAAAATTTCCGGAGATACGGGAAAATCGCTTAACAGAATCACCTATGGGGCGAATCTGGACAACAAAAAAACATTCACAATTGGGGATTAATCTGTTTTCAAAGCATTTCTATGGGAAATTTGTACAAAGGAAAATTTGCTTAACACAGTTTCATTTGGAATAAATTAATTCCTTTATACAAGGTACCACTGTATTTAGAAATGTTGAGTTCAATCTACAATGATCGTATGACCACAACCAGCTGCCTGATTGGAGCATCTTCATCTTTGACCTTGTCTGATTCTGTAATTTCTCTAAAAAGAAATCAATATAGCCTCTTTTTTATTGGCCAAGTGTTGGATATTGGTTAAAAACATTTAGCTATGCAGCAGAAGTGCAGGGTGGGTTGGGGCGGGGGGCGGGGGCAGGGGGTGGCAGATGATGGGGGACAGCGACGGGCATGGGGGCAGACAGCGATGGGCACGGGGGATGGGCGGTGATGGGGGCAGTGGGCGGATGGTGGTGGGTGGCAGCAGGGGTACGGGCGGCGGGAGGCAGCGGCAGGGGGCGGCGGGGGGCAGCAGGCTGGCCAGCGCCCACTCTCCATTTTGGCACCCTAGGCAACTGCCTAGTTCGCCTTAATGAACGCGCCGGCCCTGGCTGTTATTCATTCTTCTGTCTTATCCTGGCTTCTTCAATTCACTTAGAATCTTTCTCTCATTTAACATTAATAGGATTTCACATTTTAATCTTATTCTAAATCCATTCAGGAAAAAAAGCAGATAAATGCTAGTCCATCAGCAAATAAAAATTGGGAAGCACTTTGCATGCTATCTACATTTTCAAATGGAAAGCAATGGGAAATAGCTACTGTCTATTTTTCTTTATGAGGTCTGACAGCAAATCACATTAGGACTGCCTTACTCAATGACTTTTATTGCTTCAGAAACTGTTCAGAATATTGAGATGCACAACCAGGTGCCTTGCTATTGGTAGATGCTCTCTTTTAAAGTTATTTGTTTATTTATTTTGAATATTTTTACCCCACCTTTCTCCTAGGAAAAGGACCCAAGGTGGCTTACAATAAGGAGAGACAATATACAGCCCAGAACATTTAAGACATATTCAAATTTCACATCAGTGCTTCTAATGTTATTATGGCATGTAACAGAGATCAGAGTTGTTACACTTCCTCTCTGGTTTGTGCAAAAGTGGAATCTTAAACTGTAGCTTGAGACAGATGGGCCGGATTCACATTCTTCCACTTTAATCACAAACAAACAAACCAGCAACCTCAAGATCTTTGCATCAACATGATGAAGACATTGGCACATTTGGAGAACTAAAAGAAATTCTCATCTATTTGCATATATCCAAATTGGCACTCTGTTGCCTAATTGGTACAAGAACCTATTAGAAAACAGTGGTGATAACCCTATTTCAGCAGCAATTAATAAAAGCTAAACACTCAAAGCCCCCTGTCTGGGTAGGTGGGTGGTAAAATTCTGCTTTCCCCTACATATTTTTTGTTGAATGTGGTAGCTCTAAACAAATTTTGAATTTATGAAGAAGGTACAAATATAGGGAATTTATTTATTTATACATTTACTGTCCACCTGGAAGCACGGCTACTCTGGGAGATTTACAACTGTATAAATAAACAGTTTAAAACAAATGGTAACCAGAGTACACACAAATCAGAATTAAATCCCAACAATGTTCAAACAAGTAAAAATGAACCATTAATAAACAAGTTTCAGATCAGATGTGGAAGTGAGTTCATTTAGTTTAAAAAGGGGACTATGAAAGCTTGCACCCATGTCTGTGCTGCAGCATTTGGTCAAGAACATGCTAGTCACATTCAGACATCTAGAAGGAACAAATCCTAGCACCAAAAAACCTAGTTTGAGGATCTGATGTGAGTTCCTCTGTAAATACATGTTGGCTCTAGATTGGAGGTCTGAATGAGAGCAAGCCTTTCTTTATTTATTTTTTAAATCAGTCCACACGCTGCATTAATTTTGGCTCAGGAGAGGACTTAGAATCTTTCAAGACTCTAGAATTTGTATCTGTAAGATTAAGATATAAATATTGGAACATAAATATTTTTAACACAAGGTATGTTTGAGGAATGGGATTTATTTCTGATGGGTTCAAATTACTGAGTGAAAACAAACGACAAAATATTGTTGGAAATGGTTTCTTGTATAACTTGTTGACAACAATTTAATATGTAAAAGGGAGAACTGTTCAACAGCAGCATTTCTGCTTAGTCATCAAAGCTTGGACCTGATGTAACAAGATCCCAAAGGGGTAGGAATTGACAGGAGATCATCTGGGAGCTCAAAGGATAAGGAGTATCATCACCAGACTGCTGTGAACGCACAATGAAAACATTCCTGATCTCTGTAGCCCATTCCCCACAATCATAATTGTGGGGCCTAAAAAGTCTTTTCCCTTTCTCCAACATCTTCAGCTAGCCAGCAGTAAGAGGTAGAACAGTCTATTGGGTTTTTACATTCCAGGTGTCTCAGGTTGGACACCGATGTCCCCTGCTGCATGTTCACACTAGGAATTAAGCAAACCAGTTAGGCAAAGGAATGCAGCCCAAGTATCCATCCATCAAAGCAAAGCAGACAAAGAACATGGTACAAATTGATTCAGCCAGTCAACATGTAGCCCTCCCCCAACCCCCAACCCCAACCCCCAAAATAGCACTAGCTGTTTTTTCTATGCCCTCCCAAGCCTGGCCGAAAAGGCTACACAAAAATGAAGTAGATGTGGAAGAAGGCCAGTGTCTTATCAAGGTTTTTAATATACTCTCTAACTGATTCCATTTTGTAGGGAAGGGCTGATATTTGGCTAGCTCTGTAAATGGAGGAAGCTGAATGGCAAACAATTCCACTATTATCTCATGCTTGATAGTATGCTTTTGCCTCTTGCTTTTTTGCAGGCACTGAGGTCACAGGGAGATGGACGGGAGGGAAGTGTGTGTGTTTTTTTAGCATAGACCCAGTATCTTGTAACCTTCAGACACAATTAAGAAACATGTCTGAATGCCCCTAATCACTTATCTGTAGCACAAAACACACTCTCCTTCCATCTTCCTCTTATATAGTACCTACTTTTAAGAAATGATGTAAATAATTACTTTTTAAATGTTTAATGATACTAGTTACTAACTATTTTGGTTGAAGCAAAGCAAGTTAAGGAGGCGTGTAGCCATTACAAAATACAAAAGTAGAAGAGGTGATACCTTTAGGCTACTAGAAAAATAACCAAAAAGTTTCTAATATTTCAAGGGCAAAACCGTCTTCCTCAAAGCTGTACCAAAAGGTAAAAAGATGGCAAAAGATGGAATTGCCAGAAGGTATTTCTTAGATGTAAAGTCCTTGGCAAGATGGAAAATATACTAGGTAGTTTTTTAGTTGAGGCCCCGAGCTTAGATGTACTGAGGTTGCATCTGAAGTAAAGGGTTTTGCCCTCAAAAATATTAGAATTATTTTTTGTTATTTTTCTAGTAGCCTAAAGGTATCACCTCTTCTACTTTTGGATTTGGTTTTTGTGATGGCTAAGACAAGTTAAGGATGACAAGCTCCTTAACTTGTTTTGCTTCAATTGGAAATACTGAGACACCAAGAATGTACCAAGAAGGAGGCAAATGTACTATCAATGGAGACATAGCAAGACTCCATCCACTAGGTAATTTATTTCCTTTTTATTTGATCCAATTGACTACACCTAGTGGGCTTTTCTAAATTTTATCCCAAGCCCCAAATGAAATACATGGGTCTTCTGAACCAACCCTCCCCCTTCCCTGGCCAAGATGGGCCATTAGCCTCAAAGAGCCATATTGATAGGGGGTGTGAACATGTGTATGTGAGCTATGGCATTGTTTGAAGGACTGGGGCAATAAAAACACCACCCTTTATTTCAGATGCAGCCTCAGAACATCTAAGCTCCTGGCCTCAACTAAGAAACTACCTGGCATATTTTCCATCTTACAATGACTGTGCATGTAAGAAATAACTCCCGGCAAGCCTTTCTTTTGCCATGTTTTAACCTGTTGGTACAGTTCTGAGGAAGAGGGTTTTGTCTTTCAAATATTAGCATTTTTGTTATTTTTTAGTAGCCTATAGGTATCACGTGTTCTACTTTTATATTTAACTATTTTGGTGGGTGTTAAAACTGTAACTACAGCAGATTATTTTGCAATCTCTGAAGATGTAGGTGTTCTTTATGCAAAGGTATGTTTTCTTCTACTATAGAGCCTATGGTCCTTCACAGAGAAGATAGGGAAATGAAATACTTCTAAACTGACGTTAACGAGGATACAGGTATTGCTGCTTGGAAATGTACAGTGGTATCTCTACTTACGAGTCTATTCCGAATGCATGCCCATAAGACAAACAACTCATAGAGCAGCCATATTTTAAAAATGAAAATAAATAAATAAATAAATTGGGAAAGGGGATTGTAAGTAGAGCAGACCACATCTAAAATTTGTATGGCAGCAGTTAAAATGCCAATGGTTTTCCTCTCGTAAGTCAAATTGCCCGTAGGTAGAGCTGCTCATAAGTAGAAGTACCACTGTAAGTGTTAAGACAGGGAAGAAGTGAAAACAATGTTACTGCATTGGACATTCATAATAAAAGCTGCATCTGGATCCATAAAAATCAGTTTTTTAAAAAAACTGACATTGTTATGTCATGTTTAAAATAAACCTGACATGTTTAGGTCATGTTCAGAGAAATTATGTATGCATGAATCCTGATATCAATTTTCATGTGTGTTCAGATGCATACAGCTGAAAAACATGAACAAAAACACTTCAGTGAGTTGACAGATATTGCATGAATGATATAAAGCATCAACATGTGCTTTAGATTTGAAAATTATTCAGAAAACAAAGCAAAACAGGGATTCCCCGTTTCTTTGGTTTAAAAGCCAATTGCAGTACAAGAAATGTGCTACTCACATGGTAGGAACCTAAATGGCAAACATGGGAGGAAGATTAACCACACTAGCCCCATCTTGTCTTGGGTATATACAAGATTGCAACTTTGGTCTATGTGATGGCTTGTGAGGAATGTTTACCTCGTTCCAACCCCGAGGTATCCTAAGACCACCTGGGGAACTTAGCAAGTAACTTTAAAACACACTGTGTACTTTGTAAAATACACCAGTACCGGTCAAGGCATGGACTTAGTCTTCCCGTGGGCAAAAATCAAACCAGTTGTATTATTATTATTTTATTAAAAAATAGAAAGTTAAAGTGTTACAGAAAACAAGCCAGATTCAAAAATACAGGTAATAGTCAATCTTATGGCAATCAGCAAAACAAAGAAGCTGTCTAACCAAATCTAAGTTACACTTGCCATGGTGACCCTATTCTAGGCCTAGCAAGTCCTAAAGCTGGAATCTAAGCAAGCATATTGGAAAAAGCACACACACACTTATTCTATTGTCTCTACTTAAAAGCATTCTCTTCACAACACCTCACCCCCTCCCCTTTGGCACTCTCTCCAACCCATTGTCCAATCATCTGTCCAGTTTCAATGATGGTTTTTGTTGCTCTTCTTTTCAGGCGATCTTCTCATAATAAAAATCCTTTAATTAACTCCTGGCCCGATGTTATGACTTCATGTCCTTGGGTACAACCCTCTCGCTGGTTCCCAGTAGATAAGAACACCTGCAAAATAATTGCTTACAAAGAACATGCATAGCTTATCTACATACTCTCACACTGAAATAGCAAACTGCTTCTTGTTAATTCTGCTGACTGATGTGGCCTAGTCTATATGAGAAGACATTTGATTTAAACCATACAGCCTCCATATTGGATACTCTCTCATTTCCTTCACATGGCTAAAACACATAGGGAGCTTTTTCCCATAGGAATGCATTGAAATCTGTTTGTCTGCAACGGATTTATTTGAATCCAGATCCCATGAGACAGTTAACCTAGTAGCATTTATCCCTCCTTCAACATAAATGTAACATATGGTTAGAGATGGGCACGACTTAGCGGTGTTTTCGTTTTCGTTTTCGTTTTTTCATTTTCGTTACATAACGAAACAAAAACGAAAAACGGTTCAAAAATGGACCGAAAACGGAAACGAAATGACTAATTTTGAGCCAATTTTCGTTTTTCATTACTGGAAAAACACATAATGGAGCTAAATGGGGAGAAACGAAAAAAAATTCGTTTTTGTTTTCGTTTTTTCATTTTCGTTACGTAACGAAACGAAAATGAAAAATTTTGAAATTAGCTCACGAAAACGGAAACGAAACGAAACGGACCCTAGCCGAAAACGAAAACGAAAACGAAAACGAAAATTTTTTTTCTGAGTCGTGCCCATCTCTACATATGGTATCTATCTTTCAGATCTTAGAGAGGGTGAGTGTGTTTGTGTGTCGGAGCTCATGCTTTTTGGAATGCTTTGTTTTCCACTTATCTCTGCTCAGCTTCAAAAATATTGCTCCCAGCAAGGAAAATAAACCATCTCTGAAATTCACATCATTGGAAAGTGTTTTTAAACCATAATGGAACAATTGGAAAAGAAGCCAAAAAGTAACTGTGACTTCTGTTTTTCGTTTCTGACTCCATTTTAGAATATTGTATGTGACAATCTTCTACCTATATTTCTGAGGACATTGAAAGTAAAACAGCTGTGAGATAGTACTACCTTTCAAGCTGTGCAGCAATTATAGTTCTTACACCATCTACAGAGGAATTAAAGAATATGATTCATTCAGAGTTCATTGAGGTTCTGCTAACTCGCATGAGAAGATCAAGCATAATAGGTAGGAAGAAAATAGCCATAGAATCCCAGAGAGACAGGCAAATATAGGTCTGGATAGGTCAGATAACTTCTAGCCCCCCCTTTTTTTCACGTAATCACTCATTAGTTCTAGTTCATTCATTTCTATACTAATCAGTGTTCACATTTGGGGGGGGGGGGGGCGGGATAATTCTATGCATGCTTGCCTGGGAATAAGTCTTAATAAATTCAGCAAGGTTTACTGCTCCTTTGAATTGCTCTGCTAAATGACTAAAAATATGTTCTTTCTGTTCATTGTATAGCTTAATGTTATTCAGGGGAAATGGTAATATACATGTTATCGATACTACAAATAATAAATGCTATTTTAAGGACATTTTGTATTGCATCACATATTTACAGGAATAGAGCATCTGGCAAGATGATGCCTGCATTAGGACAGATGTGTATCATTTAAGAGTAAACAAAATTTATGCTTGCTAATTTGGACATATTTCTTTTATAGATTTATCTTAATTTAATCCACAAATTAATCCATTAATCAGCTAAAACTCATATGAATAATTAAAATATCATTATTGAGCTCAACACCCCATTTATTATTAGGTCTTCTGTAAGGTAAATCCCAGTGTGTTAATAGAACCTATCTTTCAATTTTTACATGATTAAAAGTTTACATGATAAAAGTTTAAAATAAATAAATAATAGGGAATCATATATGTCTCTACACAGATGTACAGTAAGTCTCACTAAGTTCAATGGTGCTTACTCCCACTGTTCGGATATGGGATTGTAGCTTAAGGATACAGCCCGTTTAAGTTTCTATTGCAATTTATTGCATACATTGCATAAAATACACATCTGCCCACTGATGTATATATGGTGTTTAAAGGGAAGGTGGGAGAATGGATTTCAGTGGGAGGGATTAAAGCACATCATTAACTGAATGGAAGTTCAACGTTGTTTAATTTAGCTAGATTTTCTCTTACATAAATCAGTATTTCATGCTTTTTAATAATAGAAAATAATGTATATCAATATGTCTTCTCTGAATTAGGCAAAAGCCCAAACAAACAGGGTTGGACCAGGCACTTATTAAATAATAATAATAATAATAATAATAATAATAATAATAATAATAATAATAATAATAATAATA
>JAHTLZ010000348.1:18802692-18821638 GCA_023846285.1 Phrynocephalus versicolor
ATAAATAAATAAATAAATAAATAAATAAATAAATAAATAAATAAATAAAGGAGCGCTGACTCAGCCTCGGGGGTGGCTGGGTTGGTACCCTAAAATAAAGCCAGTGCCAACCAGGCCCCAGGGGCCACACGGTCAGCACTTAAAGGAAAAAAAGCTGGCTGCGCTACAGCTGTAGTGTGGCCAGAACACTTAAGTAAAAACTAAAAATAAAATAAAATACAGGAGCACCGACCCAGCTCCAGGGGTGGCCAGATCAGTGCTCTAAAATAAAGAAAAAAAAGAAAAAAGAAAAGAAATGCCTACCTGGCCCCAGGGGCCACACACTGGGCGCTTGGAAAAAAAAGAGGTGCTGGCCCCCTGCCAGTGCCTCAAAAAGCCCCTGCCACAGGGGCCAGGAGCCGCCACCGCCACCAGTGGCAGTGACAGTAAGAACCCGAACCCCAAGACCAGTTTGGTTTCATACAATTATTTTTTAAATTCGTACGAACCCAAACCCCATCCGAACCAAGGGTGGGTCTGAACCAGACAAACCCGAACCATGGGTTTTCTGGTGTGCCCACCCCTACTTGAAAAGCCTATTCACGTCACCATGAAGTGGCCCTAACTTGATGGCAGATAATGGACTCATCGTCTTTTAACCAAAAATGTCAGAGCTACAAACTTGTGAATTTTTTTGGATAGACTAGAGTTTCTGACTGGGTGGAGGCTTCTGGGAATTTTAATCCAAAGAAGTGACATTTCCATCAATTGAATGTTGGGCTGGATACTGGGTGAAGAAATGAGCACCATGAAAAAAAAATGCTAGAATGACTGAAGGAGAGAGCAAGCAGTAGATATGGGATGGGACATTTTAACTGCTGTACAAACTGGATACATACCAGGGTAAGGGGTGGAGAGAGAGACTGAGACTAGTACAAAAGAAATTGGAGGTAAAAAGAATAGAGAAGATAGTTGGGTAAAGGTAAGATTCATTAGCTTTTATCCCATGCAAAGCCTGGTGGATTTTCTAGTACCTGTCGGTATACACAAAATGAATATATTTTATGCAGGATATAATTGAAGTTCAGTACCACAATTTTGCTGGTGCAAGTGGATTCAGTGGTGATTGTGTCGTGGCCACCAAGCCTGATTTAATGATAATGTTCATTAACCTACATATTTGCATGAAGCATTTCACTTAACTTACTCAAATAGGTATGTTGAGATAGTTTCAATTTCCACCTTTTTGTTTATTCAAGCAGATTTCATAGAGGATGGGAGCAATTGCATAATGGCTTATCATTACATTCAATAACAATTGAAATTATCCAGCAGCTTATCTAACCCATATTTGTGAATAGCTCTTTCTTTTTGAACACAAGAAATATGCATCTAATATTTAAGAAATTAAGACTCAGCAATGTTGGCATTCTTCGAAGATAACGCCACATCTGGAGGGCAAAGCTGAGCTCTTCCCAGTTTGTCAGAAGTAGCATTATCAGACTTGCTACAGTTTGGAATTTCTAATTACAATATAAAATTCCCATCAGAGATATAAGTAGTGAACAAATCCATTCAAAGTGCCTCTGATTTTGGCAGGGTGGCAGTGAGGCTGAGGAGTAGCCGTCTGATGGGAAAGCCACAAATATATCTTACTCATACAAGTGTTTCTTGATATTATTAGCGTAAACTTACATCGATCTTAAACTGACAAGGGGCTTGGACTAGATCAATGGACAGTAATGGGCAAAAACAAACACAGATCTACTGGTAGATATCTAGATGGTTTGCAATAGATTTGGAAGGGTTTTTTTTTTCACTCCCAGCTGATTAACAGTAGGGGCCATAAAAGGACTCCTTATGAACATTATACTGCTGTAATTATTCCACATATACCCATCTGTTCTCAGATGAAAAATCCACATGCTGTAATCCTACCCAGCATCCTCTGTCTTCCACCCACACATTTTTTATACGGGATGCATGTCTTCTATCTCATCCCATCCCCCTTTGCCTTGATATTCATCCAGCTCATTACAGGTCCAGAAACTCATTAGTCCTTTTTTCAGCTTCTTTCAAATCCCAGAATCTTTCGGACATCATGGTTGGTGATGTACTGATCTAGTGTGAAAACCAGTACTGTCAACGCAAAGGTTTGTGTTTCTACCTCTGACCATTTTGGCTGTAGGTCTACAACTCCCACAAACCCTCAGCCAGCACGGCCAGATAGTATATAATCTGCACAATTAAGATGGACCCTCTGCAGTACCTGCAGAAAAAATCATGTTTGTAGATATTTTGGTTTCAGAGATAGAGTATGTGTGCGTCTCTCTCTGTGTGTTTATGCCTGTGTGTGCACATAGGGTTTTGCTTTACATATTTTATTTAGTTACAGCATTTTAGTAGTAGCAGTAGTAAAACCACATGTAGAAAAAGCAATTTTTTGCATCCTAATTCCCAATTATGTGAGTCATAGCCTAAAATATTATTCTTGAAGGATCTGAAAGCTGTAGTCCAAAAATTTAGCATTTCTTTGTACTGAAAATAGTACCTTCAGGCTTACCATCTTAAGAACAGGAGACAAAAAAGGGTGTGTGTTTGGAAAATGATAAATGAATGATGTGAAAATGTATTGTATCTGTTTTATTGTCTCCTGACTTTAACATTTGTAAACCTCACAGGCTTTTCCCATCCCTAACATGGAAATATTTGTGAAAGCTGATAAAAAACTTTTTTTAAAAAACTGAAACAAGATTTTTTAATTGATTTCCTATCTGCCATGTATCTCTTAAAGAAGAGGAGTTGTTAGGAGGAGGGAGAGAGAGAGAGAGAACTGGCAAGTCTGAATCAGAACTACCCTGCTTGAATACACAGGCATTTGAACCCAGATTTTTAAGAATCAAGCCTGTTGTTACCACAATTGAACCCCAGGTGTTCTTAGTCCACAATCCCAGAAGTCCGGACTAGCATGGCCACTGGTTTGGCTTCCAGAAAATATAGTCCAATAATATCTGGGTGCCCAGTTATTGAAGTCTATGAATAAGCTCTAAACAAGGTCACCATGCAAATATCCAGAGGCAAACCCTGACTTCTAATTAAAACAGAAAGGATGGCCCCTTTTTCGCACAGGGATATCTCCTAAGCCAGCATTGTATTTACTGAGTCTAACACTAGCTTGCAAGTTTATTTCTTTATCCTGAGGCTTTCCATTATCTTTGCAAAGTCTTGGAGATGCAAATGCTGCCTACATATTTTTTTTAAAAACCCATAGAACATTTCTCATAGTAGGAAAGAATAACGATTGTGGTTTAAAAGATACTGTTCTGTTCCCAATGCAAACAAATTGGATACATGTAACATCGTGATTAATGTTTTTACTTCACCAGGAGTTTGAAATGGACAAAAATTAGTCAATACTATTTTGCCTTCTGGGTTAGGTGAGCTCATGCTTTTTACATTGCAGAACCCATATATAGCTATCTCATTGTTGGGTGGGTCTCATCCTTGTCTTGAACAGGGAAAAAAATTAGATTCTTCTCCTCTCAATCTTGGTGCACCCAGCTTATTGGGCACCACACTGACATGTTTAAAGCTGGATGATCTAGTTTGGGATATACTATGAATTTACTTTGAGCTTTAGTCTGCACTTTATAGGCATTAGCCACAGCACTGAACCTTGTCCCTCATATAGGGCCACTCTTGTCAAGTGCAGGCTAATACCCAGACTAGATTCATAGCGCCTACAACATTGGAGTCTCTGGATGGCTTCAGGGATGCTTACCTACCACTTGTGCTTATGGCAGCTTCACTCCACTGAATAGCAACTTTGAAGCAAATTAGTTTTTATTCAGATCATACATGGAAATACAGAGCAGGGTTTAACCTCTATATCAATGTACCATAAGCTTGATTGTGTCCCTGCACTTGAATGCACCCCTGTTGATAAATGGGCCTGGACTGGAGAGCTCACAGAGATACCAGTTATGGAGACAGGGGCTGAGTGTTCAATTCCCCATTGCATCTTGCAGGAGAAGAGCCAGCCTGTGTAGTCCTGGGCAAGCTGCAAGGTCCCAGAACACACCTGGGACAAAGGGATGATAACTACTCCTGAGTACACTTTAACACCTTAAAAAGTCCCAATTAAGTTGGAATTCACTTACTGTATATACTCGAATATAAGCCTAGTTTTTCAGCACTAATTTTGGCCTGAAAAAAGGGGGCCTAGGCTTATATGCGGGTCAATACTTTTAGCCACTGATGCAAGTGCATGGGTCGGTGGCTAAAAGTCATTTTAAGCATTGCGTGCCGCTTCTCATGACCCCCCTCTGCATCACAGGGGAGCGGCGTACAATATTTAAAATGACTTTTAGCTACTGAAACAAGCACTTGCATCAGTGGCTAAAAGTCATTTTAAACATCACACACCACTCCCCCAGCGCACAAAGGAGGAGCTGCCAGGCCCTGCTGCATTTCCCACCCTAAACTTATACTTGAGTCAATACATTTCTCCAGTTTTGGGGGGTTAAATTAGGGGCCTCGACTTATAGTCGGGTCGACTTATACTCGAGTATATACAGTAGTTACTTTCAGTTGAAGTTGGTCTTCATGTCTAAGAAATAAATATATTTGTTTCTTTGTTTGTTTACATCCTAGCTACCAAGAATAATCATAAAAACATTATGACAATGTAAAACATTAAATAAGCATATCAATCAGTTAAATGGGGGGGGGACATAACATAAAGCAATTAATAAAGTCAAGAAAGGCTCTGCAATAATCTCCTGGCTCAGTGTTTCCCAGAAGCAAGCTTTCCTTGCTCACTCTGAACATTAATGAAACATTTTATTCTATTGTAGCTTGCTGAGAAGGCCAACTTTCCACTGTTCAAAATCAAGTAGGATTCCAGCTCAAGAGTTGAGAATATTTCGCCTGAAGTGGACTCCGCATCACAGTGTGTCATTCTCCCCCCCCCATCCCGCTTTTTAGTGAAGTCTTTTTAAGGCATTTTGCATTCTCTCAGTTTTGCAAAATCCTTTCCTCAGATGTCATTCTGATCCAATTCTGTGAAAAATGAAAAGAAAACCAGTCATCTGACAGCCACAGGAGTCTGAATTCCATTTTTTCAAAAGCCATTTTATCCTGTGCTCCATACAGACCCTAGCAAAGGTTTTGTAAACCTTTTATGCAACTTCTGGGAAACAGCTAGCCGTGGCTTTGTAGGTCAAGAATAATTGTCCAAAGGCTGTTGATAATGAAGGACAGTACTAAGCTATAGCTACTGTTCTTTGGGTAGGAATAGAAAAGCTGGTGATTAAGAAGTTTTGAAATTAAAAATGATGTGATTTCCCCCCTGCCGAGTCTTGCTGTGACCAATTAAAGATACAATCTATACAATGCTTGAAGCATAGTATTTTGTTCTCTTGTTCTAAGTCTGAAGAGCAAAGTTCTTCACTTCTCATGAGCTCGATGGAAGTTTTTTTCCCCTTCACACACAAACAATCTAGTCTTGCTGCAGGAGCATTTCAGTGATGGGTCTGGGTTTGAATAATTTCTTTGGCTGCATACTGTTCAATATATTTTGCTGGAGAATGGCATTATTTGGTTGCCTTCTAGGCACTGGAGTTTGGGAGAGTTATTTCACCTATTTTATAGTTAAAATCATTGTGAGCCACCTTGGGTCCCAGTGACAATAAAGCTACATAAAAATGAGAGAGACACAGATGCTTGTAAGATAAGATCTGTTTTATGTTGTGCTGCCTAATGTCAAAACATAAAAGTCGTTCATTGGAAAGGCTGCAGCTGAGCCTGCTTTACTCTGTGTCTTTGGGTGGGGTACAAGATGTCTGATTGAACTATATATACAGAGAAAAGAAGAATTAAATTCCTTTATTATTTCTATTCCATCTAAGGATTACATGACTTGTGTTATATGGATCTGTGTTTCAATGTTCATAAAGCAAAGAATCAGCATATGAAGCCATCAGATTTTATGTGCAACTAGTTTTCTCTGTTCATATGCAGAACTGTATAGAGACCACTGCAGTTAAAACTGGCAATCTCCAAGTATGAATGATGACTACGGTATTGGTTGGATAAATCTGTTACATCTGTTCTGTCTATATTGTTATGCCACAAAATTCAGAACTGGCCACTAGAGGAAACTGAAGGGCATTTCTTCTATTTTCTGGCTTGCTGGTAGGAACAGCCCAACATCTTAATAATAAGTACAACAAACTATTCCTTGTGAATGGATTGGTGATTATTATAAACATCTCCCACAATGTAATGGTAAAGTGGCTCCCACAGCATCAAGAGCAGTGCAACAAGTTCCTCTTTTAAAATGTGATTCAGTGGTCTGGGATACCGGATAGGCTTTATATAAAACATTCTAAAACACAAAGGGAAATGCACTGACAGCGGAGTATGTTTAAAGGTATAAATGACTTTTCCAAAGCAAAGCTACACCAGGATTCAACCAAAAACTGTGTGTGGAGGTGACCGTCATAAGCCCCCTCTTCTTAAGTCTCTCCTCCCTATGTAAACAAAGCTGCCCTTAGCAAGAGGGAAGACATGCAAAAGTATGTCTAGGTAAGGCCCTGCTATTTTTTTAAAAAAAAAAATCCAGCAAAGGAGCCTCCATTTTAGGTTGTAGCTCAATCACAAATAAAATGGTGGCCTGACTGACGCTCCGGCCGAGGTTGCGGCTGACCAATGGTTTTAAACAGCTGTCCGCACCATCAACCAGATTGCCCCCAAGCGCCTTCTCCGCAGCAGAGCTCGACCTTCGCTGTGGTTCACTGCGGAGTTGAGAGCGATGAAGCAGGAACGGAGAAGGCTGGAGAGCAGCTGGAGAAGAAGCCGGACAGCAAGTAATAAGACTGCAGTCATTATCCAGACTAGGTGCTATTCCTGAGCGATCAGGGAGGCTAAGATATCCTATTACTCTCTGAGAATTGGTGAGGCCTCAAACCGCCAGGCAGAGCTCTTCCGGGTGGTTCGGGACCTCACCAATCCTAGTCTGGCAAGGCCTTCTCCTACTGAGTTCAGTAGTGAGAATTTTGCAATCCAAAAGAGAGGCCATCTGGGCCTCTCAGTAGTACAACCTGTTGTACTAGCCCTTCCCCGCCATCCCCTGTCGCTGGGCCCCCTCACTCTCCTCGGTTGGATGAGCTTGGGCCTGTTTCCTCTCTGGAGGCCTCCAGGGCGATTGCCCACTGCCGGCCCGCGTACACCCCCTTCGATCCTTGCCCTGCCTGGCTGATAAAACCTGCCAGGGGGAGTATGCCAGAATTGGTGTCTGCCATCGCCACCGCCTCCTTCAGCGAGGGTTTTTTTCCCTCCTGTTTGAAGGAAAAGGTGGTTAAGCCCATTCTTAAAAAACCTGGCCTGGCATCAGACCAGTTGGCGAACTATCATCTGATTGCCAACGTCCCTTTTATGGGGAAGGTTATCGAGAAGGTGGTCGCGACCCGGATTCAGTCCTATCTGGAGGAACAGCAGTGCCTTGACCCATGCCAATCCGGGTTCAGGCCGTGCCGGGGGACCAAAACAGCTTTGGTCGTGCTGCAAGATGACCTAATCCGGGCGGTCGACAGGGGTTGCTCTACCCTGTTGGTTCTCCTGGATTTGTCAGCGGCCTTCGATACCGTCGACCATGGTATCTTACTGGACCGGCTCTCTGAGGTAGGAATTGGAGGCACTGCTCACAGTTGGCTCTGGTCCTTCTTGGAGGGCCGTCTCCAGTATGTGCAACATGGTGGAGAGTTGTTGGCCCGGTGGATACCCCCTTGTGGGGTTCCACAGGTCTCGTCACTCTCCCCCATGTTGTTTAACATCTATGTGAGGCTGCTGGCTGGGGTCATTAGGAGATTTGGTGTCTGCTGTAATCAGTATGTTGATGACATGCAGCTCTATCTCTCCTTTTCCACCTCTGCAGTGGAAGCTGTCCGGACTCTCGACCAATGCCTGGATGTGGTTTTGACATAGACCAGTGCCAACAGGCTCAGGCTCAACCCTGAGATGGCAGAGGTTATGTTCTTTGGGAGTTCCACATCTGGATATGGAGGCCCTCTCCCTTGTCTGGAGGGAGTTTCTCTCCAGCTGGAGGATAGGGTTCGGAATCTGGGCATGGTTCTGGATCCGGCGCTTTCCTTGGAAGCCCAGGTGGCTGCCGTGACCAGAACTGAATTTTACCATCTTCATGAAATTGCCCAGATCTGCCCATATCTAGATGGCGACTCTCTGAGAACTGTGGTCCAAGTGCTGGTGATCTCAAGGTTGGACTACTGCAACGCTCTTTACATGGGGTTGCCCTTGACTCTCCTCCGGCATCTGCAGCGGGTACAAAATGCGGCAGCCAGGCTGGTGGCGGGTGTGCATTGCCACGACCACATCACGCCAGTCCTGGCTCTCCTGCATTGGATGCCCGTTGCATCCCGGATCAGATTCAAGGTCTTGGTTTTAGTTTATAAAACCCTCCATGGCCTGGGCCCGGACTACCTGTCAGAGTGGATCATCCAGCGATCAACCTCGGCCCATCCAGTTTGGCAGTCGTGGGCACACTCGCTTCGGGTTGCCACCCCTAGAGAGGCCTGGAAAACTTCCACAAGTAACCGGGCCTTCTTGGTGGCTGGCCCCTCTCTTTGGAACAGCCTTCCAAGCGAAGTGCGCTCTGCAGAGTCTCTGCTGGCCTTCCGCAAAGCGTTTAAAACTCTGCTCTTTTGCGAGGCCTTTGGCGAGTTAGTGTAATTTTTTCCCCTTTCCCGCCATCTACCTCACTTGCTACCGAGAGGTCTTCTTGCCGAGCTTGTGTACTTGAATGCCAGGATGCTAAAGTTGTCTTAGAATTGTGTTTTATATTGTTGTTATTGCTTTTCCTATTGTTTTTATTGTGTCATTAGCTGACTTGGTCAGCCTTTGTAAGCCGCCCAGAGTTCCTACGGGAAGATGGGTGGGGTATAAATAAATAAATAAATAAATAAATAAATAAATAAATAAATAAATAAATAAATGTGAATTTGTAAGCACAGACACTTGTAGCTATTGATTTTTATTTTAACCCATTTCCTCATTTCCTCAAGTTTCTACAATAGACCTGAGAAGGATTATGTTGCTTTCTCTCAGATCTCATGGGAAACATCTTCTTTGGGCTGCAAATTCAGATTGATTTAAGTTAATGTTTCTCCATAAACCTCGTTCTTATGTGATATTTAAAAGATTCCCAGGACAGGCAACCTTTCTAGGCACATCCCACCTGTTTTTCTGCTGGTGGTGGCATGGACACACATTTGATTTGGATTGCTCTGGGCTAGTAGATCAGAATTTTATTTTCGTTATTTTTTTTTTCCAAGGCAAAATGTTGGTGATGAAAGTTTTCCCATATAATATTTTGGATAGGTAAATATAAGGAGGCTTCCCACACCACTGACTGTGGAATATGCAACTAGAGTGTTGTACTTCTTCAGAAGTATATCTCATTGCCTAGTCAGAATGGAAAATAAGACCAGACAGCAGGAATGGGTTATAAATAGAAATGGGCACAAAATGAATTCTTTTGTTTCATTTTTCATTTTTCATTTTGCTTCAGAACAAAATGAAAAATGAAATGATTTTTAAAGAAAAACAAAACAAAACAAACTGGAATTTTTTGGTTCATTCTGATTCGTTTTTCGTTAATGGCGGCATTACTGTGTGATGTACAATAAAAGGATTAAAAATGATTTAACCAAGTTTAAATCAAATAAAAATGATTAAATATTTAATAAATATGGCTGATAATCCCTACAAGGTTGATGTCCAGTGCTTAAAACATGTAATTTTGTGATTACTCTGATCAATTTTAAAAATATTTTAAAAATAATATTTTATCATTGGGCAAGGGAGGAAAAGGTTTGAAATGGCAGCAGAGGCAAATATAGTCCTTTCCATCTATTTTTATGTTTTAGAGTTGATTTGTGAGTAAAACATCACTATTTCATTTTTATTTATCATTTTATTTTATTTCTTACTTGTTAAAAATATTGTATTTTGTTATTGTGCAAGGGAAAAATAAGCTTTAATGCAGTGATAAAGATATTCCCTTCCCTCTCTCTTTTTTATTTATTTAGAATTGATTTGTGTTTTAAAATATGCTATTTGATTTATATATAATTATTTTTAACATGCAGTTGAACAGCACATGGCTTTGTCATGTGCTTCTGGGACCTGTTGCAACAATGAGAACCAACTGCAAAGTCTCCTTTCAGTGGGTGCATGTTCTGGATAATTATCTGCTATGCAGTTAGGTTTGCAAGGGCAGGCACTCCCAAGGTCACAAGGCAGCCAGAGCAAAGCAGAGGAGGGCTCATCCCAAGGGTCCTCCTCTTCCGGGTACACCCAAAGGCCGAGTACACTTCCAGCTACGTACTCGGCCTCTGTCCTAGAATGGCAGTCTCCTGCTCAGTGGACGGAAGGGAGGCAGAGGAACAGTGCCCTGCTTGGACCATGGTGACAGAGTACATGGCCGAGCCCCTCCAATCCCTAATGTCAGATCTCCTCCAATACTGGGCAAGAAAGGCAGAGATCTGACCACAGCTATCAAGTCTGGTATTAGACCACCTCTCCACCACCACCCCCAGCATCCAGAGTGAGCAGGTGTTCTCCCACCAACATGGGAGACATACTGAGGCTACACCACTCATGATGGACCCTAGGACCATGGAAAGGTTGACCTTCATAAAGTTCAACCTTTCCACATTGGGGTTGCCCCCCCAACCCATAGGTCCACACCACAAATTCCTCCACCTGGTCCACTGCCTGCCTCCCTCCCTTCCTACCATGCCTGCCTGCCTAACTGCCAATAAGCCTGGGTCAGTAGTGGCCCGTTTTTAATTGGACCTGCCTTGGGCAGGTTCATTTCCATAAACTCACTTTCTCTAGGGTTATAGCACCATATTTTATTACTTGATGCCCTGTTCAATAGGGATCTTTTATAATTGAGTGTAATGGAGTCCTTGTAGTCCTTAAGTGTCCTTCTGCCTAACTGGGTGGCTTCCTTGGATGTAAAGTCACTTCCCTGGCTCTGGGTGACACTGACATGTAGGCCCTGAAGACTTGGAGCCCGAAACTCACTCTCTGACTGTGTGGGTGGCTTGCTTCTTTGAGGTTAGAGTCACTTTGTTGCCTATGGGTGACTTGGAGCCCTTGTAGTAGCCCAAATGTCTCTGTTTGCCTCTGTGGGAGGCTTGTTTCTATGGGGTTAGAGTCACGTCCCTGGCTCTGGTGTCTTGGAGCCCAAAACACACTATCTGCCTCTGTGGGAAGCTTGCTTCTTTTGGGGTAAAGTCACTTTCCTGCATCTTTCTCTCTCTGCTAAAAATCCATATGGGAGAGACAGTATTTTAAGGAAAAAATGAAAAATGAAATGAATTTTTACTTAAAACTTCATTTAAAATGAAATTAAATGAAACAATGAAAAACATTTGTCTGTTTCATGCCCATCTCTAGTTATAAACAGGCCCACACTTTATTCAAACTCTGAACAATAACTTCCCCTTTCATAATGAGGCCTATTGTTGTGCAGAATCATTGTCTGAATCTGCAGCTGTACTTACCACTGACCTATTCCACTTGAGCTCCTGACTCTAGGTCAGGCATGTCCAAACTTCAGCCCCCTAGATATTTTGGACCACAACTCCCAGAGTCCTTTGTCATTGGCAATCCAAGCTTAGAATTCTGGGAGTTGTGGTCCAAAACACCAGGAGGGCCGAAATTTGGACATGCCTGCTCTAGGTGGTCAGAGCCCAAGGAAGGAATGCTGCTGCTGCTTCCTCCTCCCAGGGCCAAACTCCCCTGGCTTTCATTGCCTTACACCCCTTTTCAGATGAACCCCCTTAAAACTTCATGGGTTCCATACTACCTGCAACAGCATAGGGTTACTTAGTGATCCCCATCCCCCCACAGGCTGAAAACTTAAGCCTTAAGGCCCCCCTTGAGGATCACATAAGAAAATATCCAAGCCCTTGTCGGACAAGTGCACACCATCCTCTCTGTACACATTGATGCACTCCACCCTAATGCCGTAGCGCGTTACCACCCAGCTCAGGCCAACCAGCACTGCTTTGCCAACCTTCCAATTCATATCACAATGGGCCTTGTTGATTTGCTGTGGGTCACAGTCAGCCTTCCACACTTGACACGGCAGCATTGGTGACCATACAATATGTATCTGGGGAAAGCTGGGAGCCAGGATCTTCAAATCACATGCCACCTGTAATATAAGTGACTTGACTGTTTTCCTCACTAAATTATTTCCTCCCAGGTGGAGAACCACTATATCAAATGGCATATGCATGCCACCACTACTGACCAGGTTCATAAAGCTGTGCCAAGATAGCCCTTATCAGCCCCTCCATTCCAGAAGTGCCTATGCTTCAAGGTCCATGTGCTGTCACCAACTGGATTTGATAGCAAACCTGGATACCCAAAATGTGTACCTGGGGCAGATAAACAATACTCAGATCCAGGATGATGGAAGCCCTGCACCCGCAAGACAGAAAATTAACATGCAGGAGACTTCAGAAGTATACCTCGCTAATTTCATAATTCCTTCTAAAAGTAACCAGCCCCTCACCAAGCAGATTCTATTACTCACCCACTGTGTGTGGCAGTAAACTAGTTTCAACTGCTATTACTTACTCTTGCTTATCTTGTCTCTTGGTAATGGTCAGTCCATTTACTAAGGATCAACCCCCCCCTCCAGTTTTCCACAAATATTTAAACATAGCAAACCAACAATCACAATAAAAATAACAGAGTCCTTTCAGGTTTGTCACACTGCACATGTTATTTATTTATTTATTTATTGTATCCTTCATTTCTTCCAGTGCAGGGACCCCAAACCATAACCAGCTGTAATACCAAAATGTTTAGACTGCAGATTTATACTCTTTGCACACCCCTTGCATTTATAGTCCATGAGTTGACAGCTACCACCTAAAGGAGACAGAAGAACAGGGAAACAAATAATTAACCTGTACACGAGATGGAGGCATTTGTTCTCTGTCTATGTAAATATGGATCGACCAGATCAATGCTGCCAAGTTTAATGTGAAGAACTGAACTTAAGTCATATAATGAATTTTCTGAATGTTACAAAATGCATCAGCATTTTAGCGCATCTTTTGAGAAACATATCTTTTTTACAAAATGAAATATGAGATTTCATGCAGATTTTAAAAACCTTAGATTACTATAGGAATGAGATGGCATGTATTTACAGCCTGCATGGGAAACTGACACAGACTAAACATGATGGAGAGGCACAGTTATTCATGGCGGCTCATTGGTTCTGTGGTTTCAATACAACTTGAGGGTTCCTCCTCAAGGACAGTGACTTACCTTCCTTGCCCTATCTCCTCCAGGCACTGCCTGAGTGGGTGCCCACCAGTGGAGGAGGCCAGCTGTTGGGTTGATATCCAAGCTGCCACAAACCTCCAAAATGACAGTGCATGCCCATTTTTACTAGAAATAGATTGATTTGGCCATCCATATCTCATGTGGCCTACCATGGTATAGTCAGGAAGAACGTTCTGTATGAACAACTGGATTGACTAGAAACCCTGTTTCCCCTCATCTTCTCAAGCACTATTCCTGATGTTTCCCTAGACTTGCATGTTCTTCCATTTCCTGGCTGCCGCAGGGGTTTCCTTACAGATATGAGTGCCTTTGACATCTGTGGCAAAGAAGAGAAAATAATGGGAAATCACAATGGGAGAATATGTTATGTATATATACTTAGAAAAATGCTCTGTGAATACTGAGTAACACCAGTAACACCAGATGCAGCCAATGCTCAGTAAACTCAGAACAGGAGCAATCAATGAATTCCCTTCCTATCTATAATTTGGTATAGAATTCCAGTTGCTAGGTGAGATATTTGAAATGATAGCCTACCCAGGTCATCCCCTGCTTCTCGGGCAGTATAATATCTGTTTGATACTATTTCCATTCCACTTAATACTCAACTAGAATGGGGCTTCATGTTGATGTTAAAACTAGCGGAAATCTTGATCATGGGGAGCAAGGAGAACAACTAAAAGTTGACTACTGTACTTTGTTTTTCTTTAGCTTTCTTTAATTACTTCTCCTAATGTGATTACTGATCCTCACACAATCCATCTATTCACTTTAACATAATCTAGCATTTAGCTGCATAATTTATCTACTCACTATTTAAAGATAAGCACAATGTTCAGCTTGCTTTTTTGTGCTGGGTTGGTTTTATTTCTCCTTTGATTTGATTTGCTCGGCTGTAATGCCTCTTTCTTAAATCTGTATTAGGCGGCAGAATTGCTTCTTCCATCTTTATTGAATAATTTGTTCTCCTAAACACACAATCACTCCCCAGCCTTTTGCAACCATTTGGTTGCACATATGCAGGGTGCTCTTTGTTCCGTTTTTGTTTGTCAGCTTTCTCTTTGAGCACTGTTCACATAAGAAATGCAAGTGCCACTGCTAATTACAGAGGTAAAAAATACAATTGGTCATCATTATGCTTCCAAGGGAGTAGAAGAGTGAAACCCCCTTAGTTTCTTACAGATTGACTCTTGAAATAATCCCAAGGGATCAATTAAAGGATGGGGCAAACTTGAGAAATTATATTTCCCAAGGTACTGCAAAGCTATCTTGGTGTGGGAGAGAAAGGCTGATACTTCACATCCATCTCATTGCTGTTCGCGGTCCCGCTGGGGACCATTGCGGGACAAGGGGAGTTAATCCCGACCATGTCCCCTGAACAGCGATCTAAGCAGGATGAGAGATTCCCCTCCCGGGCCTCGGGAATCTCCTCATTTCGCTTCTCATTCTGATACGAGTGCCTGTGAGGTAAGGCTTGTCACACAACGTGCCGTTCTCCATCTAGTGGCAGGAGGGCGAAGTGCCATTTGCCAGTACATTCCCTATGGAGTCAGCAATGCAGTGCAGAGAGATTAAAAGACAAAGGCCTCAAACTTAGCTCCGTAACCCATTGAAGGCAAGGGTTCAGAGAATTGAAACATTGAAAAATGGAAGGTTAGGCTGGGGAAAAAAATGAAGAACAAAGGCATGGAATTTCACATCTCAACATGGAATGAGGACATGCAGAAACAGTCATGCTGGTATCATCAATCATGCCAGTGCATACATGGGAACAGGGACAGAACTGCAAGAAGACCACGTGACTGTGACCGACATCAACACGCAACAAACTTTCTCCCAGGACAAGAGTGGACGTGAAGTAACCGTCAAAGTTCCCTTCCCTTTCCTAGCAGTTTCTCACCAAAATCCATTGATACAGTGGGAGTAGGTTTAGGATTTGGCTGTGTGAAAGAGAATGCTTCTGTCATTCAGAGTAGCATCTGGATACTGGAATAATTCAGTGCCTGTGACACTAATTCTGTAGAGAATGTGAATATTATGAGCCCTATGTTTGATCACAACTTCTGTGATATATGGGGTTTGCCGCATTTCAGTTTCTATGTAAGACTATGGAGAGGAAGAATTCTGGCAGCCTAAGAAGTCTGCCATTCTAATCCACATCACCAGAGGTTGAAACCTGAAATCCACTACCTCTGATCTGATCCTGCAGATCCCATTTTGGAACTTGCTTTGAGCGGAGGAAACACGGCTGTCACTGCTCATCATGAATTTTGGAACATTTGTGTTTCTTCCTCATGACTTTCAGCTCTGTGATACCCAGCCTAAGAAGACTCCTGATAAGTTGAAACTAAAGGTAATTTCTGTTTCTGAGTTTTTACTGATCTAATGAGAGTATCAGCTGCTCCTATTTATGGATTATGTTCAAGGAGGATTTATCTTGAATCATGGTAGCAGGCCAAGAACTGGACACTTTTGTGTAACCTTATAAATCAGCCTTTGTGTACTTTGGCATAGCTGTGAGCTGGCATATACTCCCCTCCCACCCCCCAAAAAGACAGCATTTTGATATATGGTTAGATATACTGCTTGTAAACACAGATAACCTTTTCCCCCAATTCCATTTTTTTTAAAAAAAGAACTTAGCCATGAAATGAAACTGCCTCACATTTCATCTCAGCATTGCAAGTAGCACAAATTCATACTCTATACCTTGAAATTAGGAGCTTGGCTAACATCCATTGTCTAATCCTGGAATTAACCATGGAAGACTACATAGGAAACATGAGAAATTAAGTCCAGAGGTCTGTATGGAGACAGTAAAATTACTTTTGAACCATTAAGCACATTTCTGTTCCAGTTGCTCTTTCTACAAACAGACACATGGGCACACACATCTGCTTTATATACAAGCGTTAATACATTTTCCGCAGTCTTAGGATCATTATTTTGTTATCTGCAATGTCCTAACACTTCAAGCATGAAATTATAAAGGTAAATGTACAGGAAACTTTCTATATGCTAAGTATGTTTCCCCTTAGCATGAATTGCTCTTTCATAGTGTTTCCGAAGTATGGGTTTTGATCTTAAAAATCTGACACTTTTAATACAGTGTAATAAATGGATTTCACAGAGTATACCCTGAAGTTGAAAAAGAATTGTGGCTTCTTTAAGATTTCATTGACTTTTGTAATCTGATCACCTAAATGAAACAAAATGAAACAAAATGACATAAATGTGCTTGTTTATTTCAGTGCATTTTCCCCACACAAGATTCATCTACTGAAAAATACTTCCTTTATGACCTACAGAGTACAGACCCTTTTCAGCCTGTTAGAGGTACCTTCCCTTTTTCTTTCCTTTAAGTGTTCTGTGGGATATATTTTGATCACAGTTACACAGACAAGTTGAGGGATTTATCTGCTTTCATGTCATCTTATAACCCAGAATGAAATCTTCATTACACCAAGCCTGTCATATCTTCCCTTTGTGACATTTGTGTTCAGTCAAATGCCACTTCTTGACAGCCTTCATTGACAAAGTTCCCAAAATGATGTCCCTAGAGGCTTTTAAGCAGGCACTTGAGAAGCAGTCTTACATTCTGAATCCAAAGAGAAAGAACCACCCAAATGCCAATCAGAGCATTGGCTGTAAATAACAAAAAAAAAGGGTTCTGCTTAAAAGTGGTCTGCTTATATACCACCCCATACCACTTCAAGTTGTGTCTGGGTGGTTTACAATTTTAATTATGCAGGCTACACATTGCGCCCCCCCCCCCAGCAAGCTGGGTACTCATTTTACTGACCTTGGAAGGATGGAAGGCTGAATCAACCATGAGCCTGCTGCCTGGGATTGAACCCCAGGTCGTGAGCACTAGACATGGGCACGACCAGAAAAAAATGACGTTTTGAGTTTTCGTTTGTCGGAACAGGTCCATTTTGGGTCGTTTCCGTTTTCTGTGAAATTTTTCAAAAATTTGTCATTTTGTTTGTCGTTTGTCATTTGTCATTTCTACCGCGATTTAGCGCAAGTTGACGTCCCAATGTAATATATTTTTAAAATAAATCCACACCTCCTCCCAGTCGAACCTCCCCCTTTACCCAATATCAGAAAAAAAATCCTCACAAACTGCCAGAGGAAAAAAAAGAATAAACTGCTATTCCCTTCAGCAGACAAAGCTGCAGGGAATCAAAGAAATTATTTTCTAAATTCAGTCCCCTCCCTGCCTGCCTAACTTAAATCTAAAGCCTCCAGCCTCCCTCCAATCTCGATTCAAATAGCCAGAGCAGCCAGCCACACAGCCCTCCACCCTCCACATCCAAGACCTGACTGCGACTTCTGGAAGGTGCCTCGGCTTTTTATGCCCTCTGGCATATCCAGAAGTGTCAGTCAAAACCTGGCCATGCCATTGGTGGAATGGTTCAAAAAAATTGCATGGTCCCATCCCATGCCCAGCCCAAATGGGCAGGTCTAAAAAAATAAAAAATAAAATAAAATAAAATAAAATAAAATAAAATCAATGCAACGTTTCATTGCTATAAAAAACCCACTGCTGCTACTATTAAAAATCAGGCATTTAAAATAAATAAATTTCGCATGTTTCTGTGGTGCTTTGGTGGGTTTTTGGATCATGATTTAAAAATAAATATTGTGGTCGCCGGTTTGGAACCCCCCCCCCCCACCCCAGGCCACGGACATGACGAGGATGACCCCCCCCAGCCTGGTGCAAGCAGCCCAGGACAGGAGAGGGGGGAAGGGCAGGGACCCCCCCCCCAGAAACCACCCCTTGGTAGGTGTCCTCAGGCAGGCATATTTTCGCCTGCTTTTTTGGCCGGGAGTCATTTTTTTTTTTTTTTTTTACTTTTTAAAACTTCTGTGCTGCTTGTTGGCAATGGCATCACGCGATCACCACGATGCCATTAACGACAATGAAAAATGTGACCCAATGTTTCTTTTTTCGGGTTGGGTTCGAGCTGGAGCGGCGTAATTATCGTTACCGTTTCCGTTACGTAACGGAAACGAAAACCGAAAACGGAAACGACAATTTCGCCGCTCCATGCCCATGTCTAGTGAGCACAGTTTTGGCTGTAGTACAGGCATTTAACCGCTATACAGGTGTTTTTTTAAAAGTAGGCCACCCCCTATTAGCCACACCCACCAAAAACCAGCCTGTCCCAGCAGTAGCCATGCCCTTTCTTTTAAAAATGGCACAGGAGCTGTAAAATATATTATATTATATTATATTATATATACTACATCTGCAACCTGTATTAATCAATCCAGCCTACACACTATATATCATCAGTATTTAGAGTGTTGCCCAATCCTTGAAAAGGATGCTTCACTGCCTCCTGAGAAAGAGAAGAAGGGGGAGGGGGAGGGGGAGGCAAAAGATCAGCATTTTTTTCCACCAGCAGTACCAGTATTTATTATTTATTTATTTATTGTGGGATTTCTATACCACCCATCTTCCCAAAGGAGCTCTGGGCGGTTCACAACAATGAGTTAAATACAATCCATTCAATGACAAACTAAAATCACAGTTAAAACAATTAAGTCAAATAAATAGACAGCC
>JAHTLZ010000348.1:18821648-18834964 GCA_023846285.1 Phrynocephalus versicolor
AAACTAAAATCACAGTTAAAACAATTAAGTCAAATAAATAGACAGCCCAGGCATAGCTTCCAGCTCGTGGGGAGTATTGGCAGATGGGGGGAGGGAACCTAACTAAACTGATCTAAACTAAACTAAACTAAACTAAACTAAGCTAGTTCACCAAAGGCCTCACAGAAGAGCAAGGTCTTCAATGCCCTCTGGAAGGCCGGCAAGGACTCTGCAAGACGCACTTCGCTTTGGAGGTGGTTCCACAGAGTCGGGTCTGCCACAGAGAAGGCCCGGTTCCTGGTTGAGGTTTTCCGGGCCTCTCTTGGTGTGGCCACCCGAAGCGAGTGCACCCGCGACATCCTTGTTGGACGGGCCGATGTTGACCGCTGGGCGATCCGTTCTGCCAGGTAGTCTGGTCCCAGGTCATGGAGGGTTTTATAAACTAAAACCAGGACCTTGAATCTAAGCCGGGACACAACAGGGAGCCAATGCAGGTGGGCCAAAACTGGGGTGATGTGGTCGTAATGACGCACAGCCGCCACCAGTCTGGCTGCCGCATTTTGCACCCGCTGCAGTCGCTGGAGGAGAGTCAAGGGCAACCCAATGTAGAGAGCGTTGCAATAGTCTATCCTTGAGATCACCAGCGCTTGCACGACAGTTCTCAGGGAGTCGCTGTCCAGGTATGGGCGAATCTGGGCGATTTGGCAGAGATGGAAAATGCGGTTCTGGACACGGCCACCACCTCGGCCTCCATGGTGAGAGCTGGGTCTAGGATCACGCCCAGATTCCGAACTCTGTCTGCCAGCCTCCATGCTGGGGAGAGAGCCTCCATAACCGGATGGGGAACTCCCGAAGAACATCACCTCAGTCTTCTCAGGGTTAAGTTTGAGTCTGTTAGCCTTGGTCCATGCCATGACCGCATCCAGGCACTGGTCAAGGGTCTGGACAGCTTCCACTGCAGAGGTGGAAAAGGAGACATAGAGCTGTGTGTCATCAACATACTGATGGCAGCAGACTCCATATCTCCTAATGACCCCTGCCAGCGGCCTCACGTAGATGTTAAACCGCATAGGGGAGAGAGACAAGCCCTGAGGAACCCCACAAGGAAGTGTCCACAGGGCCGACAACTTGCCCCCATGCTGCACATTCTGAGGACGCCCCCCCCAAGAAGGACCGGAGCCAACTGTGAACAGTGCCCCCGATACCCACCTCGGAGAGCTGGCACAGTAAGATACCGTGGTCAACGGTATCGAAGGCCGCTGACAGATCCAGGAGAACCAACAAGGTAGAGCAACCCCTGTCGGCCCCCCGGATAAGGCCATCTTGCAGCACGACCAAAGCTGTCTCAGTCCCCCGGCCCGGCCTGATCCCAGACTGGCATGGGTCAAGGAACTGCTGTTCCTCCAAATAGGATTGTAGTTGGATCACGGCCACTCTCTCGATGACCTTGCCCATAAAGGGAATGTTGGCGATCGGGCGGTAATTAGCCAATTCGCCCGGTGCCAAGCCAGGTTTTTTGAGAATGGGCTTTCCCAGTGTTGTGTTGTGTATAAAAAGATGGACTAAGAATCTGGAGAGAGGGGATCACATCCCCACTCAGCCATGGAAACTCACTGGAGGAAGGGGGGGTAGAACTGGTAAAACCACTCTTTAAAAATCTCACTTACAGTGAAAGCCCAGTCAGGATAATTGTAGGTCAATTTGATTGTGACAGCACAGAACACACACCAATAAAGATGGGGGGGGAAGCAAAACCCTGCAGCTTTTGTGCAAAAGCTTGCATTAAGAAAAAATGTTCTATTGGATGGAAAGTAAAAAGGGGTGTGGGGTGTGGGGTGTGTGGGGTGCGTGGGTGTGTAACACAAGCTGTTTTTGTGTGTATGTGTGCAAAATGCCTTAACATATATATATTTAATTGGCTAAAAACTTATAACTTTGCACAATGTTCCAAATTACAGTTATGTTTTGAAATCACCTGCAAGAATGAAATATGCAAGAGTCACGTCCTTCACTGGATTCATTTAAAAGAGCTTTTAAAATTTGGCTCTTTCAGCGGGCTTTTCCGAGCCATTAGTTAACACCATCTTAGTCGCAGCTCTGCCATCTTAATTCCTAATTCGAGATGGGCACGACCAGGAAAAATGACGTTTTTGAGTTGTCGTGTGTCGGAGCCGGCCCGTTTCGGCTCGTTTCCGTTTTTCGCGAAAATTTTCAAAAAATTGTTGTTTCATTTGTCGTTTTTTGTCTGTCGTTAGTACTGGTTTAGGGGGGGTAGCGGGCTCCTGGAGGCACCTCTCTGGGGTGGGTGCCTCCTCTGGCCCGCTACAAAATGGCATGCATAGCCAATTGGATATGCATACCAAGTTGCAGTGGCAGAGGCACCTCTCTTTTGGGTGCCTCTTGACTCACAGCCTTGCAGTGGCAGAGACACCTCTCTTTTGGGTGCCTCTTGACTCACAAGCTCACTGCTGGTATACTGCAGTGTCACAGTGCACAGGGGAAGGCTCCCTCTGGGCGCTCTGTGGCTCACTAAGAAGGGAAGTGTACTTGCATATGTAGTGCAATGCGAGTACACAGATCTGGCTTAGGGTTAGGGTTAGGGCAAGGGCTAGGCTTAGGGTTACGGGTAAGGTTATGGTGAGTTAGTGGGGTGCACCTCTGGGTGCCTCTCTGACCCACTAAGAAGGACAGTGTACTGGCATATGGGTTAGGGTTAGGGTTAGGGTTAGGGCTAGGGCTAGGGTTAGTGGGCTTTTTATGCCCGACTGGCACATCCCAGAAGTCTCAGTCAAAACCTGGCCAAGTGGCCATGCGATTGGTGGAATGGCTCCAAAAATTTGTATCGTCCACTCCCATGGCCAGCCCATCATTGCGCAGGTGTAAATAAAATAAAATAAAATAAAATAAAATAAAATCAATGGAGACATTTTGTTGCAAGAAAAACCCACTGCTGCTACTGTAAAAATTCTGGCAGTTTTAAAATAGCAGTTTTTGCATGTTTCTGTGGTGCTTTGGTGTGTTTTTGGACCACGACGATTTCAAAATAAATATTGCGGTCGCCCCATTTTGGATCCCCCGCCTGCACCGCATGGCATGGCAAGTCGGCGAGACAACGAGGATGCCCCCCACCAGAGCAGCCCAGGACAGGAGAGGGGGGGAGGCCGGGGACCCCCCCCTGAAACCACCCCTCTGGTAGGTGCACTTGGGGTTTTTTATTTTGTTTTTAAAACTTTTTCCTGTGCCACTTGAATGGCGGCGAGTTGCGACTGCAAGACGACGAGGATGCCCCCCAGCAGCCCAGGACAGGAGAGGGGGGAGGCCGGGGACCCCCCGCCCAAAACCACCCCTCTGGTAGGTGCACTCTCAGGCAGGCATATTTTCGCCTGCTTTTTTGGCCAGGGATCGGGGTTTTTATTTTGTTTTTAATTCTTTTTTTCTGTGCCGCTTGAATGGTGGTGAGTTGTGACTGTGAGACGATGAGGATGCCCCCCAGCTGCCCAGGACAGGAGAGGGGGGGAGGCCGGGGACCCCCCCACACGAAACCACCCCTTTGGTAGGTGCACTCTCAGGCAGGCATATTTTCGCCTGCTTTTTTGGCTGGAAATCAGGTTTTTTTTTGTTTTGTTTTTAAAACTTTTCTTCTGTGCCGCTTGGCATTGTGCGATCGCCACGATGCCAGGAACAACAACGACAAATCAGACCCAATTTTTCTTTTATCGTTTCAAGTTCGAGTTCTGGCGGAGTAATTGTCGTTTCCTTTTCCGTTCCGTAAGGGAAACGAGGAACGGAAACGGAAACGGGAATTTCGCTAAGTCGTGCCCATGTCTATTCCTAATTCTTAATTCTTAATACTTTATTCTAATTATAACCTTAATCTTATCTTGAAGCTCATTTATTTTAATTAGCTCTGGCTTTATAATCCATTTTATATGATTTGATGTTATTGTCACTGTAATTATAGTCTTAGTTTATGAAGATTCTCAGTCATCCAGTTGAGTTTATCTAGAAGTTGAGTCATGGCTACTGGACTTCTTTTTGAGAGATAGAAATATTTCGCTGCTCATCCAAACAGCTTCATCAGTCTTGGAGAAGGATAACACAATTGACAGGGTGACCTACCACCAGTTATATCCCGGAGAGACCGTCCCCTACTTTTACGGACTTCCCAAGATCTACAAGCAAGGAATTCCCCTCAGATCTATCATCAGCAGTATAAATTCGGTGACTTACAACATCACAAAGTACCTGGCAACTATCCTAGCATCACTGGTTGGACTCATGGACCACCACGTACACAATTCAGAGGAGTTTGTTTCTAAAGTCAGGGAGCTGAAACTGGATACAGATGCAACCATGGTATCCTTTGATGTTACATCTCTCTTTACCAGCATCCCCACCACCGATGCCCTAACAACGGTAAAGAGAAGACTAAGAGAAGACAGCACCTTCACCTCCAGAAGCCGCCTCAACCCAGACCAGATATGCCTGCTCCTGGACCTGTGTCTAATCACCACATATTTCATGTACAGAGGGGATTTCTACAGACAGAAGCATGGTTGTGCCATGGGTTCCCCAGTGTCACCTACTGTTGTGAACCTATACATGGAAGAAGTGGAGAAGAAGGCACTCAACACCTTCCCAGGGACAACACCATCCCACTGGTTCAGGTATGTAGATGATACCTGGGTAAAACTCAAGACTCAGGAAGTACAGGCCTTTACAGACCACATCAATGTAATGGACCCTAATATTAGGTTCACTAGGGAAGACACCCAAGGCAACTGGCTGGCTTTCCTGAATTGTGCAGTCATCATCAGACCTGACCGTGGCCAGGGAGTAGAAGTTTACAGGAAACCCACCCACACAGATCAGTACTTACTGTTCGACTCCCACCATCCATTACAGCACAAACTAGGAGTCTTCAGGACCCTAAGCCACAGAGCAGAGAGCATCCCCACCTCCACAGAAGCCAAGAAGAAGGAAGACAGGCACCTGAAGCCAGCACTTTAGGCCTGCGGATATCCAAAGTGGGCCTTCAACAAAGCAGTGGGCCATCCCAGAAGAACAAGGGATCAGTTTGAGACCCAGACCCGACGGAAGAACCTGGTCATTCCTTACATGGCTGGAGTGTCTGAGAAGCTTAAAAGGATTTTTGGTAAACACCACATCCCTGTTTATTTCAAACCCACAAACACACAAAGACAGAGACTTGTCCACCCAAAGGATCCAATACCAAAACATAAAAGGAGCAATAAAGTATATGCGGTCCAAAGCAGTGAGGAGTGTTCAGACCTCTACATTGGAGAAACTAAACAGCCATTAAACAGAAGGATGGCCCAACATAGGAGGGGTAACAGCTCAGGACCAGAATCAGCAGTACACCTCCATTTGAAGGACAAAGGGCACTCTTTCAAACATGAGGATGTACACATATTAGACAAAGAAGAGTGGTGGTTTGAGAGAGGAGTAAGGGAAGCCATTCATGTGAGCATCGAAACCTCCTCCCTCAACAGAGGTGGCGGCCTCAGGCATAGTCTATCTGCTACTTAGGGTGTGCTTTCCAAAGTACCCAGACAAATCAAAAAGCCTTCACCACCAAGGCCATAGCTAACGACCCATTCTTGATAGGTTTCAGCACCTGAGGCCATTGTTCACCTTAAGGCTAGGGATACTATTGTCACTCTAACAAGCCTATTCAGGCCATTGTTCATCTTATGAGCCTAATTCAGACCAGGGTGACAAGAGGTCAAAGCTGACTGACTATAAGATGGAGGACTCACACTAGCTGTATTCAGACTGATGAAGCTGTTTGGATGAGCAGCGGAATGTTTCTATCTCTGAAAAAGATTTCCAGTAGCCATGACTCAACTTCCAGATATAGTCTTAGTTGTTTCTTGTTGTGATTGATATATTTTATTAATTGGATTTTGTTATATTTACTTTGTTATGTGATATTGTATTGTTCTTCTGATGTAAGATGCCCAGAGTGGCCAGATGGGTGGGATATAAATATAATAAATACAAATACTGACAGTGCATCACCTCCAGTACAGCACTGGAAGTCTGTACTATCCAGATCAGGAATCCTATATTTCCAGGTATGTACAGACTATTCTATAGGCTGCTTGTAGGTATTCAGTTGAACATACAGAAGGCAAGAAAAAGTCTGCCACTGAGATCCGGCTCTCATAATTCCTCGAATCGAATCTATGTCCTGGAGAGGATTAAAATCCTCTTTCTCAACCAACTCAGGCTAAAAGTCAGCTTCTTTCCTAAAACCAGAATTGCTTGAGAGGGAAAGATTCTAATCCCTTTCTACATTCATACTCCTCTGCTTTAGAAATTCAGAACTGCCAATAAGAGCACTGGAAGAATGCAATGCAGGCATTAGAGAGAGAGAGAGAGAGAGAGAGAGAGAGAGAGAGAGAGAGAGAGAGAGAGAGAGAGAGAGAATTTGCAAAGCTTATTGAGTCAGCTAAGTAAGGCATTTTATGGAACTTGTATCCAGTTGTTTGTAAGCTTAAGCAGATAGGAAATTCTGGCAATCTGGTGTAGAATCACAACTGTTAACTTAAAGACATGTCTGACTTCTATTAAGCTTTATTTCATTGCTTGTAAATGGAAATCAGTACTACAAAATTGCCATATCTGTCCAGTGTGTTGTTTTCCAGCCTCATTCAGTGGAGCACATAGTAATGTAATGTTATCTTTGAAGATATGTCTCTTCAGTTCTGTGTTTCAGTGGAGTGTTCTTATACAGTCACTAAACCATATACTGGCATTCTATCTTTAAATGAGATCCAGTTAAGAAAATGATGAAAACAAGAAACCCATCACACATATTGCAGTTAACAGTTAGCTATATTCAGTCAAGCTCCAAAATACAGGGACATTGCAGATGTTGGCTGAAATCCTGTCCATGTAACTATGCTTTGCAGAAGAATGACAGTGCCGCCAACAGAAGGTTTGCTTTTGTTTGGGGGTATTTAAAAACCTCCTACTTCTGTCTCACAGCGTATGCAACACAAATGTCATCCCTTTCATCATTTGGGAGCTGTGCGAGCTTCAGGATGGAAGAATGAAGTCTTTAATTTCTGAAAATTATCAGCAGAGGTGGAATAAGTCCTTCAAGAACACCATCTCCCCAAATAGGGATCTCTGGGCATTTATACACGACCCCTAAACTCCGGGGCAAATGGCTCCCAGCTCCGGAGCTTAAAAAATGTTTCCCCACCAGCTCCGGAGTTTACAGGAAATTAAGAGCGACCATGCCCACTTTAGCGCGGCCCAGCGCACCTTTCCAAGTACCTGCTCTCTGGAGGTGAACATTCTTTGATGCGGAGTAACGATAGTGAGTGCGGGGCTCTCCTCGCTTCTGTTTGTTGTTTTTTGGCTCCTGCCCCTTTAAGAGCTACTTAAGAGACTGGAATGTTGCCACGGCAGAAAGGAGGTGAGCCACGTCTCTTTTCTTCCTGTTTTTTCTCCCTCCCCTCACGCAGCCAGCAGCCAGGAGTGCGGAGGGGGTGGGAACGCAGGAACAGTGACAAACCCCTAAGATCTCTGGTCCGAATTTAAGTGGCCAGCGGATCTTAGGGGTGGTGTGAAAAGGCTCTCTGTTACAGAAATCTGGCTCACAGTTGTGTGAAAAAAATACAGATGACCACTCTGCAGAATGTTAGTCAAAGCATTTGAAAGCTTCCTTCTTTCAAACGATAGCTTCTGAAGCTCCCTTTTGTACACAACTGTTGAAGGAATCCATCCCACCTTTTCTCATAACTAACATTATAGAAACCACTAGAGTTTCTCTGTTTTACCATGGTGTTTCTGCAGGTGGTTGTTATGTGCCATAAAGCTGCTTCTGATTTATGGCAGCCCTGTGAATGAGGGAGACCTGAAAGCATCTAAATGTATGGATAATGACAAATCAATGATTCCCAGATAAAGCTCTCCGATCTATGAGCATATCTGGAAACATACCTTATGTTTCCAGGTATGCTCATAAAAGGCTCATAAGTACCATAATTCCCCCTTCTGCAAAGGACTGCAGTTTCCCTTTTCTCTTATTTTTTGGTGATGTATCAGAGAATTATGAATGCAAAAGCATGCTTTAACTGTATTGCTTGGATTAGACTTGGCAGGTTTTTTTCCCCAAACAAGTGTGACAGCACCTATCTTTTTCGAATCTCACCAAGATGCTATTCTTCAATTTGTTTCATTGTAATGCATGGTTTCATTCAACTTATGACCATGATATCTGTATTTGGCTCCACTTCTGGTGATTTCTTGGCACTCCCGGTGATTACTCCCTCCCATGCCCTCCTAGCTCAGTGAACAACACTTTCCAAGTTCCCAGAAAGCACTTTCAACACACCCAGCTCACTGTATGTCAAATCAACTCAAGCCTCCATAATTCTGCTCTGACATTGCTTCTAATTTCACTAATTTCAAATGTAAATTTCATGGCATATACATATGGGAGATCATCTATGAAATAGTGGCATGATGGCTGCTTACATTTACATTTTCACCAACTGAAAATGTAACATAATTAGCAAATTCACACACTGGGAATAACCTTCATGTCAAACTGTTCCAGAGCTGATTGTGCTTATGCACAAAAACCTTGACAACGGTGTCCTAATGGAACTTTTATGTAAGTGTGCTTGAGATCACAGCCTAACAACATATTTCGAAGGAAGGGTGACTTTGGCATTTTTATTTTTAGCCCCGTTAGTGATTTCTTTGTAATAACGCTTGTAGCCATTCTCTCATTTCCACTGAAATCCATAACAAAACACAGAGCATAATAATGGGCTCTTCTAGTAATACCCTGCAGTCATTCATGACTCTGTAAGTCTTATTGACTTCAACAGGGTCTGCATGAGTAACTTGAATCAGGATAACAACCAAAGTCTGAACTAGTGACAGAAAGTTAATTGTGCTTATGTTCAATTTAAATCATTTGTTTCTAAAGCAAATAAACAAGTAAATTAATTATTAAAGGGGTAGGGGGACAGAAGCAAGCAAATGCACTATAAAAAATCCAGATTCCCTACAAATCATCAACCCTTTTCAAAACCTAGCTAGTTACATTCATTCTGTTAAGGTGTGCTCCAAAGATTGTGGCCTGCATTGCAGTAATCCTAACATTTTGACTACCTTCATAGTGTCAAAAAAAAAGGAATAAAAGCCAAATACAAGGCTATTGCTCTGTTCTGTAGGTTAATTCACAAGTGACTCTGATTTCATGGGTGTGGTGAATTTGCTCAGGATTTCAGTCCAAATGTCAGAAGACCTATCCAAGATGGTGGACCTATTAATGAATATCTCAAAAGGGATAGGTCTTTTAAGGAAGTCTATATATGGAATAATAGCCTTAAGCCAATTAATAATCATTTCATCTCCTGGAGAAAATATATTCTGTAATGGTTGTTGGGGCTTGGTGTCCTAATACACACAAAGGAAACCTCATCTTTAAACAGCAGGGGTGACATCACCCTACCACAGCTTTGAGCATTACTGAGATGCTGGGAAAGAAGCCATTGCATTTGTCAGAATTTCATTATAGAAGACCTATTTAGCAATTACTGACATGACTAGGCTTGCCACTTTCAGATAGGAAAGTCTAACCCCTTCCCTCACTCTGATCCTTTCTCCCCCATGAGAAGTGGTGTATCAGCAGAGGAGAGGCTCTTCTTGGTGTGTAGGCTCATTAGGTTCTTGGTTGCACAGAGAGCCTTTTCACATTTCTCCTGCATATCATTTATCATAGAGAGAAAGAGTCATGCAGAGGGAAGGGGCTAGGCCTTATCTATACCAATGATAAGCACATAGGAATATTATAGAAGAGTGCTACTGATTTCTATTGGGTGATGGATGCAGCATTTGCTGCATTTTTTGCTGCATTTCTGTCAATGCACCAACAATTCTTCATTGATAGAAAGCAGAAAACAAAAGGCATTATGCATAATCATGTTGTTTCTGATGTCCATACGAAATGCCGAGAAACGCCATGGAAGCCTTTTGTAGATGGACCAGAAAATCTGGTTCTAACCGAATCTGCTGCATAAAATGAAGGAAGGAAATCTTGTTTTAAATGCATGCACAATTGATCATGTCATGTGTCATGATGGCCGAAGGAGAAAGAAAAGCATATGGAAAGGTTTGTGCTTGCCTTTGCTCTTTAGAATCTTTGACAATGGATTAAAAATGCGGTGAAGCGATTCAACATGTGGCTGTCAACTGAGCCCATTAATTGAGGTAAGCCTTCTTCATGACTTGAAATGCTCTGGATTTCACCTTTTCTAACTACTCCTGAAGGTGACAGTGAATGTTTTACTCTTTACATTGAATCTCCTCCCTTTTTTAAGGCTCATGGTATCAGTTGAACGTCGTTAACAAGCTGGAACTCTATAACAGCATGCTGTGAATGCCTGTGGCAGTTTATGTGGATTTGGAGGCAACCATCATTGGTCCTGCTAAAAAGAGTAACAGGAGGAGATGTACATAATTAGATGTATAAGAAATGGAAATGTAGTCCTGGTTCTCACCTTACAAAAAAAAAATGAACTGAGAAATTCATTCAAAATTGCTAATTCAAAATTGCTAACTCCAAATTGATAAATTTTAATGATTTTTTGATTCATCAGTTCGTTGGGTTCCCCCTCCCAGGCACCTAGAGACACCAGTGAAGCTTCTCCTGACTCCATATCTGGAGATAAATTGACTTTCCCCAAGCCAGTTGGTAAAGGGCACTTTCTTGGGGGGGGGGAGGTGTTTGAGCTCAATCAGTGGTTAAATGCCTGTACTGCAGGTAAAACTGTGCTCACAACCTGGGGTTCAATCCCAGGTAGCAGGCTCAAGGTTCATTCAGTCTTCCAGCTTTCCAAGGTCAGTAAAATGAGTACCCAGCTTGCTGGGAGGGGGGGGCAATGTGTAGCCTGCATACTGTAATTAAACTGTAAACTGGCCAGAGATTACTTGAAGTGGTATGGGGCGGTGTACAAGCAGAACACTTTGCTTTGTAGAGGAGAGTACTGGAAAGCTTCCCTGCTATATAAGGAAATCCACAAACACACACACTTAAGCAATTGTTTTTATAAAATACTAATTTGTGCTCAGTAAAGTTTATTTCCTCCCTTACCCAAAACCCACTGAAAATTAAAGATGAATGAAAATTTAAAATTATAATTCATTATTATTTAGTTTAGTAAACCATCTTTGAGAACCATGAACAATAAATTTGGTTAATCTGAGGGAGTGGTTTGAAAAAATAAATATTTGCAGAGATTTTTTTTAAAAAAGACAAATATAAAACAGACAGGTTGATAGAAAACAAAAGAAGAGAAACCAAGGGAAGTAATTTGTAAATAAGGGAAATTATAAGTTTCCTCTTTCAGTAAACAGGGGTAGCATTTATTGTTCATTTAACATTGTCATAAGCAGCCCATTTAGTGATTTACACGTGAATTTCTGCAACTGGCTGCAAACCCCTGTTCTTAAGTGAAAAAACTGTGAGGCATGCTGGGTGTGCTGAAAACACTGTGGGGGGGTGGACACAAAGGGGATTGGTGACTTCATGGGGCCTACTGGCTGTCCTTTTCACATTGCTGATCTACTTTCATCTAACTCCGGGATGCAGGTAAATCACACTGGTTGCTGGTATCATGGGATTTTAATTAAAACCAGCTCTTACATTAGCCCTCTTTTAATGAACATGTAATCTGTTATGGTATAATGTCTTTAAGCATCTCAGATCGGAGGGTTTCCACTCAGAGGCAACACCTGGAGGATACGAAGAAGAGAAGCAGGGGAGCTAGCTCTGAGTGGGCACCTGTTGGAGGAGGCAAGGCTGGGAACCACCAAACATCTGTTCAGTTAAGAAATGAACTAGTAGGAGCCACCAGTTCCAGTGGTTCGTGTATCTTTAATACAAACAATTATATACAAACACCCTCAATTGTCAGCATTTTAAACATCCTAGCATGGTTCATGTTTGAAAATAATATCAGAGATTATATAGAAATATAGATAAGGAACACAGGATTTCCATACAGTGAAGAGGAAGTATCAGACAACCTCAGGAACAAAATAGCATATCTCTCTCCCTCTCCCTCTCCCTCTCCCCCCTCTCTCTGTGTGTGTTAGAGAGAAAGAGAGCTATTTGTACAGAATACTTTAATATATTTTTAAGAAAAGTGCCTCAGCAAAGATTCCTAGGCGATCCTAGGAGCAATGGGTGAAGACAATAAGTCCTTTACTCCCAGTAAACGAAAATCTCTTCATCCACCTTTGCTTTTGCTGCATTTGTAAGCTCCACAGACAAACAATGAAAAATCTGTATGCATAGTAATATGGCACATTTTGCCTGCATGGTTTCAAATGAAAGAGAATACCAAATCTGCATATTCATACTTTTTATAATAAGGTGGCCTTATCAGACAGATACAAAATGGACATTGGGAATCGCTGTTATTTTCTGATACAGAAATATGGAACATAAATGCTAATCTCATTTCATGCTTCCCTGACCTTTATTGGAATAATAGCCAGTTGGTGTGTGTCCTCTCTACATATGCATAAAAGAGGTTCACTCTTTTAGGTTAATAATACACATAATATTGCAGAACCAACATGATATTTGCAGTAATAGAATCATGTGAAGAAATGCAGACAATGAGAACATTAATTATGCAAGGAGTTTAGGGGGGGATAGGTATACAATATTTAGCTGCATTTTGACAGATAGCAGTTCTTCACATGAAGTGGAAAAGCAACACAGCTCTAGGGTACCATTTTAAGTGAAAAAGAAATACAGTGTTTTAAAACTCTTTCCAAAAATATAACTGAGATACAATTTAAACGTTTTACGCCATGGTTTACTGATTATAGCATGCCTGCATACTGTATGTGTCAGTCTTCTGCTCTAAGGGCAGCTCACCAGTGTGGGCCTACCAGGAGCTCAATAAATATACCTCCTTTGGCTTTTTGCCCTCTTTTGGTTAATTGCCTGGGATTGTGAAAATAGGCCACAATACATGGTTTGCCGACCGCGTTCAGCTTATTGTGCCACAAATTGTGCTGAGTTCTTTTTAAATTGGCTTGCTGGAGGTTCCTTTCTCTCTTGGGAAAAAAAATAACCAGCCACGGTGCTTCGTTTGAACTCATTTAGTGAAAGTCTCTCGGTTTTCCTGCTACTTACATGAAGATGGAACACAAATACAGCACTTTAAAAAGCCATTGTGCAAGGAGAGCTATCAAGCATCATTAATCATTTGTAAATCCCAGAATTCTGAGCACAGAGAACACCACCATTAAGACAGGCTGTTTCCTAGGCT
>JAHTLZ010000348.1:18834974-18847696 GCA_023846285.1 Phrynocephalus versicolor
TATTATTATTATTATTATTATTATTATTATTATTATTATTATTATTAATACCTTTTTATTGTCAATGTACAACATGTGCACAATGAAATTGGCTGAGTCTCCCTTGCCCACCCCCACCCCCATCCCACCCCCATCCCACTAGCAACCACTCAGTCTTATTGCACCCTGTGTACTTGACACAGAATGCGCCAGCCCACAGGTCAGTTCTTCTATACTTGTCCTGGGATTATTTCCCATTCAGCAGTCTGACAGCCCATGGATAAAAACTGTTCTTCAGTCTGTTGGTACGGCAGGCTATACTACGATATCTTCTGCCTGATGGTAACAAGGTAAAGAGGTGCTGACCGGGGCGTGAGTCATCCTTAAGAATTTTTCCAACCCTCCTGAGGCAACGATCCCTAGCGATGTTGTCCAGTGCACTCAGGGGACAGCCCGTGATATATTAACACCCTCTGTAGTGTCTTCCTGTCAGCAGCTGTCAATCCAGCATACCAAACGGTAATGCAATATGTGAGGATGCTTTCAACTGTGGACCGGTAGAAGGAGATAATCAGTTGTTGCATCACTTTGTTCTTACGCAAGACCCTTAAGGAATCAAATGAGAGAAATTAATCATTTTCCTGATAGAAATGCATATATTAATATGGTTAGTACAAGAAGAAAATATAAAAAATTAACTGACCCCCCTCCCAAAAAAATCTATTTTTGTTGCTTTAAAAAATCATAAAAACAATAGTGGCAGGAGCAAATAAATTAAGTGTTGACAGCATCTCTAAATTCTAATGGTATAATATCTGGGAAAGCCTGTCTGAACTTAAAAATGCTTATGTACTGGTCAACTGTTGAAAATGCGCAAAATTCAAATGTTTGGTAATTTGAAAAGTGACAAATTTGCTCAATAATTATTGTAACTGAAATCAGTAAGGGGTTTTTAAGAACAGCAGTTTCTGAAAGGAATGCAAGGAATGGCTGATAAAATGTAATTGGTTATTACTATTACTTTGTCGCTTATTACTTCTGTACAATTAAACTCCAGGGAAGAGACAGAGTGATATAGGTTAATTTCATGAAGCCTAGGAGATGATCTATAGCATTTTTTAAAAAAAAAACAAAAACCAAAAACTACTTCAGCATTACAAGCCAAGTTATAATAAATATTCCTCTGGCATGTGACCCTCTGGATTCATTCTGAAATTGGCAGCCCCACATCGTCAAATATGTAATCAACTCTCACTGCATGAACTTAATGACACAGGAATGGTAATAGTGCATTAAATCATAATGGGTTGTGGAGGCTGTTTATCTCAGTGGAAGGGAATTCATTTCATTGTACAATATTTATTTAACATACCATCCTAGCATCTATGACCTTGCATTTGTTTAATTGTGCTATGCATTCTTGCTGATGAATTTCAGAATATATAACCCAGGTTTTTACTGTCTTCTTTTCCAAAAATATAACACACTAGAAAATGCCTGTCATTATGGAAAGTGGCAGGATATATTTATTGATTTGTATTTATTTATTTTAGAGTTTTTTTTACCCTGCCTTTCTCCTTGGAAAAGGTCTCATGGCAGCTTAGAGTAATGAGGTTCACCAGTGCTACAAGTATGGATGGAGAGGGCACTGATCTTTTTCTGAGATGCCATTCACAAGCAGTGGCCTAACAGCACAGAAGGCTCTCTTCACACTATGTGATAATCTAAGGATGATACTTCATGTCCATGTCATCGCTGTTTGCAGTCCCGCTTGGGACTGGTACAAAGTAATCTTACCACACATCCATTGTGGGATGATGGGAGTTCATCCCGACCACGCCCCCTGAACTGCGATTTAAGCGGGATGAGAGATTCCCCTCCCTGGCCTCAGGAATCTGCTCATCATGCTTCTCGATCTGAGATGAGAGCCCGTGAAGTCACACTCGTCGCGGAACGAGTGATGATAGGAGCAGAACCCATCTAGTGGCAGCAACATTTGCCAGTAAATTCCCTATGGAGTTAGCAATGCAGGGAATAGCTTTTAAAAGACAAATGCATCGAAGTTTGCTCCATAACACATTGACGGCAAAGCTTCGGAGAATCAAAACATCGAAAAACGGAAGGTCGGACCAAAAAACAAAAAACAAAACTGGAGAACAAAGGCATGGAATTTCACATCTCATCACGGAATGAGGACGTGTGTTAACAGTCATGCCGGTATCATCAATCACGCCCATGCATACACAGGAACAGGGACAGAACTGGAAGAAGACCATGTGACCGCAACCGACATCAACACGCAGTGAACTTCCTCCCGGGACAAGAATGGACATGAAGCATTAGAGAGTTGAGAAGTGAGCACAAAAGACTAGCAGCACTATGGAAGGCATGACAAAGGATCAGGATAGTTGGGGGATAGCCAATGAGTGCTAACATCATCAGTTGTGAGTGATTGACAAAATATGTACTGTAGGCCCATATGATAAGAGTCAGCAGCAGAAATGGGCATGAATCAAACCATGGATTGGAAAAACTAATGAATCATCACTTTATTTTGTTTGGCAAAAGGAGATGCCCACCTACCTCCTTCTCTGTTGGCTCCCTATGTGGTCCTGCCACCATCAGTGCTACCATCCTCACAGACAAGAGGCCTGGCTTCTCTATCCAGAACTTGGGCCTCTGTCTCTGTACATGTGCCTGCCATCCAGCTGTAGCCCAATGGCAGCGGAGCAGGTAGGGAAGTTGGGTGGTGACAGGGGCCATGGGAAGGGATAGGCAGTCAGCAGGAGGAGGAGGAGAATGTACGTCCCCCCTCCTCCTCAGGATGAACCAGAAAGATTAATCACAAATGTAAGTGTTTTTCCAGGGGGTTGTGGTGGATTGTGGTTAGCCACAAAGAACAAACAATCATGAACCACTGGTTTTCCAATTCGTGCCCATCTCTAGTCATCATTATTAAATAACACAAAAATGAATGTTTCTGGGCAAAGAGTGCCGTACCCATAAGATATGTCATAGATGACAATAATTCCTCATCTTCAAGCGTAATTCTTCAAGGTATTTCAACTGGATTGGGACTGAAGAATGTGTTCTTTATTGATTCCTTCTGCCTTAGAAAGATGTCAATATAGGGAGCAAGTTTCTTTCTTTCTGTTGAGAGCTTTTGTCTAAAACTAAGAGGAAAACAGAGTTCCAGTGGCCCTAAGTATTGCTGTTTTCAATGGCTCCAACACTCCCTCTCTCAACTGCTTGCAGCCTTGCTGAAACTACTGATAGTTGTCTTCTCATTGTGCCAAATTCGGTACGAATTGTTGGACAGCTTTTCTGTGGAGACCGAGAGCTTATTACTGTATAGGTGTTCAGTTGTGGGTGGACAAGAGAAGTGATTCAGAGAGACATTGAAGGCAACATTGAAAGACATTAATATTGACCATGCCAAATGGGAAGCTGTCACTCAAATTTGCAGTGCCAGGCACGTGCTGTCAAAAAAGAGGTTGAAGAATTTGAAATAATAAGAATCAAAGATGCACAAAGGAAGAGAGAGCAAGGATATAAGATCTTGACATCCCAACAAGCCCAGGATCTGCTAACCTGCTCCTACTGTTTCTGTACCTTCTGGACTCCTTGGGTCCACCAAACACCCATGTCTTAACTGTTCCTTCTTCGTAGATGCAATCTATGAACACCCACAGGCTTGCTTGTCCTAACAACACTTGATTCAATAATTGAGTGAATAGATGAAATCCAGTTCCTTATGTTTTGGCACAATGATTTCTATAATGTTAATTTAGATCTCTGGTTTATATGCTTAATGTGTGCAGGATTCTCCATTGCCTTTGAGCTCACTAACTGAGCTAATTAATGCAGGTTCATATATAAATCTCTCTAAAGGGGATGCCTGTATTCAATGACCTATTTCCCCCATATGTGTACATATATATTTTTAAAAATTCTTGTGTCCTATATAACCCTTAACTCCCCTACAGCAGGTATTGTACTTTTGTTAGTGTGTGTTATTGGGCTAGATCTTTTGATCCATGCCACTATCAAAGTTAAAAGGCAGTGTGCATTTACCTGCAAGGAGCAAGTTCTGAATAAAACAATCAACCATAATCAGACTCAGGAATGCTGTCCCCTGAGTGCTCAGCAATGTTTCATGTCAGCTTTACCAAAGCACAATGCCATAGAGTTTTCTTCCCCAACATGTCAAATGGCAGACCCTTGGTGGTATATAAGAAAGTTACAATTACTCTTGGAGGCTGGTAGCTGAATTTCATATATGTCTTCTGTGCATATGTGTATGAAAGAAGCATCACAGAGTTCAAGAGGTTTTCTCCCCAGGTGGGCATGAACACTCTCTTCAGACTAATGTGCAAAAAGGGACAAAATCAGAAGCATTTGTGTGATGCCAGCACACCCTTGGAAAGAAGCAAGGAGGCTGTGGTGATGCCCAATCCGCAGCAAACACTGCATGGATCCCTCATATCAATACATAATTTGTACTGTTCAAAACACAGTGACTTGAATGGAAGAAAGGGAGAACAAAAAGTAATACCGTAGACTGAGTTTCTCAGGAGAAAGGAGAAAACAAGTGGCAGTCGAAAGCAAGAGAGAGCTGAATAAAGCCCAAACCGCCCTTTGGACAGCCCAACCTGACATGCTCAGTAAGGCTAAGGTTGAGATGATAACCCCCATGCCAAGGTGATGCAGTTACCTGGCTGCCGTTTAGCAAAGATATATGATGAAGAGAAAGAATTTTGTTGCTACTCAAAATGGGGGTGGGGAAAGTTTGCATTCAGAAATATTTTTGTCTTTGATCCCTCACTCCCTTGAGCTTCTCAGACTTTGTGAACATGAAATTATTATGCTATTAGGACTCACTGTGTGTGTAACTCTGGAAGGACAATTGCTGTGGTGGCTTTGAAAGAGCAGCCCACACAGTCTGCGTGCCAGGAAAATCTACTGCCGATACCTGGTAGCAAACCACTGTAAGTTATTTGAAGCAAGCAAAAATTTCATCCAATATTTGTTTTAAGAGATTCCTACTCCCAGGTCCAATTTGGTGGCATCACTTTAAGGGGTTCTTGTGGAAACTTGGTAGTTTCTGGGAATCACATGCAGCCCATGGACCATAAGATTCCCATCCTTCTTATAGAGCAGGGGTGGGAAAACCTTTGGCCCTCCAGATGTTTTAGATCATGACTCTCACATCTCATTGTCAGTATAGACTCAGAATTCTGGGGGTTACCATCCAAAACATCTGGAGGGCTGAAGGTTTCCCACTCCTGCTGTTGATGATAACAAAAATATAGACTCAAGTAAATATCCAGGTGAAACATATTTTTACTTACAGTCCAAGGACAAGTTTGCCCATATACTAATACACTGTACTAACATTTCTAGAACTGCTGTCAAAGTAGCTGTGGCATTTGTCTCCCAACATGGAAGGCAGAGGCCTTGTTTGGGTTAACAGGAAGCCAAGAGAAAACATGGCTTTTCATGCTTGAACAGGATGCTAGTGTACACAATACTTTTGTTTCTGCCAAAGGCGGCTTGTAACCAAAGCAACCCTCAAGGAAAATCGGTGAGCAAAATGTAAGCTTTGCTTTCATGTTTGTTCTTCATTATATTTGTACAGAAAACCATGGTTTCTTTGTCCCTCACCTTGTTCCCAAAGTATTCAGTTCACACATAAACAGAAGCAAACTATAGACAAAAGCTGTAGAATCTGGACTTTATGGAAAAGCCAAGATGGAATGATTGGACCATGTGGACAAAAAGGCAGGATTCCCTTGAAATGAAAGATAAAGGAGAGAAGTTCACCTCTGGAGGCAATATTCTGGTCCATTCTTAAAAGGGCCAACTTGCCGAAAAACAATTTAAGCAAATGTCATCTTGTCAACTAGACAAACTGGTTGGGAGGGTGATGGCTGATCAGTCATAAACATTTTTTGGAGGACACCAATAGTATTGATCCATTTCAATTGGGTTCTGAGACAGCTCTGGTCACCTTGCTTGATGACCCATTACCTGAGACCAAATAGAGAAGTGTGACCCCATGGGTTCCCCTGGATCTCACACCGGCCTTTAATATCATTAACCATGGTTCCTCCTGGACCAGTTGTTGAGTTTGGGAATTGGAAGCATGGCATTCAGTCCTCTCTCAATAACCAGGGCTGAATGGTTCAGCCCAGATATTGTTTCATCCCCATAGGTCTAAACTTTGATGTCCCACAAGGGGTGAACATCTCCCTACTGCTGTTCAGTATCTACATGGGGCCACTGGGAGAGGTCATCCAGAGATTTGGAGTTAGTATGCTGATGAAACACAACTCTATATCTCCGTTTCAGCTTCAGTAGGGGAAGCTCTGCCCTTTTTTTCCAGTTTAGAAAGACTGTACATTTTTGTTCTTATCTTAAAAAGAAGTCCCTAATAACAATGGTTCACATAATCTCAAAGATTGACTCTTTTGCCCTCTACATAAGGTAAATCTTGAGGGCAGTTTGGAAACTGAAGCAGGTGCAAAATGTAGCAGCCAAGCTTTTATTGGGGGACATCAAAATATGATCATGTTTCCCCCATTCTGACCCATTTGCATTGGCAGTCGTTGTGCTTCAAGATCAAGAACCAAGTTCAAGGTGCAAAAACAACACCATGAATAGTTTGGGACCTCACTATGTTGCAGAGCACCTCTTCCTCAGATGTTGTGAGTGGCCACACTGAGGGAGGAAAGGAAGGACAGCAGGCAGGCAGGCAGGAAGGATGGAAGGAAGATTTCCACACAAAATACATATTAAATATAAAAACTGTCTAGGGCAAGGTGGCACTGGTTGGATGGCATGTTTAAAAGGGCAACCCCAACTAATTTGGGGATGTTTGGGAATAGTGGCCCCAGACCTAATGCCTCACCTAGTAACACTAGGAAAGAGGTGGGTGTGTTTAGAATGAAAGTGTCAGAAAGATGCCTATGACTCCCTGAGGAGTGTGCAACTCACTAATGGGCTAGTAATAAGAACGATGCCTCCCTGGGCAAGTTGCGTGCCTCCTTGTGCATGCCACAAGTTATTGCTTGCAACATAAATAAGGCAGTTCACTTTTTTGTGCAACTCAGTGGATGCCTGTTTGTCTAGCTATCAACCCATAGGCAATACTCATCTGATCTCCTGATGTGCCATTTTTGTCACCCTTGAGTTTTTGGGCATCCATCTCCTTTTCCTGTAGAAAAAACAAATAGGTATTCTTCTGCAGAAGGCATAAATATGTATTATTTGATAACACAGCCTTACTAGGAGTCCTCTCTTGAGCCCAGCAAAGAGAATATATGTAATTATTCAGCAGTAGAGGTTCCTGGTTTCATGTCACTTGTTATCCCTGGGGTAGCCATTCTCTGAAAGTGAAAAGACACATTTTAATCATCAATGGATGTCGTTTCTTATTTTCTCCATAGTGCTACACAGACACCACTGCTCAAAATAACCATCTCAACATCCTGACAAGGAGGAGTGCACCATTTTTCTTGTCAAAAACAGTGTCTTCAGCCCATCAGCTGCCAGAAATCCCTTCATGTCCAAGTCAAGGAGGTGACACCGGAGAGTTATCTCACTAACTGAGCAGTCTGAACAAAACAAAAGCTTTCTTTTTTTATTTTGAAAACTAATGATTTTTCTGACATAGTGATCATTAGAACTCATTTCCATACATTATAATCCCTGGTAGAAGACACTTGTTTTTTCAGATCCTCTCCCTCTCCCCGTGGCTCAAATGTCTAGCTGAAATCTTCAACCAGAAAACAATCTTACAGAAAGGGATTCATCACACTTCTTCAAGCTGTGAGAAGCTGCACAGACGGAGTTTGTTTGCATACGATGAGAGAACAGACTTGTGGTGTCTTGGAACTAGTTGTTTATTTGCAAATATATATGCAAAGCAAATGTGAAGCACATTGACACCTAAAGCAACTCTGGCACTATCTTGCATCAGATGCCCCTAGAATAAACATGAATGATTGCAACAGCTTCTGGGCTGTTCTGTATTCTGCGTTTTATAGTCACTCTCTCCGATGTCATTCTCTCTTTTACATTTTAACTGTTTAAATCTCTCTGACTCCTCCAGTCTCTGTTTGTGAAATGTGGCATTTCAAAGGCTGAACATACATTTCCAGTCATTAAGAACCGCTAAAACTGCTTAGCCTTTTAACGCACAATCCTTTCGCTAACTGTTTGTCTGGAAGTTGAGTCATGGCTAACTGTTGCAGAGCTTCCACTCCTGATACACAGTACTGGCAAGTGGCTGTTTTTCACATTGAGAATTGTCTCCCCTTAACCTGCCAGAATCTTCTCTATATCTCTGTTTTTCAAGAGCCAGTTGAGATGAATGGGGCGGTCAGTATGCCAAGAAACTTCTCTTTGCTTCCAGTGTGATGAACCCCTCTCTGAACAACTGGCTACCGGCAACAGGCTGAGGAGGATATCTAAACTCAAACCAGGTAAGGCAATGTCATGAAGGATGAATGAACTACATAATCCAGATAGGGCAGATATATTCAGGTAAGGAAGGCTAACTCAGAAAGTCCTAGCAGACTCAGGTCCCATAGATGATAAATCAACTGGGTGCTCTCAAGCTCTATCCTAATGATTGTTTAAAAAAGACACTTAAACATACAATATTTTGCAAGTCTTAGGCCACCATTATATTTGATGCTTTAGCAATGGTATAATGACCACATGCAATTATTTCTCAGTCTCTTTATTAGAATGCAACCAGAAAATGCAGGAAATTTATATGCAATATTCAAATCCAGAAAAAAATTGTTTCAATAGGCTAAAGTGGTAAGTAGTTAGTGTGACCTTCCCTTATACTTGAGCATTAGCAGGCACCTGGCTCTTGTAAACCTAAAGGGAATGGAACCCTAGTTACTGCCATTGCTAACACCTGGATTTGTCCTACTACTTCATTTCAAAATGACTGCTGTGGAAAAGGTTTCTTACTTCAGGTTGTTGTAAGTCATGCTTCAGCATTACATACACATGTGGTAGGGGTTTAATTCATTAGAAGCTTGCTAATAAGACTAACTTTCAATCACATCCTTCCATTCAAAATGCCAAAGAACACAGAATTTGACAGACATGATAATCTTACTTTGGCAGCACCAAGGCTATGCTCAAAGGGAAGTCAACAAACACATTGGATACTCCAGGTGTGCAAATTTAACCCTTCTACAGCCCAAAGAAGCTTGATTTTTGTGAAATGGTAGCAGCAAGAAACCACTTTTTCAGGAGGGGAACAGGGTGAAAAGGCTGATAGACTAAAGCTCACTAAACTGGAATGAAGATCAGTGGGAAAGAGTACTATAGAGTGCTGAATCCTAATTTGAAAGCTTTTTGTCCATTTTCTGACAATATGTGAGAAGACACACAAATGAGTGTTTGCAGCCTTCAATGAGTGGAGGTTTTATAGTCCTGATTTATAGCTGCATTTCTGCCAGTGGTGTTGGTGATATTGTCCATATTGGTGGGATCATGAATGCTGAAAAGTGTAGACAGGTTCTTGTTCATCATGCCACAATATGTAGATCTACATGTAGATTGAGATCTAGAGGCGGATCTGCATCAAGCTCTTTTATAGATGTTGATCTAGGAGAAATCTTGAAAAAAAATCCAGAAAAAGATCTAGACCTAGACCTGGTTCTACATCTGGATCCTACTGAGAAACCAATCAGAAGTTTTCAGAATGAAACCAGGACAGACCTCTAGCACATTTCACTGATAGAGTGCAAACCATTTTTATTTAAAAAAATAAGCATGTATATTGTGTATTTTCTGTTTGTATCTTAATAAGCAAACAAAAATACGGATGATCATTAAAACTTTGTTATAACAATAAAGCTTGTGGTTGTCTAAGACTTTCACATAGCATTGCATATGCAGATTATTTTCTTTATTCATGTCAGATCCACAAATTATATTGACAAACATACACTATTAAGCAGAATATAAATAAGTAATGAAATTACTATGTATAGAAAGTATATAAAATGAATAAGATTAAAAAAAACCAAAAACAAACTAGACAACATTCACCCAAAACCAGGCCATATCAACCCCGTTCCCTCTTGCCAACACAAGATCTTCTGCCATGTATGTTGAAAGGCATCATATGCATAGAAACATGTGACGGTTTGTTCTTCTCCACATTCACACAAGGTGTCTTCTATAGGGCTGACCCATTTTCTAGGATTTTCCTTCGATCTTCCCACCCCAGTGAACAGTCTACTTAATGCTTTCCATACAGGCCATGGTTGTTCTTGGTCAGGTGATGTAAAGTCATGTTGTTCTGCCTAGTTACCTGGTAATTCATTTCTCACCTTCTGTACTTCTAAGGCAGTATGTGGGGCATGATTGTAGGCAGGGGCAGAAGTTTTGAAGAAACTATACCTTGATTTCAGTCTGGTTGGTACCTAAATAACAAGTGTGTTTGTGAATGTGTCATTTTGACCCACTCTTTTTGCACAGCACATTTCTGTATGGATTTTGGTAGAGAAATGCACCTTTTGTATTGGGGGTTGGTTTTAAACATCCCATGATTAGTCATATTGTTTCATTTAAGGACAAATCCACCCGTTTTGTTTGTTTTGCCTAGGGATGGGAACAAAATGAAAAATGAAATGCTGTTTTGTCGATTCGTTACGTAACAAAACAAAACAAAATGAACTGAAGCAGCAGCATTTAGTTACAGACAAAACAGTGGAGGTTTTTTGTTGTTGTTGAAATGAACCATTTTGTTTGTCTGTAACATGGCTCCCTTACCTGTTTATGTCCCTCCTCCTCCTCTGCCACTGCTGGAGCTGTCAAAGCCACCACTACTGAAGCTGCCACCACCAGAGCTGCCGCCCGCCAGCTGGAGAGGGTGAGCGCGCCCAGCAGGCCGGTCTAGGCATGCCACCGGAGTCACCACCGCAGCCGCCAGGGAAGTTTTAAAATGCAAACATGCAATTGATTATGATAATAAAGAGAAAGATCCATACAAACTGGTGAAGTAAATTTGGCAGCTTAAAAACTGCTTCAAGTCACTTTTCCTTTTTGACTGATATTTTCAGTTTAACAGACTAACTTCTTGAACCCTACATCTGAGCCTCCAGGCTGTGGTGATTTTACAGGTTGTAGCAACTTGTCAGAAAATAGGCCCAACAACCGATCCTTCTTTGTGTTTGGCTGAAAAGTGATGAAAAAAATGAGCCATCTTTTGAGATTCCCCCCTTCCTTTGTATCATTTTGTGAATGGCAGTGAGCACAGATGCTAGAGGGTATCCTGTAGACATCTTGACTGCTGCCATTCATGGTGTCAACATTGGTATGGATAGTCTGGCATCAATTTTCCTGCTGGCAATGTAGCCACAATATCGTCTGTAATATTGGACCAATTCCTGGCATTTTGAATCACAAATACAGAACTACAATATCCCACATTCATAAACGGGAATTACTCTTTTTGAAAAATTGAATCCTACCAGGAACCAGCTATATGATAAAGCTTCTGTATGAGCTTCAGAATCAACTAGTTTGATCCCCAGCTCAAGATGATGACTTTGGCTTCTAACACCCCAGGGAGTCTATAGTAATGTTTCATAATAGTTCATCAATACAGTGGTACCTCAGATAATGAATTTAAATCATTCTCTGAGGCAATTTGTTATCCAAGAAAATTCATTATCCGAAACAGTTTCCCATAGGAATGAATAGGAAACCAATGAATCCATTCCAGAGCCTAGAAAAATGACACAGACACCTGGTTTTTTGCTCAAAACTCTTTATAAAGGGCACTTTATAGGTACAGATGCAATGCCACCCGGGATAACTCTTTTTTACTGATGCATACTGGAAATTCATTATCCAAGGCAGTCCATAGGGGAAATTTGTTATCTGAGGCAACCCATAGAGAAAATTCCTTATCCGAGGCAGTCCTATACCTAGAAATTGTGATTCGTTAGACGAGGCAGCTCATAGGGAAAATTTGTTATCCGAGGCAGCCTTATACCTGGAAATTGCAATTTGTTATCTGAAAAATTCATTATCAGGGGCATTCGTTATCTGAGGTATTACTGTATATTCATTCAGATTAACAACCCCGAATGAACAAAAAACAAATCAAAAACCACAGTCAGTTCCTATATGAATAAAGTTACTTTGGAATTAGAAAAACGTATAATGCTCTTAATAGTATCCTTGCATATTTTGAATTAAAAAGAAATTGCTGGGTATGACAATGGAAATAACAAAATACAAGTACACACACCAGATATAGAAAAAATCAATTATATTTGGTTAATCAATCACTTAAATATTATTAACAAACAGAAATATTTCTCAAATGTCATTAGAGCTTACCCCCAGGCAGTACTTGCTCTGTGCAACCCAAAAAAAATCTATTCCCATTTGTTATGTGGCAAGAGGTTTCAGTAGAATAATTATCAAGCTATGGCAGGTATGACATTCAGGATCTGAAGGACGAGCAGTAACAAACCGAACAGCCAGTCTCTTCATGTTCTTTTCTTCAGTTTCATCTAATATTTATTTATCAAGGCTGATGGCAAATAAATATAAAATTTGCAACACTTTTGTAGACATGGGAATATAAAGTTTTCTGAGTTCCTTGCATTCAGATGATTTAATTGATGGATTCCCCCGTCTTTCTTTCTTTCTTTCTTTCTTTCTTTCTTTCTTTCTTTCTTTCTTTCTTTCTTTCT
>JAHTLZ010000348.1:18847706-18875292 GCA_023846285.1 Phrynocephalus versicolor
TCTTTCTTTCTTTCTTTCTTTCTTTCTTTCTTTCTTTCTTTCTTTCTCTTTCCATATGGGCCTTGCTAGCAACTTGGAACTGCATCAGAATCTCTATGTCAACAGTGAATAGCTCTGCTCTGATTTCTTTTTAAACCTCACCTAATATCCTCATTCCTCCCATTCAAAAACATGTACCACTCTCACACAAACACTCTTTTCTTCCCTCATGCATGCCTACACACACCCATGCATACACATGCCTAAAGGAAGGTGCTTCCTCTTTTACTCTACACATAGAGATATGGAGAAGAGTTGGGCAACCATGGAATATAGTCGTATCCATGGCCAGGGGACTTTTTTTTTGCCCCTAATATAATTCATCATCAGGTATCATCAAATCATTTTTTACTCTTGTCTTAAGAAGAGTGATGCACCAGTCCTTCTGTCAGGTGATACATTGGGCCTGGGTGGCTTGCCAAGGGCCAAACAGGAGGTGGGCAGCACAGGCCCATCAGCCAAGATGCTCTGAATGATCTTGGTTAGCCCCCTTTCCTGAAAGCACAGTGTGGATTCACACTTGTGGCCTTGGCTTCATGGCCATCCACTCCAACATACTGAACTACATGAGCCATTTGCCACTTATCATCTAGCTGTTGAGGGTCCTAGAGGCAAGGCACCCTCATTCAGTCAACAAGAAAAATACAATTTTCTTGCATACCTGGAAATAATCTATTTCGGGACCACCCCTCTCGTTTATTTATATTTCAGTGCCAAACACACAAGACAGTCATGTCCTCAACTAGAAGCAGATACTATTAACTTGTAAGTGCTCTCCGCCCACCACACTCAAATCAGCTTTTCTCACCTCCACATTTTGAAAATTAACTTGCTTTGCTTCCTGATTGATCATCAGGAGATAAGAGCAGACCTGATCTTACACCCCTGATTGCCTGGGAATGGAGCTCTGAGGAATTCTGTAGCTGGAGGGAAAAGAGCCAAAAGAAAACAAAAGGCTAAATAGTATACCTATGTGGGGAAATATGCTAGTTTCTGGTCTATTTTCTACAGTGGTAGTTAGAAGAGAGTCAAGGGGACAATGCAAATAGGTTCTAGTAATAGAGAAAAATTTATTCTATTTAGTTTGATTCCTGAATGATACCTTCACATCACAAGAACCTTTATTGGCATACATTGGTATAAAACAGAAGCAGCAAAATGTAAAATAAGAGGTAGGAAGTAAATAAATAGGTTTAAAATGATTAAAAATTGGGTTAATAGCAGGCCTTGGCCAAATATTCAGCCACTGAGGCTGTTTGTCCTCAAGGAGACGCTTTGTTATACTCTCCGGGGATCCAGAGAGGTTAGAAATGTAAGGGGTCAGAAGGCGAAAGCAAAGCTTGTTGTGCGAGGGGCAAGAGAGAAGGATATGAGAGGTAGAGTCCGGTTCCAGTAAACATAGTTTACAGAGTCTATTCTCAAATGGAACGTTGTAGTATCTTCCTGAAAGAACTGCTGAGGGAAAGATGTTCAGTCTGGCGAGCATAAAAGCACGCCGCAGACAAGGGTTAGTGAGATGTTTCATATAATTTGCCCCTAGTCCTGGAGTTGGCATCAAACCATAAAAGTGAGGAGAGCACGTTGGATTGAGCCCTGATGAGATGGTTTGGCGCTCTATATCCCAGATTCTTTGGTGGATGATTTTGAGGATTTGGGATTATTCACAGTTGATTAGGGAGTCTAGGTCAATTCCAATATGATGAATTTTGGACTGGATAAATTGATACCATTTTGAGACATAGGGGTCTCTTAATAGTTCGTATGCAAGGGAGTTGGAGTCAGGGTGAAAATGAATACGTAGCCAAAACTTAATAGTGGCTGTCCAGGCAAGAGTTGATGGCAAATGGAGTCCCAGTTCATTAGCAATGGTATAGAGATTGATCATATTTGAAACACCTAAGATACGACGAAGGAAGGTGGCAGCACTCCGGTCGATTTCAGAGTCAACAGCTGAGATCCAGATCGGGATCCCATATAAAAGCTGGTTTATGATTTTTGCCTGAAAAATCTGGAGGGCAGCAGGAACATATTGGTTCCCGGTGTGGAAATGGAACCGAGAGATAGCAGATAGATGGTTATTTATAGCTGATATAGCAGCCCTCCGATGATAAGAACAGGAGAGTTGATGGTGGAACAGAAGACCCAAGTATCTGAAGGATCTCACTTGTTCAACAGGTTTCCCGTCGACTTTCCAGGAGAGAAGTTTCCATGATTTGGAGAATATCAGGATTTTAGATTTCTCTGTGTTAATAGTCAGATCATTCTTGGAACAGAATTTTGAGAAAGCTGACAAGAGGCGAAGAAGGCCCAGTTTTGAGATTGAGAGGAGCACAGTGTCGTCTGCGTAGAGTAGTATAGGAACCGGAAGTTGATTCAGTCGTGGAGCATGACTATCAAATTTGGCTAGATAACCTGGTAAATCTGACAAGAAGAGATTGAAAAGGGCAGGAGCAAGAAGGCAGCCCTGTTTTACCCCTTTGGTGACTGGAATTTTAGGGATAAGGAGGCCTTCATGGTTTAGGTGAACTTGACAACTATTCGCAGAGTGGAGCTGACGGATCAAGAATAGCAGGCGAGGGTCAATTCCCAAATTGGTAAGTTTGGACCACAAAAGAGATCTGTTGATAGAGTCAAAAGCCCCACGAACGTCAATGAATGCTGCAAAGAGTTTGCCTTTGAAATACTGGGAGTATTTCTCCGCCAAGAAGTATAAAATGAGAGAGTGGTCAAGTGTAGAGTACCCAGCATGGAAGCCCACCTGTTCCTTGCCTGGGAAGTTGAATTTGGACATCCAGTCAGATAGATGTCGCAGAAGATGTTTAGAGTATAATTTCCCAATTACTGAGAGTAGGCTGATGGGTCGATAGTTGCTGGGTATTTCTGGGTTGCCTTTTTTTAGGACTGGAATGATGATAGCCACAAGTCGGGAAGTATCCCAAATTTGTCCACAAAGGTGAATAGGCAGGATAGAGGCTCAGCCCACCAGAGTGGGTTAGCTCTTATGAGATCAGCCGGGATCCCATCTGGGCCTGGGGCCTTACCAGGCTTCATGCTGGCTATGAGTTCGAGAATTTCTTCTTTGGAGACTGGGGGCCAGACGGGTTCATCGGGGGGCATCAATGGGGAGGTGGAGAGGTCTGGAAATATTGAGTCTGAAAATATATTTGAGTAATGTACAGTCCAGTCCGAAGCAGAGATTGGTGGGGTTAGAACTGTATTAGAGGAGTGGGTCTCTCGTGAGACCAAGGCCCGGAACTCTTTCGTGTTCTTTGAACGAGTTGCCTGTAGCAGTCTAGACCAGTTGTTCAATGCATGAGTGTGTCTTTTCTCAACTAATAAAGCTTGGCAAGCCTTCTTAGCTTGAAAGTAGAGGGCTGTTGACTCAGAAGAATAGTGGGCGCGTAGCCGTTGGTAAAGCCAGTGGAGGTTTTTCTTGGTGGCCCAGCATTCATGGTCGAACCAGGGAGCAGCTCCATTAGATTTCCTAAGTGGGGAGAGTGCAACTGGTAGGTTAAAAAAAGAATTGATAGCTGATTCATATGCCTGAATGACCTTTGCAGGAGAGTGAGCCAGGAGAATAGATTGTCTTAGATATAAAGCAGAAGCTGTAGTGGACCATTCAGCGAATGAGTTTTGGAGTTTGCTGGTCCATCTTAATCTTCAGTGATGGGGGTGGGGGGGGTTCAGGTGTATGCTCCAAAGGGAGATAAGAGGGCAGCTGAAGGGACATTATAGTAGGAAAAAGATCACTTTCGGAGCGGATACCAATCTCGAAGTCAACAATCTCGAGAGGCAAGTCGAGAGAGATGAGAATGTAGTCCACGACACTAGATCCTCTGGGAGATAGAAAGATAAACTCTCCATGAAAGTCACTTATAGTAGAGCCATTGAGGATCCTGAGATTATATCTGGCGCACAGATCCACCAGGTTGGAAGCCAATTGATTGATCACAGGGTCTTTGGAAGATCTGTTGGTTTGGAATGAGGGAGGAATCAGATCATCATTATCCCAGTGAATATAAGCAGCAAGTCTGTCGTTGTTAGCACCCAATCTGGCATTCAGGTCACCTGCAATGATCAGGGAGGCTAGAGGATATTTAATAGTTAGCGAATTGACATAATTCTTCAGGTCATTCCATACCAGAGAGGAAGAACTGGACTCAGGGAATGGAGGAACGTATACGTTTAGCATGAGTATCTGTTCGGAGAGACATTTAAGCAGGAAAGCTTGAGCATAAGGGGGCTTGTCCGATAGATGGTTAGCAGTGATATTGGAGGTCCGGTTCAACAAACAAGAAAGGCCTGCTTTCGGGCGTCCCTTTGGGTGAGATTTAAAGGCAGGAAGAGCGTAAACAGTAAAACCTGGGAAACAGAAGTCTTTTGTAGACCATGTTTCTTGAAGGAGTATAATGTCGAATGATCTGAGGTAGTATAGGAAATCTGGATCAAGTGTTTTCCTCTCCCAACCGGCAATGTTCCAGGAAATAAGTTTAACAGTAGAACAGGGATCATGGGATGTTAACAAAGAAAGTGATGGTCAATTATTGGTCCTGGTTGCATTGCTCCTGATGGATGGTTCGGTATGTGCATTATCGTCGATAGCTGATCCAGGAAGAAGTGGAGCAGTTAAAGAGTTCGAAAGAATCATTTGTTGGTTAGGCAGCTCAGAGTTCTTACCGGTATGACAGGGTGGCAAGGAGGGTTTGAGACATGCAGAGACACAGCCACAATTATTGGAGTTTGACATCTCTGGGGCTGTTGAAGACAGGGGAAGGCTTGAGTAAAAGGGTGCTTTTGAGGTCATGGGGGAAGATGGGGGATCCTCTGAAGTAAAGAGACCTCTAGCGTCAGTGGGATTAATTTGGGGGTTAAGATCGGACGTCAGGAGGGGGTTTGCTTGATCCAAGGCATCGACTGAAGTAGAGATGTTACTTGGAGTCGGCTCCTTGAAGGCACAGGGGGGTTGTATAGTGGGCAATAAATTATGCTCTGGTAGAGATTGGTGTTCAGCTGTACGTTTGCCGAGAATATTATCAGGAACCCAAGTAATGAGATCTGTAGGTTGGCTATGCATCAGATGAGTAGGATCTTCAGGAGGGACGTGATGTAACAACTTGGCATCTAATTTGGATATTTCTGAGTCAAAAGGATCTTCTCCAAGGGCTTTTCTTAGGACTGGAAGAGTCTGCGTGGGGGCCGTGCCTGTATGGCAGATTAGTAGCTCTCTGGGAGTCATTAGTTGTAAGGGAGCCGGAGAGGTGTCAGAGTTCAATTTCATGGCCTCGGGGATGTGTCCCTGCTCGTGTTCCTCATGTTCTTGTGAACCACTACTGTTTTCCTGAGATAGTCGTTTCTTAAAGAGGCAGGGGAGGGGCGGTGAATCTGCAAAGACTCTAATAGGTGTTATCTGGAAATTGGCTAAAAAGGGTTTCATTTTGAATAATATCAGCGGAATGACTGAATTCTCAAAGGAAAGGTGAATTCTCTTTTGCCCCTTAAGAGAAGGAAGCCACGATATGTCCTTTAAATCAATTTTGTGGACTTGTATGTTTAAAAGAGAGCCTAAGGAGGAAAGAACGGCTCTGTGCGAGCCCCATCTTCTCTTGTTAATGTCAATTGGAGCTATTTGTAACAAAACCTGGGACAGTTGGAATATCCTTGCTGGCTGGATGTCCTTCTTGGTGTCGTGGGCAACAGGGAAGAGAGATAGACTCTGGGAACCAGAGGAAGGGTTATGATCACCCCTGATATCCTGAGGATCACAATTATCTCTTCTAAGTTGCAGGTTGTTTGTAACTTGGGTTAGGGCCTCTGAGAGCTTCCTTAAAGCACATTCCACAGCATTCATTTTATTACAAGTCCATTGAAGATTTTTAAAGATAGCAGATACTGTTTGGGCAGTTAGTAGGCACTGATCACTTAAATAGTGAAAGAGAGGGGAGTCAGTGGGGAGAGAAGCAGCTGTTTGCAAGGGAGGCAAGGGAGGTGTGGGAGTATGGTGAGCAGCATGATCCTCACTCATATTCTCTGTCTCATTCTCAAAGGTTAAAGTTTGTTTGCTCTTTGTAGTAAGAGGGGGAGCAGGAGGGGGAAGGTAGATTACTCACGGAGGAGTTCACAGAGGAGCTGGGAGGTAGGAGACAATCAATCTTCATCTGTTTCACTGCCTTGTTGCGAGAATTTCCAGGGCTTGGTCAGCGTTGGCGTTTGGAGCCCATTACAGCAGCTGCGTTTCCTTGAAATTTCCTTGTCTCTCCCTTTCTCCTTGTCTTTCCTTTCCCTTTTTCTTTTCACCTTCTCTACTGACTGCTTGGAATTCTCCCCTTCTCCCTTCTCCCTTCAGTGTCTGAAGCTCATGGCTGTTAATACAGAATAGGCACAGCCCTAAACCCCATTGAGTTCACCGTGAGCCTTGTCTCAGCTCAGCTTCTCGGATACCTTTATTTTATCTACTTTTAATCCTCCCCCCACCGACATAATGGGATATCTAAAGGGAATGGGTATTGGATGGGGATTCCTTAGAATGATACTTTTACTAGTCAGGGAATAGTAGAACTGCAAGGCATTCACAGTTAACATGTGTCCAAAATAGACTGTACATTTAAAAAACTTTGAGGATAAGCCATGAGTTTGGCTCAAATTCGGAATGGGTTTAAGATTGGGAATTTATTGGTAAAATAAAGCAGAGTGAAGACATTGATCCATTTCCAAACCAACCTGAAGCTTGATGATGAGGAAGATCAAAAGGCCATGTAAATCAATCATGGATTCTCCAAAGCACCCAATGTTGTTTTGGAATTTTGGGGGTTAAAAATCCAGTGAAAAAGCTTTTGTTTCAGAGAATTGGGGATGACTGACTTCTAGGAAACAGTGTCCTGCTAATGCAGTACAAATTCATGGGAGGGTGGGAAATGTACAAGGAGAATAAAAATGTACAAGTATTTGAAGTGGTAACATTTGATCTGAGAAGAATCTGACATTATTCATTTACTGCTGAGGAATAAATGAACTCAGATGATGTTTATGGGAAAACAGTTCATTGTGTTCATTTCATTAACTCAGAGGAGACAGCCAGTTTTAATGCATGCTACATGCTGACATAATAAATTTCTTCTTGGTTGCAAATTATAGCTATCTTTCCCCATTTCTCATTTTATTAACACAATCAAGAAAAAGCAGAGCGGGAAGTAAGGTCACAATATGAGTACCATAAATAAGTACAAGGAACATTCTTAATTACTTTACTGTAACTTTGTTGTTAATAAGAAAACACAACAAAGAGGAAGAAATGAAATATTTATGAAACACAATATGCTTTGTAATTGTTAAGACGGAGATTTTACAAGCTTTATAATTGAAGGAACATACTTATTGTTCCCACAGCTGTGGCAATTCATAATTCTGCACATGTTGGTACTGAGCACTTAAGGGGCAATAAAAATATTTTACATCCCTTGGGATAATATTTATTGATAATACAAGCACTTGAGCAATACATTGAGGTTTGGCAAACAGAAAAAGTATAGGTGGTAAATGCCATCTTACACGTATGAGCTATTTGTAACCAATTGTGCTTACCATAAAAAGGAGAAATAACTGGGATCACACTCATTTTCTTCAAATGCCTTTCATTTTGTTCAATCTTCCTATACGTTTGGAATCATAACCAATTCCAAACAGTACTTTAAAAATAGCCTTATCAAACTAGATTTACCTCAAAATACCTCAGATGTTTTATGTGAGAAGGACTTTACAGCTGTGATTGAAATCAGCCATATTTCCATATTTCTTTCATTTCATGCTCTGGCTACCTCATTCATTTTCTTTCTGTATTACACAAAAGGAAAAAAGTCTCTTTGAGGTTACTATTTTTGCCCTTGACCATTTGTGCTTACTAGTAAATCAAAAAACCCTAAAGAACCCATTACATACTACTACCAAAAAAAGCAGAAGTAGTGTAACATAGAGTCAATTTACTCCAAAAGCAGGTGGCAGTGGATGAGAAAGAAAAATCGTCATCAGACTTTTGTTGGCAACAGTTTATATTTCTGCAAACTCAAAACAACAATACGAGCCCAGTGCGCCCACCCAGCACAACAAACTCTATAGGTCAGGGCAGCACCACGGGGGGGGGGGGGGGGAGAGGCAAGGAAGCAGCCAGCCAGCCAGTTCTGCCTGTCTGCTACACAGAGACACCCATTCACCAAGGGAACCTACAACAACCCAACACCAAGAATAAGTGACAAATATCCCAAGCTGTTTCCAGTCAACATTAAGAATAATGCACATGGCTCACTTGTACTCTGGCACAATCAAAAACTATACACACCCTGCAGCCCATATTCCCAAATAGAGGCAGGGGGGAAAAACACACATACACAAATACAATGCTTAGAAAGCCAAACTAAAATATATACTTTGAACAGAATAAATGTGCCATAAATTTAACCCCTAATCTGGAGATCAAGAACCAGATCATCTGCACTCTTGCATTTCCAATCACCGTAGATGGGGTATGAAAGCTGGAGAGTTAAGAAAGCTTGCAGGCGAAAATGATTTGTTCGAATTGTGGTGCCGGAGGAGTGCTTTGTGGATACTATGAACTGCCACAAAGACAAGCAAGTGGAGGAAAAAATATTGGAAAATGGTGGCTGTCCAATTTTGGGCACATCATGAAAAGACAGGCTCATCTGGAACATTCCATAATGCTGGAAAAGGTGGAAGGTAACAGGAAAAAAGAAAAGGCCAACTATGAGATGGACTTAGACCAGGCATGACCAAACTGTGGGACTCCTGGTGTTTTGGACCACAACTCCCAGAATTCCAAGCCTGTATTTCCAATGGCAAAGGACTGTGAGGGCTGTGGTCCAAAACATCTGGAGGGCCAAAGTTTGGACATGCCTGACTTAGACACTGTCCTGAATCTACAAATGCTGGGCAAGGCCACTGAGGACAGGGCATTTTGGAGAGAGTTCATTCATAGGGTCGCTATGTGCTGGAGGCAACACACACACACACACACCCCCACACACACAAATAAAGCACAGAATGAAGTCTCTTTCCCTCAAAACCAAGAAAAGCAAGCAGGGGGAAATAAAGGGAAAATATGCAGCCAGAGTCTTCTTCCAAACCAAAGCTATTTGATTTCTCTCCTGCCAACTCTTGATGTCTTCTCTTGCCTTGTTTGAGTCCCAACAGGCAGCAACAGGTCAGGAAACAGCAAAAATAACCCACAAAAGGAAATACCACCCCTCCCAACAAGCCAAAGAAGGGGAAAACCCCCCTCCCCAAATGTGTGGGTGTGAGTATAAAACTATATAACCTCAGCGAAGCACACTGGGATAGCCAGTCTGTCTGGGAGCATTAAAAATAATCCAAATACATTGGCACAGCAGAAGAATCCGTCTAAAGGCAATGGGGAAAGGGAGAGTAAAGAAACGATTCATGATGGAGAGTCAGGGAGGCACACAGTAATCTCACAAGGAAACAAAGATCACTCCTCATTGGGTTCCAAGGCTTCTATAGCTCCAAAATTCTCACTTCTTCATCCTGAATGTATAGGAATGAACTGGTTAACTCATATAAGAAACTGGTAGAAATGGGTAAATAAATGGTGTTGATATTTTTCAATGCAGAAAAGGCTTTTCATAATCTCAATTGGAATTTCATGCTACAACATCTGGAAGTTATAGGAGTGGGAGAAAGATTTTTAAATTTAGGTCATCAAACTATATGTAATACGACAGAAGATGTGATTATAAAAGCTCTGTTAATCAAAAAGTCAAACAGTAAATTGTAATTCTCAGATAATTTGTTTCAAAAAAAACCCAGTGTTTTCAAACTGAAACCACATATGATGCTGAAACAATGCATAATCCACCATTGTTTTGACATGAGATGAGGGACACTGGATTCATACAGTATATTTAAATCTCTGATTTGCATCAGCATATAATTAGTTTCTTTGTTTTACTCTGCAAAATGTAATGTGTAATCTTGGATAATGCTAAGAGTCAAATATTCTTCATGCAAAGTATTTAAATGACAAAGAGCTGGATCCAGATGGAGTTTTAATTAGGAGAACCCGGTTGAAATTAATCACATTTAAATTCCTTATGGCCATTTTAGATCCTAGTTACTTCCAAGAACCTACTGCAATTAGGATGAAATCTGAAATCCAACCTGTTGGCTGAAATCCCCTTCAAGCTGGCACAATGTGAAGCTACACCTGCAGAAATGTGCTGGGCCTTATGCCCAGGCAGGCAGCCTTGCCAGTCAATCAGGTGGTTCACATCATGGTAGCATAATTGATCATATGAGTTGTGGTTGCCTTGTTCACGCTCATGCAGTTCACATCACAGCTGCACTATCAGTTGCATGGTTCACGTTGGAACCCTTGTGCAACTCACCTGTGGAAGTGCTTTGTGGATTTCAGCCAACACCCAGGGTGATTGGCAAGTTTGATGCACTTCATAGAGTTGTGCTTTTGAGTGTCAAAGAAAGTTTCCCACTGGGATCCCCAGAACACTGCAGGTGTAAAAACAAAATAGATAACATAACTCTTCCATTTTATTTGTAGTGACATTACAAAATAGACATAAGCTATACTTCTTGTCTGGAACATGTTTTCCAATATAAATTAATTAGTTCAAAAATTATATACAAAACAGAGTGTTCTCTTCAAAGTACCCCTCCAAGACAATATATGTTAAAGTTAAAACAATTGTGTGTTTCAGGATTTGAGCTTTTCAGTTAGATGCTACAAACCTTATGGTCAAAGTAGTTGGGGACAATATTGCTTTCATTGTGATTCAGTAAGTAGGTGTTGGCCGGGGGAATGAATGAACAAAGACTGGAAAAAGGATAAGCAGCCCCCTGTTGTATTGCTTGTCATTTCTTTCCAAGTCTGGCTTTCATTAAAGTTCAAAGAAATAACATTTTATATATTATTTCCTTAGTGTTCATGTGTCCCATCCACAGAACTCATTATGAAGATCTTTATGTAGGTAGATTGTTCTACTGCTAAAAACCAGTGATATTGACATTCTCCAATCTCCAGTAATCCAGGATGGAATTCTCACCTCCATTAATTGTATGTAAGTGTTGCTGCTGGTTTTAACACATATCATTCCACAGCTGAGATGTGCTTTGGATTTGAAATTCAGTATCTGAAAATTTCCTTCAGATATTTTGCTTTTAAAGAAAGAGGTGGAGATTAGAGAAGACCCATGAGCTATATATACCCATAGGAATTCTAGATCATAATATCTACCCAAAATATGTCAATTTATCAAATGGGATTTCTTCAAATACTGTGACATCTTTCTGTCATTTGTATAATCTTTGTCACATTATACTAGCTAGTAGCTAATTACCGAAGTCCTCCTGTTTTTGTCTCTCTGGGGAGGCAATAATGCTGCCATTCATTCTCATAAGCATTCATTTGATTAGGAACAAGATATATAATAGCTAGAAAATAGAAATTTTGTAAGATATTGTTTATTAGAAACATTTAACCAGTTATTCTCTTCAACAATTGGACCACAAACCCTTCTGATTATGAACATAAATTCCAAATATCTTGTCTTTGCTTTTGTGGAACAGATCCTCATTCAACATAAATGATCCACGGGTAGTTCATTTCCATTCTGGTTTAGATCATTCTAGCATTACTAAAACAAATAAACAAATAAACAAACAGAGCACAGAGAGAACTCCTAGCTCCCTGAGCTCCTTGCCCTCTGAAGATGCCAGCTACAGAGTCTGGCGAAATGTCAGGAAGAAAAACTTCCAGAACATGGCCAAACAGCCTGAAAAACTCACTACAACTATCGGATCCCTGCTTTGAAAGTCTTCGAGAACACAAGTAAACAAACACCTAGACCACAAATAAAAAAAATTATATAGAACTGAGGCAACCCAAGGAAATGAAATAAAGAGAATAGGAAGGATGGTTTCAAGAAGATACAAATATTAATACTAAGAATGTAGCAGACCTGTGGAATACCCTAATTATATGGTCCAACAATGGCTAAAATATTGTTGCTTAGCTTAGTAAGTCACATTAGAGTAGGCCCATTGAATCAGTGGAAATTGTGTGAGTCAACTTGTTCATATGTTCAGTTGATTTAAGTAGATCAGCTCTAGTTGTGACTTATTTTAGCACATGAACCCACAACTAAAAAAAAGTCCAATAGAATCAATGGAACTTACATAAGAGCTGATTCATCAAATTCTTACTTATTCAATGGCCCTACTCTCTCTGTGTGTGTGTTGTGTCATCACAGTCGTGACTGACTCTTTGTGACCCCATGTCCATGGAGTTTTCTTGGCAGGAATACTGGAGTGGTTTGCCAGTTCCTACTCCAGGCGCCTAAAGCACCTGATATTCCCTGGCGGTCTCTCATCCAAGTAGCCCTGCTCTAGTAACCCTTAATTACCTTATGCAAGAAAGTTTCAGTGACATTAGGAAGGGGGAAATGAATGATAGATGTTAATATTTGACATAGTGGAAGAGAAAAGAACATACAAGAATATAAATTGGGAAAGGCAGAAAATTATAAATTAAAAAAAGGAATAAAGATCAGGATAACTAAATTACGAATTGATGTTAAGATATTCAAGACTTGCACAAGAAGCATAGAATACCAAGTGTAATATAGTTGATAGATTGACAAACTATGACTTAGGAGGTCTCATCTTTGCCATGGAAACTCACTGGGCAGGTATAATATGTAACTGATGAAACCATTAATTCAGTATCTCACCTACCTTGGAAGTCCTATTATGGTTGCTATAAATCTGTTCTGACTTGACTTCTAATTGCAGAAGCATATTAAGGAAATAATGGAAATTATAGAAAATTTTCTCTAGGAAATTTGGTAGATAAAGAAATTAAAATACTCTTTAAGCAAAGGTTCCCTCTGCACATGCATGCTAGTCATGACTGACTCCAGGGGTGGCACTCTTCTTTGTGTCTAAGCCAAAGAGCTAGTCTTGTGCAAGTCCATGGCCATGTGGTTGGCATGGCTGAACGCATTTCTGTGCACAGAACACTGTTTATCTTTCTGCTTTTTACATCAGTACCTATTTATCTACTTGTATTTAGATGCTTTCGAAGTGCTAGGTTGGCTGTAGCTGAGGTTAACAATGGGAGCTAACTCCACTGTGTGGCACCCAGGATTCAAACTGCTGAGCTGCTGACTTCACAGCCAACAGTTTCAGCACTCTAGCCCACTGAGCCACCATGCCCCTTTTAAAATAATCTTTACTACATTGAAAAGAAACCAAGCCTGAACATCCTATACAACTGCAATATTTTCTGACAATTGATTTGTTATAAATAAAATCCATTACAAGGATGAAGGCCCACCTGATTGAACATCTGAGGCTGAAAAGCAGTAAGAACTAGTAAGGAAGGTGAATCACTAAGACTGGATAAAATGAGGATAGAATTTATAAAATGCATGAGAGATCATGGTATTAAAATGTTGACAAAGTTTTTTAATATGATATATATTTTTGGTATGCCAATTTTATATCTATTTAAATGTTGTCCTTTTTTGCTAAGGCCATGGCTAATTCAAATAAATAAATGATTGATTGAATATGAATGATATATAACCTAGGAAATAATCTATAGAATGATTCCAAAATGCAATCAGCAAATCCCTTACCTTGCTCTGTGCCCATATGGGACTGAGCTCCAACAAGGAAGAAGCCTCCAACATCATCTTCCTTCTCCCTGGTGCTGGCCAATCAGGAGCTGTGCAGGGAAATGCATCATCCTGCCTCCCTGTCTGATTGGCCAGTGCCAGGGAGAAGGAACAATGATGTTGGAGGCTTTTTCTGACACAGAGCAAGGTAAGGGATTGACTGATGGCGTCTCGGAGGCTTCCAAACACCAGCTGGGCTCACAAGTGTCATTTCTGAACTGGTAGTAGCTTCTGAAACAAATAGCCCATCCCTAGTGGTGGTCAGTATTTGTGGCAATTTAAAAAAGGCTAATACAAAAAGTTCAGTGGATGTAGAATAACTAGCTTAATGAGCTAAGTTTTAAAAATATTTCTATGAATATTATTCAAAGTGAATAAAATGAGATCATTGGTGAATATAGAAGAGAGAGAAGGTGGGTTTTTTGGATGAGTAATAGAAGAATCATCAAGTCCAATAAGGAATGCACCCAATCAGCTTCTAATTCCAATTAGAAAGAATTTTTCCTAGGGGCATCCCATTTGGACCCCTGACCCCTGACCCCTGAACCTTTCCAAAATTTGGGAGCTGAACTAAAATCGTATTTTGTTTCATTTCATTTGGTTTCATAACAAAACTGCTTTAAAATGTGTTTGTAATGAATCAAAACAAAACAAAACAAAACACTATTTTTCTGTTTCATTCTCCTTTGTATTAGACTGGACTGGGGACTATTGTAATAAAAATTTATCCAGAGTATTTTCTTGAAGAATGTTCAAGCTATATTACACAGAATATAAGTATTTGATTATAAGTATTTAACATATTTTATTTGATGTGCAGATATAACCATCTGTTTTATATATCTTCATAAACTACTGGTTCCTATATTTTCAGGCATCACAACCTCCTATTGATTTTTTACAATATCCCTGTATCATTTCTGTGAATGCCTCCCCAGCTCTCTGATCCTCCTCCCTTTGGTGGTGGTGGTGGGAGCCCATAAATTAGAGTTCATAAAGATGTACTGCCTGGAATCCTATTAATTATATACAGTAGAACAATTTTCTATCACAACTCTTAGGTCTGAATTGCCTGAGGTTAAGTATACAGTGCAGCCATTTACTATTGCACAGCAGTCGCAAATACCTATGCTGACTTTTTAACTTGCAGCAATCTGCAGTTGGAAGTTACATTATTCAATTAGATTGCAGCTGATCAACATAAATAAAAGTGTGTTTCTGTATGTCTCTTCATTGGTGACTGCATCACACATCTGCATCCCTGGATGGATAGCTTAGTGGCTTAAGTACTGTGTGTTGCTGTGGAACCAGAGATTGGTAGTTCAGGTCCCCACTGGCATGGTTGGACCTACTGATAGTTTACACTACTGATAGGTAACACTGCTGCCAGTACAGCCCTCAACATCACTGGAGAAATTATCTTGTTGTTGTTGTTGTTGCTGCTGCTGCTGCTGTTGTTGTTGTATGATCATCTTATGCATTAGGAAGCAACATTGGGGGCTAGGCAGATGCGAAGATCACTTTGGAGGCCTTCAGAGACACTTTCATTAGTTTCTCATAACCAGTTAGATGGATTTTCAGCCAATTTAGAGCATAAATTTGGAACAGACTGATTTGAAACATGTGGTGCATATGCAAATCACTTTAGAGGCCCTCAGGGGCACCCTTATTAGTTTTTCCATAAATAGCTGGATGGATTTTCACTATGATTGAAAGGTATCTTTGGGGTTCTCCGGTTTGAATTAATATGTGGTATACATGCAAAGTCCCTTGGTTTTTCTTAAGGATACTCCAGTAATATCACACACACACACACACACACACACACACACACACATTATATAGAGTATCAATTTAAAGATCTAAGAGAGCTGAGTTAAGAATGTTTACAAGTTTTGAATTATGTCATATGTTGAGTGGTTTCATTATCCAGGAGTCATGCCAGCTGATAAGATCTGGGAGCTGCATTCCTCAGATAAACTGAATATGTACAAAGATAAAAAGAATTTATTATTTATTTTATTTATTGATATATTTCTATACCGCCCGTCTTCCAAACGAGGGGGTGAGAGAAAAGCTGTGTTCACTCATCCAAGATGTCTCTCCAGTTTCCCTTATGGATCTTGGGTTGTTTTTTTGGGGAGTTCAGATGACACATGTTCTACCCTCTCAGTCTTGCCAGCTATTTCTCTTTATTCTTCATTATGGCCCGTATTACATTTGGTTTGGGGTTCTGTGTGAACTCAGTCATTGTATATTTCTTTGTATGTAGCCATTACAAACCCAACTTTCAACTGCTGCTAATTTTCTTCACCCTATTCTTCTTCCTTTTTTTATATTTCCCAAGCACTGTGTTATTATATTTCTCAAGCACTGTGTTATTCCTCATTAAACCAATGGATGTCTTGCATTTGATTTTCCAGGAAGATTGTGGTGGAAAGGGTGGGGAGAAAATAACTGGTGGATCTATGAAATCAAGAACAGATCTTCATGGTTGCATAGGATTTTTATAGGGGGGGGGATTCTTGCAAAACCACCAACAAATTAATAACCCCATTGAGGTCCACAGACGATACCAGAGAAAACATGACTCCTTTGGCACACGGCTCTTCAGCAGTGTGAAAAGGACAAAACTGAAAGGCAGATCTATGAAATCAAGAAAGGATCCTCATGCTTTCATAGGGATTTTGTGAGGGATTCCTGCAAAACCATTAACAAATTATTAACCTCACAGAGAAGAGAACAGAGAACGGTGCCACCTGAAACACACATCCCCACCCCCACATCCCCGCTGGTCCTGCATCATGATGGGCAATGTAGTGGCCAGCCAGCTCCTTGGCATTGAAGGCAACATACCAGGAGAGAAGTCTGGAAGTTGAGTCAAGGCTACAGGACTTCTTTTTAAGAGATAGAAACATTTCGCTGCTCATCCAAACTGGGATGATGATTGTGATGATTGTGATGATGATTGGGGATATTGCTCAAGTGAGGGAAAAAAAGAATCCCATTAAGTATTCTTCACATCCTTGCTCATGAAATCCGTAACAATTAAAAAAATTAAAAATATATAGTTAAATGAAAGATTAGATGTTAAATTGAGTAACTCTAAAATGAATGGGATTTCTTATTCAAAACTATCAATCTCACTGGTTTCAGTGGATCTCTATTCTAGTTAGACTGAGCATTGGATTTATCCCCTGGCATGGAGTGAGTAACAAGCTCCCTGTCAGCTGCAGATGCCTTATCCCAAAATAGCACAAATTCTATCTCCAGCCGCCTGCTGTCCCCTAAAGTTAAAACAAAGGGTTTAAATTGTTCAAATGATTTTATTTATATTATTTATAGGCCACATTTTCTTCCCATAGATGACCCAAGGCAGCTTACAACTATTAAAACCAAACAATGCTAATAGGTTTAAAATACTATACAAAGCCTATATTAAAAACAAATCAAGATTAATCAAGATTAAAAGCTAGATTAAAAGCAATTCCAAAAACACTGAAGCATTTTTTTAAATCTCTAGATTTATTTACCTCTGTACCATAAGGGCTATGAATGGGAAATGTTTTTAAGTCCCTCAGCATCCTTACCCTTCAAACAATTTATCTGTAACTAATATCTATTCTTAGCTGCCTAGATGCCCTAAGCACATCCAATCTTGCCCAATTTCAGAAGTAAAGCAGGGTCAGCCCTGGTTAGTACTTGGGTGGGAGACCACCAGGTAATACCAGGTGCTGTAGGCACCTGGAGTGGGAACTGGCAAATCACTCCAGTATTCCTGCCAAGAAAACTCCATGGACTCACGAAGAATCAGTCACGACTGTAACGACGCAACACACACACATAGTAACTATTCTTACAATTATTGAGTAGGTATCTGTTCTTTGCTGATTTTTTAAATAACTGCTTCATTCTATATCACTTCTCTCAAAAGACCCCACAGCCTTTACTATTCAGGATAACAGCTTTTTAAATAAAGTATTGGAAATGTATTCTCCCCTGCAGTGGTTTTCACTGTTCTTTTCCATATGTTAGATTATGAAAAGCATGAGTCCGTGGGAGACTTTGCATTCTCTATACTGATTAAACCTATTCTGTTCTTGATGTGACATATATACAAATATATATGTGTAAAGTACATATATGGATGGTGCACTGGAGAGATTCCCAAGAAAGCCACATTTTACAAGAAGTGATTCAAAGCAGACATTTGAGCACAATCAACCTTAGCCTACTTCTGAAAGTACAACAGTGTACTTTTTCAAGGTTTCAAATCTGATTGTACAAAAGGGAAGTATTTGTGCTGTAAATCTGCTGAGTGCTGACAATAAGGATTGTGAAATTCAGAGAGAGGAAATAAACCTTCACACAGACTTTCAAACACACACACACACACACACACATTCCGATTTAGCAACAACTATAATGTATAAAGTCCAAAGTTGAGGTAACTCCTGGAACTTCAGACTTTCTGCTTGAATCAACTTCATCAGGTATCAGGGTGTCCAAATTCATGTAGCTACATGTAAATGAATACTGTCTGCCCCAAGGTGGGTTGTAATTAGAGTCAAGCATAAACCAGAAGAACTACCAGTCAGGGTTGTTGTGATTCCAGGTTTTGGGGTCTACAAGCCTCTGGGTGGGGGTGGAATTAAAGCTGCCTGGCTTTTGCTGCCTCCCTACCTGCTCCTGCTGCCTCCTCTTCATCATCCATGATGCTGGGCTGCTGAGCTGCTATATCTGAATATGGCAGCAAAGGAGGGAGAGGAGAAGGTGGCAGAAGCTGGTAGGCAAGCAATAGGGCAGCGGTTCTCAATTATGTCATGTATGGGGTCAGGCACCGTTAGGTAAGGTTACATAGACACCGCATAAGGACCCCTCTTCACACAATTGGAGAAGGGGCTAGAGTGCCTTTTGGCAGGCCTGCTTCACAACATGTGAACTGAAGTTAAGTGATCAGAGCATGTGGGTGATTCAGTTAATAGAGTCAAGTCAGTGCCACTTAATGACTTTTCAAAGGTATGAATATTGGCCATGAGGTCTTAACCTTTCCCCAGTTGCAAGGGGATTAATCTCCCTAGAAGAGCATGTTGATGTTTTCTTTATTGCTTAATGATAGTTGTTGAGTAAGATAGATCATAAAGACTTGCTAAATACAATCAATTGGAATTGTAACCAATGTTGCTGTGTAACATGTCTCCTATTAGAGATCACAATTTGGTTCAAGGTGTTATTTGCTTGTACCATCCAAGCAAATAACACCTTCAATTTCCCTGGGCTTCCAGAGTCCAGACCTGGAGCACCTCCCTCCTGCTAAACAGAGGAGGAGCTAGCCTAGTCAGTAATCTATGAACAGACTGAGCAAGTTACATTGCAGTGCTAGCAAACATGTCAGTGTGCATTGAAGTAGCAGAGGAAGGGTGCTATGCTGCCACAATGAAATACAAATTAAAGCTAGAGCTAAAGGTTAGAAGTGGATTTCACCCTACCTACCTGACCATTTTGGCATGGATTTAATATCCACATAACCTGTACAGTTTGTCCTCTAATAATTAAACAGAGCTTTTATGGTACATAGTGCATAATAATTAACATTTTATCAGATGAGCTGCAACCACAGTACAGTCTTGAGTTAGAATTTCCTCATTGCCAAGACAGGGGAACAGTGCTTTACCCTATGGAAATTCTGCGGAACTGTATGAGATGTCCTCCATTTAATTTCATATTGATTTCAGTTAATTACACCCCATGCTCCATGCAGGCTGGGGATCCAGATATACATAAAGGGGACCTATACATTCCAGATTGGTGTAGCTTTCATTGCTAATTCCATTAGCTGAGATATCATACGTATTTGGGAGTTACCTCCCAGGAAAGAATGGAGCAGAGATAAAGGGACATAGTTTGCAGCTGCTGCTCTTGGCCATCATTTGGTTTATACACAGTGATTGGCTCTTCTTTGCTTTGAGTGAGAATCAAAGCTGTAATTGCATCTCAAGTACAGCATATGCAAGTTGTGGATTCAGAATTTCAGATTTGGGACCTTGCAGTTCAACACATCATCATGTGTCCTTGGATTGGATAGTGATTTTGGAATTTACCTCCCTAACCTTGAGTAATGTTGGGATTCCAAAGTATAAGGTGGGATCCATTTGTCATCAGATGCCCTCTGCCATTGAAGTTTGCCACCTTGTTGGCTCTGCTCAGCCCATCAGCTGCTTTGAATGGAGGACAATAGAAACTGTTCTGAGATTTGCCCAATGGGAACTATTACAGGACATATTTTCCTGGCAGATGATGCAGCAGATAATTATATTCATGAATACAGATGGGTCCTCCCCTTTAACTAGAGATCAAGTGAAAGTTATAATTTTAATGGGGCACTTTCATTATCAGTAAATTATGCCACAGAATTGTGCCAACTATATGGAATAGAGATGGGCACGACTCAGAAAAATTGTTCGTTTTCGTTTTCATTTTCGGCTAGGGTCCGTTTCGGCTCGTTTCCGTTTTCGTGAGCTAATTTCAAAATTTTTCGTTTTCGTTTCGTTACATAATGAAAACGAAAAAATGAAAATGAAAATGAAATTTTTTTCATTTCTTCCCATTTAGCTCCATTATGTGTTTTTCCAGTAACGAAAAACGAAAATTGGCTCGAAATTGGTCGTTTCGTTTCCGTTTTCGTTCCAGTTCTGAGCTGTTTTTCGTTTTTCGTTTTGTTACGTAACAGAAACGAAAAACGAAAACAAAAGCAAAAATACCGCTAAGTCGTGCCCATCTCTAATATGGAATTTGGAGGAAAACAGTACAAATGGCTCCAAAGTTAAATTGTTCAGAGTGGCCACTTCAATTGCATGTTATGTCGTTATTAGCTGACTGAACTGATTGTGGAATCCAAAGCCAATTGGTCAGTACCTCCTATGCAGGAGGCTGGATTGTCATTGGTGGTGGGCCGCACCACATATGCCCTGTGCAAATTGAAGAAAGTATTGTCCTTGGCAGGTGTGACATTTTAAAGAGCTGCACAGTGAGAGAAACAAACAATTACGGTGACCCGTGAATCTATGCACAGGAACTTGATCATGTATCATGATGGTCCTCCTTAACTAAATGTACATTTGGTACTGTTATAGCACTAGCCTTATGAAAGGACTGCTGAAGTTGGATTCATTCATACATAATTGGCAAAGCAGTCACAGCTGGTGCCACGGGCTACAATGCCACTTGACTACAGAGTGGGTACAGGAGAACATCACAAAACTTTTGATTAAGCTTAGCATAGCCAAACTGTTAGGTTCCAGCCATTGTTTCCTTTTATCACTCCTGGAGTGCTGCCACAGTGACATGCCACGGTAACTATTTTGGACAGCTGGGTACACACGGCATACAACTTCAGGCCGGGACCCTGTCCAGTGGGCCATGTTAAAGAGATGACACACAGAGATGAGCTCTGAGACAGGTTCATGGAGCCTTCAGGGTATTCAGAGTAACACCTCCTCGGTGTTGAGCCACATAATGGCTTGGCCTTTGAGGGCCACATTGAAATGGATGAGACTGGGTCTCAGAATAACCACTTGTCACAATGTGGAGCCACATGGTGGCTGGGCCCATGAGGGTCACATTGAAATGGAGTAGACTAAGAGAGTAAGCACCTGTCATGGTGTTGAGCCACATGGTGGCTGGGCCTATGATGGCCACATGAATAGGAAGAGGCCAGAAGGCATGCACTGGGATGGGTTCATGAAGGCATGATCCATGGTGCTCCAGATGTGACCTTTGCCATTGTGTTGACCCACAGTAGTGGAGAAGACTTGACCCAGCAGTCAGGCAAGTGGCAGTTTCTTCAGGTTAAAGCTGACCTGAGGAATCTTAGAGGCAGTTTTACATTTTTGTGTGGGGGCCATTATTGTGCAATGTTTCATTTAGTTATAGGCAGTGGACCCCACACAAAAAATTTACAGCCTGAAAGGGTGTAATCAAAGAAATTTGCAGCTATTAAGCATGGGTTAGAGGTTGGAGACTTTTTTTTTTTGTTAGAAAAATCTAATTTCAAGTGGATCTTTGTCCGAGTTAAGGGGCTTGGTGGGGGAAAGGGTGCACACTATGTACCCCCCCCCCTTTCTGTGGCTGGTAGTGCAAGCAGAAAATTTAAGCCAGGTGAAATTTATCGAATAATATTCCCTAGTGAGTGGTAGCCTTCAATATGAAATAGGAAATGAAGTAGGAAATTAGGAACATTAGGTGTTAGGTATAAATAGGTTCAAAGATTAGGAATGAGGGCTGCCCAGATGGCAGGTTTTGGGAGGGTGCTGAGCAGGTGGGCAGCACACTTCTAATAATATTAGGAATCATTAACCTATACACTTGCACTACATTCAGGTCCCATTGTTTAAGGGATGTTTAACTGCTGAAGTGAGTGAATTTCATATCAATAAATTGTGTCCCAATTTTAATCCCACAAACGTGTCTTGCCTCTTTATTTCTGGACTGGGAGGGCAAAGGCATGCACACAAACACACACCTCTGTATGAGTTTGCATTGCTATAAATGGAAGTCAGTTTACCCTTGATTTCTGTTATTCTAGACAGGTTTGTTCTCTTTGTTCATGGTGCGCATTCTCAGTTGGGTTGAAAGACCTTTTTCGTGTTTTGTTAGCAGCTCAAGTGCTCTGCGCTCATGCAATTTACCTTGGACATTTATGGTTTAAAAACCTCCAGCTACACAGTGGAAAAATGTACAGGGACATCCAGAGCAAAATTAGTGTCAAGTTTACCCTCAGTAGTCCACCCCTGTTGGGTTAGTTCTGTTCTTAATAACCCACTCAGAGATCCTGGTAAGAGAAAGAATAAAAGGTTCTATTTACTCACAGTTATGTTTAGTTCAATAACAGCATATTGCAGATTGTGATAATTCCAAGAGGCAACTGGGGCACAAAAATAGTTATACAGGCTAATTCTGCTTTTTGCCCAGTATGAGCAGAGTGGGGAAGCAGTTTTATGACATGTCAGCTATGGGATTCTAGGGGTTGTGATCCCAAAAAAGAACATGATAGGTCATGGCTTTGGGATTTACCTCCAATGTGGCCAATCATCTAGCCTTTGCCTTCTGTTGTTATTTTAAAAGAAAGAAAGAGAGAAAGAAAGAAAGAAAGAAAGAAAGAAAGAAAGAAAGAAAGAAAGAAAGAAAGAAAGAAAGAAAGAAAGAAAGAAGTCCCAGTGCTTCCTGGGAGTTGTAGTTCTTTGGGAAACACCCAGTAGGGAACCTAATGAGTTTCTGTCATCTGAATCCTCTAAGGGTGAGAGGATTGAATTGCTGGCACTGAAACACTGAAAAGAACAAGTAAAAGGCAATTTAATGAAGGTTACATTAATTAACACAATGTATCAAGCAGAGAACAATCCATAGGGATAAACACTCACAAGCAGAGTCTAAATTTGATGTCAATACATCAATAACAGCTCAACCAAAGAATGAAAAAGATAAAGTCTCTTGAAACTTTCACAGGGCTGCAAGTGTTTTATTCATTTAGTTTTTTTTAAAAAAAACCTGCCTGGTAAAAATAAAATAAAATAATTATTGCCTGTGGTAGGTGATCTGTACTGAGGTTGAGCTGGAGTATGCCTCTCTCATCTTCAAGGTTTCTAGTTTGTAACACAAATCTTGCTATCTTATCCCGCCCAGGTAGTTACAGGCCTGTACCTAGTGTTTTGTTTTATTTGTTTGTTTGTTGTTTGGTAGGGCTGTCACTAGCCATACTGAATGACTGTGATTCTCAACACACCATCCCTCAGCAGAGGAATGTTGCATGCAAAAAAACTCATTTCCAGTTGTTGGGAACAGAACAAACAGGTAGCAGATTATTAAAGTTACATTCTGAGAGTAGTGCCAGAGTAAGAGAAAGTGCTCACTCAACATAATAAACTATTATGGCCTAGATGGGCAAATACTTAGATTTGATCTAAGGCAGCAATTTATGTTCCTGTGCATCCCAAATAATCTACCATCCCAAGTGCCTGTATTGGGATAATCCTGTTATTTATAATTTCTGTGTTACAGCAGCTCCACTGGCTGTCAATCGGCTTCTGGACACAATCCAAAGTACTGGTTTTTAGCTTATAAAGCCTGGTTTTAAACAGCTTGAGTCCAAACTATCTGAAAGAGTGCATCTCCCTCTGTGAACTTGCCCAGGCATTAAAATCATCAGGGGATCCTTCTCTCTTGGTCCCACTACCTTCACAAGTGTGTTTAGTGTGGACATGGGAGGACTCCCTCCTAAAGGAAACTAGGGCAGTTACTTTACGTCCGTTTTGTCTCTGTTAGTGTTGCGCTTAGGAGTGGTACAAAAAAAAGATTACTTCATGTCCGTTGTGCAGCTACTGAAATTTGCCTTGACCACGCCCGCCGGATTGGGTGCTAAGTGCAACAATACTGTACCTGGTGCTGGGGTAGGGTTTTCCCTTGTCATTCTTTGTTCCTGCTTTCTGTTCTGAGACAGGACAACATGGAGTAACAACTGTCACACAACAAAACATTCGTTTCTCTCAGAAAACTGTGTCCAGGATTTTTTTTTATTTATTTTGACTTTTCAGAAGCGAAATTTCAAAAAAGAATTCTTAAGCCCATCCACCCCCAAAGGAAAAAGGAAGCTAGACAAATTCAATGTTTGTCATAGTACAAGACCATGAGGTAACATTTGTCACGAGATAAGTTATCACAACCATGGGAACACTGAAACAGGGACAAAACCATGAGATCATGACCAACGTTGTCATGGTACAAAACTAGTTGTGGAACAAAGAAGGATGTGAAGTAACCGCCTAGGTGGGCCCCATCTTTGCTCTCCTCTCACAAGCAAGCAAAAGCCTTTCTCTTCCGCCAGGCTTTTCCCTAACCTGTATGAGAGTTTAGAATGGATTGCTGTGCTGTGTTGCTTTTAAGTATGTGTTTTAGTATTGGTGTTAATTACTACTGTTAATGTAATACTTGTTAATTCTTTTTCAATGTTTGCACACATGCTGTTTATAGCATTTAAATATTATCTTATAAATAATGGAATGGTCCTCAAGTCCTTTTAAGGAGAAAGGTGGCATAAAAATATTATATGTGCATGGAGCGGTGAACCCAAATGTTAACAGGATGCCTAAAAGGTGCACATGAATGGCTGAAGTGAGTTTTTAAAACTACATAACCAGCCTTCATTCCACTTTTAAAACTCACTGCAGCCATTCATGTACACCTTTTAGGCATTCTGTTACCATTTGGGTTCACCCCTCAATCCAAAAGGTGGAACAACAGAGTTTTATTTTCCATAAATTGCACACTGAGGAAATATAAGATCAGTTTTAAAAATGCGAGAGGCATCAGTGCTGAGGGTAAGATTCTCTTGCATGCCTTCACAAAAGGCATGCATAATTTCTGTAGCCTCCTGTGCCATATTAAAAGGAGCCCACATAATCCCGGCTCTGTTTATGTTTTTCTTTCTTAATGAGACATTTATCTGTTCTGACCCAGTTATGACTTGGTAACTTTAGTACTGAATCTAGTCGAGTGACTTTTATACCATCATCTCCAGCCTGAAGTAAAGAAATGAGCATGAAGCCATGCCTCAAATGCTCACTAAAATGTTAAATGAGATGAAAATGTTATGGACATTATCTAATGGCTGTATGTAATTACAGAAGATGCTGATCAATTTTTCAGCCGTTGAAATCTTCCTCACACAGTAGGCTCATTGGGTCCTATAATCATCAGCCTACACAATGTATACTCTGACAAGCTGAGCACAACCCACTTAGCTCCTTAACAACTTCTCTGGCCATTTGGTTCAGACATGTTTGTCATAAGAACATAAGAACATAAGAAGAGCCATGCTGGATCAGGCCAAAGGCCCATCTAGTCCAGCTTCCTGTATCTCACAGTGGCCCCACCAGATGCTTTTGGGAGTGCATGAGACTAGATATCTGTCTCCTGATATCACTCCCCTGCATCTGGCCCTTGAAGTACCCCGGTTTTAAGCCTGGAGATTACACATCTCTATCATGGTTTGTAACCTATGATGGACTTTTCCTCCAGGAATCTGTCCAATTCCCTTTTGAAGGCATCCAGGCCAGATATCATCACCACGTCCTGTGGCAGGGAGTTCCACAGACTAACAACGTGTTTAAGTCATTCCTAGCCAGGGAAGCCACCTGTGGTTTGACGTAGACACAGTTCACGGGGGAGTGGTACCTGCCTGAAAAATGAGGGTGAGGAACTACCTTGATTACAGCCCACCAAATGCCTCTGGCTTGATGGTTTGCAGATAATACTGCTCTAGTCTAAATTAGTGTATGGAAAAGAATGGCCTTCAGTGGTCTTGGTTTAATGCAGAAGCAAGAATATCTCACTCAGTTTAGTGTTTATAGTACTGGATTCAAGGAATAAAGATGAAACAAAGACTTGTTTTTTCTCATGTTCTTAGAGTAAGATGAAAGTTTTAGTCTATCAGCAAAAGCATTGTTCTTTTTTGTACTGCAAACAAATCCTGATTGTTTTACTTTAAAACCCATGTCATTTGTGCAAAATCCTTGGCCAATATCCTGTTTGGGATTTCCATGTATTGAAAAATAACTGCAAGCAGTGGTGCTTTCCTCCCAAACTGACTATTGTGCAACTGACTGCATATCCAGTTGTTTAACTAGTCAGTCACATTAACAGACATTTTGCTAAATAATACATTTGCTGCTTGGGCCCAATTCAAAGTGTTTACGCTTACATATAAACCCTTAAATGTCTTAGGACCTGGTTATCTAAAGGACTACCTTCTTCTCTATTGGCCTGCCAATGTCTTAAGATCAGGCCTGCTGAAGGTGCCATCCTTCAAAAAGGTGAGGGGGGTGGCATGTCAAAGCAGGGCCTTCTCAGCAGTTGCCCCCCAACTTTGGAGTGCCCTCCCAACAGAGATCCGCCTGGTGCCAACACTTTTGGCTTTTCGGTGCCAGGCAAAGACCTTCCTGTTCAGCCAGCATTTTAATTAGATAGTGTTTTTAGCTGGGCTCATGAGCAGCAGGGCTTTATAATTTGTATTGTATAGTGATTGTTTTAAATTGTATTGTATTTTATAGTTTTAATAATTATGTTGTTTTATAGTTTTAATACACTTTTATATGCTGCCAAGAGACCACTTGGTAGTGGGGCGGCTAACATTTTTTGTAAATAAATAAATATATAAAGGCTAAAAGGAGAATTATATTTAAAGTATCGCAACGTTTTCCTGAGGAAAAATTATATATCCTTATTAGAAACAAACACAAAACTATTTCACACAGGGAAAAGATAAAAGCCTTTTGTCTGGGGGATTCATAATAAGACCACCAAACAAATTCCCAGTATCATTCTCCATTCCTTCTTTCCTGGTTTCCAGTACCATTCTGACTTCTTAAGCAAAACATTTTTGCAAGGGAGATGTTGCTTTAAAAACTTAAGGACATTCAAAAAAAAACCCCCAAAAGTCACAGGAGATCTGAATGGAAACGAAAGGAATGCAAGCTCAGCTTTTAGAGGTACTCTTTATTCTTGGTGAATAATGATGTGCTGAAAGGAGGATGTATGAAGAAATCTGTGAGGAAAATATTGAGAAGAGAGCCAATGCCAGAAGCTTATTAAGATGGATTACCAAGTCATGATCTTTGAAATATCAGCTGTAGCTGTCAACAGAAAGAAATTAACTGGATTGGAAATCCCTAATGCTAAAAGCCATTCTCACATTTAGAAAATTCCATTACTGTAAAAGCAAACTTCTTTTAAAACAGAAAAATAGTATAATCCAAGCTTAGAACAGAGTTCGCCACAAT